>CM077260.1:13043664-13666164 GCA_039654775.1 Spinibarbus caldwelli
GACATTGTACAAGATATTGATCATAGAAATTGTGCAGCCTAAAGAAAAAGCTTCAATTGTTGACATTCTAGCATGAACGTACTATATGTAGCATACTAAATGTCATAATATATATTATGGGCCTGCTGTATCTTACCACCACCGGCCGCTGTTGTTCACCGCCACTGTGCCAGTGAGAGAGGAGACCAGGAGGACACATGCCGCTTTGACTGCGAGAAGCAACGCGAGTACCCGCATGATATCTGGAAGGGCAAAGTTAACCAATTAAGCTCAAATCAGACTCCTGCAAAAATAAACGATGTCAGGAACTTTCTATATTAGAGGAGCTAGTGAGCAACTTGACAATTATTAAATTAAAAACAATAGGAAAATCATTAGGGTAGTGCACAGACATTATGATTGATATTTATGTTTTAGCTTTTAATGCATTGACATTTTTAATTTTGTGTAATTGTGTGTGATGTGTATGTTTTAAATTAGTATCAAAATACGGTTAGTAAACAATTCTGTATTCGTAGATACCTCTCAACAATATATATATATATATATATATATATATATATATATATATATATATATATATATATCTCAGCCTGCACAAAAATATATCAGCCTACATTTAAAAATTCTATATAAACAAGTAAACATAAAGGTGTTAATGAGAATCAAAATAATAAATAACTTTTTTATTTTCTAGCTTTTTCGAAAACCGTCTCATGCTTTAAAGAACATGAATACGCTTTTCCAAAGAAGTCTCCAAATTACTTAGTCTCCAAAGAATCATACAGCAACTCACGAACCCTAGTGCCTGTATGTTTTTATAAAATGTTTAAGGCTGCACCTTTATTTAAACATTATAAAATTGAATAAATTGCGAGTTTGTTGCAAGAAGCATCCACTTACCACTCCACATTCCAGTGCGACTGACAGCGTGGGTCAAAGTTTATTCATAAAATCAGCTTAGAAGTCATAGAAAGGGTCCTGGATGGGATGCCAGTGCCGCCGCTGCTGCTGCTCTTACAGTCTGTGTGTTAGTGATGCTCTGCTCACAGCACTGAGCGCGTGGGACAGTCCCGTAGACCTGATCCCCTCGGTGACTGATAGGCGACACATTGTTCACTTATTGAACGCAACAAGATGAATAAAAAAGGGATTTGCTGCTCTCATCTCCCTCTGTTTTTTTCCTCCCTCCTTTTGAGTGGAACTGAATGGACGGATAGCTTAATTCTTCTCATTGGGCACAATGAATACAGGAGGCAAACCCGACATAAAGGAGAGATGAAGAAAGGATCCGTTATAGGCGCTTTAAATTACATATCATTTTGTAATCCTCGTCCAGAGATTCCTCAGATACATTCAAGCGAATTCATAAAAAAAAATGCAGTTCCTTAAGGAGTCTTCCGTAGATGCAGAGGAGATTTACTCCTCATTGCAGTGGGTGTGTGCGCGCGCGCGCGCCACTTGTGTCTTAAGTTCCCTCTGCGTGGATGGTGTCACAACACGGTTACAGTAAGAGGGGAATATACAACATCTAAACTGGCCTTTTTACCCGAGTGCTTGCATGCATTATTCTCTTAACTGCGTCTCCTCCCTCTTGCGCGTATTTTTTTTTTTTTTATAGATGTCCATGCTTGCGCTCTGCACTCACCCGTTTGTACTGTTTAGCCTAAATAAAGCACATCAAGTGGAAACGTCATGCTATAATTATGGTGAAAAATCTGGGTTAAATGAAAAGGAGAATATTAAAGACACGGGACAGCGCTCAATCCTGCTTCAGTTTCTAGTTTATATGGAGCTTGTGTAGTAATACATTTTGATTTCAAAGTCTGTAACTCAACGTGTGTCTTTCATATTTCGATATATTTACATAATTGTCTACCACAATCCATAATTCATCCCCAAACAGTTTAAATTTGTTGGGTTGTAACGATACGGTTGTAACAGCAATAGAAAACGTGGGGATTTTACATTTTGGATGTGAATTTATTATGGTAATCAAATTAATTTGTTCACAATAATTATTCCATCATATCATCACTTCATTTTAAACATTTAATTAAAAAGGCAAATAGCAAACATTTTATAGGAACATATCAACAAAAGACAGCGTTACATATCTTTTAACCATAAAATTAATCGCATAAATCTTAATTTTTTTTTTTTTTTTTACAGTCTTACAACTTCTAATGATAATTTAACCCCTGTAACTGATGTTACAAGTCGTTCCAACATCTCTAATAGGCTATTCTTACCATTTTTGACATTTTAGAGAACGAATAAAATAAGAAATCGTTACAGATAAATAACTCAACACGTCTGACTTTAAATTGTGACACCAAAGTAGAAAGAGTCTAGATATAACTGTTCACCATCTGGACTGCAGACCTCCCTTGATCGCATATGGTCAGTAAAAGCACGAATCAAATAGTATTTTGCTGTCAGTTTTGACTCCATACATTTATGGCATCGTCTGCGCAAAGAATTATGAGCAATTGGCAAATATTAAATCAGCGTATTTTGAGCACATATAAGGTGTTTGATGTCACCATGAAAGAATCGGAGAGAAAGAGAGAGAGAAAGCACTTTTTTCCTCTTTCTCTCTGAGGGATTGAAGTAAATGGCTAACTGAAGGAAGTGCGCTTTTGTTAGTGGTATTTAATGAGGGCTGGTTTTCTGGGCTTAGCCTGCTCTTATACTCTTGAAGGATTTTAAACAGGTTTTCCTGAAACACTCATGCGATGCAGCGCAGATTAGCGGCAATCCGGTTAAAGGGACGCCTTTTATATACAAATCAACTTCAAATCACGTTTTAAGCCACTTAGATATACACGCCATGGCAAAATGCTAATGCACTTTTCGTTGCCAGAGCTTAAGGAAAGGAATAGAGGTGATTAGCTCCAATACAAGAATTGATCTTCGAGAATAGGAGGTGATTATAGCCCAAAAACCAAGAACTGTTGTCAGGATTCGGTGTTAAGAATGGTTAAGGGTGGATTTAACTCAATTTCATGACATTAATCCTAGTTCTACTACTGTTAATAGTAATATTAATAAAGATAAGAAGCAAGATACTATAGGGTCAGTTAAAGAGTTTTTTCACCTGCTGTGCATAGTGCATAGCTGACCACCAGCACGATAATCCTTTAATCTTGTAAATTGCTAATGCCTCAAATATTCTGCTTTATTCATACATTTATCAGTAGCCTACTATATTCAAGTCTTCTTATCATGCCATCCTGTCTACGTTGCAGCTACATGAAAAAAGGAAAAAACACTGACAGCTTGTCCATTGAACAAACTTATTATGTGCATTATGCATAATTTGTTGGCCCACTATGTAATTGCGTATCACTTTCAATGAGCCTTGCCAACAACCTCTCCATCATGGTCAGTTATGGGACTAATTATACGCACAAACTCAGACGTGTATAGACAAACAAACGAAATAAGTCTATTTTCCAGTAGTGCTCTAGGCTATCTGCAGCAACAGTCAGCAAAGCCTTCTCATTAAGAGTGTCGGGGAAAATGATGAATGTGGGCTTAATTAAAGTGAAACGTCACTGGCTGCACGGTGAACTGTTGAACTGATTTGGAGTGGGAGGATGGGCGAACACATGAACGCGCACACGCACCTCGCATTGTTCAAGAAGAACCGCACGCTTGCCTGCTGCTGCCCTGCGTATTGTAGCCTATATGAATGACTTTTAGTTTAGTTTAGCTCCTAGTTCACATATACGTTTACGGGGGAGCAAAATGTCTTGTCACAAGTTCTGCAGTACAGACAGGTCAGATAATAGGCCTACTTTATAAACTAACAGAAATAGACAGCAAGAAAAATAGATTAATAAATAAATTCAAAGAATGCACGCACTGCAAATGATAAGTAACATTTAACAAGTCACAGGTTGCACGATACGATGCAACAGCGATGCAGTTTTGTTTTGGGCAGTGAAAATGAATTGCAGTAGCTTTCCATTCATTCATTTATAGCATTTTACTTGATTTTTATGAGTTTCAGAATTATTAATGAATTAATAATTCATAATAATAATTAATACATCAAAATTCGTTTTAATTCATCAGTAGCCTAATTATAGCCTATTTAAAGTGGTTAATTATTACAGATTGTCACTTTAGTTTTACATAAATTTTAAAGCTGCAATTTAAATTGATTTCTGTTGGTTGAAATAGCTTGGTTTTGTTTGTTTGCCTGTCTGTCTGTCATCATTATTTATAGGCTACTTCTCTTATCTGTTATCGGTTCTTTTAATATTCTACCGATAAATGACACAATTTGCTAAAACATCACCTCAGAATGCCATTAGGGCCTACAACACCTCAAAAGGGGGAAAAAACGATCATAAAACAAGTTTGCATAAATGTTATGGCGCAAATAGCCTACTACCTAGCTACTAGTAATAAATAAAATAAAACGTAAAAAAATATATAGGCAAATGCATGTAATGTTTTGTGTCAAAAAGTAGAAACAAATATAAACAACCTAAATTAAACGTCAGTTTTGCATGTCAGTTGGTCAATTAGACAAAAATAATGCCTACAGCCTATAATGTGTGTGGATAAAAAAAAATAGGCTAGATAGGCTACATTGAAAACTGGTAACATTGTTAGTCACGTGTTGCTCAGTGCACGTGTTACGAAAAAGATCCAAATATAGGCCTAGTCAATGCCCTTGTTGTCAATATTGCGTCCATTATGAGACAGTGCTTGGTTTAGGCTTCTACTGAAACTGATTTATTCGTTGTCAGATTTATGCCTATTAAGCATGACCACTATTGGTAGGGGTCAAAATTGTAACATGCAGTTTTAGGAATATAGAACGTTTGGCAGGCCTCGCTACTTTTTCATCGTGTTTAAAAACAAGCGCCTCAGGCGATGTTTGCCCACCCTTCCTCCTCCTCCTCCTTCTTCTCCTCCTTAGTGACATACACGCTCCCGTCCCAAACTTCATCAAATGCTGCTTGCTCAACTCCCCGCTCCTCACACAAACAATTGAACTCATTTCCAGTTGCTCTCTAAAGCGCTCCGACAGGTGTTTTAATGTCCCGTCGAGAAAAGCTTTCAGCGCAATGGAGTTACCCCACACACAGTATTTGGGACGAGTCCTGATTGTGACTGCAGCGCTTCTGTCACCTGCGTTCACGTAAGTAGAAGGTAGAAGCGCCTTCATGGGATTTGTTGGAGTAGCCTTAATGGACTGTTTGTTTTGGAAAACCAGTGATTCAAATAAATAATCAGCCTATGTGTCATAGTCTCAAATGATTTATTTATTATTAGTATTTAATTATAACTTTACATTTTTAAAAAAGATTTCCAGTTTCGCGCCACGGCTGCTAGTAGCTCTCTAAAACTAGTAAGCTAGTAACCTACTTGTATCTAAAACGAATTAGTGTCTTTTTAATGTTATCAGTACTTGTTTTTACTATTAGCATGTAGTCCAATAAGTATCTTTTCAGTCAGTGGAAGGCTACTTAATCACATACTAGTACTCATTCCTTTGAGTGACTATAAAAGTGACTCCTCCATTGTTACTGGTAACAAACTGCACATGTTTGGCATTGAATTTATGTCAATCTGTTGTTCAGATACTAACTAGCATGTATTCTAACTGTTGCTGGTGCTGGTTTCTCTAGTTGAACAGGTGTTGGTAACAATTACCTCCTAATATTAATTGAATATGTACTAGTGTTTATTCTGGTAACTGATATCAGAAACCGTTTTAATCTTATTGTAACTGTGTGGTTATGGATGTTCTCTCACTTCTCAAAACTGTCTATGGGCATAATGTATTTGTTATCATCAGCGTGTTATGATTTGGATATAATATTGCACACAAATCTTTTCCATATAGTCATTTTCTCATCAGATTATCCTCATGCATGCCAAGTCACTGATAGAAAGCAGGGCGTTTGAATATTCATGGAAGTTTTATGTATGCCTCTTGCAAGGTCACAGCCTTATTTTAGTGTCAGGGCACTTAATCGCACAACTTCTGATATAAAAAGCACTAGAATTTGTCACTTTTTTTTTCTTTGCCGTTCCAGTAAACATGTATTGATCATATTATTCGAAATGAATATGGCGCCATAAAAACATCCATTCCTGATACAATATTTTCCTGCTTCTCGTTAATGACTGAATTCATTGTCATAATTTCTTCACATATGTGAGTCATTTAAAAAAGACCACATGTGATGCTAAGTAACACCAGCCTTCTGCAATATTTACTGCATGCGGTGTTACTTCATAATGATATCACTGCTATAAAATTAATTTTCTCCTTTCTCAGGGTACTGGGCAATGACATCCTTGGCCTGAAGGTGGCAGGAGAGCCAGTGCTTACCCCCAACGCAGTGTGTTTACGACTGGCAGGCCTGACCAAAAAACAGATGCGTTTGTGTGTGCGCAGCCCTGATGTCACAGCCTCTGCTCTGCAGGGCATTCAGGTTGCTATTCACGAATGCCAGCACCAGCTCAGAGGCCAGCGCTGGAACTGCTCCTCCCTGGAGAACCATGGCAAGTTGCCCCATCAGAGTGCCATTCTCAACAGGGGTGAGTTGATGGCAAAAGGGGCATGGGAAGTGCTGAAATTCAAGCTGTAGAGAGCCAATACAGTCATAATCCGGGCATTGAAATGCTACATTGGCCAAAGAGGGAAAATATCAGCGTTGAGTCATTGTTTAACGCATTTGCGCCATGGAAAACATCTTTTATGAGATTTTAGATAAAGATCATTATAGATAATTCTCTCACCAGCTGGCTCGTGCACACTTCACTTTCTGAAGGCTCTGTTTACTCTGCTGGCAGCTTTATTTGTGGTGTAAAAGTGCTTTCTTTCGTCCCAGGTTTCCGAGAGAGTGCCTTCTCGCTGTCGTTGCTGGCTGCAGGTGTCGTGCACTCAGTGGCTTCGGCCTGCAGCCTCGGTAAGTTGCGTGGGTGTGGCTGCGAGGCTAAACGTCGCCTGGATGATGACAAAATCCGGCTCAAGTTAACCCAGCTCCAGCTTCAGACTTTCCAGAGGAGTGGGGTGTCTATAGCAGGTGCAGGAGAGAACACACCTGAGTTTGGATCACTCCATGGCAACCTGCCGGCCAATCTACACTCGTCCCACCCCATCAGTCTCCTCAAACCGCTGCCGGATGAGGTCACGCCGCTGCAGGACACCTGGGAGTGGGGAGGCTGCAGTCACGATGTCCGTCTTGGCGTACGGTTCTCTAGGGATTGGTTGGATTCTAGAGGATCTCCTCGTGATATACACGCTCGGATGAGGATTCATAATAATAGAGTGGGCAGACAGGTGGGCAGACAGACAGGTTTGAAAGGCAACTGGTCTTTCAAACAATGGCAACTGTGTCCTAAACAGGTTTGACATGATAAAACACTAGTTTTCCCTGTACTTTGGTGTTTTAAATTATTCACCTGCTTGGCTTTCTTTTATACAGACATGCACAGGTTAGCCCCGCCCACAGCGAAATCTCATTGGTCCAGAATTCCCCTCCACAAACTCTGTTAAAAAATTAAATATCTTCAGACTGGGTGTGATTGTGTATCAGTGACATAGCACTCATTTTTATCTATTAATTTATCAAAAAAAAAAAAGCAAATTCAATTTATACATTAAGTAAACTGAATACACCATATGCATTTTTTAATTTTTTTATTGAATTTTTAAGGATTTTAACTTTAACTTTTTTAATTTGAAGAGACATTTTTGAAAATTATGATTAAGCTGTGTACAATCTCATGTGTATAGGATTTTTTTTTAAACTTACAGTCATTAAATTGAAACTTTTCTTGAAAATTATTTGTTTTTTTATTTTTCAAATCAATATGAAACCAACATGAGTAAAAGAATATGGAGCATGTGTTTTTCACTAGTTTGTAAAAGATGTTTCTTTTCCTTTGATGTGGATATTTTTATATGTCATTGACCCATTTTTCAGTTAGCTACCTGATAGATAGATAGATAGATATACCATAGATAGATGGCTAGATAGATATACCATAGACAGATATACCATAGATAGATATACAGATATACCACATTCTTTTCATTATGTGTTTGACCTTAACAGGTAGTTACTGACAACATGAGAAGAAAGTGCAAGTGTCATGGCACATCAGGCAGCTGCCAGTTCAAGACCTGCTGGTATGTTTCTCCTGAATTCCGGCTCGTGGGATCACTGCTACGGGAGAAATTTCTGACTGCCATCTTCATAAACTCTCAGAACAAGAACAATGGAGTATTCAACTCTCGAACTGTTGAGAGCCCCGGCTCAGATCAGCTCAGAGGCCGGCGGCGGAACATTTCCCGTGAGTTAGTGTACTTTGAGAAGTCGCCCGACTTCTGCGATCGTGAGCCCGCAGTGGATTCGCCGGGAACGCAGGGGCGCATCTGCAACAAGAGCAGCCCCAGCATGGACGGTTGCGGGTCGCTGTGCTGCGGCCGAGGACACAACATTCTCAAACAGGCACGCAGCGAACGGTGTCACTGCCGGTTCCACTGGTGCTGCTATGTGCTCTGTGAGGAGTGCAGGGTTACAGAATGGGTTAATGTGTGCAAGTAACCAACCCATTTTGATCCAAATCCCCATTTCTTTTTTGGACCGAGAGACAACAACCTGTGACTGCCTGTGTGTTTTGCTCTCCTACAGTGTGTCTGTTTATCCATTTCTCTCCTTCTTTAACCTTCATCATCTGGGATCCATTTGCGTTGTGTTGCTGTTGTTATGTTCAAAATGCCAAGTCAGAGATTGAGGAGGAGGTGACTCATGTCATTTGTCTTTTTTTCCTCACTTGGAATCTTCAGCCTCCAGAACCAAGCAAATGGCCTGAACGCCATCTGCACTCCTCCAAATAACAAAGCATAACAGCAGGAACAAATTATTCCTGAGAAATATCGGCACCGCTACGGTCTACCTTTTTTTTTCATTTAAAAAGTGCACAATGTATATTCCTTACCTTGGCAAAATGTTTGAGAAGTTTATGTTGTAATCGTTCTTGATGGTGAAATACCATCCTAGTAGGGCTGAGGTTTTTGAAACACTGTATCTTGCAGTATTATGATCTTTGCCCACATTGATCATGAAGAATCAATGGCTGTGATAATTGAAGGGAACATCTCAGTGCCTTTTATGAGGTTTCATAAGATGTTGTAGAGAAACTCTCCCAAGTCTGGAGCGAATCTTGGCCATCGACTGAGAATTTGCCTTGCGTAGGGGTCTGAGTTTAGTTGGTTTTTATGAAAACCAGGACAATTGTGAAGTTGATATGCTGTGTAACCCCATCCTAACCTTTATAGAGACAGACCAATCAGAGAACGGAGATGGATAGAGTGAAGGAACGACTGGAGAACACTTGTGCCTCCCGTGGATTTTTTGCAGCTGATTAAAAACAGTCACATCTCATCTCATACTGCTGAACAATATTGGATGCCAGATGCCTTTGATGCAAGAATGGAAGACATTCATACTCTCAAGTCCGGAGTTAAACTGTATTTAAACAGCTGCCTTTTCAATCATATTACGATGAATTTGATGTATGCGATTTTTAAACTTTACTATTGAGCAATCAATGCTTAGGGAATCAAATTAATTATATAGATAAATTAACTTTCATGTATTGCTGCCTTTTGCATTCTTGAGACTTTTGTCGTTGTAATATGTTACAAGAACGCCTCAATTTTTGGTTAAGAAACCTTTCTTGGTTTATCATGTGTGTAGGTGTTAGAACCAGGAAAGACCCTCTAGAACAGAGGAGGGGTCATAGATCAGTGTATTAGATATAATTCTTCTCTTCTGGAGATTTTTTTTTTTTTTACTGAATCTGACCTCTCATAATGGGCAACAGGGATAGGTTTTCATAAAGAGTTTTATAAGCAGATTGAGGTATGAACCGGTCTTATAGGGATCAGCTGCCCAAAGTTGCACCATGTGCTGCTGAGTACTGTTTGTCCTTGTCTGTGAATCTGCATCTGCAACTGTCAGAGACTGGACCACTGTGTGATTTCCTAACTAAATACAGGTGCACTTCTGATGTCTACGCTCTGTCTGAGTTCTCTGAGTGCACAACAATCACAAACATCTTAGGAATAAATGAGTTTTTCTGTATGATTCCTCTCGAGACTGTAATGAGGATGCGCTGTGGCGGCTGTGGATTGAGTGAAGTGACCACCCACGGTCTGCTGGCTTTATCAAACTTGCTTTTTGTGGTATTTCCTCTGGCAATAAAGATGGGAGCATAAGTGAACTATAAAAAGAGTTGTGTGGAATGATAAAGCGCTGGATATCTGGTTTGCATTTCTTTATTCCTTTATCATTTCACCCTGGAGCTGCTGCGAGAGGGAATTTCCTGTCGCTGTTTCTCCCATGTGTGAGACAGAGAAATTGGACGCCCCCCCCTCCACTTCCCCACCTCCCCCAACAAAATGCAGTGCAGCCAATCACACATACAAAGCAACATACTGACAACATCAAGAATAATGACAACCAGACACTGCCACAGTTAAGACAGAAGGGCACAGAACTAATACTGGGTCATCTGAAAATATTTCAGTTAGCTACTATACAGGCAGATAGATAGATAGATAGATGGATAGAAAGATAGTTGTATGGATAGAAAAATGGATGGATGAACAGATGAATGTATAGATAGATATGGATGGATGGACAGATGAATAGGTGAATGTATAGATGGACGGATGGATAGATAGAAAGATGAATGATGGATAGAAAGATGGATGGATAAATAGATGAATTGATAGATAGATGGAAGGACGGAAGACAGATAGATAGATGAATAGATAGACAAAACGAGAAGTGTAATTAATATACAACATGAGATATCGATGTTAGCGGATACGGAAATATGTGAATATATATTGCACATACTTATGTACATCAAAAGAGAAGTAAAAGGGGAAGAAAAACAACTGGAAACATCTGCTTCTGGGCTCCTTGTCCAGCTTCCCCTTCCATTTTTGATGTGGGATAGAGAGAAAAAGAGAAAGGGAAAGAAAAAACAAGGAGCTAGCTACCCAGAACATCAAAGCCGTTGCCTAAATGTGCAAGCCCTCATTAGTTCTGCAAGCCTAACCAACCCGACTTATGATTGTGTTTGCTGGGGTGCACTTTGGCAAACACTTCAGAGGAGAGGCTCCTTTAAATTATAACCCCCCCCCCCCCCCCCCCCCCCCCCCAACCGGACCAGCTCTCTGCTCCCACCCCTACCCACTGTAGCCTCTTCTGCCCACCCCATAACCCCCAAAACTCCCAGTGCACACAAACACAGCACTCCCCCCCATACAGCACTCCACCCTATAATCTGGTGTACAGCTGCAAGCATCTGCTCCACTCCCTCTCTCTTTTCCTAACCACTGAATTGATAAACACATCGATCATAAAGCCACTGACACATGGTGGACCGTGTGAAGCGACACGGGGACAGTTTCCTTTTCATCTGGACGAGGTCTGGGCAGGCACTGTGTGCTTAATGACTGTTTAAAATATAATATGAACAGGCATTTTAATAAATATATTGATGCATGAGAAAGATCACTACGTTATGAATAAGCCCTACCATAATTATTAGAGCATTTCTATTTTTGCATGTCATGATTTCTTGTAGTATTCTGTTTAATCATAAGATCTTTACTGTATACAGAGTGATCTTTTGCTTCACTGCTGATAATCTGGCATGCAACTACTGAGTAATTTGGCAGCCTGAAGAAATCAGCTAGTTGCTGCCAAGTTCTGTAATTTGGCAGCATCTAGCAGGTTACTTATTCATTAGGTTCAGTCATAGCTGAATAATTAATCACAATATGGAAATGTGCTTCCAGACACTTCCAGCAACAGATCCTTCAGTCGTAAATTATCACATAATACACATTTCTGAAGGAAACTTCTTCAAAATGTTCACTGATTATTGAGATACGAGACTAAACATGTACCACTATTTTGCGTACAACAATTTTGCCTGCCAACTTTACCAGAGTAACATTTCCGATTTTATATGATTTAGAGATTATGAGAATGTTCTTTACACAAATGTACAATTTCATTTATTCTCATTTTTAACAAACTTATGACATCGATATCACTTGTCTTCAGACAATAGCTCAAAGCTTAGATTGAAATGTATATTAAACGTAATAAAAACTGAAATATAAATATGTATGTAACATAAACGTTAATACTATTTTCCTTGTGTGTGTGTGTGTGTATATAGCCTACATAAACACATATTTGTGTGCTTATATTTATTATAAAGACATTATATAAATTTTTAGATAATTCAAAGTAAGGTATCTATTGTAGGTAAATTCTAATGATATGTATAATTATTATAATGTAATAATCTTCTTCATTTCTAGAGATTTTACAATCTGATTCATACAGACCACCGCTTGCATGAGTTTCATTCATTGACATTTTGAATGCCCACACCAGGATGCGCTTCGATGGTATCGCGAGATCTTTAACACTCTCCTGCTTATTCCGCTGGTATCGCGAGAGCAGAGTGACTTGCGTGAAATTATCCGGTGTTGGTCTCCGAGGTGAGTAGAGATGTTGCAAAGCGTGAAAAAATATGTAGTTTCGTCTAAAATAGATTAGAAATTGTTTACGTGTTGATTATATGTTAAATATTATTGACATTAAATAGCGGAGCAATTTATAATTTGTCAATATGCAGGCCGGCTTTTGCTGCTATATGGTATCTCTACGTCGTGACAAAAATAAAAGGTGTTAGACGTTTAAACAGTATCACTGCCTGATGTGACATGCGCCGGTTTATCATGAAAAGGCATTTCTTTCTTATGAATGATACAACGGGATGCGAGCATCTCTTGCGTATTCATTAGCAGCCCACCTAACGTTATGTGTAGGCTGACATTAGAAGTCATTTCTCATATCATGTTTTTCTGATCCTAAATGATTGTTTCCATTTGCCAGTGTGTTAAAGCCGGCTGATTCTGAAAGCTGAATGTGATCAGATCTGGGCTTCAGTAGCCTAGTTCTGTTGGATCTAAACTGATACAAATCAACAGTCTCAGATTTTCTTTTATTTGCATACTATACTCATGATGTAGATGTCATCACCATTTTATGAAGGATGAGGAATCTTTCTTCCTTACAGACACATTAAAAGAGTCGCATCTCATGAATCTGTCCACGGACACATCTCATTCTGTCAGTCAGCACCTAAAATAAAGTAATACTTCATTTGTTATTCTAATAGAGGTGTTTTAAATTTTGAATTTTGGAAAGCAATCATCATATACTGGACTGGGAAGTCCAGTAGATTTGTATTTTACATTACTGACTGAATTTGTGTGTGTGTGTAAGTATATTGTTCTTTACTCAATGTTCTGTACACATTTATTTAATCAGTGCATGATGACAGTTATGAATCATCTGAGATGAATTTGCAGACTAGCACTCTCACTGTACGGCTAGATCAAGATGACCTTACATTAACATGATATCCTTGAAATATTCATGTGCTCTGGCTCTTTTTTTAAGGTTTACATTTGTTTTGCAGTTTGTAGTATCTTCTATATTTTTCCAAATGCAAAGTAAGCTTTATAAGTAAAGTGTGCATATTGTTTTTCTGTACTGCTGTGTTAAAAAAAGAAATTCTGTCAGTATTTACTCACCTGATGTTTCATGTAGCCTACTCTGAAGTGTGGTGCTTTCTGTGAAAGAAACATTTTGTCCAGCCACAGACTGTAAAGATCATAGATGTATTTAATCATAAAAATTCCAGAAGGGTTTCTAGAAGATTTAAAAAGAGAAACATTGGCATATTTGTAATGAATTAGATGGAGTTAAGAGAGTACAATGTGGTAGCAAGTGCTCTTTTTGAAAGGGCCAGTGTTGTAATTGGAGGTATGACAGTTGCGTGTGTCAATTAAAAAAAAATGACCATAGATGTTCTCTTTTTATGTTGGTAAAGGCTAACCAGCTATCATGGGGAACATTTTTGGCAACCTTTTGAAGAGTCTTATTGGGAAAAAGGAGATGCGTATTTTGATGGTCGGGCTTGATGCAGCTGGGAAGACCACAATCTTGTACAAACTGAAGCTGGGAGAGATAGTGACTACCATTCCTACTATTGGTGAAGCACATTTTTAGACTTTAAATGTTTAATCCCTTGATTATTATTATTTACCTCTTACATAGAGACAAAAGTCTTTATGTCATGTTTTAAGCAACTGACCTCGGTGTAATTTCTGTGCTATTGTGTTCTCTTGTTACTAGGTTTTAACGTGGAGACTGTTGAGTACAAAAATATCAGTTTTACAGTGTGGGATGTTGGTGGCCAGGACAAAATCCGACCTCTATGGCGTCACTACTTCCAGAACACACAAGGTGAGAAGAGGACTCATACACACACACACACACACACACACACACTAAAAACACAAACAGAATTTTGTGTCAAACAGAGCCATGATAAATAGCCAACAGTTTATGTCAACCTACTGGTATTTAAAAGGAAGAACATATATATTTATACCATTCCAATATATATTTATATCTTTTTAAGTTTTGAGTTGGTCCCATTTAGTTTTTTTTTTTTTTTTGGTGTGTTTTTTTTTACTTTTTTTGAGAGAAATCTCATATTCTCACCAAGGCTTCATTTATTTAATCAAAATTACAGTAAAATACTTTAAAATTGTAAAATATTATTACAATTCAAAATAGCTGTTTTCTGTTGTAAAACATTTAAAAATGTCATTAATTCCTGTGATGGTAAAGCTGAATTTTCAGCAGCCATTACTCCTCATATCATGTGATCCTTCAGAAATCCTTCTAATATGCAGATTTGCTGCTCATGAAACATTTCTTATTATTATCAATGTTAAAAACAGTTGTGCTGCTTATTATTTTTGTGGAAACTGTGATACTTTTTTTTAGAATTATTTGATTTATAGAAAGTTTAAAAGAATAACATTTATTTGAAATAGAAATGATTTGTAATATTTTAAATGTCTTTACTGTCACTTTTAATACATTTAAGGAGCCCTTGCTGATTAAAAATCTTCAAAATGTACTTACCCCAAACTTATTTCAGTAGGGAATACATCAACACATTAAAGAAAACAGTACTTATCAAGTTTCATCATTCCATCTTTGAAGGGTTAGTTCACACAAAAATGAAAATTAGCCTGTGTTTTACTCACCCTCGAAGCATCCTAGGTGAATGTGACTTTCTTCTTTCAGATGAATCCAATTGGAGTTATATTAAAAATGGTCCTGGCCCCTCCAAGCCTTTCAATGGGGTAAGCAGGTGTTTGTTGTCAACAGTTCAGAAGACGTGAAATAAAGTGGGCGCATCTGTAATAAAACGTCCCTCATGCGGCTCCGGGGGGGTGAATAAAGGCCTCCTGTAGCAAATCCATGCGTTTTTGTAAGATAAATATCCATATTTCAGACGTAATAAACACTTTTTTTCTCACTTCCGCGGACTGTGGTACGTGGAAGTCGTGCAGGTGGATGACGCAGGATGTAGGCATCGTGCTCACGCGCGCCTCTGAGAAATGCAGGAGCAAAGGATACAAAGTTTCCTCTTGGCTTATATCGAAATCCTCCAACATTTTTCTGTACAAATCCTTGTTTTTTGCTTCTAATTCGTGACCGGCGTTTTGTTTTGTTCTCTCTCCGCGCTCGTCACTAATCACGCAACGCCGACATCCTACGTCATCCGCCAGAACTGCTTCCACGTACCACAGTCAGCGGAAGTGACAAAAAAGTGTTTATTAAGTTTGAAATATGGATATTTATCTTACAAAAAATGAATGGATTCGCTGCAGGAGGCCTTTATTCACCCCCCGGAGCCATGTGAGGGACGTTTTATTATGGATGCGTGCACTTTATTTCACGTCTTCTGAACTGTTGACAACAAACACCCGCTTACCCCCATTGAAAGGCTTGGAGGGGCCAGGACAATTTTTAATATAACTCCAATTGGATTCGTCTTAAAGAAGAAAGTCACATTCACCTAGGATGCTTCGGGGGTGAGTAAAACACAGGCTAATTTTCATTTTTGGGTGAACTAACCCTTTAAACTTATTAAATTTAGCATTGAAATTAGAATTAAGATCTCATATTGAGGTCCATGAGGGTCTTTATTTTCCCTCTTATTAATTACTACCTCTCAATAACCACATTTGATATAATTTCTCATGTATTTTGAAGGTCTAATCTTCGTGGTGGACAGCAATGACCGTGAGCGAGTGAATGAAGCCAGAGAAGAGCTGATGAGGATGCTGGCTGAGGATGAACTCAGAGACGCTGTACTCCTCATCTTTGCCAACAAGCAGGCAAGAGCTTCCTCATGCGTCTGCTGTGTTCTTCAAATCAGAAACAGTTCATTGATGTTAGCATTGCATCTGCTGTCTACCAATTTCAAATCAGCCCTAGAATGTGCATCAGTTTCTGTAATATATGTGTCGATTTGTTGAAGATGGAAACATAGCTGCTGTAACAGTATGTATGGTTGTTGTTCATTAGTTAGAAAGGATTGAAAGCAGGTAATTGTTTGACATCCAGATTTTTATAGTAGGCTATTTATACAATCTAAAAGAAGAGATAATTTTGTGATCTCATGGGGCTTAAAAGAGATATGAAGTTGAATATCATCTGCATAGCAGTGATAACATATACCTTGAAAAGTACTTATCAATTACCCCAGAGGCAGCGAATACAAAGCAAATAGCAACAGGGCCAAAACAGAACTCTGGGGAACACCACAGGAGAGAGATGCTGTAGATGAGGCATAGTTTTGAAATCTGGGGAACACCACAGGAGAGAGATGCTGTAGATGAGGCATAGTTTTGAACTCTAACTAAAAAAGATCTATCTGATAAGTCAGCCAGGCAACGTCTATAAGACAGAAAATGTTCCTCAGTCTAGTTTGTATGTTTTTGCCTCGTCTTCCAGATGGCAGAGGTGAAAGCAGGCTATTTTTAGGCTGGATGGGTTTTCTGATGATTTGGAGAACTCATTGCCAGCAGTGGTTGTTGAGGTCTGCCACTGATGTGTTGAGCAGTTTTGACCACCCGCTGAAGGTCTCTCTGATCTGATGATATGCAGCTGCCGTATCTTAGTGAGAAGCAGAAGGTTATGATGCTCCCAACACCGAATCTGTAAAAGATCTCAAGAGAAATGGAGGATTTCGGTGCATGCAGGAATTATAGACTCTGGTTCCAGGAAAATGAGTTCAGGAACTATGGGAAATCCTCAATGATGAGGGCATGCAGTATGTATATAAATAGTAAGATATGTAGTTGTGTCTGTTTCTGTCTCACTCTCCAGGATCTGCCAAATGCCATGAATGCTGCAGAAATCACAGATAAGCTGGGTCTCCACTCCCTGCGCCATCGTAACTGGTACATCCAGGCCACTTGTGCCACCAGCGGAGACGGTTTATATGAGGGTCTGGACTGGCTGGCCAACCAGCTCAAGAACAAGAAATGAAGCAGACCGGACCCAAGAGGAACCGGTGTGGGCGAGGAGTCACCTGAGTGACAGCTCATCAGGGAGCACTAGTGGTTTCCAAGTTTCTTTCATTCTGTTTACAAGCTGAGACCAACAGGAGCCAGGTCATTTCAGACAGTGTAACCCCTCGCTATGTCCCACTTAACAGATCCGTGAGATGATTGGGGAAGCACCCATGATTCATATTCATATTTACTAGTGAAGATAGACATGTTTTGCTATTCTCATGTGATTCAAACATCTCAGTTTCTCGTGTCTCTACACTGTAAATGTATAAAAGACATTAACGGGGAGTGAATGAAAAGCTTTTACTTACATTAATACTGTGGGAGTAACTCTTAAATGCAGGTCATTTAAACTATATTAACTGCACTGATAGATGAGAAACCTGTTGATTCAGTTTCCTGAAATTTTTAAATAAAATCAAGTGAAATGTTATTCAGAAAACAATGAAGAAACTTGTTGTTTTTTTGCTACAGTGGTGTTGTTTTGCTACTTAAAATTAAAAATGCATTGTGATTTATTATTAGCATATCAGCCAGACTTCATGACTGTCAGTGATTATGCTCTTATTGTTTGTATTCACCAGTGTCTCTGCACAGGTTGCTGAGCAAGCTTTGGTTAGTGCTGTTGTATGTAAATAGATAGAAGATCTCTTGTCTTGGCACGCATAGTTTGCAACGATTAAATAGCACATTGTTCTGTGTACAAGAACTGTTTCTTTTATGCTGATATTGTTCACTACCCAAGCTGCTGTTTTGTTGTATAGCTAAATGCGTTTGTTTCACCGACTGTATCCGCTGCTCTTGCATGCTGTTCGTCTGTGTCGTGCCATGTAGACATGCTCATTGATTGTGCCATTGCATTCGTGTTAGTGATTTTTTTTTTGCTAGTGTTGCATGGGCAGATCTGAGGAGCTGAACAAGAGTAGATCTCTATAGCCCTGTGACTGGAAAGAGTGCTGAAGAGACTTTACAGTAGACGCAGGTACTAATACACTCAAATATTTATGGTTGTGTGTATACTCATGAATGAAGTATGTTTATATATTACACGCTTAATAAAGTATGCACTTAGATAATTTAATGTGAATATCTATTATTTCTTGTAGTCCTGTGTCCATACATTTTTTTTATCTATGTTCCTTGCATTGAAATACTATGAAAAAAAATTGTTCATTCTGAAAACATTAAAATCATGTTGTCTAAAAAACTTTTTAGATGTTTTTTTCAACTTTGCATCTGCACAAACAGTCATTTCCATTATCCATACTTCCATTTATCCATTAGCTTGAATTTAGCTCATTTCTAGTTAACTAAAACAAACTATTAAAAATCATTTTTGTTAATTCAATTAATTTAGACATTTCGTCTTGCAGCTAACTGAAATAAATATTAAAGTTAATAAAAGCTTAAATAATTAAGATAGTTAAAAACTAATAAAAATAAAAGCACATTACAAAATTATTAAAACAAATTGAAATTAAAACTAAAAATACATTTACAGCAGACGCTTTTATCCAAAGCGACTTACATTGCATTCAAGTTACAGTTTATACATTTCTATCAGCTCTTGCTTTCCCTGGGAATCGAACCCATGATCTTGGCATTGCTAGCGCCATGCTCTACTATTTGAGCTACAGGAAAGCCAAAAATCTAAAAATACATGCTAATTCGAAATATTAATAAATACTATTTTAGTACATAATACTAGAATAACACTGTTGACATCTATGCTTTTTCAATTACACTTCAAAATTTTTAAATATGGTCAAATATATTAAATACTGCCAAATAACCCCTCTACTTGTGTCTTTTTTAAATGATACTAAATAATATTTCATCAAATCATTACCTTCAAAGTGTTTCAGTTTTCATTTTAGTTTTAGTTCAAGTTTAATAAATTTGTCATGCGCTTGTCATTTTTATTAGTTTTTGCTTTTTTAATGTCTATTTAAGTTTTAGTTATTTACTTAAAATGATTTCAGCTAGTTCCCAAGACAAAATTTCTAATTTTTGTAAATGTTCTTTCAAACTTTTTCTAAATTCTTTAAGTTTTAAGATTTTTTTTAGTCTAATATTTATATTAAAAAAATGATGATGATTTTAACAGTTTAGTTTTAGCAAACAATAACAACACTGAATCCATTTAATTAAAATCAGAAGTGTTTAAGTGTATGACAGGTGATTGCTCCACAAAGTAAACCTTATAGCCTGGGAAAAGCAACAAATAACACAACAAAACCACTCAAGTTTTTCAAAACCAACCAAGTCTTCATAACAAAAATGAACCCATATGCCTGACAAAGTTCATCTACTGTAATTGCTTCCATTCTGGGATCTTTATCTTCTTCCAGAAAAGTCGCTTCAGTCATTCAGCGGTTTGGTGCGCAATTATAAAATTTGTTTCTGCATTCTGATAACTTTATCAGACACCACAGAATGTGATAAATCTTATCTTTGTGTGGTTTGTGAAAATTTCATAGAGCGTACTGAAAGCACTTCATCTGCTCTGTGTGAACACTTACGGCTCTTAGGCTCAGAAAAGCCTAGAAATAATAAGAAGGGAAGTCTGTTTGTTTAGCAAGATGCCCAGTACCTCACCCCCTTATTCTGGCAAATCCCACACACCTCCCCGCCTGCCCTCACAGTGTGTGTCTCCAGGGGCGTGACAGCAGTATGTGGGTCAGGGCTGCTCCCTGGGTTGCCAGCCCCAATGGCCCCCTGCAGGCCGCTCATAATAGCGGCACCATGGCGGGTGCCATAGCTGGGATTCCCTCCCGTAACCGGGGCGCCCTCGCCCAGGGCACAGACTCACTGGCAGCATTGCTGCAATCAATTCATCAATCTGTGATGGGAGCGGTGACCGCTGAAGCCAGGCCAGCCCACCCCTCATCCAGGCCATGACCACCAGCAATGAGGCTGAAAAGCAGGACTGGAGAAATCAGGAGCTGGATGGCGTACAGCTGATTATTTAGGGGGCTGGAATTCAATCAGAGCAGACGGGCATAATGAGAGTTGTTTCACTTTGGGAAGGTCCTCAAAAACTTGAAATTAATACATGGATTGTCAAGCATGAACAAGCAAGTACACACACACAATAATGTCACATTTGGAGTGAGGCAAGGCTGTAGCAGCCAGAAACATTGAAGGGAACACATCACACCCAGATTAGTGGCTGATCAATATGGCTTTTCAGTGACTATTGTTTTTTCTTTATTCCCCCATATCTTGAATATTTGATGACTTCCTCCAATTTTTATTATTAAATGTAGTAGTAGTAGTTTTGTAGTGATAGTTCTTATTCAAACAGTAGCAAATGCAAATAAAGTAAAATAAATAAATAAATAGTAGTGTTGCTTATTCATAACAAACAAGTTCAATGAAATGGGTCAAAATGTGGTGTGATAATATACCAGGGAAATGTAAGTGGTTTATGGACATGGGGGTGTTCAGTAGGTTATCATTACTGTCAGTTTAAATCTTTGTCTGTATTCCCTCAAAGTAACCATTATAACTCTACTGTACAATATAAACTCAAATCGATGAGGATTGACATTTTAGCACCATCCTTAATCATTTAGCTGATATCTCCATCTGCTGGACAATAGACTGTAATGTTACAGCCGTCTTCCACTTCTCAATGGGCTCATATTTACACATTTAGATTTATAGATCTAAAATATAGGTCTATATTTTGGAAAAATGTTAACTATTTTGTTTAAAATCTACCACGTAGTAACTACTGCTTTGTGCTTTACTGAAGACTGGATTTAACAGCCCTTCAGAAAACATACCTTGGTTTTACCAAAGTCCCTTTAAGGCAGTGGTTCCCAACAATGCATGTTTTCCATGTCTCCTCAATCAAACACACCTGATTCAGATCATCAGCTCATTAGTAGAGACTCCAAAGCAGGGGTGTCCAAACTCGGTCCTGGAGGGCCAGAGGCTTGCAGAGTTTAGCTTCAACTTGCCTCAAGGAAAGGAAAGGGAAAGGGAAGTGGTGTGTGGCCAAGTATGGTGACCCATACTCAGAATTTGTGCTCTAGATTTAACCCATCCAAGTGCATACACACAGTAGTGAATATACACCTGGAGCAGTGGGCAGCCAATGCTGCGGCGCCCGGGGAGCAGTTGGGGGTTTGGTGCCTTGCTCAAGGGTCTCACCTCAGTCGTGGTATTCCCTGCCGGACCCGAGACTCGAACCCACGACCTTCGGGTTACAAGCCCAACTCTCTATCCATTAGGCCACGACTGCCCTCCAAAACACATCTGCATGGAAGTTTCTAGTATGCCTAGTAAGAGCTTGATTAGCTGCTTCAGGTGTGTTTAATTAGGGTTGGAGCTAAACTCTGCAGGACACCGGCCCTCCAGGACCGAGTTTGGACAGCCCTGCTCCAAGGCCTGAAATGGGTGTGTCAGACAAACTAGAGATACAAAATGTGCAGTGTTAGGGGGCCTCCAGGAACGTGGTTGGGAAGTCTTTGGTTTTACCCATGCACTATATGTAAACACAGTAATATTAATAAAACTATGGAAAGTGCAGTAATGTAGTAGATTCATGCATTCAGATTCAGATAAACAAACCCTGACATATGTAGCTTCTACATTTGTGTAGGCTATTTATTTTTCTATTAAACAACAAATAGCTTGCTTTAGTTAGGTTACATTAATCTAACAACGGCAGTGATGAGCTTTGCATGGTTATAAACAAACAAATAAATGGTTATTTCTATATTTGTTTTAGGATCACTTTTTTCTATAACAAACCCTTTTTTTATTTTTTTAGAAACCAGTTACACTGAGCTAACAATGGTGTTACATTTGGTTAATGTACAAGAACCACTGCTAAATAAATAAAGTAAGTCTTAAAGTGAGTATAATGGCTATGAAATAATGTTGTGGAGTATACACATGCTCAACTGAAGTCTCTGCCGTCCGAAGGAAGACCGACATGCGAAGCAGCTTTATTGTTCCCTCTCCCGCAGACAGTGGTCGCTGCACGGGCGGATTGGGATGGATTTATAGCACGGAAAATCGCGTTATGAATTTCATAAAATCTTTGCTTTTCAGCTGTGGACTGTATTCTTTCGAGATCTTGCCAGATTTGTTTATTCACTCTCCTCTGTTAAATACGTAAGAACTGAAGAAGTGTACGATTTTTAGAAAACATCTTGTTGTTTGTAAAGCAGGCCGTTGAGCCCTCGGATTTTCCTAACATTGTGTCCGGCATGGTGCGCTCGGCCCACGGGACACTCGCGGCATTTTACACCCGGTAAGACCCGATAGCGCTCTTCGAAACAGCGCGCGCTGCAACAAGTTCTGTTTTGATATGGGTCGTATGATCCCAACCTCCATATTTCAAATTTTAGGTACATTTGAGTTTAAATTAGTGAGTTTGCTCAGTAACGTATCGTTCTTGTATTGTAAACACAAAGATTAGGCAGATTCACGTAGTTAGACGTTGACGAGCATGCTATGTTATTAGCAGCTAAGCTAGCTACTAGCTCTTATGGTTCAACAAACCGTTTTCTGCTATCAGACCGCGTTGCTAAATAAAAAACGTTTCTTTTTAAATTAACAAATCCTGTAGACACAGGAAAATTAATTGTGCATTGCACATAATAGCATTTGTACTTATTAGCATCGTCCAAGTGTAAGTCAGCTTTTATGTATGCAGCTCTAAACTATGTGAACTTACTATTAATACATAGTGTAGTTACTGTTTATGTTATTACTTTGTTATTTGTATGATTATAAATTACCCTCAAGGGGTCATAAATGTGCAGTTTTTGTATCTAGAACGCATAAATGTGTATAAAAGTGTTAAGACGCTCATCTCAAACACCTTTCTAGATCTAACCCAAAGTAAATGAATTATCAGGAAAAGATAGGCTAGGCACAGATGGTTTAGGAATTATATTTAATAATTTGCACATTTTGATCATAAAATATATAATTATAACAGTTTTCGTGCTTTTGCCTTTATTGTATAAAGTCTTGTTAAAATGAATAGGCAACTTGTTTAGATTGAGTGTCTTCACCATAATAAAGGCCGCAGGTGCATGGATGTAGAACTTTAGCTAACCAAATGAAGCGGATAACTGCTTACTCATCCTATTGGACATACAAACTTTTTTTCAGAGTTTAGAGTGCATATATTGTTATTTATTTTCATTGCAGTTTGAATGATCATTCTTCATTTTTCTCAGCTAATTGTCCTCCACTCTGTCGACAGGTGCCGAACCATGGTATCCACCTAGTCCCTGGTTTGACTGCAGTGGTCGTAGTAGCGAAGCATTTCTCATCTACGATTGACTGAGAGCTGTTGTCACTGCCAGCATACTTCTTATACAACACTCTACTGTGAATACAGCAGTCTTGACCGCATTGCAAGCTGATTGGTGAACCACTCTGAAGTGAAGCTGACTCTCCACAAAGGCAACTAAGTGAACTGTGGTCCCCAAACGGAAGCAATACCAAGACTTTTTTGTTACATTGACATATTTGGCCAGAGACTTTAGAATGGCATCTGTTCCTGTTTACTGCCTGTGCCGTCTCCCTTACGATGTCACCCGGTTCATGATTGAGTGTGATGTTTGTCAGGATTGGTTTCATGGCAGGTGAAGTTGCATTTTGTAAATTATAATTGAAAGCTAAATTGAAATCACCTTTATGTTATACATGATGTTATTTGTTTGCAAATGGGATTTTTTTTTTCTTTTTTTTTTTTTTTTTCTTGTGTAGTTGTGTTGGTGTGGAAGAAGACAAAGCGGCAGATATCGACCTGTATCACTGTCCTAACTGTCAGGTGACACATGGACCCTCTGTCAGTAAGTGCCGCAAATACTGTATAATTTGTATTAACTGGCATTTTGTTGACATGAAGATGAAATGCATTATTTTTTTTTCTTTAAGATTTGTTTTATTTTCATAGAAAATCACCAAGAGTGCTGGGATAATTCTAACTTCATGTTTATCCAGTATTTTTTCTATCATTGAGATACTACTATAGTTTTTATTAGTATTTTGAATTTTTTTAATATATGTATTTTCTGTATTTGTTTTTTTGTTTTAGTAATTTAGTTGCGTTTTTGTCATTTTTAGTAGTTAAAATTTTATATATATATATATATATATATATATATATATTTATGTGTGTGTGTGTTTATTTTTATTCATTTTTATTTCAGTTTTAATTTTATTTATTAGTATGTCAAATTAAATTAAAATGAGAATTGTTACCTTGGTAGCTAGCTGAATTTTTTTTAGTTAATGTTAATTTTGTTTCAAGTTATAAATACATTTATATAAATGTTTATGTATGGTATTAATTTTAGTTACAGTTTTAGTTAACCATAATAATTTGAAACAGACTAATAATTAATCAAGCGCAGCTAGTAAGGAAAATGGAACACAAACACATTGAAAATACAATTTTAAACCATTAAATTAGCTTAGAATGTACTACCAAATGTGTAAGCTTCCGCGAATTTGATTAGTAACTTTGATATTTGCTTCTCTCTCAGTGCGTAAACGTCGGGGGGCTATTAAGCACTCTGATGCAGGAGTGGCCAGAGACTCAGGACGACCTGTGAAGACGGGCAGTGCTCAGTTTGTTAGGGAGCTACGCAGCCGCACTTTTCCCAGGTATGGTCACAGGACGATTATTTATTGCCAGGTCAAATTTAGGCCACTAGGTGACCTTACTTTCTTAACCCAGATTAATTTACCTCAGACTTTAAGCCGTGATTCATACCATTATGCTGGGGTGAGCAATCTGTGGTGTTATTGGATTTTTAAAAGTTGTTTGATAGGCTTGCTGCAATAGACGGTGTTGGCGGTGATACCGGTGTTAAGCCGCAACACCGGTATATCACTTGCCCACCGCAGCACCGTTTCCCACCATCGATTTTATTTTTATAGTAATAAAAATCATTTAGTTCAGTTAGAGCAGTGGTTCTCAACCACGTTCCTGGAGGCCCCCCAACACTGATTTGAAGATTTAGTTTCAAAACAAAATGCAAAAGCGCATGTTTGGCAATATTTTGCATTTTGAAAAGTCTGTTGACTTTTGCCGTTTATCTAAGGTGATTCTGGAAGTTTTTTTTTTTTTAAACATTAGTTTCTTATTTAATTGGTTAGTGTTTGCTGATTTTCAGTTTTGTATAGGACTACCTAGGCTATTTAAACTTTGTGTAAGTTATTTATTTTATATTAGGCGTAGCCTATGGAATGGTGTATTTTAATTCGTTTTGTTAATAAAAGTTCTATGATTTAGATATAGGCTAAGTTGAGTTTGAAGTTGTGTTTTGTTGATGCTTGAATTGATGCCGAATTGACACTAGTTCGAAAGTGAAAGTAAAATGTGCACATCGCTTTTAAGCTGTTTAGAAGCGAAGGAAAGTGAGGAAAAGAGGGAAAACTCAAACGAACTAACAACGAACAAGTGCTTTACGCCGAATTGCCACTAATTTGAAAGTGAAAGTAAAATGCACACCCCTCTTTTACAAGCTATTTAAAAGCAAAGGAAAGCGTGAAAAAGAGGGGAACCCCATCCCCCCCCCCCAACCACCCCCACGGTGATACCGGTACTATCGGTGGTGTTACACGTCGATTAACCGGTGGGGAAATTTCCTCACCGTCACAACCCTATTGTTTGAAAGGTGATGAGTATGCTGGAAAACGTATTTGACGTTTTATGTTTGTGTTTAGTGCCGATGAAGTCCTGCTGAAACCGACCGGGGCCCAGCTCACGGTTGAGTTTCTAGAGGAGCGCTCCTTCAGCGTCCCAGTCCTGGTCCTCAGGAAAGATGGTCTGGGCATGAATTTGCCCCCATTGTCTTTCTCTGTTTCGGATGTAGAGCATTACATAGGTAAACAGCTCTAATCACATCTGCATTGCCATTCTATGCTACTATTTCAGTAGTATGTTTGTGAAAATTCATTTTTAGATGGGAATGTAATGTTTTACTATTGCTTCATAGGTGCCGACAAGGAAATTGATGTGATTGATGTCACCCGCCAAGCAGACCTGAAGATGAAACTGGGAGAGTTTGTTGAGTACTACAACAGCCCAAACAGAGACCGAGTGCTCAATGTGATCAGCTTAGAGTTCTCAGACACCAGGTACCTTTTAGGGATGTGCAAATTTAAATCTACAAATGTCCATCTGAATGTGTACGGCTGTAGCAGCAGTGTTTGAAGGCATCATGAAATGGAAATTCATCCTTTATTGATCTTATTGTGATCGAATCATCCATAAACCCTGCCTCTTTCTTACAATCAACCACCAGCTAGAGTTCAGATCTGCTTTCGTCGATGTCCAATCAACAACCAGTCGATTGATCCAAGTCGTTGCCCTACATTTTTTTTCTTCTTGATAACCGTCACTTTTTCTGTTACATCACAACTTCAAAGGGGTTCAAAGATGCAACTTTTCTGACAGGATTTAACCTTACAAGCTGTCCTATAATCTTTGTCCCCTTTTGTAGGTTGTCAAATCTAGTGGAGACACCAAAGATCGTGAGGAAGCTGTCATGGGTGGAGAATCTCTGGCCTGAGGAGTCTATTTTTGAGAGGCCTAATGTGCAGAAATACTGCCTGATGGGAGTGAAGGACAGTTACACAGACTTTCACATTGACTTTGGTGGAACCTCTGTGTGGTACCATGTACTCCGGGTTAGTTGTTTTCTATAAGTCATATGCAGTGCAAAATAGCAGACAAAGCAGGGAATGTCTATGTATTTCATTACTTCAGAAAGCATCATGCTTTGTCCTCTTTATGTATTTCTTTTTATACACTTTAGGGTGAGAAGATCTTTTACCTCATTCGTCCCACTGCTGCTAACCTGTCGCTTTTTGAGCGCTGGAGTTCATCCTCCAATCAGAATGAGCTGTTTTTTGGAGACCAGGTAGACATGTGCTACAAATGTTCACTAAAGCAAGGAAGCACCCTCTTCATCCCAACAGGTACTGTCTCTGTTTCTGCCAGGAGTAACATTCTAAGGTTCATTTCAAAAATATCTTTGTTTGGATATCCCATGTGACTGAGAAATTACAATTAGATTTGTAATGGTAATTCTTTGTGCAATAATTGTCTGCTTCAGGATGGATTCATGCTGTTTTGACCCCTGTGGACTGTTTGGCATTTGGAGGAAATTTTCTACACAGCCTCAACATTGACATGCAGCTTCGGTGAGATGACACTTCTGTTTGTCTCCTTACTCTAAGTAGTATTGTACTGGGCTTTTTCATTGGTCATCCCTTTTTTTTTTTCTGTCAGAGCGTATGAAATAGAAAAGCGACTGAGCACAGCAGACTTGTTCAGGTTTCCAAACTTTGAGACCGTGTGCTGGTATGTTGGCAAGCATCTGCTGGACACCTTCAGAGGTGAGGTTTCTCCTCAAAGCAAATGTCTGTTTTTACTGCTTATTTTTGTTTTAATACAACATTCTTTTATGCACTTAAATTTTTCTGTTTTTTTTTTTTTTCAATCTGCTTTAGGTCTAAGAGAGAATCGACGGCATCCTGCCACATACTTGGTCCACGGAGCTAAAGCTCTCAATAATGCTTTCCGTAGCTGGACACGGAAGGAAGTAAGTTTAATTATGTTACCTGAAGAACTGGGTGATTAATAAGTTATATATGTTATATACAAATGATACATTCACTAAACATTAAGTTCATTTTCATTTCCTTGAATCAGTTCTGAATGTTTCACTTAGTTGATTCAAAACTCTAGTTCAATAATTAATTTGCATCATCACTAAAATGTTCGCTAAATACCTCAAGTGAATATATGTTGGTAAGTATTGCTAATATTTGGATCATATAAATAAAAATAATACATGTCCTTGTTCATTTAGTGAAAAAGCAACTGGAAAAACAGATTTTATTGTATTTTACTTGTAATTTTTAGTACATTTGTTACAGTGTAATTGGTTTGAATGAAATGTTTTTACTATTATTGGAAGAAACACCCTTTTAAATATTAGATTTATACAGAATTTTGTCAAAAGGCTAAAAAGAAGAATTTTAGATATGTCTGTATGTCATCTGTCTCAAATTATGTGCTAAATGTTTCAGATATTTGTCTGTCATCCCATTGTTTTCTACCATCATAAATCACTTAATAGCAGTTATGTGTGATGAGACAAAGTTTAAATTGGTTGTTTTTGTGATATTTTTTTTTCAGTCCCTGGCTGAACATGAACATGAGATACCAGAGACTATAAAGACCCAGCAGTTAGTGAAGGATCTGGCAAAGGAGATACGCCTGGTTGAGGTGAGAGTAGCTCTGACTTAAATTTTCAAGAAAAAAATCTAATGGTTTTTGTCTTTGTCTGATTTTTGTGTCTTTTTTTGCAGGATATCTTCCAGCAGAACATCGGCAGGAGTGGGACACCGTTTGGTGGCTCTCAGGGTCTTCCCTCTCCACACCCCAAAGCTCCATTAAACACAGCCCTCACTTTTGGCCAGCACCCTGGTAAAAAGAGAGGCCCCAAGTCGAAGGATGGATTTGGAGGAGCGGGTGTCGGCCTTCCAGGAGCTAAGAAAAAGATCCAAAAAGGCAAAGAGATAAAAACAGAAGCCGGAGAGCTGGACCTGTTGGAGATTCATACTAAACACACGCTCAAGAAGTTCCAGCCAGGGTGCAAAGTAAAAAAGAGCAAGGTAGAATTTAGAATACTTTAATCAATCGATATTATGTGTATAAAATTACTATTCAAAAGGTTGGGGTCGGTGAGAATTTTTTTTGTTTTAAAGAAAGTATTACTTTTAATCAGCAACAATGGATTCAATTGATCAAAACTGACAGTAAAGACATTTAATGTTACAAAAGATGCACAGCATAGCTTTTTTCAACATTGAGAATAGTTGGGAAAATTGGGATGATTAAATGATTAAAATTGGGAAATAATCATGTGACGAAGACTGGAGTTATGGCTGCAGAAAATTCATCTTTGTCATCACAGGAATAAACAAAAATAAATGAAATTTAAATAGAAAACAGTTATTTAAAATTGTAATAATAATATTATTGTTTTCATTGTTATTTTGATCATGTAAATACAGCCTTGTAAGCAAAAGAGTCTTACCGATCCCAAGTTTTTGAACAGTATTGTACAGATTATTATTACAGTTATGAATGATTATTATTATTATTATTATTATATATTCTCTGCCTGTTATGTTACTTTTCTCTTCAAGTAAATTTGTTTTAAAAATGTTATAAGTGTACTAAGCGATTTTTCCCAAACGATGTTGATATTTGAACACCAAAACAAACACGCCCGTACCCCAACAGGACCTCGCCCCTATTTTGATATCTCTGCGACACACGTACATACGCAACCATGGCAACGATGATCGCTGAAACAAGCGAAGATGACACACAAGCATATTCAAACAAAAGCCAACACGGATAAGTTGTGTGAATTAACATAAAAATTAACATTACTTACCTATCAAGAAGAAAAAACAACGCAACCTTGGCGTCCGATTCGAGCCCTTCCCGCTCCTAGAGTTCTCTCCACCGGTGGAAAGCTGCTCCGATATTTACGTGGGTCTTAACTCTTGCCTGATCGTAGCCCTTTTTTTAATGTTTTGTTTCTCTGATAGTTTCCTCTTTTATTTTTTTTTTTGTTTTTTTTTTGTTGTTTTTTATCTGCCATCTGTCTCTATCTATAGTCGATCTGCTAATATCCGTCCTGTGCACTCAAACTGAGCGCACTCTTCTCTCTGTCATTACAAGACACGCCCCTTACTGATGATTGGCTACAAGTGTGTTTTGGGACTCGGTCCGATGTTGTGGTCAAAAGTGTTTAGTGCACCTTTAAATTAAATAAAAAAATACTTTTTTTTTTTTTTCCCGTTTAAAAAAATACTGATTAAGAAAAATTATTTTTATTATGGAACTAAAGCTGGAAAACTAGTACTTTACATTGTATTTTTTCCTAATATCATCATTGTAAAGAACATTATTTGGCTTTTCAGCTTGAGCTGCCTGATGACTGTCTAGATGATTTTGAAGAGAAGATCAACAAGAGCAAGCTTAAGCTTGTGCTGACTAATGGAAAGATACAAGGGTAAAACAGTTATCTTCACTCATTTCCCTCTTGTCAGGGATTTTCAATCTTACGCGTTGGCACCATTATTTTTAATACCTCCTCTTCTTCCTCTCTTAGGAAGAAGGGTCGTGCTGGCAGTGCAAATGGAGCCGGGAGTTCACTTCAACAGTTCCAGCCCCACATGGCTACTTTGTCTGACTTTGATTCAGAAGATGAGCTTCAGATTGATGAAACCCCTCCACCTCGCCGCAGACCGTCTCTACCGAGCAAGAAGAAATTAGCTGGTAAAAGATTTCTCACATTTATTGATCATGCTTGCATGATTTCATTGTTTATGCATCATTTACTCATATTTTTATCATCCTAAACCTATAAGACTTACTTTCTTCTGTGAAAATCACACAAGGACAATATTTAAATTTAATAACATCTTAGTATGAACTAATTAGTTGGCTAAATTGTCTCATTAAGGTCTACCAAGGAAACTACCTCGGGCCAAACCATGCAGTGACCCCCACAGAATCCGTGAGCCCGGAGAAGTGGACTTTGATATTGAGGTATGCAAGTCTATCTTAAGCAGCTTCAGATTCCTCTCTAGGTGTCTGGTTGTCACCAGTTTTATATCTTGTTGTTAAATAGGAGGATTACACCACAGATGAGGAGATGCTTACAGTGCAGGGTGTGAAAGGCGGAGCAGGTGGGATTTTAGACTTGCTCAAGGCAAGCAAACAGGTGGCGGGTCTCGATTCTGCACTGAGGTACTTAACATGCACAATTTTTTTTATACTACATGCTGATCATTATTAGCCTTTATCTCAGTAAAATATGCAGTTATGTACTTGCTGTTATACTCAATTTTATTGATTTTTCCCTTATCATCAAGTGAGGAAGCACCAGCCTCCCCCAGCACTCGTGATGCTATCCAGGGCATGCTCTCGATGGCCAACCCTCCAACTTCCTCGTCCTCTTCCTCCTCATCCTCTCCTCTATCCATCTCTGGGGGAGGTGAGATGCTGGGGCTTATGAAGGAGAAAGGAGGGAGAGCTGGGTGGATAAGTGGAGTCAAAAAGAACGAGAAGACCACATTTCAGAGGCCAGGAAAACGGCCCATTAAACGTCCAGCACGGCACCTCAGTGATGAAGAAAGCTTGGATGAACAGGAGACCCTGGGTACCTGTTTTAAAGACTCTGATTATGGTGAGTTCACAGATTCATCGATGATTACACCAGGATGAAATCATACATAGCAGAGGAAATACTGCAACCCAAAGTGATTCTGTTTAAAGGAGAATTTCCACCTTCTTCTACAGTCTATCCATCACTAGAATCTGATGAGGAGGATCACATAAGCAAGTCTAAAATGAAAAGAAAGCGAAACTGGGATGATACACCCTGGAGTCCTAAAGGTAACTGTGTTTTTGATTTATGATTTTGCAGCATTTTATTTCAAAACAGTTCTAAACATCATTTCTTCACACATCCTCAGCCCGTGTGACCCCTACACTGCCCAAGCAGGAGCGACCAGTGAGAGAGGGTGCAAGGGTGGCGTCTGTAGAAACGGGGCTTGCAGCTGCTGCTGCCAAACTGGCACAACAGGTGAGCTTCTGTCCAGACCTTCTATACTGCCATGCAAAGGCAAAAGACCGTAACTTCGATTTTGGTCGAAAATGAGTTATTGATATTTTTGGGACATTCAAGACATCCTTTATCATGTGCATAAGTATCTTGAGTCAATTTCATTGTTTTTCCGAGAAAATAATGGGTCGTCTTAACCGTAAGGGGTTGTCAAAAAGCCCCGATGAAACCAAGGCAGAACACCGTATAACACCAGTTATGGTTCTTTCACTTTGTTTGGAATGCTCAAAATGAGTTATGGCATTCTGCCTTTGTTTAGCCGCGCGTTAATATGAAGTTACGGTGCCGGCTTGGAGTTATAAGGTGTTTTCCCTTTGTTTTACTGACCATTAAAGACTGCCGCGTTTTAATTACGCTGTAACTTAGCCTACACTTTCATATCTGATCTGTCACTGAAGCACTTTATTAGACAAACAAATTAGATCGCGATCTACCAAACAGCTCCATATAACAAAGCACTGTAAAGATTAGATACCTTGGCAGCAAATCGTGAATAAACTTTAAAGATTTTATTATTATTATTATTATTATTATTATTATTATTATTTCCTTTTTATAATGCAGATCATTCACCAGGCTGTCGCTTCTAGTTGGACACGTGGACTAGAATGCCGTAGCATAAAATCAGTACTAACAGTTAAATCCATATCCTACCTTACAACCCGATAAAATCAATCCATTGCGACGAACGTCGCCAGAGATGTTTAATCCACAAGCATGCTTGCTAGTGTTCACATCAATCCACAAGTTGTTCTTTTACGTTAGGCTCATTCAAGTCAATATAAAAGCAATTACGTGATGTCTAGCATTCTTTAACATTATTGAGCATAGCAAATAAATTGGTTGCAAAACGGTATCCACTCACATTTAACTTTTAGTCCGCTTGTTACGGTAAAAAAAAACAAAAAAAAAAAAAAAAACTATTAATACAGTCACATTTCTCTATTTAATAGCCTATATGAGATAGTGCCATGATCACTAGAATTTATACAGCTGTACTGTAACGATTTTGTAAATGGTGATCAGCAACCAAATATTGATAATGTGGAAGTTACTGTCTTTTGCCTTGGTGTGACTTCTCACATTTTACAGACAATGCAAAGGCAGAGTACAGTAACTTCAAAATAGGGGTAAAAATCAAGTTTGAGCTCAATTTTTTTTATGTATATAATTTTCATTACTAAAACATCTAATTGCCAAATTTCCAGTGTCCTACCTATAATTAATTTGGCTGGACAAATAAAAAACTTTAAAGTCGTTTTTCTCAGTTAAGGTCTTTTGCCTTTTGTAGAGCAGTATAGATGTGGACTATTTCATACCATTACTTTGTGTGTGCACCAGTGTTTGTTTAATTTTTTTCAAAATATCCTTTGAATGTAGTCAATATTTGTGCATGTCATTAATTTTAGTAAATTTTACTAAAATGGCATCTAATTTTAGTCTTTGAAAAATAACATTTTAGTTGACAAGGAAATGTAAAATTAAACCAAATATTAACTTTTTAGATATATGGCATTTATATATATTAATTGAAGAATGAAAACAAGTATAAACATGAGCTCTTGAGAAAAAAAAATGCTTTAGTTTGTTGTTGGAGAAAATGTACTGTTGGCATGTTTTAACTATAACTGTATTTTTAAGTTCCAATTATAATATTTTTTTCTAAAAAAAAAAAACATTGCTATTAAACATACACTGTGGTTCAAATTTTGTAAGATTTTTTTAAATGTTTCTGAAGGAAGTCTCGTGCTCAAATGCAGCATTTATTTAAAAATACAGTAAAAAAAAAAAAGTAATATTACTACAATTTAAAATATCTGTGCTGCATAATATTTCTGTGGAATCCTACTGACATATAAACATTAATAATATTTTTGTAGTATTTTTTCATCAATGCTATAATTTAATATACTTAAAATTATTTGATTTTTGTCATTATGCTATTTGTTTTTTTCTTTTTTTATTTTGGTCTTGTCTTTTTCATTGACAATCAAAAAACTCTTTTTGTCAGTATTTTTCTTGACAAGATTAACACTGAGCTAAACATCTTGTTACTTTAATATCAGGAACAGCAGAAAACCATAACCAAGAGAAAATACACCAAGAAGAAGGTCCCTCAAGAGAAAGTACATTCTGCAGCTGCCCAACTCCAGCGCCAGCCGGACTCTGCGCCCGTGTCTCCTCCTCTGCCCTCTGAGCCTCCTGTGGACTGCATAGTTGAGGAGAGGAGAGTGGAGGTGTACTCTGCCAGCCTGCTGGACCACGAGTACACAGCAGGACCAGGTCCGTTCAGCCCAGGGGGCCCAAGAGGAAGTGGTGCCATGGCCCCTGGTGTGTTTCTGACTTCAAGACGCCCCTCACTCTCTCCCCAAAACAGCAGCAGCTACTCTCCCTCTGCCCCTTCACCCGGAGGGCTGGCTACTTCAGCGTCAGCAGTAGCATGTCAAGGTAACTGGAAATACTGTACGTTACCTGTTAAAGGTTGAGTGTTTGAAATCGCACTTATATTTTTTTTCACTCCTCTTTCTCACAGGAAAACGTCCAAAGAAAGGACTTGCTACGGCTAAACAGAGACTGGGAAAGATTCTGAAAATACATCGAAACGGCAAGCTTCTCCTGTAGTTTGATAATATGGAGAGGAGACTGCAGGGAACAATAGATGAGGAGAAAACGAATAAGGATGAGAGAGGAGCTGAGTGATTTTGGTGTTAATTTATGTGACTGTTTTATGGTTAATGTTCTGCTAGCCTGGTTTTTATTTGCATCATCGGGACGAAAAGTGAAAAGAACGGTAACTTTCTGTGATAAATTCGATTGAAATCCATTTAGCATGGTGTTTTAGAATAGAAATTCTGTTTGAAAAATGAATAGAGCTAAACAGACAGATGCATTAATGGAGTGATGACTGTATTGCTAATTGTTTTTCCATCATTTTCAGTGCTCCACCTCTGAAAACAAGCTGCGTACATGTACTCTCCCCTTAAACCTTGTTTGTTTCATAGTTATTGCGTTTTAGTTTTAACATTGTATATTTCTAAAAAAAAAAAAAAAAAAAAGCTGAATGCTGAGGAGCACTTGATGTTAGATCAAATTGATGTTAGATACATTGTTCAGAAGATCTCTAACTGGTTTATTTGAAAAACTGACTTCCCAAAAAATAGGATTGAGGTTGTTGTTTGGCCTGAATTGTCCCATGGATGAGAGGAGATCCAATTCTTTAGTCATTACCTCAGCAATTTGTAAGTGTCACACTTTCTCGTGGCTATTTGTCCTGGTCCAATCTCCTCCTGAAGCCATGCATATTATTTGTTTACATGCTTCATTTAGTATCTGTTCATATCAAATTATTTTATACCATAGAAGGCAATTTGATACACAATTGACTGTAATTGTTGTAGATGAAGTCCTGTAATAATGTCTCTTTGCTTGTTAAAATGTTTTTACAGTAGTGTACTAACACATTTTTATCAACAAATGTATTTTAGATGTGTATATACTTTAAGTTCGTCTTGTTTTATTTGTTTTCCACTTAGCATGGGCAGCATAATATCCTGCCACCATCTGGCCAGGGTTGTCTTTCCCATCTATAGTTCAGCTCCATGTTGTAGAGGTTGAGTTCAGTGGTGGGCACATTTTAGTAATTGTAAAGAACACAGAAATTGACTTAGAGCAGTTTGAGATCATATGGGTGGTTCTGTAGGTTCAGTGTACATAATTGGTGTTTTATTATTTTTTATGATTATTAACGTTTTTCTTTAGAAAGAACGAAATTACATTGGAATCTTTCTTGAAACACCTTGTACAAAAATACATGTTTTGGGTAAGTAACAGCATAAGAGTTGTTTAGTCAGTTTGATTTGTATAGGATAATTATGCTGTTATTTTTCATTGAGGCTTATGATATTAGCAATGTGATGAAGTTAATGTATTCTATTGCTATTTTAATGTTATTTTTTATTTTATTTTTCCCCCACTTATCAATAATATTAATTTTAATGTTAATATACTTTAGTTTTGCTTATATATATATATATATATATATATATATATATATATATATATATATATATATATATATATATATATAAAAAATACTCCATTCTAGAAGAGTTAAATGTAACATTTCCTTGTAATTTTATGCAATGGTAACAATATTTTTTTAGTTTTCTCCTTTGACCATTATGTCTATAATCAGCACCAAAAATATCGATAAATCAGTGGGCCAGTGTAAATATTATTTTACGTTGTTTTTTTTTCTTTTTTTCCTAAAAATGTCACAGATTGTCACCCTGCCGAACTGTCATCATGCCATCCACATGTAATTAGAAACTTGTTTTGAGGTTTGTAGAGATTTGTTTTTGAACGTGAAATAACAGAAGACAGTTGTTGGAATATTCTGGTAAAACTATTATTTTTAGACATTGTTTTGACTCTGAAATTTAAAAGGATATTTCTGTAATATTTTGAGTTTTTTGTACATTTATTTGATTTGTCATCATCTTCACATCGTCTCTTAATGTTGCTACGTACTCATATTTTACTAAACATCTGTGCCTTCAGTGAAGTCCCAAACATAGCAACCTCTCTTACTGAAACTGTGCATCTCTGCACATCTTTTGATACTAGATACTTCAGTTTAATGGCAACACTTGTCTACAGCTATTCAGGATTTCTGGAAATTGACAGTGAAAAACGGGAATGATGTGAAGCAAGATGCGCAACAAAGAAAGTGTTCAAAAACCTCAAAATATGTAAGAACTGTCTTTTAAATATGTTCTTATTAAAACTTACATTTACTTAAGTTATTCTCCTCTTTATCACCTGAAGTTAATTGTGTGCATTTTAGGATTTATCTTTTAATCATTTTCTTGTCTGTTATAAAGTTTATTTTGAACAATTAATGTTGATCACACAGTTCCTCTCAGGGTTTATTTTGTATCTAATATAATTTTGATAGAATCGTTTAAAAAGAGCAACAGTAGTGTTAGGAGTTCACATTCAAGACCACTTAAAAACCAAGTCAAATTTGAACCCATTTAATATTTATAATTGGACGTTGTCTTTTGCTATTGTCACCACCTTTGGTTTTTGAAACGGCTTGAGCAGATTTTTCCAAATGACCTCTATTAAAAGATATTTTTAAAAGTTGTTTGCATTTTTGTCATTATAAGCCTATTTTCCTCTGCAAGTGTCATGTGGTCTCTCACGTGCTTACTGGGTCAACTCCACATTTACCCGCGAACAAGCTGCTCTGTCTCTTTCAAGAGTTCATAATTCTACTGTGCGCCAGACGTTAAGAAATAATGAACCCATGAAAATGGAATGAGCGGCACAAACGCGATTTAAAGCCGCATCTCTGTTGCCATAGTAGTGTCAATGGCGGTCAGCGATTGGCTGATGCCACGTCTCCGTCAGCCAGTCAAAATGCGCGCTTTTTACAAACTACTCCGGAAGTCAGCAGACTAGTGTTGTTTTCTAGAGCTTGGGGCAGGGGAGAGTGGCTTGGTGAGGAAAGTCCTGTAGCTTAAAAACAACATAAAAAGCTGCAGTTTTTGGATACTGCTTAAGCCCAGGCCTTGGTACGTATGTGTGGGTTAGTACAAATCTATATCTGCCGTCTTATTCGTAACTTTATACATAACAGCTCGGAGTAGTTTGCGTATTTGCAGTTTACTGAAGCTCTACACTGTTATAGTTTTATAGTAGTATAGTTTTTAAGGATTGAGCCTATGTTTCATCGTTAAGGAACTTTCTGAGACCACTCTCAAGTGCCGTCTTGTTTATAGGCACTGAACCCCTCTCGAGATGGCGTCCTCTACCCCTCTGAGACCCCAGAACAGAAGTCAGCAGGATCATGCAGGGTGAGTCAACTGATCATGAATATATCAGCCTTCTCCTCCACGAGTAACATTGTCTTAGTCTCTCCTCCTTAACTGATTTAAGTTATGCATTTGACTGGAACTATTCAGAATGTTAATTTTGTTTTGAGCAATTTTAGGTACCCCTCACTACACCTATCAAGAAATGTACATTCCACATTTCACTCAAAAATAAATAAATAATTCGAAATAGAACAAAACATGATTTGTAACATTGTTTTCATAACCGTTATACACATTTGAGTGTGTTTCAAAATTTCTGATCCATTATTTTCAATGCCATTAGGACCTTGCAGCATCAGGAGTTGAAGACAAAAAGTGCTTCCTCTAAAAGAGGATCTGAAAATTTGGACCCCAATGCTTCTGCTGAAACTAGAAAAGGAGTCAGTAAACTCAAAGGCGTCAGCAGGCTTCCTGTCCTTGCCAAATCTCTGCAAGCAGCCCTAACTGAGCTCTCCCAAAATCCTAGTCACAACAACTGGGAACAGAGGCCTCTAACAGTAAGGATACCACTTAAGTGTTATTTTAGGATTTTTTTATATAGTCTTATATATTTTTTAATGAATATTATTAGAATTTTGCTGTTAGCTTTTTTCATAATTTAAATTTTTATTTTCATTTTAGATTTTTTAGTAATTTTAGTACTTAAAAAGACTAATAATTAATTCTAATATTTATATTTTATTTAGTTTTAGTTACTATAACTACGGCATAATAATTTCTTTTTCATTTGTCTTCAGAGTAAAGCTCAAAACAAAAGGACCTGCACCAAACCTGTTCCTTTCAGTTTGTCCCAGTCACGCACACACAGTCAGAGAAACACAGGTGATTCCCAGGGAAACGCACCCCTGACGCCTTCTACCCGACTAACACCAGGGGCAAAAGTGATGAACTTGAATCCAAGTGCCAAAACTGAAACTCCAAGCCATAAAGCTATGACACCAGGTGTCCACAGGGCTCAGGCCAACAAATCACAGCGACTGCAGCCTGGTAGTCACGTAGAATACATGGCATCAAATAAAGTCTCCACTGATGTTCACCCACCTTCACATGAATTCGGATGCTGTAGTCACACTGATTTAAGTTCACGTTTAGGTAGCATCACTCTTATACAATCTAAGCTTCCTGAAGACTCAGGTTTGAGTCATTTATGTAAAACGTCGCTCATTAAAGTAGATGTTAATTTTGATAATCAAGCACCAAAGGACAAGCACTGCTTCCCGTCAACAACACAAAGGCATGTAAGCACTGAAGGTGAGTGACATAATGTCAAATCTTTTCTTATTGTGTCAATCAAGTCAATGTTCAAGTTTGATCCCAACTGTATTAATAGTTCTTTGTTTAATTTAGCCACTGGTTGTTTATAATTGATTTATGTAACTATGAGTGCAGGATCATCATCAAATCTTTCATCAGCTGTGCACAGTGTCCTCACATGTGAGAGATCAAGTGCTGTTGGAGCACAATGCATGATGCCACGTTTATCTACCTGCCCCCCTGGACCAGGAACCTCCAACAATCTGGTTAGGAATTGTAGAAAATCTCAGTAATAAAAGCAAAATTTTTACTGACCCTTTATGATGATCGTTGTCTTTTTAGCCTAGTATGTGCTCTGGTGCTCATATATTTTGATCTTTTAGCCTCAAAGAGTTGTGAAGAAGAGTCATGGCGTTGATGTCACCACAGGTTAGCTCATTTTCATATACTCAACCTTTTCATATTGATCACAGAGTGTAAGCTTTATATTTCTCCTTTCATCTCAAGACAAGGCTGGGCTGTTTTCTCCTGACCCTTCAGCGCTACGTAGTATTCTACAGAGTGATGGAACGAGACTGGGGGAGCATGTTGGAGTAACACCCAGAGCATCAACCTGTCCTACTGGCAGAGGAACCTCTATTTATTCTGTGAGTGCATTCCTTCGTTCAGTGTCCATTTACACATTGATTATGACATTTTACTTCTGAATGGTCCATTTAGGCAGAATAAGTTGTGAAACAGAAGAACTGATTTTTAATAGTGACCTTGTCCACTTTAGGCTCAAAGAGTACCTGCCAAAAAGACTCAAAAAGAAGTTCCAGCAGAGGCCAAAACCCCTACAGGTATTTAAAGTTTTTTTTTTTTTCTCCAGCAGCCATTACTCCAGTCTTCATGGTCCTTCAAAAATCATTATAATATGCTGGTTTGGTGCTTAAGAAACATTTATCATCACTAGTAAATGGTTGTGCTGCTTAATATTTTTTTTTCTGGATTCTTGATGAATAGAAAGTCCCTAAACTGTTTGAATAAAAAGAATAAGAGTTTAAGAGAGATTAAGACTTTTAACAAATTGTGTTTATTAATCTTTGTATGTTTTGTGCCTGCAGGAAGTGCCTTCTCTCCTGATCCATCAGCGCTCCGTGGTATTCTACAGATCAATGGAGCAACACCTCATGCACCGACCGGCCTTACGGGCAGAGCAACTTCTGTTTACTCAGTAATGCTCAGTTCACATTTGTTCTCTTATAATTTGAATTTGGAATGCTAAAAAATAAGGTTTGAAATACCTTGTTCACTTCAGGCTCAAAGAGTGCCAGTTAGGAAGCCTAAAACAGATGAATCAGCTTCTGTCAAAGCTCCTGCAGGTAATCTAGCCCATTAATTTTGCATTAAATGAAGTATATACACTTCTGCTCAAAAATGAATACTTTTATTCAGCATGGATACATTAAATGCATCAAAAGCGACAGTAATGACATTTAAAATATTTTAAATGAATGCTGTTCTTTTGAACATTCTATTTAAGAATTATTCCTTAATTAATTTATTCCTCAAGAAACGTACCATGGCTTCCACAAAAATATTAAGCAGTGCACCTGTTTCCAACACTAATAATTAATGTTTCTTGAGCCACAAATCAACATATTAGAATGATTTCTGAAGGATTATGTGATACTAAAGACTTGAGTAATTGCTGCTGAAAATTCAGCTTTACAATCACAGGAATAAGTTACATTTAAAATAGAAAATTGTTATTTTAAATTGTAATATTTCACAATAATACTTCCTTTAAAGCATTTTGATCAAATACTGTAAATGCAGCTATGCTGGGCATAAGAGATGTTACAGCACTACATACAGACTAGGTGTTATTATTCAGTGTTTTTTTTTCTCCATAAAATTGATATGAATGTCATATGATCCAAAAAAAAATCTTCCTTTAGGAAGTGCTGTGTACTTCTCCCCTGACCCTGCGGCCCTGCGCAGTATTCTACTGAATGAAGGTGTGAGGGCTGGTGGAGCAACACCCAGAGTTTCCACCTGTCCCACTGGCAGAGGAACCTCCATTTATTCTGTGAGTTTGCTCGGATGGATTCAACTTAGTTGTGTGCTATAATGAAGGTGTTTTGCATAATGTAACTTTATTTCAGGCCCAGCGAGTCCCAGTGAAGAAGAATAAGCCTGAAGCTGTGGCAGCAGCAACATCATCTCAGTGTATGTTTGACTCTCCATTGTTTCTTCCCCTTCAAAATCATGTTTTCGACCCTTTAAACCAATGATTCTCTGCTGTGGTGCAGGTGCAAGTAGAACACCAGTGATGAAGTGGACACCGCAGCGGGTCGCAAAAACCAAGCCACAGTCAATGGTGAGTATTCTACTGTCTTGTCTCATTGTTTTGTACAGTATCCATTGCCATAAATTAAAGTGTTTTTTTTTTGTTTTGTTTTTTAAACCCAAATTTCACAAATCAAGGCTATAAAAAGTCTTCTATATCTTCTGTTTTTTCTTTGTGTGTGTGTGGGAGATCTCTTTTAAAACAAGTTGTATCTCAGGTTTATGCTTACTGTTTATATTTACAGAGGAAGCTTTGTACCACCCAAAAGATGTCCAGTTTAAGGGGTTCACCAGGTTTGCGTGAATCTCATGACCCAAGCACTGGACTCTTGGTGTGCCAGGAGGTAAAACAGCCCCATAATGCAGAACCCTTGTATTTTCTTACTTGATCTACTTGATAAAATGTCAGGTTAACACTAGGTGTTGAATGTGTTATAGGTGGAGGATGTCGTTCAAAGGTTATTTGCGGACCAAGAGCAGAAGGACGATGATAGCCACCAAACTGTATGATTGATTTAACTCTAAAACATTAATTTATGCATCACTGGTCAATTTCTTGATGGCCTAAAATTAATCTAACATAACTTCTCTCCATGCAGACTGAAGCACAGTCAACAATTAAAGAAAATTCTGATTCAAATCATTGTCACACCGAGAACGAAGGCAAGAAAACAGTCCAGCCTTTCATACAAGCAGCACACAGAGGGTCAGTCATTGTTTTCTCATCAAGCCAAAGACTTGGATTAGACCGGTCTCAGGATACTCTGAAGAATCCTGGGATAAGTGCCCCTCTGCAGCTCTGTTTAGGCCAGCTTACATCCCATAATGCACTACCACTACAATCAGACCAAAGCAATAGATCACAGATCAATCCCAGCTTAGACCTGCCTAAACAAAGCCAATCTAAAGGTAACCATTCCATCCAAAGTGAACCTAAATTTAACCTTTTTTTTTTCTGTTTTCTATTTTTAAATGACCATATACAGGTGCATCTCAATAAATTGTCGTGGAAAAGTTCATTTATTTCAGTAATTCAACTCAAATTGTGAAACTCGTGTATTTAATAAATTCAATGCACACAGACTGAAGTAGTTTAAGTCTTTGGTTCTTTTAATTGTGATGATTTTGGCTCACATTTAACAAAAACCCACCAATTCACTATCTCAACAAATTAGAATATTGTGACATGCCAATCAGCTAATCAACTGAAAACACCTGCAAAGGTTTCCTGAGCCTTCAAAATGGTCTCTTAGTTTGGTTCACTAGGCTACACAATCATGGGGAAGACTGCTGATCTGACAGCTGTCCAGAAGACAATCATTGACACCCTTCACAAGGAGGGTAAGCCACAAACATTCATTGCCAAAGAAGCTGGCTGTTCAAAGAGTGCTGTATCCAAGCATGTTAACAGAAAGTTGAGTGGAAGGAAAAAGTGTGGAAGAAAAAGATGCACAACCAACCGAGAGAACCGCAGCCTTGTGAGGATTGTCAAGCAAAATCGATTCAAGAATTTGGGTGAACTTCACAAGGAATGGACTGAGGCTGGGGTCAAGGCATCAATAGCCACCACAAACAGACGTGTCAAGGAATTTGGTTACAGTTGTCGTATTCCTCTTGTTAAGCCACTCCTGAACCACAGACAACGTCAGAGGTGTCTTACCTGGGCTAAGGAGAAGAACTGGACTGTTGCCCAGTGGTCCAAAATCCTCTTTTCAGATGAGAGCAAGTTTTGTATTTGATTTGGAAACCAAGGTCCTAGAGTCTGGAGGAAGGGTGGAGAAGCTCGTAGCCCAAGTTGCTTGAAGTCCAGTGTTAAGTTTCCACAGTCTGTGATGATTTGGGGTGCAATGTCATCTGCTGGTGTTGGTCCATTGTGTTTTTTGAAAACCAAAGTCACTGCACCCGTTTACCAAGAAATTTTGGAGCACTTCATGCTTCCTTCTGCTGACCAGCTTTTTAAAAATGCTGATTTCATTTTCCAGCAGAATTTGACACCTGCCCACACTGCCAAAAGCACCAAAAGTTGGTTAAATGACCATGGTGTTGGTATGCTTGAATGGCCAGCAAACTCACCAGACCTGAACCCCATGGAGAATCTATGGGGTATTGTCAAGAGGAAAATGAGAAACAAGAGACCAAAAAATGCAGATGAGCTGAAGGCCACTGTCAAAGAAACCTGGGCTTCCATACCACCTCAGCAGTGCCACAAACTGATCACCTCCATGCCACGCCGAATTGAGGCAGTAATTAAAGCAAAAGGAGCCCCTACCAAGTATTGAGTACATATACAGTAAATGAACATACTTTCCAGAAGGCCAACAATTCACTAAAAATGTTTTTTTTATTATTGGTCTTATGGTCTAATTTATTGAGATGCACCTGCATGTTTAATTTTGTAATTAATGATCCTTAAGCAGACATTTTGCACATCCTTAAGACTTTTAAGCATTTGTAGTAGTGCTTACTGCATTAAATGCACTTCCACATCTGTCTGTAGCTCCTGCTGTCAAGCAGTCTACCAATGTGTCTGCTCTGCGGCGGCGTCATATTCCTCTGGAGGAGATGTTTCTGGATGAGGAATGTGCTATGTACACCTCTCGCCTGCTGTCCTGCCCACTGCAACCCCGCTGTGGCAACCCGGTGGCCACCACACTTCTGTTTCAAGACTCTACTGTGAGTGATCGTTGTGTTTTGAATTGTGCACTGCACACTAAACCGGTTGTCAAGTTGAGTAGCTGTTGATGCATCTTGTTATCTCTCTCCTCTACAGTGCTTTTTACCTATTGGCCTGTCTTCTCCTATGAGTCCTGTCCCTTCAGGTTCCTCTATCAGAGCATAAAGGCAGATGTCCCACAACACATTGCACTTGTCAGTCTGTGTATGTAAGACTGTCTTGCACTTTTGATATGAAATGTCATACAGTCAGATGTATCTGGCTACAGATTACACAAGCAGCAAAGTATTGGACGGGCACTATATTTGGTGAGATTCACTGTTGACAACATGACTGAATGCAAAGCTATCTCTAAATATTGAACACTTTCATCATTTTTACACTGAATTGTCATTGACTGGAAACAGTGTGCTTTCCACTTGCCTCTTGTATAAAGTGTATAATAAATCTCTATATAAACAGTTTTACATTAAGCTTCGTTATTTTAAATTTCAGTTGTTCTTTTTTTCCTGAATTGTACAATTACAATGTTGTAGATGTCCTTTATGAAATCGTTTAATATTATTTGGTGCTCAAGCTTTAAAACACTAAAATTGACTTAAATTTAATTTAAAATTCATTAAGAATATTCTTATTTTGAAGAGTGAAAGATCTGAATTTCTGATTTTTTTTTTTTTTCAAATAAATTATAAAAGTATATTATATAAATTATATTTTATAATATTTATATATACTGTAAATTATAAATATATTGGTTTTCAATCAATAAGCTACACTTAAATAAATATTATAAATTAATATTAAAATAAAACATGACATTAAGACCGTCTATGTAACATTGAGTCATGGTAAACCTGATCTTTTTTTTTTTTCTTTTTATTAAGCATGTAACCTTTGCTGTGCAATTCAAGTTGATACTTTATATTTAGCTGAGTCAGGGGGTGTGTGACTGCGGTGTCTGTGTTTGTGAAATGAAATCCAGTGGGTGGGCACGAATTGCTGGAACGCCGTCCTATTAAACCCTTCCCTCTGGAGCCCCTCACTTTGAGAGACGTTGCAAACACGTCTTTCATTTGCCTCCTTTTCCAATTCCCTCTGCCACCAATTTCTGGAATACCTGAATCATGGCTAACATAAACACAGCTGGGGTCGATCCGACAAAGATGGGGGTCGGACGGGCCATTGCTGTACTGACGTCAGGTGGTGATGCCCAAGGTAAGCAGAAAGTAGTGATCTGCCTCTTAGACTTAGTGCTAGTTCCTATGGTGGTCTCCAAGAGGGTGTTCAAAGAAAGGCCTGCATGGATAATTAGATTCTAGTGAATTTGGTGCAATTTTTTCCCCCTCAGATACAGTACTCATTGTTATAGACACTGAGGTCAAAGTCAGATGACTCAGTTTGCCAACTGCTGAGATTAAGTTAAAACAGTTCTCTATGGTTTAAAACTATCAGGAATAAACATGAACTAAACTTTAATTTTTGAAAATTAAAATCTATCTATCTATCTATGAGTTAAAATTTAAGAAGTTGAGTTAAATGATGGGTTAAGATTTAAGAAGCAGAAAATAGAACAAAAAAGAAATCTAGTATTTTGATTTGCTCTGGTCCATTAAGGTCAGTCTTCTTGTAGCCTTTAGCTTTAGCCTGTAGCTCTTGTCCCCGTCTTCCTATTTCCATAATTGAAGGCTAAATTTATCTCCAGTGACCTTCTTCTGAAATGACACGAGGTTATGGAGTGTAGCAGGCTTTTCCACAGCTGCTCACTGTTGCAACCAGAGACATTGAACTGTGTTTGTACACAACACCATCCGAACACTTACAGCTTTAGTGCTGAGCTCACAGAATTAAGTTATCTCAGACACTCTTGTTCACATCATTCCACAATGCGGTCAAGTAATGAAATGTCATGAGAGGTATCTCTCTGTACTTTCCTAGAAGCCCTGTGTATCCTTCTGTATATGATATGTATTCTTGTCTATTGCAGGGATGAACGCAGCTGTGAGGGCCACTGTCAGAGTTGGCCTTTACACTGGAGCCAAAGTCTTCTTCATTCATGAGGTACATTATTATAAGAATACTAGCAAAAGTGTCCATGCCAATCACATCTGTTAACATTGTTGCTGATGCCGTTTGCAGGGCTATCAGGGATTGGTTGATGGAGGGGATCACATCCGTCCTGCTACATGGGAGAGTGTGTCCATGATGCTACAGCTGGTGCGCCTTCAGATGCTGGAATTTATTCAATTCAGTTTATTATTCCTAGTTTACTAGAGTTTTAATTTCAATACAACTTTTTAAGTAGTGTTGTGATTGTCTGTTTTCTTTGTGTCTGTCTGAAGGGTGGCACAGTCATTGGCAGTGCCCGCTGTAAGGATTTCCAGACCAGGGAGGGGCGTTTGAAGGCTGCCTTCAATCTCGTCAAACTAGGCATCACCAACCTTTGTGTAATTGGTGGCGATGGCAGTTTGACTGGTGCCAACATATTTCGCACTGAGTGGAGTAACTTGCTGAAAGAGCTAATCAGCAAAGGTAAACAATCTGTACTGAAGGTACAGATCATTTCAGGATCTGTTTTTCCCCCCTAATTTTTACTTTTAATATATTTTACATGGAATTTATTCCTGTGATGTCAAAGCTGAATTTTCTGCATCATTACTCCAGTCTTCAGTGTCACATGATCCTTCAGAAATTATTCTAATATGCTGATTTGCTGCTTAAGAAACATTTATATCATCGTTTCTCATGATACATTGTTTTTTTGATTCTTAATGAATAGAAAGACAAAGAACATTATACATGTCTTTACAGTAATTTTTCATCTATTTAATGTACCTTTACTGAATAAAAATATTAATTTCTTTAAAAATAAATACATAAATCTTTCTGTATTCCAAATGGTATATACTGAACTGACAGCCATATTCTCCATTTGTACACAGGTAAGATCACAAAGGAGGAGGCCAGGACTTCATCTCATCTGAATATTGTCGGTATGGTTGGTTCTATCGACAATGACTTCTGTGGAACGGACATGACCATTGGCACAGACTCTGCCCTACATCGTATCATTGAGGTGGTGGACAGTATCACCACAACAGCACAAAGGTCACAAATATGTGCAGTTTATCAAATTAGCTAAGATCCTCAGTGTTGTGTTATTTTGCTTCATAAGTTGTGACCTCTGATCTCACCCACAGTCATCAACGTGCTTTTATCCTAGAGGTCATGGGAAGACACTGTGGGTAAGAATGCAACAGAACTGAAATTGAGACCAGACCCCCTAATACCTAGATCATATGGTTTACATGCCAGAATCTCACATTTAATTAACTGAAATGATCATGCATTTATTGAGCACAATGTGTGTGTGTGTGTGTGTGTGTGTGTGTGTGTATGTGTGTGTGTGTGTGTGTGTGTGTGTTTCAGTTACCTGGCTCTGGTTACTGCTCTTGCGTGTGGTGCTGACTGGGTGTTTATTCCTGAGATGCCCCCAGATGACGGATGGGAGGATCATTTGTCTAGAAGACTCACTGAGGTACAAAGAAATTGACAAAATGCTAGAAATGCACACAGAAAAAAAATTATATAGTTGTCACATAGTTCAGCATCCTTGAAATACACAACCGTTCAAACATTTGGGGTTTGGTTAGAAATAATTTTTTTTTTTGATGTTTTTGAAAGAATTCTCTTATGCTCACCAAGGCTTATTATTACAAGTATATTGTGTGTGTGTATGTGTGTGTGTGTGTGTGTGTGTGTGTGTGTGTGTGTGTGTGTGTGTGTGTGTGTGTGTCTGTCTGTGTGTGATGGCAGAAGCTGAGTTTTAAGCAGTCATTACTCTAATCTTCAGTATCACATGATCCTTCAGAAATCATTCTAATGCTGATTTGATATCCAAGAAACATATCAGAAAACATTTGTGCTGCTTAATATTTGTTTGTGGAAACCATAATGTATATTTTTTTCAGGATCCTTGGATGAATAGAAAGCAAAAAACAACATTTATTAGTTTTTCTGTAATAATGTACATATCTTTACTGTCACGTTTGATCAATTTAATACATCCTAATAAAACTATTAATTTCTTCTTCTAAAAAATAAAATCTTACTGACACTAAACCTTTGAACAGCAGTGCAAATTTACTGGAAAAGCAAAACTGTAAAATAATAAGACGTTGTCAGAAGAAATATTTTTATTTATTTTTTTTTCAACTCATATTTTATTCTTATTTGTTTGGAGAAGTCAAATCATATAACATATAATTTATATTTTCAAATTCATCATTGCTTTTCCATACATTTTAAAACAACTTGGTTTTTACAAAACCAAGCAAATTAAAAAATAGATAAATTAAGAAATAAACTAAAATACAGTAAAGAAAAAGGAGAAAAGAAAATTTTTCACAGTATATTAGTTTAGTTTTGTTTATTTTTTAAAGTATTGGAAAATAGTTGGTTGTTTGAAGCATAAAAATGTCAATCTTTTGACTAAAAAACAAAACTACATGTTCATAATGATTGATAATTTTGTCTCTCCTCAAACAGACCAGAAAGGCAGGTTCTCGTCTGAATGTGATAATTGTGGCTGAGGGAGCAATCAACAAAGAAGGGAAACCAATCACCTGTGACCAGCTAAAAGATGTAACTTCACCCCTGACCATACTATACTACCCATGCTCTTGAAAGAGACGCTCTGTTATAGTTTTTTAAACACCTCCTATAAGTGCACTTTAATTATGCTCATCTGTTCTCATACAGCTGGTGACAAAGAAGCTGGGCTATGATACTCGTGCCACTATCCTCGGACATGTGCAGAGAGGTGGCACCCCCTCAGCTTTCGACAGAGTGCTAGTGAGTAGTCCCTCTTCTCGTTTTGTCACTTTTCGATCATCTGCGCCATGTTTGTTTCATGAGAGTTTAAATGTGGGTGTTTCTTGTATATCAGGGCAGTAGGATGGGTGTGGAGGCTGTAATGGCTCTGCTGGAAGCCACTCCAGAAACTCCTGCCTGTGTGGTCAGTCTCTCTGGGAACCAGGCTGTCAGACTCCCCCTGATGGAGTGTGTGCAAGTGGTGTGTATAAAGTACATACAATTTTAGATGTGACCTAATTTAAGATTTAGAATGTATTATGATCACAGGCCCCCCATCAAAAGTGTCCTCACTCTTTTTTTTTTTTTTTTTTCTTTTTTTTTGGATACTGTTTTGGATGTAAACATATAAATCGTCTTTATCTGCAGTACAGAGTCATTCACAAACTGCATACACAATATACACCGTGTACTGCATAAAAGGAGCTGCTTCATCGCTGACAGACGATAAGTTTTGTTTCCTACTTTGGATTGTAGGTAAATACTCTCCTCATCCAGTGCTCTGTTTTCTGTCTTATAAAAACATCCTGGTACTATGTTGGTGTGCGAATCTGCTGCAAACGATTCAGTGTGTGTGTGAACTGTTCGAATGAATCAAACTGAATCGCGATTGACTGCTCAAAATAGCAATTCATTCGAGAATCTGCCATCATTCGTTCTCATTCTAAACAGCTGATGGAAAAACACATGATATGATTACTAAAATATTATCAGAAAAAAATGATTCTCAGGTCGGTATAAGGTAATCTCCATTGACAGACAAGGATTTATGCTTTTTCCGGGGCACAGTATTTACGTGGAGTAAAATCGACACCCCTGACTATGATTTGCAACACTTGTTCTTTTTCTTTTTTATTGTATTTATTTATACAATATATTATATTTAAAATATAATATTCATTTAATTTAATTTTTTTTTTCAACATATAGACCAAGGATGTCACTATTGCAATGAGTGAGGGTCGATTTGACGATGCTGTAAAGCTCAGGGGAAGGTATGTTTGGAAATATCATATTTTTTTGTTATAAAAAATAAACTTGTATTCTATCACTATGTTTGCCTGTGCAGGAGTTTTGAGAATAACTGGAACACATATAAGCTCCTGGCTCATGTGCGCCCCCCAGAGAAAAAGGTGAGGAGATTCAAAAATAAAATTTAAAATAATTTATATTTAATTTTTTTTTTCTATAAATTAAAAAAAGTAAAAAATAATTCATTACCTTTTTCTTATTTTTTTATCTTTTTATTCTTATTTTTATCATGTGTTTCTTCTTTGTACACCTTTTTCTTCATCAGAGTAACATTAATGTGGCTATTTTGAATGTGGGTGCCCCCTGCGCTGGCATGAATGCAGCTGTACGTGCAGCTGTCAGGATCGGCATCATCCAGGGTCACAACATGCTGGGTGTTCATGATGGCTTTGAAGGTCTGGCTGAGGAAAAGGTAAGCAGCATTGACCAATTGAGTACCATTTCAAAGTTTGGGGTCGGTAAAAATTTTTAATGTTGTTGAAATACTTTTTTTCTGGCCACCAAGGCTGAATTTATTTGATAAAAATACAGTACAAGCAGTAATGTTTTGAAATATTGCAATTTAAAAATATCTTATTTCTATTATATTTTAAAATGTAAAGCAAAGTTAAATTTTCAGCAGCCATTATTCCAGTGCCATTACTTCAGTGTTGCATGATCATATAGAAATCCTAGTATTCTAATATACTGATTTTCAGTATATTAGAATGAAAAAAAAAACCTCAAAGAACAGCATTTATTTGAAATAGATGTCTTTTACAGTCAATTTTGAACAATTTAATGTGTCCTTGCTGAATAAAACTAGTACTTTCTTTAAAAAATCTTATTGACCTTAAATTTTTAAATGGTAGCTATGTTATAAAATTTAATGAAAACTATTATGAGGACATTAAAGCCATTGTAGTGTTGTCATATTCTGTCTAACATAATGTTGTTAGATTGAGCCCATCACCTGGAACACTGTTGGAGACTGGACAGGGAAAGGTGGCTCTGAGTTGGGAACCAAAAGGTACTGGTCATTCCTGTAGATATTCTTTATCATCATTTATAGTTCTGCAGTATTTAAAAAGTTCCTCTCTTTTGTTTATGCAGAGTGTTACCTGGAAAGTACATGGAGGAGATCAGCTTGAATATTGCTAAGTACAATATTCATGCTTTGGTCATCATTGGGGGTTTTGAGGCAAGTGATGAAATGTAATGATATAATATACAATACAATGTCTATAATATAAAATATAATGTCCATGTCCTGTTCTGTTCTCATTCTGTCCATATTCTGTTCAGGTAACATTAAAATTCCCCTTTTCAGGCATTTTCAGGTGCATTGGAGATTGTTCAAGGAAGAGAGAAGTATGAAGAGCTGTGTATTCCCATGGTGATCATTCCTGCTACTGTATCTAACAATGTTCCCGGCTCAGACTTCAGCATTGGAGCTGACACCGCCCTTAACACCATCACCTCGGTTAGAGATACAGCACACACACTGTCTGGGTGCACAGTATATAAACACCATACTGATTATCAGCCAATATTTTTTAATAATTTCATTAATTTTAAGAAATATATTTAGATATGTTTTTATTGATCCATTTATTTATTTTACTTTTTGACAAATTGTTTAAAACCATTAATTTAACATTATTTAAATATACTTTAATGACACTGTTAAGTGTGGTCTTTAACAAATCTTAAAATTAATGTCTATTTTTCATTATTTATATTATAATGTTATGATGTCTAAATTGACTTATTCAAAATAATTTACAGTTTTGTTCCTATCTATTTTCTGAAGGTTTTTAGAGAGGAATATGTTAATATATCATTTACCTGACATATAGTTAACATTTTATTACTAAAAACATGGAGTTTTTTTTTATTGGCTGTTGATAGTATTTGATTCTGATTAATGGACTAATTTGATTCTGATTTAATGATTAAAAAGAGATATCCTAAAAAATTTTGAAATAAATAAAAAACACTTTTGAACCTGGCTTCAGTTCTCAGATTTCTGTTCTGGGGCATGCAAATTATTGCTTATTTAATTAGATAATGCCTCATTTCAGAAATCTTGTAATACATTATTCAACTGGGAAAAATATGCTGATATCTATTTATTAATTTATTTATTTTTTTCTCTTTTCACTTGCAATGTCTTGCCTGTTTTATTTTTAATTTGTTTCAACAAAATGGCTATTTATTGGTTATTCATCTTAACACAAATTATTGGCTGATAAGTATCGAGCAGAATTGTAATACTGGTGCATCCATAGTATTTGGTTGTTCTCTATTTGGGCATGTCCTCACATGAGGCTTCTGTAGACCTGTGACAGGATCAAGCAGTCAGCAGCAGGAACTAAGCGGCGTGTGTTCATCATTGAGACTATGGGAGGATACTGTGGCTACCTGGCCACCATGGCTGGTCTCTCTGCAGGAGCTGATGCTGCTTATATATATGAAGAGAAGTTTGGCATCTGTGACTTAGAGGTAACAAACAACTCAAATGTCATAAGAATAACTGATATCACTCAAAATCGATTAAACCAGACCATTCTATTTGAATTTCTCCAATAATTTATGTTTGCAGAGAAATGTGGAACATCTTGTTGAGAAGATGAAGACCACCGTTAAGAGAGGCCTAATTCTTAGGTTTGTCATTCAGTGTTTGTGAATGTGAACACCAGTTTATTTTGTTTTTAATTTTGAGGTGAAACTGCTTGAAGGAATAGCTTCTATCAACAGCATACATCAGTGAATCATAGTGGAACATGAATAATCAAACACCTTTCAACTAACATGTCTTACAGAAATGAAAACTGCAGTTCCAACTACACCACTGATTTCATCTTCAACCTGTATTCAGAGGAGGGAAAGGGTGTTTTTGACTGCCGTAAGAATGTCCTTGGCCATATGCAGCAGGTTAGATGTAATAAACCCTGTTGAATGCACATTTATCAGGAGTTGTATTTTGTCTGACAAATGTTCTTTTTCTAGGGTGGCACCCCAACTCCTTTTGACAGAAACTTTGCTACCAAGATGGGTGCTAAGGCTGTTCTCTGGCTGACTGAGAAGCTGAAGGAGTGTTATAGACATGGTGAGAAACAATGCGGTCTATTATTTCTTTATATTTTCTTTTTATTTTAGTCGTCCATGCCATGGCAACACTGTATATCAGTCTGTTCCAAATCACTGCTCATTTCAATACTTTTAATATTGTTGCGGTGTTCATCTTGCTGTTATGGCTAATCTTTTTGTACATTTGAATGGACAAATATTTCTAGCGGAAGCTCTAAGATGATGTATAAAAGTTTAGGGTCAATAGGCTAAAAAAAAATCATGCATGGAAACATTAAATTGAACAAAAGTGACAGTAAAGACATGTATAATGTTACAAAGTGTTTCTATTTCAAATAGATGTTGTTCTGTTGAAGTTTCTGTTCAGCAAAGAATCTTGAGAGTCTTCTTTCAAAAACATTTTTAATTGACAGTGACTTTCAATTGACTTTTAATTGACAGTGTACAATTTTAAAATAATTTCAACTCAAATCATTATTTCATGTAAATGTATGTATTTATTTGGTGAGTTGCTATGTAGTAATGTTCACTCAGCCAGTCTCAAAAAATATTATTTTTTATTTTGTTATTATTTATTTCCAACAATGAACTGCTGATTTAACATTATCCCTTTACTTAATCAATTATTTGTCATTAACCAGGACTTCTTCCCTTTTGACTGTCTGTACAGGACGAATCTTCGCCAACACCCCAGACTCTGCATGTGTGTTGGGCATGAGGAAGAGAGGACTGGTGTTACAGCCTCTGGCTGAATTGAAAGAAGAAACAGATTTTGAGTAAGAATCTTCCATTATCATGTGCCATTTAATGCATGTCATGTTTGCGACTCTACTAATTCATGACGGTCCACAAACTCCCTCCCTTATCTCTTTCCCTCAGACACCGTATTCCGAAGGTCCAGTGGTGGTTGAAGCTGAGGCCTATTATGAAGATCTTGGCCAAGTACAGGATTAGTCTGGACACCTCTGAACACGCTCTTATGGAGCATGTTGTCAGCAAGAAGCCTCCAGTGCACATGACTCTCACAAAGTAATCATGAGCAAAAATGAGGACAGACAGATACAACAAACATATGAAATGACTGAATTATTTATTTAAATTATTTGTTCATCTGTCTCTGTCTTATTCTTTCATTTTGTTTGTATTTATCGTATTTATGGTAATGCTGTTGCAACATGCAAATTAAAATAATCTTATTATTAAATGCCCTTGGCTTTCTTTTTTTCTTTTTTTAATTTAGGAGGGAATGAAAAAACTAAGCCTGGTAAATAAGCCTATAAATAATATATAATAAGCCTAGTAAATATTTAAGGATAATGCACACAAGCAACCACGATTTTATTTTATATATATATAAAATAAAATCGTGGTTGCTTGTGTGCATTATCCTTAAATATTTACTAGGCTTATTTTATTTATATATATATATATATATATATATATATATATATATATATATATATATATATATATATATATATATATGGATAGATAGATAGATAGATAGATATAGAGATATATATATATATATATATATATATATATATATATATATATATATATTTCCATTACATATATAAAAGTATGAACAGCTGAACCCATGCTCATGCACTATTTTATTTGATACAAAAACTGACTAAATATAAATTCTTAGACAATTAAGATTAATTTCCTATATAAAGTAAACTTTTATACAACTCTCCAGTCAAAGAACTATGTTCCCCACCAGATGTCAGTCATGAATGGATCATTCTCGACATGCTATAATGCATCTGTATGTTTAGTCATTATTGCAATAATGACCAGATATTGTCTTAATTTAAATGTATTGGTTGGGTGAAATGCTCCTTTACACTCTTAAACTTTAAAATTGTTCCTTTGATTAAGCCTTTGATTGAATCATCCGCCTGTAAAACATCTGTATTTTGGGGGAGTTTATTTCAGACGTTTTTCCTGATTTTACTAAGATTTATCTGCTTCTCTTCAGAGGAAGCATTCACAGACACGCTATTTAAAAAAATAAAAATAAATAAAAATGGCAGAATTTTAATTTTGGGTGAACTATCCCTATAAAAATTAAAAATAATAAATAATATTTGTGTTCCACAGAAGAAAGTAATGAGTTTATTGCCAAGTATGTTTAGAGACAGAGAAAGAGAGAGAGAAGAAGAGTAAGCACAGAAGTACATTTAAATATTTATTAGGAGAAAGACTTTTATTTTGGCAGGCAGCATGTTGTCAGCCATTGCTCAAACCGGAAGCTGAGCAGATCAACTTCAGAGGGTATCAAGAGGTCGCTGAGGAGTGTGGGACGGTGGCGGACTGTGTTAATGTCTGCCTACTCATTGGTAAGGTGCGTGTCCCCTGTGTCCGCTTCGGTCGCGCGTTTAGGAATGCACCCTATGGCACTGGTGCTTGTGTAAATCGCGAGGAAGGCGCATTAGGAACGAATTCGCTATTTTCGGCGCTTGCGCTGACATTTTCACCCGTCGGTTGACAAACGTCGGAGCCTGCGCCGTATTTGTCGATGCATTGATAGCTAGCCAGCTAGTTAGCAGGAGAACTAGCCCATTCGGTGGCTAGCCAGCCAGCTCGCATTCTGAGCTTTCATTACCGAGCGCTCAATAAGTTCAGGCTCTTCAACCGGACCACCTACCGTGCGCATCTGGTGTATTAGAAAACTACTCGATCAGCAGAAAGGGTGACTCGAGGGGGCAGGGAGAGAACGACGGAGGCGCGGTGAGCCAGGAGCGGCCGATGAGTTCAGTCCAGGGCGGAGAGCCGCAGCTGCAGGAGGAGGCTGAGCCGGGACCCAAACCCCGTGGGGAGGACGAGATCACACCCGGGACCGGGGGAGACTCAGGCGTCATGGTGAGTCGGGGCCTCTTCACCCCTCCCCAACAGGACGATCGGTCTCTGGCCGTTGCCCTTCTTAAAAATAGGGTCATAGGAAGTATGATCGCTCGCTATATAAGGCCATCGGTCGGTTCACACAGCTCGCAAGCTCTGACATCACCTAAATTGCAAGCTGGCCATGTTGTCGAAGACGCTTCTTGTTGGCAATTGACAGGATGATTCATTAATCTCTTAGTTGGCCCGCTTACAAAAGCCATTTCTAATCTGCGGCTGAACTTTGCAGCTTGTTTGTGGTTTTAAGATTGCTTTCTCTCACACACAGTCGATAGTTCACCCCAAAAATGTCATTTCCTCACCCTCATGTCGTTCAAAACACTTATGAACAGAAACGACAGAATGACAGCGACAGTCCCTATTGACTTCCACTGGAAAACGATGCAGTAAAAATGAATGGAGACTGAGGCTGTCAGACTCACATCCTACCTGATATCTCCTTTTGAGTTATAAAAGCACTTGTTTTCTGAGATGGACACATACTTTTTTTTATTTTTATTTTTATCTCAAATACATTTACAGTGTCTTTATACAGAGCTGTGTATGTGCAAAATAATGCAAGTCAAAATTATATTTAAAATGTTTATTTATTGTTAAACCTGTATCTGCCATGATTCGAATCTCCTTTGAAGCTGACATAGTAATAAACGCAAATACAACTAACCTTTTTTTTACTGAATAAAGAAAATTTGACGAGACATGACAAAATTTACATTTTTGGGTGAACTGGCCCTTTAAGGCTGTCGAGCATGACAAGAGTGAACCGGCTAAATTAGCCCATATGCTAGCGAAGATACACATATGAGCATTTTGCTGGTTAGTAATATATGAATTCATACTTTGGCCTAGAGATACTGATTTTAGTCGACAAATTTAGCAGGAAAACCCGCTGTAATTCGCCAGCATTCATTCAGCGGCCTGCTTTCATAAGCTCATCCACGCAGTCATATGACACACATGAGCTCTAGTGAAGTTAAAACCGAATACAACAGATGAACTCCAAATAATATGTTTATTACACCGACTTTGGAAGTTGATATGATTTTCTGAGTAATAATTAGCAAATATTTGTTTCAGCTTGTCTAGCTGTAAGCCGTTCTTCTCTTTTAATATACCAAACATTTCCTGCACTGTAGCTTGGGAAGACCCGTAGCAGCCCAGTGACAATATGTCTGCTTTCGGCTTCAATCTTCTGGCTGACATCTTCTAGAAACACTTTATCCTAGTATCCTAGAGGGTCTTTTAGTGTTGTTTGTGTTACAGGTTCACAAAGCTTAACAGCTGTTTTTGATAGTTTATGTGGAGGATGAGGGTTAGGAAGCAGGTGGCTGTTCCCATTGGCGCCCCCGTGGCCATGTGAAATGAGCAGGTACGAATAATTTTGGATGCACAATTTGTAGCCAAAATATTAAACGTGCAATAAATGTACACATGGGAACCCTTTTTACATTGCACCTGCTTCAGTACCTTTCTTTTAAGTGTGAAGACTTCAGATGCGTTTGAACAGAAACGTGTACATTAGACTTTTGGATACTTATTTTTGATGGGAACTTTCAAATGCTTATTTGTTTGCCATAATTTGCATGTTTCATGTCTTTTAAGTTTTGGATTTCCGCAGTGTGTTAAAATAGAATGAAAAATGTTAATGATGTGTTATTACAACAGTGTTTTCCATCACTTCATGATCACTAGTGTGTGTGTGGTAGATGCTTTGCACTATGTAGTTTTTGTTTTTTTGGTTGGTGGAGAAGAAACATGCTAACTGGACAGTTTTTCTGAAATGTTGCTCAAAATGAATTATTTATTGAACTGTTGTATAAAAGCAAAATCACACTCGCCGTAGTGCTGTTGTATTGGATTGGCTCTCATCCTGTGAAAGCTGTCTGTTGTTAGGATGAAATGGAGCTGTCAGACAAGTTTGAACTGAAACAGTCAATCTTTACTTGTTTGGCTGCAGGAACTACTGGCAAATAAAAGGATTGAATGAGAGGCCAATAATAAAATGGTAGTTTTGGCTGTTCATGTGTTGTAAACATGAGCCCATGTGATTCTGCTCACCTCGTGCTGCCTTTGTGTTAGTATTGACTGAAGGTGTTGACTGAGAATTTATTTAGTTCATTCTCTCACCAATGCATACCGTTTTAACACATTTTTCTTTCATTTCTTATAAGTTAAGCACTCTTGATTAGTTGCACAAAAAAAAAAAATCCTAGCACAGTATTCATATCTGTGAGAAACAACGCATTTTTTGTATTATGCTATGTTAATGTTTTCAAATTAGGTTATTATCATTAATTGAAGTACCATTTTTCATGTCTGGTTAAGCACTTAGCTTTCTCCGTGGGCATTTTGGGTTGCTTTTGAAGGGAGGTGAAGTGGGCTCATCTGTCATTGCTCTGTGTCACTCAAGACATGTAAACAAATCTTGGTGTTGGGAACGACACAGGAAGTGTTTTGCATGTCATGCCTATAAAGAGAGACCAAAAAAAATGAGAATGAGGAATTTCAAGATAACCATGCTTATACTATAAGATGTCTTTTGAAGACTTGAGGTTTAATGAATTCATTGCATTTCCTTCTATTGTTCCAGGTCACTGCTAAAGGAGCTGGTCTGAACCCTAATGCCAAGGTGTGGCAGGAGATCCCTGCAACACAAAGTGAAGCTCCTGTGGATGGCACTGTGGCCTCCCCCTGGTCCCAGAACAATACGGCTGAAGGTAAAGGACATTTCTATGCATTCTAGGGCTGGGTGATATATAAAAAAATGTGATATCTCAATATTTTCTAAATTTTTACGATAGTCAGTATATATCTCGATATGTTTGCATTTGCTTTTAAATAATAATAAAAAAAAGATTTTCTTTTGCCCCCATTAAAAAACAACAACAAAAACAATTTAGATAGAACAGCTATTGTTACAAAGTAAATACAAAATGTTTAGTGCAAATTTAAGCATTTAAAAAAAATCTAGACCAAGTGATCACTTATTGCTTTTTATTAAATGAACACATGTACTGTATATGTAACTGAAGTAATGCAAAACAAGTACAAAACGTGCATTCTGTCAACTTTTTTTAGTGCATGCAATTGACAACTTACAATGTGCAACTGGGGGAAATAATTAAACTGGGATAAGTATTTATTTTTACAAGTTTTTAGCTAAGTCAAGCTAACACAAGTCTGTCAGCTGTCTCTGGTTTAAGAGAAGCTCTGTGGCATGAAACTATGTTCCCACAGGCGCTACAAACCCTCTCAGGTGGAGAGCTAGTTGTTGGAACACATAGGTATTTCTTAGCTAATTTTGCAAATTTGGGGAAATGTGCCTGATGGATGATTCACCACCATGAGCACAAATCAATAGAATGTGGACTCATACATGGTTTATTTTACCTCATCTAGTGTACTGATTCATAATAGGCTTTTATATATATATATATATATAACACCAAAGACTTATGCACTCTCTCTGTCTATATTATGAAAACTGGTGAAACAAATGAAATTGAATTAAAACTGTGAAATTCCTAATTCAAACAACAGTGGCTGAGTAAGTGCATTCATTCAGCGATCACAATCGCAAACAATACAGTCGAGTTCTCATGACAGAAGACAGACCGGCTGAGTGACACTTTCATTTAGATGCTAAACTCCAGCTGTTTGTCTGTGTTTTCATATTATCGCGGCGGCGCTTCCACAATGAGGAGCGAGCGCGTGTGCATGGTTGCCAGATTGCTTAAAATAAACAAAACACTGAACAGAAAGTGTATCCTTGTAACAGCGAAGCTCTGATTCGGGGATTTGAACTCTTGATCTGGCAACCGCACTAATGAAAGCTATAATATTCTATATTCATGATATTTTCAAATTTGACATCGTCGTCATAATTATTGCGATATTATCGCTAATATTTGAGATATCGCCCAGCCTTAATGCATTCTAAATCTCAATTCCATGCAGCTGATTTGTTAGTGTTTTTCCAGAATGCATGTACCTTACTGTTCAAACATTTGGGTGGATAAGATATTTTGTAAACATTTTAAAGTCTCTTGTGCTCACCAAAGCTATGTTTATGTAATGAAAAATACAGTAAAACAGTTATATTGTGAAATAATTCAATTTAAAACAAATGTTTTCTATTTTATAATGTAATTTATTCATGTGATGACAAAGCTGAATTTTCAGCATCCATTACTCCAGTCTTCAGTGTCACATGGTCCTTCAGAAGTCCTTGTAATATGCTGATTTGGTGCTCAAGAAACATTATTTAATTTTTGTGAAAACCGTTGAAATGGAAATCTTTTTTTAACATTATAAATTTCTTTATTGTCACTTGACCAATTTAATGGAGCCTTGCTAAGTAAAAGTATTCATTTATTTTTAAAATCCTGACTGAACCCAAACTTTAAACAGTAGTTGCAAAGCATTTGTTTTGATGGTCTATGTACATGTGCAGACAGATAGCTGTTGCATTGTCTCACTTTTTCCCCAATGTTGTGCCATACACATAGCCAGTTTAGACTCTGTCAAGTCTAAGGTGACTTAAAGCTGCAGTCCGTAACATTTTTGGGTTAAAAATGATCCGAAATCAATATTTGAGCTAGTACATAACCAGCCAGTGTTCAAAACAGTCACCTTACTTTAGCCCGATTCACAACGGTAAGCTTATAATAATGTTTTCTAATTTGAGTGGTACGGGTAGGTTTTCACGGGAAATTCGAGCATGCTGCTGCGTCATTATATCACGTCTGTAAACATAAAGATGTTCCTGGCTAGTAGGCTATCGCATGTGAGGATCCTGCAGGTGGTGGATCATTTATAGCCTTTTCTCACAGCAGCTAGAATAATTAAATGTATAATTTTGATGACATTGTAATCCAGAAAGGATTTTGTTTATGAAACACATGTGAATGAAATTAAATCATATTGCAGTTTTAAATGTGCTTCTGATTACAGATAGCCTGGGATTACACAAGATTTGTATTTTAAAGACAACCAGTTCGAAGGGAGCATAGTTTGCTTTTTGGGTTAAAAGAATTTCTTTAATTCAGATTCAGATTCCTTTATTTGTCATTTTTATGCTTCACATAAAAACTAAATTACGTTTCACATGTCCACACCTCAGTAATTCAGTGCATAAAAATAAATAACCTAATAAATAAGAATACTAATAAAGAAACTAAAATTCACTAAAATAGAATTTAAAAACTACAGTCTTTTAAGTGCAGTTCACATTCTCAAACTGATAGCTGTGGGGAAAAAGCTGTTTAACAGCCTAGAAGTCCGTGATCTGATACTTCTGTATTTTTTACCAGACTGCAGGAGTGTGAACATGCCATGAAAGAAATTAGTAGAGTCCTTTATAATGCCATTTGCTCTGCACATGCAGCGTTCGGTGTAGATGTCCCGCAAACACGGCAACGAGACACCAATAATTTTTTCAGCAGTCCTTACTATCCTGTTCAGTTTATGTATCTCCTCTGGTGTGCTATTACCAAACCAGGAAGAGATACAGTAAGTGAGCCTGCTTTCAATAGTGCCTCTGTAAAACATAATCATGGCTGGGATAGGAAGATCCACCTTCTTCAGTCTGCGGACAGAGTGAAGTCGCTGTTGGGCCCTCTTGATGACAGCTTTGGTGTTGTCTCTGGAGGTCAACTCATCCGTCAGATGGACCCCCAGGAACATGACACTGTGTACCATCTCTACCTCATGGCCATTGATGGTCAGTGGGAGATGGTGCCGATTGACCAGTCTTCCTGAAATCGACAACCATCTCCTTGGTCTTATCGGTGTTAATGGAAAGGTTGTGTATTTTACACCACTCTGTCAACTGCTCCAACTCCCGTCTATATGCAGACTCATCGTTGTTAGTGATGAGGCCAATAACTGTGGTGTCGGCCACAAACTTTATGATATGATTATTACTGAAACTCGCAGAAAAGTCATACGTTAGCAACATGAATAGTAAAGGGCTCAGTACACACCCTTGTGGTGATCCTGTGCTCACTGTAATCATCTTAGATGTTGTGCTGCCCAATCAGACTGTCTGCCGTCTCTGTCAAAAAGTCCAAAATCCATCTGCATATGCCAGGATCTACACCCAGCAACAACAACTTTTCAATAAGCTGTTGTGGCAAGATTGTATTAAATGCAGAGCTAAAATCAATTAACAGTATTCTGGTATAAGTGTTCCTGTTTTCCAAGTGTGTCAAAGTGAGGTGGAGCAGAATGGATAGGGCATCCTCTGTAGACTGGTTTGCTTTATATGCAAATTGTAATGGGCCCAAACTAGTTGGGAGGCATGACTTCATATGATTCATGACAAGCTGCTCAGAACATTTCATAGCTATCGGGGTCAAGGCTACAGGACGGTAGTCATTCATGGAGACTGGATTTGATGTCTTGGGCAAAGGTATTATAGTGGCACTTTTGAAACTGATGGGCACTCTGGCTTGGCTTAGGGAGATGTTAAATATGTCCGTAAAGACATCCTTTAACTGTTCTGAACATTCCTTCAACACACAACCTGGAATATGATCTGGACCAGCAGCCTTACAGGGATTGATATTAGAAAAAAAGCCTCTTCATGCTGTCTGCCGTCAGCTGGAATGCCTGGTTTGTGAGAGGCAGTGCCCGCCTTTGTGCTGCTCTGTTGTCTGTGATCTCAAACTGAGAGAAAAAGGTGTTGAGATTATCTGGTAGGGAGGGGTCACTGTCAATCACCTGTACAGTAAGCTTGTAGCCTGTTGCGGTCCGAAATCCCTGCCATATGCGCCTTGTGTCCTTGGTGTCGGTAAAATTACTTGACAACTTTTCCCCATACTCTCTTTTAGCCTTTCTGATTCCTCTTTTTAGGTTGTTCCTTGCTGCCTTGTATGCTTCAGTGTCACCAGATCTGAATGCAGCAACGATGAGCGAACCTTTGATGTAAACCAAGGCTTATTAGTAGAACGCAGCTTGACAGTTTTTGTAACAGTCACATCATCAATACATTTGCTAATAAATCCCAACATAGTCTCTGTATATTCCTGTAGGTTGATACAGTCCCCAGATGTTGCTGCCTCCTTGAAGATGCTCCATACACTCAAAGCAGCCCTGTAAAGATGGAATTGCCTCTTGTGGCCACACTCTAATGTCCTTGACTACTGGTAGCTCTTGTCTCACTCTAGACCTGTATGCAGGTTTCAACAGAATAGTCAGGTGATCTGAGCTGCCAATGTGAGGTAAAGGGGCTGCAATGTATGCAATCTTAATATTTGTGTATAAATGATCTAGTGTATTATTCCCTCTTGTTGCACATGTAACATGCTGGTAAAAATGAGGTAAAACAGACTTAAGGTTAGCCTTGTTAAAATCCCCAGCAATAATTGAATAACAATGAAATGCATCAGGATGGGCTGTCTGTAGCTGGCTCAGAGTGTTATAAAGTTCTCCCATCGTCTGCTTTACATCTGCATTTGGGGGAACATACACTGTAGTGATAAAAATTGCTGCCAGTTCACAGGGTAAATAAAAAGGTCTGCATTTCACAGTCATAAACTCCACATCAGAAGAACAGGTTTTAGATACCATTGTTGCATCGCAGCACCACGAATTGTTTGTGTAAATAGCCAGGCCTCCTCCTCGGAGCTTACCCGATGTTAATGCCACTCTGTCCGCTCTGTGGAGTGTTTTTCCGTCAGCCACGTCTCCGTAAAAATGAAGACGCAACAGTCCCTAACTCCACGCTGTAGCGATCTCCACAGACTGATGTAATCCATTTTCATGTCCAGTGAGCGAACAGGACCGAAGGAACGGCCGGTGTTGTGCCCATTTTCGACCCCTGCCAAATTATTACCCCCTCTCGTTGAAATCGCTACCTGATTGCCTAATCCTAACCCCTCCCCCACACCTAACCCTTAATCTACCAATAGAGTGCGGGAACTATGACATCAGTTTGTAGGCGGATCGGCTGTTAGCATGAAACTGGTTTCCTCGACAAAAAGGCAATAGGATTTTTCCATAGGCTTTTGGATTATCGCAAAAAATAAGCTCTGTGTTCAGTCATAGTTCATGAAACTTACATGTTTTGTCCATCAAGATAATCTTCACAAAATAATATAACTTTGACGAATATTGAAGCCTAAATACAAGCGGCAGAACTAAAAAACTAAACTTAGGCTATAAACGAACTACACCTCCACGGTCGCTCGCCTTCATCGTCATCACCACCGCGCTCCCGACAACTTTCTCAAACTTATTTTTAACATGTTCAGAGAAAAGGATTTCCTCTGTATATGAATTTTAATCCACGCTACATGACCCTTTTCATATAAACTGGAATAAATACAAAACTAGAGCCAAACTAAAACTGAAATGAGACATTAGTAATCAATAATATAGTGAATAAATGAAATAATCTTAACTAATGAAAATTTGAAAGCACGTACTTCAGTACATTTCGAAATAAGGTGCATTAAAAGTCAATAAATCCTTGATTAATATGAGTATTTTAATTCAAAACGTATCCCCACGTACTATTCAATAAAATTCTAGTGTATTTAATCTATTAAATAACAGCAGAGTGAGCGAGTTTTTGGCTATGGTAAGATTAAACTTATTTTAGTGAACAAAGTACCACATTTCAGCTATCATTTTGTTAGGGTGGGTACACAATGTTATTTTATCCTTGCTTCTAGGAAATCCTCAATCTATAAGCTTTCTAACAGTTTCATGTGGCCGCAAACATTTAATTTTAACGTGACTTTAAGCACTATGCATCATTAAAGTTTCACTTTCACCACGTAAAGCCGGTAAATGTGGTGCTTACATGGAATAATCGAAATATGAGTTTACCTTATGGTCCGAACCCAGAGTCTCTGTATCAGCAGTATAGCGATAAAACCATAGACTGTATAAGGATAAAACGAGCTTCTTCCCTCCGAAGACTTGTTGCATTTCAGGGCAAAGCAAAAAAACATTGTTGAACACAATATAAAATGCTGGAAACTAGTAATTGGTTATTCTACAATTAATTGTATTACAAAATATACTACAACTGGAAAATACTGTAAATTGATAAACTGTTCGGTGTGATGACGTTAAATGTCTCCGACAGCGCATGTAGTCCCATTTAGCAACATGTTAGCAACCATCTTTTTTAAGAAACGTAACAGTTTTAAAAAATCACGAGTGGGGTGTAACTGGTGTGTTTTATGTCGTAGAATAAAACGTGAAAGTATCTTGAGCCTGTGTGAACCACGGACCTTATTTAAGGGATTTAACCAAAATCCCATTCAAAAAATCCATTGACTCTGGGACGATGGAACCGGAAGTGCTAAAATGCTAACTCGCTTCCGGGTTTTCGGCTACAAAGTGACATCATAGTTCCACCACTCTATACTCTGGGGGCAGTAATCTGGCGGGGGTCAGAATTTGGCACAACACCGGCTAGCTGGGGTTAGCCCTTAGTCTGGCGCTAACACCTGCTCTCTTCCCTCGCTTACGTGTCCTGTCACAGCGTTGGCGGCGGTAGTGTTTCCTCATCGAGGTGGCTCCGAGCGAATCCAGGGCTGCATCTGCACAGCCCGATGTAACAGTCTGTGCTTGCTAAGCCAATTTAGGTCTTTCAGTCGGCTGTTCCCGCAACGCTTTCTAATACCCAATAGAAAGTCGCGGTTATAAATATATTTCTGCCCATTTGCTTTACAGGGCAGGGACGAAACTGTTTGTAGCATTGAAAAACTTTCACTAGTGTCGACAGATGCCGCCGCAAACATTGGTCATGCTGTCATGTTGGACCACCAATAAATATGAAATTCAAATGGTACGGCAATTAGATTAGACTGTACAGAAATTGAAATCTACCCGCTAATACACACTATACTCATTGTCACGGAATGCTATTGTTAACATTAATAATTTCAGAATAAAGTATAACAATAATAATAATTTGCACGTTTAGATGTGATATGAGCTAACCGATCGTTAGATTTAATTACGTTACCATTGGTAGTGCGATTTATTGTAATGCTTTTTTCCTCAGTTGGTCAGAACAAACATGACAGACTTGTTACTAGTTCAGATGGCAATATACGGTGAAAATTCTTATTTGGGTCATATATTCCAAGACGTAGGCTAGAATCTGTGATTCCTAAGTACAGTATCTACACTGGTGCGGTGACTGACTGACAGACTGACACACATACTCCTCAAAACATTAGATTAGGGATGGGGAGTCGACTCCAAAAGAGCACTCCAGCACTGGAATCGACTCTCGGTATCAACTCCAAAATCGCTGATGTCTTCACAGATTCTCAAATCCAGTGCATGGCAGTTGAGTGCTGTATATCAGCAAGGAGTGAACGAAATTAAGCGATGATCCGTTTGCAGTGCAGTCCGTGTGCGGTTCGTATGCGGTGCAGAAGCAACACGGGCTCAGTGTGCTTTATTTAATGCTCAGCTATGATCCGCGGCTGTTTACCACCATTATTTTGATTTCAAATTCGAACGTTGTTTAATTTTTTTTTCTCTCTCTCACTATAGTGATTATCTTTTCACACAGTAATACAACCAGTATGTTTCATAGACATATTCATGTTTAAGCGCAAAATTACTAAATGCATACTAAATGCATTGTACTTCTGTACTGATTTATATATAAAGTTTATATATTAAGATGCTCAGGCAAGTGGCAAAACAAGTAAACAGCCTACAGTCTACTTTTCTTACGTTAAAAGGCTCTCGCAATTTTAAATGAGAAACAAGTCTCGTGCCTTTTTTTTTTTTTTTTTTTTTTTGAATTTACATTACAAATAATCCTGCTGGTTATAAAAAGAACTTTTTTTTTTTCTAACTGCACGAGTGCCATTGGTTACCATGTTTATCTAAAAGTGTAGGGTACTTTTTCCTTGTTTTACCCCTATAGCTATAACTACTTTAATTAGCCTATATGCATTTATGGTGCAATTAATATATTTCGTATCAATCCATGTACATTTTTAACGTGAGCAATGTCCTGTCACTTTAATTCAGCTTGTGCAGCACAGCAAAAATAGACTCTGTGCAGAAACGATCGCTGCAAAGCTGCATGCACGCACCGCTCGGAACGCATCGAGTGAATGCTCAACAGCACGGAAAAAACACACACTGCAAACGGAGTATTAAACAGGTGTGGAATAGTAAATTTTGTTTGTAATTATACATGCTTCTGTAACAGCTTTGTATAATGTTATGCAATGTTAGCCTATGTTTAATGCAGTCAGTTTTCCATATAGGCTATTCAATCATTAAACTAACCTTAAATCATTAAAAACTGACACGTAATAAACATGAAATAAACAAATCCGTAAGTGTAGGCCTACATTTGTATGTATTTTTGTATTTAGGCCTGTTGTATTTATTTTTTAATATCAATGCTGTTTAAGACTATGCGTTTAGCGCCATCCCTGACCATTATATTATGACGAATTCATTAAATAATATCTTCTTTTATTTAGTTCTGAGAGAATATTCCACCACAGCTGTTTTTCGTGACTTTCCCCTCTGTGAAATTGTGTTGGCAACAGCAAACAACATTGATAGCTCATTTAAAGGTAATGTCACCTCTGAATTGGACTAATTTGGACAGTCACGCTAAATGGAGTCGAGGAGTCGATTCCATCGACTCCTATGGTGGGGGTGGGAGTCGGAGTCGACTCCGAAAAAACCTGGAACCGAACACCCCTACATTAGATTCATCCGTGCTGGAGCCATGCTGATGCGCAACCCCACGCAAGGAAGATAATTCCATACAGAGATGCAATTCCAGGTTTTCAAACAGAGATGGCGACAAAGAGGCAAAACTTACGGTCTGCAGCTTTAAAAAATAAAAATAAAAAATGCATCTAGCTGATTTTGAACACATGTACAATCAGTATCCTATGGAAAAGCCTCCTAAGAAATACATTGGGTTATATTTACACTGGTCCTCCTTAAAGGGATAGTTCACCCAAAAATGAAAATTCTGTCATTAGTTACTCACTGTCATGCCGTTCCAAACACAGGCCTTCGTTCATCTTCGGAAGACAGATTAAGAGATTTTTGATGAAATGCGAGAGCTTTCTGACCCTTCATATATAGCGAGGGTCCGACCACATTTAAGGCCCAGAAATGTACCAAGAACATTGACAAAATAGTCCATGTGACATCAGTGGTTCAACCGTAAATTTATGAAGCTACAAGAATACTTTTTGTGCAAAAAAAAACAAAAACAGTGATTTTATTCAACAGTTCTTCTCCCCCGAGTCACCCTCTGCCTCCATTATGGAGAGTACCACGACACACAAAAAATACATAATAAAATCTCATTTAATGTATTCATGATTTTAAATGTGTGTCACTTGTTTCTTTGTTCACATAGATAACTCTGTAGGTAAACAGTACACGTCTGGCTTCTCCACTCCTGATGACAACAGCACCACTGGTACTGTAGTAGGTGTGGTGAACGGTATGGACCCCCCTGACCAAAGCTTCCCGGTTTCTGAGCACACTACAGCAACTAATGGTATGTGGTATTCATAATTTTAAAATATGATCTGGTTCATGTGTACATGTTAATTAGATAAATCTCCTAAATCCATCACTGCTAACTGTTGTTGGTCTTTGCAATCAGCAGGCATTTGCCACACACTTACCTTTGTTTATGCTCTTTGTTTACACGCAGTGGAGTCCAAGCTCCCTGAGGAACAGCCTATCTCTGAAGAGACTTTGCGCGAGTCTCTCAAAAAAGAATTGGAGTTCTGTTTCTCCAGGTAAGTGCAGCCGTGTAATGCGATGTAAGCTTTCAATTTAATGCAACTAAGTAAACAGCACTTTACGGCCATTCTCCTCCCATCAGCCGCGTTTACTGATGCTCCTCTTTCATCCCACAGGGAGAACTTGTCTAAGGATCTTTACCTAATATCTCAAATGGACAGTGACCAGTTTGTCCCTATTTGGACTATTGCCAGCATGGAAGGAATCAAGGTCCTCACAACTGACATGGACCTCATCTTGGATGTCCTCAGATGTACGTGCCTGCATTTTACATCTATGGTCTAGTTTTTTATTCACAGTACAAAAATTAATATTACTCTGACCGCCTACAGCATCTCCTATGGTCCAAGTTGATGAAAAAGGGGAAAAGGTGCGGCCAAATCACAAGAGATGCATCATCATTCTGCGAGAAGTCCCAGAAACAACACCTGTTGAGGTGAGAGATATTAACAAGAAGTAGAAGCTGTGGCTATCTTAGGATCCTTTTATATTTATGTGCGTGTTTGTTCTCATCAGGAAGTGGAAGCCTTGTTTAAGAATGATAACTGTCCCAAGGTTATAAGCGTGGAGTTTGCACACAACAACAACTGGTACATTACATTCCAATCGGATACAGACGCTCAACAGGTATGAATTTGTTATTTAGAGAATAAACAAATTGCTAACCCTTGGATTTGAAACTAATTGGGTTTCCTCCATCTAGGCATACAAATATTTAAGGGAAGAAGTGAAGACATTTCAGGGAAAACCAATCATGGTAAGTTCTTTACATAAATGTGCAGCGTTAAATTAGTTTATACGTTTCAGATGGGTTTTTACCTTTTTGCGTTTCTTGTTCTCAGGCCAGAATTAAAGCCATCAACACGTTCTTTGCGAAGAATGGTTACCGCAGCCTGGACTGCAGTGTGTATCCTCAGCAATCTCACACTCAGTCTCAGTACAGCTCCCCTCTCTTCATGCAGCCTGTTTACAGCCCCCAGCAGCAGTACCCACTCTACGGCATAGTGCCTCCTACCTGGACGCCATCTCCGACTCCGTACTTTGAGACACCCCTCGTAAGTCTTTGTAGTTTGACTAGGGATGCACCTGACAATCATTTTTATTGTAATGATTTTTTTTATTTCATTATTTTAACTGAATTGTGTTTTCCACAGGCACCTTTTCCCAACAGTGGTTTTGTCAATGGATTTAGCGCACATGGACACTACAAAACTGGCTCAACTTCTCTCAACCTTAGCCGTCCCTTTAGCAGGAACCGGTAGGTCAAGTTGGGCTCTTAATTATACCACCAGTTTATTTTGAATTAATTAACTGTATAGTTCTAACCTCACCATAGAGTGCAACAGGGTTCTGTTCTGGCAGTAAATTCATTTTCTCTGTAAGGGAATTGATGGTAACTTATAAACTGTTAAAAGACAGCATTCCTGTGAGCTGTGAGGTTATAATCAGTGGTATATGCTTTTGTTGAAGCTACCAGCCTGCATAATGTCAACTTTCTTTAATTTTAAATACTCGTGTTTAGCAGTGGAATTCCTGGTGAAAAACTACATTACCCATGATTCTGCAAAAAAAAAATCTCCACCAATCAGAGAATCGAAAGAACACTTTAGGACCCACCCACTCTCATGAAGCACTGTGAATGATGTGATAGTCTCCCTACACTCTCACTACTTATATTAAATTAAAAATTAAATCAATGTAGTAAATGAGGCTCTTATCTCAGCTTTTAGGGAATCGATTCTTAAGGTGCGTTCACACCAGACGCGAAAGAAGCGTTAAGCGCGAGTGATTTACATGTTAAGTCAATGCAAAAACACGAATGGACATCCTGCGGCGTGATTCGTGCGAATGACGCGGCGCGAATTGAGCGTTTCGGGCGAGTTGAAAAACCTGAACTTTGGCGAAAATTCGCGCCGCGTTAACCAATCAGGAGCTTGCTCTAGTAGTGACGTGATTACGACGTAGCGAGCGGAGGCAGAAATCCGAAACAACAGTGGAGGACAAAATCATCGTCGCTGTATGTGGATACCCGGAGCTGTACGATACATCTTCGTACTTTTATAGAAACAAGAATAAAAAGGACCTTGCTTGGAAGAAAGTGAGCGAGGAGGTCGGACAATCATTGTAAAAAACGCTCTTTACTCAATTTAGAGCTATATAAGCCCCTCCCATGACGCGAATTCGCGTCTGTTGTGAAGTGAATTTCACGCGCGAATGAAGCGAGTAAACTCAAAACGTTCAAGCGTCCAACTACGCGCAAATAGTGCGATTTATTCGCGCAAGTCGCGTCTAGTGTGAACGCACTGTTAAAGATTCGATGTTGATTTCTTCAAATTGATCTGATTCAAAATTTAGAGCTTATGCTTTATCAACGGTTCGTCCAGTGAGCGTTAAAATCAGTATATCTTAACAATTCTGTTTATATTACTTCGTGGCCAACGACAGTACAAACAAAATTGTAATCTTATTAATTTTGAGCAAGGTAACAAAGGATCGACAGCGCAAGGCAGTAACTGATCAAGCACAAAACATAAACACTGCTCTTTAAAATTAAACAAAAGTTTATTTGCTATTCTACGGCGCATTAAACTAAGCTAAAACACACACAAACACACGTTTCATAGGATGAGAGTTATTGCAATTTGAATGTAGTCCCAAAAGTCTAGCACTTGTTTGCTAGTTCGTTAAATTCGACCTGAGGAAAATCATAAGCAGAGATTCTTAGCTTATCGTTACTGCTTAAAGATCAATTCACCCAGTTCAGCAAGAGATGGTGATTTGTTTGCTACTTGCGTTCGAGTTGACAGCTGACAGCGGGGTTTCCTTTCCTGGTTGAGGGAGTCCCTTTGCTGGTTGGTTGCCGATCTGTCGTTTGGATGATGTCTTTCGGGAAGCCCTTGCGGTGATTGGTTGGTTTCCTTGTGATTTGAAGACGTGCTGGAAGTCTGTTTGCGTGGCTTTAGACTTTGAAGATTTAGGCAGTCACGAAGCTTCAACGGAGTGTTCAGAGTTCTGAGTGACCCAGTCGCATGATGGTGTGGCGAGTGAGCGCCAGGTGGAGCGCGATCAAACGAAGGCGAAAGAGCGAACAATCAGTTCATGACATTGAGTTTTAAGCAGGCTGACTAAGTCCGTCCCACGTCGTGGTCTTCCAATCGGCTTGTTGCTGCAGGGCGGAGCCACGCCCTGTACTGTTCCTTTATCATGCATGACTCACATGCTCCCCGTGGGGAGTATTTCTGCAAGTTTTAGTAACTTCTTATAAAAGTATTATCACCCGAGAATGATACCGAATATAATTTTTTCATTCACCAATGTTCTGCAATTATCGTGACCATTCATTCAAAACTAAACATCAAATATCTGGTGTACACATCTGAAATCACATAGCTTTATCTGATTAAATAGCAAAGATTAAAATATCATAGGTTCCAATAACACATCAAACAGAAAGCTTATTATTTGGGAGTATATTGCTTCAATACTTTAAATTATTTTAAATGATTGTCTTTTAAAAACGTTTATTTGAAACTTTTCTGTTCGTTAAAGAAAAGTTGAAAACGCAGAAGAGCAGGAAGCGAGTCATGGGATGGTCACGTTGTATGATGTCCGGTGGTTGCATGCCTGAGGGCATCAGTGAATTATCCTATGGTCCATGCATAGGGATCGCGAGGGACCCCGTGTTGCAAGACAAAGATCTATTGTCATTCTCCTGATTGAGTTAGTTATTATCCCTCTTCTGAATAGATAACGAAGAAGCGCTGACAGGAAACCAACAGAACATTGACGCCACGTGATAGTGATGATTAGTTTAGACCTCGTGATGAGTTGATTCAATGGTATATCTATGTCTGTTTTGACACAGGAATCCTACGTCAGTTTTAATTTGTCATTCACAATTTTCCTTGGGATTGTAGTTCTTTGCCTCCTTAAAGCCGTTATGTACTGTTTTGTACCTTTGTCTGTTAGAACTCTTTAACAATGACTTTTTTTTTTTTTTATTCCCATGAGAAAAATGACTGTAAGAATACTTTCAGAACCAAGGCTGCTGAAAAAGGCTGTGGGCACTGTTGTACTCTATTATAAAGGATGTCTGAAATCTGCATTCCCATTTTTGTATTTGATGCAAGAAGTTAGAAAGTTTCATTCATGTACAAGCTTGTTTTGTGTAGTGTAAGAATGTAGGCAGTTGCAGTAGATCACTTGGATATTTTTTACTGTTCCCACAGTGTTCCACTCTATTCAAGAAAGAATGTAATAAATGCCTTCAGGTACAGCTTCAAAAACTTCAAATATCAACAATCATCAATCCATTCTTACTATCCTCTTCAGACAGCTAAAATACCAGCTCTGGTGTTTAGCTCTCTGGCTCAAAATTCTGGTTTACTAACAAAATCAGTGGGGGAGGGTTATACAGAAGGAGAAAAGAATTACTGCAATTATTATCACCTTAATATTTCCGTTAACTAATTATTTTGTGCCTTTATTATATTGGCACTCAAATCATTACACTAACAGCTTTTTATGTTGAATGATCTTATATATAGGAGCAATTGCATGCTGCCCGTTACTTGAAGAACCATCATCTACATCCATACTTGTACAATTATTAGCAAAAAAAAAGTATGAATGGACAGAAGACACTGTTACTTAGAAGCAAATCTCATGTGTTTTTCTGTTTCTGCTTTTTGAGTAGGAACCATGTGAAGCCTCAGACGAGGGCTAATGATGGTCTGTCTTCCACTGTGTCTCCGGTGGCTCTTGTGGATGGGCTGTCTGGCCTGCACAGTCCCCAGCCTCCCTCCAGCGCCGGGCCAGTGCTGTCATCCACTGAGCTCAACTCATCCTTTCCACACCTAGCTTCCAATGATCCAACTGATGATGGTATCATGATGGGACGTGGAAGGTTTGTCAGGTTTTCCTTTCTTAATACTGAATGTCATCTATTGTAGCAATGTGAGTTTCTTTACTGTCACTTTTGATCAATTTAGAAGGTTCTTGCTGAATAAAAGTATTAATTTCTTTAAAAAAAAACTCTGACTGACCCCAAACTTTTTAAATGGTAGTGTATAAATGATCAAAATAGTCATTAGTTGCTGCCCTCTTTTCCGGGTCCCATGTGACCTACAAAATGTAATCCTTTTATTTTAGTTTAGCCTTGTGAACTAGTGCAATTATGGAGTGTTTCACCTCTTTAGAATGTCGTTTTAATTCAATTTCAGTCAGATTGCACATTTTGTAAATTTGTATTAATCTTTTGTTTCAGGAGAACGACATACAGAGGCACTCGAAGGCGGCGAGAGGATGATCGCATAACAGTAATGCATTTCTTTTTTTTGTGTTGCTGGTTATAGTTGAACCTCTTCTTATTTATGCCTTCTTAATTGTTTTTTTCTTGTTTGTTTCCACAGAGACCAGTTCCTCTGTCTCAAGTGAAGGTACCGCCCCCCAAGTTTGACCTGGCTGCCTCCAACTTCCCTCCGCTGCCTGGCTGCTCTGCCAGTCCGCAGGGGGAGCCTGTGCTGGAGAACCGCCTCTCTGATGTTGTACGGGGACTGAATAGGGAAAAGGTATGTTAAAATATGATAAAATGTTTTAACACCAATCTGATTGTTTTTGTTTTGCTCATTGCTTGTTGTTTCATTTCTCTCCAGCAGCAAGATTTGAACAAAGATTCCGCTGCGAGTCCCGCAGTCCCAGCCTCAGAGGAGACCGTCTCCAAGCCCACCCAGCCTGTAACCAAGATGACTGCTCACGTCCCTGATCCCGTGACCTCCAGGTAAACGATCGTTACAAATGACTGGCATTCTGAATCTTGTTTTTATTAGTGTCTGAGTTTTGCTACTTGTGTTTTGTAGCTCCAACCACCTGGAGAAGAAACCAGAGAAGGTGGAGCCTCTGGTTTATAAAGAGACGTCTGTGACCTCTGCTCCCGTCGCAGCCGTGCCACCCACCCCTGCCCCAACAGCACCTGGTCCAAAGCCTCAGGCCAGCTCGGCCACACCTGCAACCACCCCACAATCTAACACTGCCCCCTCCAGTACTCCTGTGCTGGTGAGTTATTGCTTCTCTCAGGCTGACGGTTATATTCAGAAGGGCCAAGTAGTCTGATGTGAGCGTCTCTGGTCTTCCTGAAGAACCATAGACTCTGTGTTCAATGGGATGTAGGTTCAAGACCCCATTCTTTTCTCATTTTCTCTCTCCACTTGTCCATTATTTCTAGTCTGTCCTACAAATGAAATGGTCCTATTCTAGATTTAAGATTTTTTGTTTGTTGGTTTTTTTGACCTTGATGATTAATGTTCCCTTACTCCCTGCCCTTACTTGCAATTTTACATTTATTTTTTGTATTTACATAGTACAGTGTATGAGTATATTCCATCATATTACAATAAGTTTCATTGTGTATTTACATTTTTTTTTTTTACAATTGTTTTTTTTTGTAATATGTAAATATTGCAGTGTACAATGTAACTTATTTGTTTTTGAAAATATTAATGTTACAACATATAACAGTATCTATTTTATTTATTTACAGGGATGTAATTTTTTTTCTTTTTTATACATATTTCTTTATCACAAAACGCTGGGTAACATATGTTTTTAACATAACACAGTAGAAATATTTGGCTTTTTAACTAATCCAAACTATTATCAATGTTTTTATATTATATATAGATATAGATATATAGAGATATAGATATAGATATATATAGATATACATAGATATATACACACACACACACACACACACACACACACACACATATATATACAGGTGCATCTCAATAAATTAGAATGTCGTGGAAAAGTTCATTTATTTCAGTAATTCAACTCAAATTGTGAAACTCATGTATTAAATAAATTCAGTGCACACAGACTGAAGTAGTTTAAGTCTTTGGTTCTTTTAATTGTGATGATTTTGGCTCACATTTAACAAAAACCCACCAATTCACTATCTCAACAAATTAGAATACTTCATAAGACCAATAAAAAAAAACATTTTTAGTGAATTGTTGGCCTTCTGGAAAGTATGTTCATTTACTGTATATGTAGTCAATACTTGGTAGGGGCTCCTTTTGCTTTAATTACTGCCTCAATTCGGCGTGGCATGGAGGTGATCAGTTTGTGGCACTGCTGAGGTGGTATGGAAGCCCATGTTTCTTTGACAGTGGCCTTCAGCTCATCTGCAATTTTTGGTCTCTTGTTTCTCATTTTCCTCTTGACAATACCCCATAGATTCTCTATGGGGTTCAGGTCTGGTGAGTTTGCTGGCCAGTCAAGCACACCAACACCATGGTCATTTAACCAACTTTTGGTGCTTTTGGCAGTGTGGGCAGGTGCCAAATTCTGCTGGAAAATGAAATCAGCATCTTTAAAAAAGCTGGTCAGCAGAAGGAAGCATGAAGTGCTCCAAAATTTCTTGGTAAACGGGTGCAGTGACTTTGGTTTTGAAAAAACACAATGGACCAACACCAGCAGATGACATTGCACCCCAAATCATCACAGACTGTGGAAACTTAACACTGGACTTCAAGCAACTTGGGCTATGAGCTTCTCCACCCTTCCTCCAGACTCTAGGACCTTGGTTTCCAAATAAAATACAAAACTTGCTCTCATCTGAAAAGAAGATTTTTTAGACCACTGGGCAACAGTCCAGTTCTTCTCCTTAGCCCAGGTAAGATGCCTCTGACGTTGTCTGTGGTTCAGGAGTGACTTAACAAGAGGAATACGACAACTGTAGCCAAATTCCTTGACACGTCTGTGTGTGGTGGCTCTTGATGTCTTGACCCCAGCCTCAGTCCATTCCTTGTGAAGTTCACCCAAATTCTTGAATCGATTTTGCTTGACAATCCTCATAAGGCTGCGGTTCTCTCGGTTGGTTGTGCATCTTTTTCTTCCAGACTTTTTCCTTCTACTCAACTTTCTGTTAACATGCTTGGATACAGCACTCTGTGAACAGCCAGCTTCTTTGGCAATGAATGTTTGTGGCTTACCCTCCTTGTGAAGGGTGTCAATGATTGTCTTCTGGACAACTGTCAGATCAGCAGTCTTCCGCATGATTGTGTAGCCTAGTGAACCAAACTGAGAGACCATTTTGAAGGCTCAGGAAACCATTGCAGGTGTTTAGAGTTGATTAGCTGATTGGCATGTCACCATATTCTAATTTGTTGAGATTCACAATTTTGTTGAATTACTGAAATAAATGAACTTTTCCACGACATTCTAATTTATTGAGATGCACCTGTAAATAAAAAAATCTATAAATATAATTTTAATAATATAAATATTTTCTGTTGTAACCCCTATGGTTGAATATTTGAAATCAAAGAAATTAAGACTAAATTCTAAATATTAGTATTAGTATTGTAATTGTACTGTTGGGTAAAATAAATTAGCATTATTTTTATTAGTATTAATAATACCTTTTTTTTATTTTTGCAATAGTAATATCCTTTAATGTCTTGTTTAATTCTTTTTTTTTTTCTTAGCTGATCACATGCCATTTATTTATTTACATATGGTTCGCATGGATAAATATATTAACACCCTCCATCTAACTCAAACCTAAAACCAACATAGATTCAATTAAGTCTCCCAGACATTTCCATATACTACAGATATTCAAAGGTCTGCAACCTATCTTTGAATATGTGGTTGAGATGTGTCTCCCAGTACTTAAAGGCTAGTGCAAATTGAGAAACCTTTTTATAATTTGTCCCCTCTTCTCCGCAGGAACCTCGCAAGCTCAGTTACGCTGAAGTATGTCAGCGACCACCTAAGGATCCCCCTCCTCCAGCATCCACTTCCAGCCCCAACAATGCAAGCACGCAGCCTCTGAGAGAGCTGCGCGTCAACAAGGTGGAGGAGCAGCAGCCCTCCAGCCCTGCAAGCAAACAGGAGCGGCCTCAGGAAACGGGGGGAAACTGCAAGGCCAGAGAGGGCCGACCGACCCGTGACTCCCAGAGCTTTTCTCGCAGCAACGGACCCCCCAGAACCAGTGCAGGGGGGTTCAAGCTACGGGAGCAGCAGAGACGCCCTCCTTTCGGCAATCGCGGTTCCCCCCAGGGAGGTTCCAGACACACTGGAAAAGAGCAGAACATCCCCCCCATATCGCCAAAGTAAAGACTCTAAACAGAAATCTGTAATGTATGAATATTTACACACGCTTATATATATATATATATATATATATATATATATATATATATATATATATATATATATATATATATATATATATATATATATATATATATATATATATATATATATAAAAAGAGATGAAATATGATATAAAATTCAAAATTTCAAATGGTATTCACCTCTCCTGCCTGGAGCACTTCCAGAGGAAAAGTCTCATGAAGTGACAATGCACAGACTGGGGTATCCAGGCAAAATGGGCATCAGAAATTGGAAGCAGTTGTTGTTTGCTGAAGGACGCCTTCGAATAGGAAACACACACACACACAGAAATAAAAACAAACATTTTATGCTTCTAACTTGACAATGTCCCTTCAGAATGTAAATCCATGTGAGTTTTTTTTTTTTTCTTCTTGAAAGGAGGGTGGCCTCTCTTATCTTGGGGAGGGGAAAATGGGTGGTCTGATGGCCCTGATGGGTGTCTGCAAAGAGCATATGCACTAAGAAAAGGAACATGCATAAACGATGTCATGTACCTATACAAAGATATCACATGCAATGATTCATCTTTTTCTTTTCTTTTGTTTTCGGTTGCTTCATTCGCAATCACAGAACACTGGGCGCTCGACCCCCGGGGTGGTTTGACCGTGTAAATGAAATTTTGTGTGGAAGGATGTGGTTTGCTTTAGAGTCGATTCATCTGGGATTTAGATCCCTTGTAGAATACGCCACGTGTGCTTGAGTGAATAATTTCGCTAGTATCTTTAGAGCTGACAGTGCGATTTGGTCTGGAGTTTTGCGTTAGTTTGCGTGACATACTGTAGCTCGTGATTAATTCTGGAACGAGCGTTCGGATTTACTTACGATCAACTTTGGAGCCTTGTTAATGATTCAAATATATAGCCTACTGTCACATCATGAAGTCAAAGCCTGCCAATTATGATGCTGTTATGTCACTTATTTGCTGATGGGTGATTCGTTTCTTTTTAATTTTATGTGTGATTTGTCATTGTTTTTGTAGCTAGTTTGAGTAACCAACAGCCTGTGAAGGATAACTCTAACAGTCAGGTACATAGGCACTCATGAACTTTGTGTCATCTCAGATTTGTCCTTTTTGTTTTTGTGCATTCTCCTTCCTGGACTGCTCAAATGTCTGCTCAGATATCCTGATAATCAGTCAGGTTCTTGACTATGTTTACAACAAGGTGGTGGTGGATTGGAATAATGCAAGGCAGAGTCAGAATCATGTTCGTTATGTGGATTGGTTCTTATTTAGAGGGTTTCTTATATTCATAATCAGTACATTCAGAGTTGGTTGATTGTATGGAGCAGTTGGTCATCATGATGATATAGGTCAAGCTGGTCTGAAGTTTAGTTTCTATCCATTACTGTTGAAATGATAAAATATAGTTTCCACTGTTGTATCTAAATTAAGGCACATTCAGCTCATCTTTTTGTTTCAGTAGAAGAAATACAGAATTTTTCAGCTTTTGGTCATTTGGAAACCAAAATCAGCAGTGCTGGTCTCTTTCAAAGTCATTTTTATGATGATTTATGTGCAAATCTAATGCCCGGAGTGGGTTATCTGGCTCAGGGTGACGTTTCATCTCATTCCTGTTATTTACAGCTCCAATACTGGTCTCGCATTATTATGAACTTCCAATTCGGCAAAGCTTAAAAGGCATGGTCATTTCATGCAGTTTTATTGTTTTAAGGAGATGAGATTGAAAGGAGAATTGAATGTTATATGCTCGGTATCCCATGAATGTGTCCTCCATAAATTGTAATACAAATCCCTTATTTAAACTAATACATTTCTTCCTCCCAAAATAGAGCATTTTGACTGTTGGATAGATTGTGAATGTGAGTGTCATCATTGCTATGCCAATACCAGCGTGTGGTGGGTTTTTTTTTTTTTTTTTTTTTTTTTTTTTTTTTTTGGATAGGGTGGCATGTGTGTGGGTAATTAGAAATTGACAGTTGTTTTGGAAGATGGTACCTGATAGTGACTGTGGGGAATATGAATAGCAGGGATGCATTCACTACAAAAAAGTTGCTGTGGTGAATTGGTGCTGTTATTTGAACGTTTAATCAGGAGGATACAGTATTGCTGTTCAATTCATTGTAAAGTATTGCTTTTAAAATTTGATTTTTAATTTATTTTAATTCTGCTGTCCATCCCCCATGCAACCCCCTGTCCCTTGTAAGTTTGTTATCATGACTATGTACAAAAAGACATTGGGAGAGAATCACAGATTTAACATATTTGTATATTTTTTTTTTTTTGAGATTTCAGCAGAGAAAATACTTGATGCATTTACTAGAGGCTTAGTAATGCGGTAAATAACAAATCACTGGGGCTTTTTTTTCCTTGTTTTCATTAATGAATATGAGCAGCTAGTGGTTTAAGATAATGAAATGCACTAACTTGTTTAAAAAAAAAAATCTTATTATGATGTAATGTGAAATTATATTAGGAGCATAAGGTAATGATATTGATGTTGACAGGCTTGCAGAAATCTACAGAAAATAGCAAATTTCTCTTTAATGTTTGGGTTATTACTGTTAATTGATTTAGGGGTTGGTGTGGCAAAGGGAAGAATTATATAACAGTGGATTGAAGTGAGACACTAAATTCTAGCTGTCTGCATAATGTCACAAAAAGAAAATAAATTATTTTGTTTTGGCCTTACCCTTGACTGGTTCATTTTGCTATATTTTTTTCTAATTTGTTGTCAAATTGTTTTGTGTTGCCTTTGTCTGGATTTAAAGTCAATACAAAAAAACATTTATGGACCATTAATCATTTGTTTTACCTAAGAAGGGACTTTTAGTTAGTACTCTGTTAAATTAAACTTATTTAAAATGTAGTAAATTAAAGAGTAAGTTTGTAGTGTTTCCCTGACGTTTACTGATGTACACTACCATTCAAAAGTTTTCTGTTGGGATTCTTCTTAGGATTTTTTGAAAGTCTGTTATGCTCATCAAGGCTGCATTTATTTGATTAAAAATACAGTAATATTGCTGCTTATTATAACTGTTTTCCATTATAATATATTGTAAAATGCAATTTATTTATGTGAGTTTCCAGCAGCTGTCACACCAGTCTTCTGTCACATAATCCTTTAGAAATCATTCTAATATGCTGATTTGGTGTTTAAAAAGCATTTTTTCTTATCAATGTTAAAAACAGTTGTGCTGCTTAATATTTTTGTGGAAACCATACTGCTTTTTTTTTCAGGATTTTTAGAATAAAAAGTTCAATCAGCATTTATTTGAAATATTTTTTTGTAACGATGTAAGTCTGGCACTTTTGATCAACTTGATGCATCCTTGCTGAATAAAAATACTGTTTTTTTTTTTTTGTTTTTTTTTTTTAAATAAAAATATTTAATGACCCCAATGAATTTTGAACTGTAGTGTTTATGTAATGTATACTGTATAGTCTATCATCACACACAAAAATATGTATATAATTACAAAATGATACATAAAGTATGATAAATCTCAGACTAATTTATCTAACTGATAATCAGGAGGGTAAATTTTAATAAGAGCATTGCTCTAAGGCAAATGTCAAAGTTCATTTCTAGATATAGTCATCTCAAAACCCACTGAAATCCAACTTAATGTAATTTGTCACAGTAAACTGTGATGTTTCTTTTGTTTTTTGTATTTTTTAAATTGTACTGTAACAGGAAAACAATCAATAGTGTGAGGTTACTGAGTGCCATACACTCAGGGGCCCCTCAGCACCGGGCCCTTCGTGTCTATATTTGGCAAGAACAGTACGGTATGTGAAGAATGGCCTCTCACACATACAGACGCGCATAACTAATTTTAGCCGCATTTCCAAGCTAAAATGTTTCGCAAATGAAAACAGACGAATAAACGGCGTTTTATAAATTGTTTGTCACTTCCTCTCGTGACGTCACAGTGTTTGTGTCGCGCGCTGACACACACTGCACTGGCAGATTAGCTACAAACCTGCAGCTGTGTTCATTTCCCGCAGGTAACGTTACCGTTTTAACACTTAATCGTCTTCGATTACATACTTTGCGTTTTGCTTTTGTTTTACTCGAGCACTTGCTTCTAAGAAGATCCAGAGGTAAGAAAATATGTAATTTCAGCTCCCGGGTGTCGAAACTAGCTCCTGACGGCTAGTTCACTCCGGTAGGACACATACCGAAAGGAGTAATAAACATAAACAGAACCCTGCTTTTTCAAAAAACATTTCATTTAGATAGAGCCAGACATCTTTGTTGAATGGCACTATAAAGCTGTCATGTTTTAGACTTTATTTGCTTGTTAAAGCTAGTGTTTCTTCGCTAGCTGATCTGTCATACGACCTTTTGTTGACAGCATGACAAGAAGACGAGATGAACAGCAAACAGCCTCTTTGCTTTATTTATTTGCTTGACTGTGTTGCATGCATGCTTTGATCAGTATTTATAAGACAGGTCGAGTGTGCCAGGCACCTGCTACACAGAGAATAACTATATTTTGTTAGTATTATGTCTACAGCTTGATATAACCCACTAGAGTCTTGCAGATCTAGATGGAGGAGCGAAATTTGTCAAATTAAATATTAATGAATGAAGACATGTTTCGAAAAGATACATTATTATCCCTCATTACCATATGGACAAATAAATATAAAAATTAATGTATTAAAAAAAAAGATTTTGGAAATAAAGAAGTGAAAGATTAAATAGAGTAATGAATATAAATAAAAGCAAAAATCTACAAACACAATAAATAAAACAAGTAAAACTATTGTAAAACATAAAATTTAATGTACTTTATTTGTTTTATATTCATTTATAGGCAAATTGATGTAAAAATAATTTACAAAATTTGATGAGAAATTAAGCATTTATTTATAATTGATTCTTTATAAGTTATTTTATTTGTTTATTAGTTATTTATTTGTATCTATTTATTTTTAATATTTAACATGTTATTATAAAAATAATGAATACATATATTATATTACATAAATATGTATTTGTATTATTATTTAAACATTTATAATTTGTTTAATATACTTATTGGCATTTATTCTATTTATTTTGATGATTGTTTGATTATTGTTATTAAATAAATTGTAAATGTGGTAGTAAGCATATCCCAGTAAAGAGTTTGAATGATTGTATGAATCCTAATGTAAATATATTACTTGTTCTATCAACTTTATTCTCTTGTTAATCAATTTTCTCTTATTTTTCTCGCTTTCACAGCCATCTCATTTTGGTGCGGCATCACCCGGTCTGGGTGAAATGTCCTTTAGTTCCACATGAGCTCTACTATGTGGTACATCATGCAGAGTATTCAGAGCAAATACTCATTGTCGGAAAGGCTCATTCGAACCATAGCTGCCATTCGCTCCTTCCCACATGATAATGTGGAAGATCTTATACGCAGGGTGAGTTGTGTTACCAAAGCTTCAGAAAGCGTTTCATATATTGCGTTCTGAATGAAAACGTGCTGCTTTCACAGGGAGCAGATGTGAACCGGATGCATGGCACACTGAAGCCCCTGCACTGTGCCTGTATGGTGGCTGATGCTGATTGTGTGGAGCTTTTGCTGGAGAAAGGTGCCGAGGTATAGCATAACAAGAATAATTCTTTGAGTTTGCAAACTGAAGTCAATTCCCTAAATTCAGTGTTTTGACAGTTTAAAAGTAAAGCATGCAATTTTGGTGCCACTAGTGGTGGAGAAATGACACATTTTATTAAGTTGTGTGACAAGTAAGCGATTAAAGGTTTTTTCAAATGTAATTTATAACACGTCAAGTTATATATAATGTTGTTTTTCTTACATTTTGAATACTTGAGAAGAATACACATCTTAATCTTTATTTTCCAAAAAGTTATTAAATGTATTTTTCAGGGTAAAAGTTCATTTAAATTATTGTTTTATGTTTTGAGGAAGTGGTGGGGAGCACCACATGATATTTTGAAACCCTAAACTAACCTTGACTTGTCATAAAAGTCAAAATATAGGCTATTATTGACTTTGATACTCAGTCATAAGTATCTTTAAGGGTCCTCTATAACATCATTTCCTGTTTTGTTTTTTTCCGTATATAATTTTGCTTGTTGGTTACAGCATATGACTTTGATTTGGCTAACAAAAGTTTTTAATATTAATGAGAATTGAGAAAGTTTTATTAAAATATATGTACATTACCATTTCAAACTTTCAGCAAGGATGCATTAAATTGACATTAATAATGTTGCAAAAGATTTATATTTCAAATAAGTGCTGTTGATGTGAACTTTCTATTCATCTAAGAATCCTGAAAAACATTTATCATGGTTTTCACAAAAATATTAAGCCCATCTGTTTTCAACATTGATAATAAATGTTTTTGAACACCACATTTTTTGAAGGATCATGTGACACTGTAGTAATGGCTGCTAAATTGTAATAATTCTAATATTTAAATAGTAAAATTGAAATATTTAAGTACTGTCTTTACTGTATTATTGATCAAATATATTTTTTTAACAATGTTAATTCAGAATTTTTTTTATCTGTCTCTCTCATACAGGTAAACGCCTTGGATGGCTACAACCGCACTGCCCTGCATTACGCAGCGGAGAAGGACGAGGGTTGTGTGGAGCTGCTTCTAGAATATGGGGCCCAGCCGAATGCTCTGGACGGCAACAAGGATACCCCACTGCACTGGGCCGCCTTCAAAGATAACCCCGAGTGTGTACGGGCCCTGTTAGAGAGCGGCGCGTGCCCGAATGTCCACGATTACAATAACGACACACCCCTGAGTTGGGCGGCCATGAAGGGCAACCTGGAGAGCGTTCGTGTGCTGTTGGAGTACGGCGCTCAAGTCCACGTCACCAATCTAAAGGGCCAGACGCCCATCTCGCGGCTGGTGGCGCTGCTGGCTCGGGGCCTGGGCACGGAACAGGAGGAAGAGTGCCTGGAGCTGCTTTGCCGCGCCGCGGGGAGGTTTGAGATCCGCAGGGCCGATGGCTCTTTACCACGTGAGCTCAGTAAAGATCCTCAGTTACTGGCTCGACTCACTAGCCTCGTAGCCCAGCCGCCCTCGTTGAGAGCCTTGGCGCGCTGCGCCGTTCGTAACAGCCTGGGAGTTCAGTTCCTCCCATCTGCGGTGAAACAGCTCCCGCTTCCAGAGTCAGTGAAAGAATATGTGCTCCTCAGAGACTGAGCGAGAAGACTGTGCTTAATGTCAGACGTGGAGGAGGTAGATGTCTTCTGTGTACGTGAACGTGATTGTAATCAGACTGCAATCTGAAGTGTGTCTGTCCATATACAGTGGGTGAAGAAGTGAGGAAGTTTCATGTTTCTTTTGTTGCTATAATGCCATCAAACAAATTCAGACTTGGGTTGTCTGCTTTGGTGCGGAAAAAATATTGATCTGGTAGGAGTGAGATGTCGATAATGCACTTATGAACCCATAATGTTAAAATATCAGTAGATAACAATGTGTGAAACACTAATTGCAAAAACAAGAAAATAATTAAAATTTTCTATTTACCAGTAAATCCTATGTACACACAAATAACACTTTAACAGCACTTATAAGTTATAATTATATATTAAATATATTTCTTTCTATTTGAAGTTAAAGTTTTTATTTATGCAGTAATAGTTTTTTTTTTTTAAGACAACTAAAACCTTTAAATTTTAAAGTCAAATAAATATTAACATGTTTGTTGAATCGTTTTATGAGGCTTCCCAGTCATCAAAAATAATCCTGGAAATATGGGTGAAATTTTTCAAAAATATAGTAAATTTGCCTCAAAGTAACCTTGTTTTACATTTGTTTACTATTCTGAAACAGAACAATGTAAGAACACTTCATTGGATTTCAAAACAATATCTATTTCTGTCCATCTGTCACATTCGTAATCATGAATATTTCTCTTGAAAACTACCTGGTTTAGAGTCTTGGATTGTATTACTTATTTTGGTGCTGATGATTGCAGAAAATGAGCTGTATTTACATTTGAGATGAAAACATAGCAAACCTTATTCTGTGTCAGTAATGGGAATGTGCATTTTTTTAGCTTCGCAGTGTCATGTAAGCATGATCATTCCAAATGCTGGCAGACCGTGAATGGGATGTCTTAAATGAATTCATGTCAACACTAGTGTCACATCTTGTGAACCCCTACTGGTTTTTTTGCAGCTGTTTTCATTTCTCTGTTGTTATATTGCTTGATTAAGAAGTTTGTAGTGCTCACATCTAGTTTTATGCATGCAGACTAACCAGTAAAAGCCTCCATGCATTGTTGAAGTGTTTTACTGCAGTTTCTTTCTTCAAACCAAGTGAAACGTGAACGTGATTATGAACGCATCATTTAGATAAGCTCTCTGTGTATAATTTTAACCAGTAGAGGGTGCTGGAATACCACATGATATAAAACAGTCAGCTAAAGCTACAGAATTTTACCTTGTTTGTAAAATAGTAAAAATCATGTTCTAATTTTTCATGACAGAAGAAGACTGTCAAATATCAGACCTTCAGGAAAAAGTAAAACCTATATTTACTTATAATAACTAAATAAACAGAAGACGTGCATCCATTGCTTACTATTTTATATTAATTAGCAAAACTGTATTAACATTTTCTGTACGTAATATTAAGACTTTAAAAACGCTCTCCGTTAAAGCCCTGGTTTTGATTTCTAAATAGGGAATTTAATAGCGAGGAAAAAGCATAATTTGTGTACATTTTGCTTCTTAACTTAAGCAAGTGAGTTTGTGTTTTGCATCATGCTTTATTTAAACTCCTGTCTAAGCACAGGATGTCCTCTTTAAGAGAATGTAAATCGGTCAGGAAGGAAACTACAGTAGGACTGAATAAAGGCCCTCTGCAGCTCACCTTCCTCTGCTTTCAAAGCCGTCACCTTCAGTTTACATCACAGTTTTCATCTTCATCATGGCTTTACATAGTTAATGCCACTGATCTATATATAATGACTCTATGTTCTCTATTGTAGATCAGTGGTTAATGCACAGCAAAATCAGTATGATACACTCAATAGCAATGAATCACTGACCACTTGTGAAGAGAGTTAGTAAGGCCGGGATGGGAACAAAATATTGTTCATGACAATCTAAGGGTATGGATAATTAAAAACATTGCTTTCTTTTTTGCCATTTTGTAATATAAGGAATGAGGAAACACTATTAAAAGTGCACAGAAATTTACTGTACAATCAATTTTAATACGATTTTTTTAAACTATTTTCAAACTTTGTTCACTAACACTGGGAGTAACAGAAACCGATATATTAAATTAATTAAACATGATACATTCTGTGCTTCCAGAAGTTTCAAGAACTGTATGTCCTTCAGTATAAATAGTTACTGAGAGGGTAAAAATTAAATATTTCAGTTTACAGCTTTATTCATTTTTACAATTTTTAAATTCATGTTTGTATTTTGATTTAGATTACAGTTTGATTGTTTTAATATATTAATATTAATGATCTTGAGAACCACTATTCTAAAAGAAGACAATGTAGTACCCTACAAAGATTTTATTATTTATTATTATTTAGGAGGATTTAAAAAAAGGTTCAAAAGTGGGATTAATATTGCAAATTAAATTATAAATTAAATTTTACTTAGTTATTTTCACATTTTAAAATAATCTATTTTAGAGTAAGAACGTGATTTGCATTCACTTTCATAGCAACATTCAAAGTTCGTGCCAAAATGTTATAATAACATTATTATAGTCAGAAAATAAACAAGTTATAGTTTCTTAATCATCTTCACAGGAAAAAAACAAGCATCAACAAAGTGAACATTAACCAACAAGTTGACAGGATCGTAAACGTCCCGTCCCAGGTGAGCGCTGAGGGATTGGGGTTGTGTGACGCCAAAATCTCGCGAGACTTCACAGGGAGGGGCGTGTCAGATTCCAAGAGAGGAGAGAGAGATAGAGAGAGAGAGTGGGATAGAGGGGCGCTGTGGTAAGTTTGTAAACATTCTTCTTTTGTCAAAAATGTGGAATCGTTGATCGTCTTGATTTGAAACAACGCCCAATTGTTATTTATATCCGTTAACAAGGTTTGTCTGAGATCAAGAGTAACTTTTATGAGGAGACTGAGAGGCTGTCAGATTGGCAGTGGGTTACAGCCGAAGTCTGCGAGTACACTGCAGCTCGTTCAGACTCAGAGCTCTTGACAAGCGACAGAAGAAAATCTCAGGAACCGAAAACAGCCCCTAGCGTCATTTATTATCTTCTATATGTGTATGCCATATTACTATAGCGGTTTTAATTTTCTGTCAATATATACTTTTTTTGCTTATATAAAATTACAAATTTGATGCCATGGTCAGTTTGTTTGCTTCAAAGTACTCTGCATACTTTAGTTTCTAGCGGGGGGAGTATGAGCGGCCTGTACGCTCTAAGTACGTGAATTCCATTTTTGAGTGGGATTTCTGTGCGCCAATGAGACACAACTAACAATCGTGATTGACGTTTATTGTAGCCAAACAGCAATTCGATATTTTTGATTGACGCGCGTGTGACCAATCAGAACGAGGGTAGGGCGGGCACATGCGGGAAAAGGCTGGCTTTAAAGTTGGCGTGTTAGCAAGCCATCAAGCTAGCATAGGTTTGCTAAATAGTTAGCGACGTTTATTTTCGGCGAGGGGACTAGAAATGAACGCTATTTTTTGGTCTATAGCAGCAATCCAACATAGAAGTTAGAAATTGCACATTAAAGTGTCATAAAACTATGTATAAAACAAAACTCGGCAACCGTGCCTTGTGTTCTTAGTACATTTCCATAAAAGTTCTATTTTTGTTGTTTACAGAGACAGTCATGATTTGAAGTAGGATTAATTACTTTTCATATTTTGCTTTTTACTTTTTTTCAACTAAACTCTTTTCTAAAAGCTTTGCAGTAATTACTGTTAGGTTAAAAGTTAGATGTTTTTTTTTTTTTGGTCATGAATAAATAAAAGAGGGTCAACCCCACACAAATGTGAGAATTATAAATCACAAAATTCGCTTGCAATTTAAACAAACTAAATTTGTTTATGTCTTGTTTGTTAGCTGTATGAACATTTTATATAAAACAAGCACCTGCTGTTGATCAGTTTGTTATCCCATGAAATTGTTGTGGGTATTTGTCCAGATAAGTCAGATAAGATAAAGACATTTTTGCTCATAATGCATCCAGTGTGAAAAGACACCTCCTAAAACAGCTGGTAACAATCAACTTGATTTCATCTGAGCGCGTGAATGTCCCATCTTAGACCTGTAAACACCATCTGTATGTCTGAGGACCTGTAATTGTGGATATAGGTCATCTTCACATGCCACTTATTGAATTCCAATAATGTTACTCTTTGGAATGACTGTACGTCTCCATATAATACATCATTCTCTCAGTAGACATATTTGCTTGTGCACTAGTGAGCATTTTTGCAGCTGTTACAGTAATTGCCTCATAGCGGCTTGGTTAATAAGAGCTCAGAGGCTTACTTGTTACTTTCACCTCTGCTATAAGGCATCTGCAGCGGTTCACAATGTGTTAAGTGAAAACTTTTACAGGAAGGAACTTCATATGGCAGTTTGACGTCTTTCATATGATGAAATCGCCACTGTTTGTGACTGCCGGGTTGTTTGTTGAACCATGCTAACCATTAAAAGTCAGAACTGTGAATGAAGGGTTATGTTATGATTATGTAAGTTGTCCTGGCAACAGTTGTTTACAGGATAATATAATTGACAGCAGATAATGATAGTTGCCCGGGTGCGTCAGTAGAGTAATAGAGCAGACCAAATAACACTGTTTCAAATATCCAGCAGACTGTTCAAATAAAACAGATAATAAGGATAAACTTCCAGCCTTGCTTGAGTTGATTCTGGGCATCTGTGCTCTTCTAAAGTTATGTAATATTTGGTCTGCTCTAAGAGGTGTGCCAGGCTCATGAAGTACTGTGAGAGAGCTCGCAAAGATTGAGGGAGATACTGCATAGTAGAAATAATGAATGGACAATGTGGGTGGCTGGAAACAAGCACATCAGGGTTGATTGATATCTCTGATTTAGGAATCATTAAAATATGATATTTGCATGCCATCATGGTGCTGTGATGTTTAGAGAAACAGCAGAAAATTGAATTGGTATGTCCATTATAATGTAATTAGCCACTCTTTCAGAACACTGCCATACTGTCAGCAATATATCTTGATATTTCTTCCAGCCTTTTAATATAATTTTGATGTTTATTTGCTCTGAAATTGCTTAAAATGTTTTTGCAGTCAAATCATAAGAACCATAGTTTTGACCATACGCTGTGGTTTAATACAAGAAATAAAATATGGTGAACGATCTAGATAATAATAATGGTAAGATGTTTTTCCACACTGTTTTAAATCAAAGGAAAACAACATTTTTATTTTCATTGTTCAAAAGTTTGGGGTCTGCAAAAATTCTTTAATGATTTTGAAAGAAATCTCTGCATATACTGTATTTGATCAAAAAATACAGTGAAATCAGTAATACTGTAAATATTACAATTCAAAATCACTCTTTTAATAAATTTTAAAATGTAATTTATTCCTGTGATGGCAAAGCTCAATCTTCAGCAGCCATTACTCCAGTCTTCAGAGTCACATGACCCTTTAGAAATCATTTTAATATGCTGATTTGCTGCTTAAGAAACATTTATTATTGTCAATGTTGAAAATTGTTCTGAAAATTGCTGCTTAATATTTTTGTGGTATATTTAGATTTTTTGACTAGAAAGTTCAAAAGAACAGCATTTATTTGAAATAGAAATCTTTTGTAACATCATAAATGTCTTTACTGTCACTTTTGACAAGTTCAGTGTGTCCTTGCTGAATAAAATTAATTTCTTTCTTTAATTTCTTTCTGTCTTTCAAGTTCTGACCACAAACTTTTGAACAGCAGTGTTCATTATTATATTACAAAGTTATACATTAATAAACAGTAATATTTACCTACATATGTTTTTACTACAGTATTTTGTAGGGACTGAAACAAAGGTTTTTGAGTAATGATGCAAATACTGGTAAGTCCATTTGAATCAGTGCTGCATAACACATTGCCAGCAACATAATTGCAAATATATCATGGATGTTTGATATATTTCAGTAGGCAGGAGAGAAGATACACTGTTGCTATTTTGTTGACTTGTAGCATGTCCAACATTGTTGCAGCAGCAGTATGATCTGATCTGAGGAGGATTATGGGTTTACAGAGGGGGACTTGGGGTCCACATTGTTCCTAGCAGAATACAGGCCCTGGGGACTGCATTGGGCTACATTGTGTATTTCCTCACCATGGATTTAGCACCGGGCACACTGCAGTCATGCAGACATGGATCTAAAGTTTCATTTGTTCCATTTTCCAAAGCTCAGGTTCACTTAGGTTACATAAATCCAAATCAACCATAAAACACACCCGCACCCTAGATTCCCCGTCCCTGAAACCATCCGCGGGACCCTTGGCCTTTACCTGCGAGTTACCGAACACCCTCCAAAAGCATTCGTTCCATTCTCTGCTCCCTGCCCCCCTTTTCCGTCGCTCCCTTTTTGTGGGGTCTCCCTTACTCTCTGGCAGCTCACTCTCCAGATTCCTCATTCTTGGCTCCAGCTGGAGCTATTAATACAGTTTGTTTTGTCAGTTTCCTAGCAGACTGCATCAAACAGTGCACGCCTGAGGCAGATTATACCCGAACCTTGCTACAACGTCCACCTGCTGAGTAGGAGAAATCCAAGTTAACAGCAGGATGCTGTTTGTCCCCGTGTCGGACCACTAAGGCCCAATTGATCCTGAGGAACTGGGCTGTGAATTTAAAAAAAAATGCATTTCACGGAGTTCCCACAGTCGTGGAAAAAAATCTGGAAATGTGAATTTGAAAAGTCAGGGAAATTAAGGACATTTTAAAATGTCTTGGAAATTTCTATAGTCAACAATATAACTCTCTAAAAATTTTTCACATCTTAAAAATAGTTTTTTATATATACAGTCTGTTAAATAATTTTTTAAAATCCGATTTTTATGACTGCTAATAATGTTAGCTCCTGTATCATTTGCTGTGATTCCTTGTTTGTAATTTTGAATAAAAGGAGAATTTTAATGATTCGATGCAAATATAAATGTAAATGTGAAAGTCATGGAAATCCATTGATCGGAAGGTGTGGGTACCCTGAATGTATTGCATTTTTAAAAACTCAAGCAGTGTGTTGCTAGTACTGCCAGCTGTCTTCCTGTTTAAATTGTTGATGATAGACAAACCCAGCTGTTCAGTTTATCTTCAGTAGTGCTATCAAAGATGGTGGATGTTGTCAGAGCCGTGGCTTAGCAACAAGCACTCATGCAGAGGTATGCGGTTCTCGTGTAGGAGACTCTGGTTGAATTTTGCACCAAAATGAATCTTTACTAAAAGACTGAAAGCAAAATTAAAGTTTTTATTTATTTGTAACCAAAAATAAGTTTGGGTAATTGAATTTGGGAAACTGGGTAATTAAACTTGGTATGCTGTTCAGGGTTTCATGTTCTCAGGTGATAAACAACACTGTAAAAAAAAAAGTTGTAAATAAAACTTATTTTTATTGGAGAATGTTTCAGTCTTTCTACTTCAAAATGTCATGTTTCTTTCACTATTTAACTTACAGTCTCTATGTAGTTATTTGTGAAATTTACTAGCAATTTCCTACACGTTTTTTTTTTTTTTTTTTTAAAGATTTTTATTTTGGCATTTTGCCTTTATTTAGATAGGCCAGTGTAATGAAAGGAAGCGAATTGTGAGAGAGAGGGGGACACGAACTTGGGACGACCGTAGCGCCACAGCGATATATTGGCGCCGACAATTTTTAGTGCTATTGTAGTAATGTTCTTTGGCAACAAGTCACCTCTCGTTATTTCAGCTGAACAAATGTTACATATGCTAACTTAAGCATCCTTTTTGCTCACTATGAAGTGTGTCCACCCTGCTAGTTTGTTTATCTACAGCATATTGTGTGCACAAAATAATATGGCTGACACGATTAAAACATGTAATTGGAAAAATGCTCATCAAAGATCACTGTTTTGATAAATGGTTTTGGCCCTCCAAAACTATTTTGGCCAAAACCGAAAAATTCTTTTTTTGGTTGCTGAAATTTTGTTGGATCACAGATTTATTTATTTATTTAGATCTTTTTAGGTGCGCTTTAGTTTGGTATAATGCAAGCTTTTTGAGATGTTAAGAGAATGTTGTGTGATTAATAAAAGTTTTTTTTATTTTTTTTTTTTTTATTGTGGATTCGTTGGAAATTAAAGTGTAACCATGCTTAAACAGACTTCAATTACAAATGCTTCCTATGCTTTTATATTGCAAACATAATCTTAATCATAACAGGAAGTGGTCTTAGATTACTCCAGAATGTCTTTGTGAATAATCCATCAAGGCTCTATTTTTGTTTTGGATGGTCAGTTGTAGCACACATTGACGCAGGTGGCCCGATCTCTGTTCGGCTGATTTATTGTGCAATGGTAAACTGCAGACTCCTCCATGAGTGCACTTAGTTTGAGGCTTACTGAGACGCGGACACTTCACCAAGGGTATAACGAATGGGTGGTTCTCGGTTGTATATGGTCTTTCTGTGCGTTTCTCTGACCAAACTGTCTGTGTATTGCAACCAGAGCGAAAGCTCTGGCACCAAGCTGTTGGCTCACTTGTAGAGCGTGTGAGGTCTGCAAGGAATCAAGCTGCTTAGCTTGTACGCCACTTTGATCTCAGCTGTAATGGGAAGGGCCTTTTGGGGCAAACAAGATGCAGTTATTTTCTTTATGGAAAACAGAGCAAGGGTCTTGGCAGAGGCTGCTGATTTCAGCTTATAACGGCACGTCCCTCCACACGAGACACTTGAACACAATTGAAATAAGCATATATACAGCATTCTGTTTTGTTCTGTTGTGCTCTGTATACCTGTATTTTAAAGCAATGTGTAATTTAAAGGGATAGTTCACCCAAAAATGAAAATTTTGTCATTAATTACTCACCCTTATGTCGTTCCATACCTGTAAGACGGTTCATCTTCGGAACACAAATTAAGATATTTTTAATGAAATCCGAGAGCTCTCTGACCCTCCATAAACATCAATGCAACTACCCACGTTCAAGGCCCAGAAAGGTAGTAAGGACATCGTTAACTAGTGACATCAGTGGTTTAACCTTAATTTTATGAAACTGTGAGAATACTTTTTGTGCGCAAAGAAAACAAAAATAATGACTTTATTCAGCAATTTCTTCTCTTCTGTGTCAGTCTTCGATGGACGTTCACAAGAGTACCATGACTTAATTTGTGTTCTGAAGTTGAACGAAGGTCTTACAGATTTGGAACGACATGAGGGTGAGTAATTAATGACAGAATTTTCATTTTTGGGTGAATTACACCTTTAATGAAGTAATTTTTTTGTAAAGGCCCCCTAAACAACATGTCGAGTGCAAGATGGGTAAACTGAAGCCAGCCTTAACACACATTGTTGTTCAGACAACCAACCAAATAATTTTTTAAAATGTGCACATTTTTGTGTATTTCTATTCTATTGGCACTTTGAGAGCAGTTGCTTTTGTTTGCTGTAACTTTACAGCACTAATGTTACATAAATTAGCAGCATCTCAGCCTGCAGGCCTGCCAGTCTAAATGGCTTTTTAAATTTTTACAGACGACATATGCAAGCTTTATCCATTTAAATCCCTGTTGTTATAGTCAAGGAAGATGTTTGGTTCATTCTTCACCTTTTGTTTGCGGTGGTGGTTGTGTAACTCACCAGACGTCATTCTGAGCTGGTGGGGCATGTTGAAAGTTTAATGAAACTTCCCTCCATTTAAATTTAATGAACGTGTTACTTTTTCCAAAATTCCCAGCCTCTCTATGCGTGGAGCGTTGGGTTTAAAGGATTGAGAGTGTAGAGTGAGATGAACTGCTGTGAACTAAATATAAAATGTGTATATAATGGATACTAAACACAAGTGTGTAGTACATGAACACATTTAAAACTAGAGCTAAGCAATATATTGATTATTACAGAATACTTGTGATTTTTCTGTCAGTATAAAACCATGCACCGTTATGATCTTTAATGCCCATTATTCGACCAATACGTCCTGAGGACCTTGACATTTGACTAGCTTTGCAATCTTTTCTAAGAAAGATAAATTGAAACTTTATATAAATGATGACTTGATTCAGCGATTCATTTGCTTCCCTTAAAGGGATATTTCACCCAAAAATGAAAATTCTGTCATTAATTACTCATGTCGTTCCAAACCCCGTAAGACCTTCGTTCATCTCCAGAACACAAATTAAGATATTTTTGATTTTATTTTATTATAATATATTTTTGACAGCAACACAACTGACACGTTCAAGGCACAAAGAAGAATTTGTTGAATGAAGTCGTTATTTTTGTTTTCTTTGTGGACAAAAAGTATTCTTGTAGCTTCATAAAATTAAGGCTGAATCACTGATATCACATGGACTATTTTAATGATGTCCTTCCTTACTACCTTTCTGGGCCTTGCGTTGCTGTCTGTGCAGGGTCATAAAGCTCTCAGATTTAATCAAAAATATCTTGATTTGTGTTCTGAAGATGAACGAAGGTCCTACGGATTTGGAACAACATGAGGGTAATTAATGACAGAATTTTCATTTTTGGGTGAACTATCCCTTTAAAAAGGTTTTAAATGCCTCCTTGTTGCATTTTTACTAAATATACGGCTATGCATTGGTAAATATGGTATATATGGATTATTTATATGCATTGCTGTTCATTGCTATGTATTATGTTGGTGCATTTAAATTAAAATTATTACATATAATTCTTTTATTGTGTTTATTTAGTGAAAAACACGTCTTAATTATCAACCAGATTTTTAGTGTTTTCTTTTTTACTAATTAAAGCAAAACACTTTTGACCGATCTTTTCTTCCATATTGTGACATATAACTCAGTGAATTATTGAAAAAGAAATTTGAAAGAATTTAGGTAAAAGTCCTGCATACTGTATGTCACCAGAGAGAAGTCTGTTTTCACCAGAAGGTCCAGTTATGACATTTTAATTAAACATGATGAAGAATTAAGAAAAGAAAGTAGATTTTCAATTCGTGCCAACTTTAAGTCCCGTAATCACGGACAACTGGAAAAGTCATTAAAAAAATAGTTGGTCCGAATTATGGACAACCCTGTATGTAAGTTTTAGCTGCCCAGCCCTTTTCTGAACATCACATGGATCCATCAGAGTCCAGGGAAGCATTCATTTAGTTTGATTACAGAGAAATGATGAGCATGTGTGTGTTTGTGTGGAAGGTGCTGGCAGTTTGTCTGGAATAACTGCAGTGGTTCGGCTAATAGGAAAAGAGGGAGTGTCTACGACTAGCCAATACACACGCATGCCATTCCCCTGGATCAGAGCAGCTCATTCCAGACATGTCTCTTCAGAATTACCATTATTGCACTGTCCGTTCCTCATTTCCAACACTTGCACTCATCACACCCTCTTGAATTAGATGAAAGCAATCAATCGAGCTTATCTCAAATCGGTTCCTGGCGTCTAGCAAAACGGTACCAGCACAACCTCTTGATGTCAGCGTAGATGTCTTGAGTTCCTGTGAAAAGTGATGAGTGTCTGGGAGTGTGGGTTGCTGATATTTGAGCCTGAGAATCGGGTGGAGGAGTTCAGAGAATGACTGCAGACAAAGGTGTAGAGTGGCACTAGAGTCGTCGCCGCAGAAGAGCTTTGTGGAGATGGTGTCAGGAGGACTACAATGAAAAGTAGAGGAGGGGCTAAAAAGACTTTGCTTTGAGCAAATCCCGAACTCCGCGTGTCATTGGTCTGCCAGATGCCCCCAGTGTAAAGGAAGTATCACCAGGGAAACTTGTAGTCGCTAGACTAACATGCATGTGCTCGGTTCTTCGTTATTTTTAAACACCCGTCGCTTCCTGCGCTGAGCGAGGATCCAGGCAGAATCATCCCTGGGATTGGCTGTAGAACTTTTCCTGGCTTGAACCACTCGAAAAACCCTTCAGTAATGTTCTCGTCTTCTCTTCCACAGTTATATTGCAAAGCCTTTGCAAAGATGGGGGACGACAAGCCTTTTGTGTGCAGTGCTCCTGGCTGTGGGCAGGTAAGTTCGCTTTCACTTTGTCTTGGGTTTCAGGTGTGAGTGTGCTTTTCTGGTTCATAGGGCATTCTCTGGTTATTGAAGAGTCATCCTCTCAGCTGCACGGTAGCCAGACGTCTGCCCGGCGTGTGTGTGGAGGGAGGTGCGCCAGCTGCACCACTGAAAATGTGTTGTTTTTGTCACACTGCAGCCCAGAGCCACACTGATGAAGCTGATAGCGTGCGTGCTTGTGAAACTGCGCTAACGTCTCTTGCACTGTCTGACTCACTCACAAACTTGGCCAATGAGTAACCACAGCTCAGTTATCGTCTACACTTGTCTGGTTTGAGTCAAAGTCCATGCAGACGCTATGATGAGGTTATTAATGCTAATAAGTGCACTTATGATGAACTTGCAGACAAAGTAGGTTGAGAGCGAATGCACTGCAAAACAATCATTTAATCTATTTTTTCTTCCAGTAAAAATATCACTAAAACAAAAAAGCACCTAACAAGCAAAATTGCATAATGTCCTGATTAAATTTGTAAATAAAAAACACCCAATAAAAATAAAAATGTTACATTTTTATAATATCTAAATAATAATAAATGACATAAATAGTAAAATTTTAATCGAATTAATTATATGTATATATATATATATATATATGTGTGTGTGTGTATATGTGTGTGTGTGTGTGTGTGTGTATATATATATATATATATATATATATATATATATATATATATATGTATATATATATGTTTGTGTATATATATATATATATATGTATGTATATATCAAGCTTCTCAAGTAAATTGATTTTGGTTTAAGGATCATATTACCAGAAAATCATTTTTTCCAGTGGAAGAACTGAAAAACACTGTGGCCTTTGGAGGCATGTGCTGCTTTGAGGGCATTGAAAACTGAAAGAGGAAGTGATCGAGACCCGTCCTACTCAGTGAGACAGTGATGTTCGTTCTGTGGTTTTGATCTGAATGTTCTCCTCCGCAGTTACGTAGAAAACAGCGTGAGAAAAGTAGCATGGATCAGAATGAGGCAATTTAACAGTTAGACTGCCTCTCCAATACTGAAAACAACAATGATCATTTAACCGCACCGTTGGCGGCATAATCTTGAGAATTGAGAGGAACAACATGAACTTGATGAATAATTTATGTTAGTTAGTAGTTTGCAGATGTTTCTTTCTCAGACGCCACAGGGACCATGACTGTTTAATACTTCTTGCTTTGACCTAGCCAGACCTACTATTGCTAATACTTAGGATATAGGCCTAGGATTTGAATATTATAGTAGACATAATTTTTCAGTTTGTACTGGTTTTTGAGGAGAGACATGATATTTCTTTTTCATTTTATATCCGTTTTTAGTCTTGTGATGGCAAGATGAATTTTCAGCATCATTAGTCTAGATTTGCTGTTTAAGAAACATTTCTTATTATTATCAGTTTTGAAAACTATTTTTGTGGAAACATTCAGAATTATTTGATTAATAGAAGTTCAAAAGATCATAGAAATCTTTGTTATAATGTGGTCTTTGCAGTCACTTTTCATCAATTTAATGCATCTTTGCTGAATAAATGTATTCATTTCTTCATCTTACTGACCCCAAAGTGTTGAACAGTAGTGTACATTGAAGCATCCAGGTTTCTAAGTTGAATATCTTAGTTCATAAGTGGTAATGACATAGCATGTCGTGAGGTGAAAATATGGCAGTTTTAAGACCACTTAGCTCCTGTAAACCAAAACTAAAGGCCACATAAGCGGGGAAAAAAAGGATAATAGTTGAACTAGAGATCAGGTTGTGCACATCTGTCAGGCTCTATTAACACCGGTGTGTAGCTGGATGAGGGGAGTGAGGGTTTACTGTAGTGGAGGTATTGTTCTTTTGTTGACTAGCAAACGCTGTTTGCGTCATACTGAAGTCCATAGGGGTTTAAGATTGTTTTGCTTCTTCCCAGTGAACCAGATTTTCACGTGACTCCTCTGTTTTGTCAACCTGTTACTGAAAAATAACACGCCGGAGGAAACTGAGATTTAAGATTAATGCTAGTGTTTGTTTAAAGCTATTTTCAGAGTAAATGAATCCTTTTTAATGTACTCTGATTAAAATGTCTGATATTTTAGTTAGTGCTAGGTAGTCAGTTTGTGGTCTAGTTTTTACAAAAGGAAATCCAGGACATACACTCAAATATTTGGGTACAATAAGTTTTTCTTTTTGAAAGAAATTAATACTTTATTCAGTAAGAAAGCATTCAATTGATCAAACGTGACTGTAAATACATGATATTACAAAAGATTTCTATTTCAAATAAATGCTGTACTTTTGAACTTTTTTTTGAAAATATTAAGCAGCACAACTGTTTTCAAGATTGATAATAATAAGAAATGTTTCTTGAGCATCAAAGCAGAATATTAGAATGATTTCTGAAGGATCATGTGACACTGAAGATTGGAATAAAGGCAGAAAATGCAGCTTTGCCATCACAGGAATAAATTACATTTTAACATATTTTGAAATTATAAACAGTTGTTTAAATTGTAATAATATTTTATAATATTACTTGTTTTATTATAGCAAACTAAGACTGTTTATAATTAACTGTTTCTACAGTATATTTAGGCTGTTTTTTAAGTTTTTGCTAGATATGGTATAGAAAAAAAACAGGAAATAATGGGAAGAAGATCAGTAAAAGAAGTGAGCTAAGCTCAAACTTTCTTTCTGCCCGCATGAGCACCGCAGCTCAACATGTAGGAGCATGTGTACTAACCTTAGGCCAACAAAAACTCAGATTTTATGCATAGATGACCATGTCCTACTGGGAGAACTTGGTCAGAGTATTTATACTTTGGTATTCGACAAATAATGTGCATTGCTTCGTGCATTGCTTGATGTTTTTTAAGCTACCTACGTTTCCCTTTTATGCTTACGTGAATTAATGAGAAATGCGTATTGATCTTAGTAAGGTCAGTTTAATACTAGACTGTGCTGCTATATAACATTCATTCTGAATCTTGATTACTAGATAAGCTCTATTTGTTGCATTTCCCAGTGCCGCATTCTCCTTTCTGAGAGGAAAGTACAAACTTAAGATACAGCTGCAAAAGCGGAAGTAAAAAAAAGTCTACTCCATGCACATAAGGCACTCTAGCTGTGCCTCTTGTTTGTTGGAGTTAATGACTTGCTCTGTTTGCTTCAGTCATTCTGTTGTCCTTGTGTTGTCATCATGTGTTGTCCTTGCCAGAGTAACTCATTTAAGTTAAGAGAGATGAAGCTACGAGCCATGCAGTTGTTGTATTGGTGATGCTGGCACATCTAAAAATACGCCTCTGACACTTGACTGTGTTTCCACTTTGCGCTGTCACGGCTGAACTGTTACCGTGACACGGAGCCAGAAATAGTTTGAAGAAGACTGTGAAGCCCAGAGAACATGGCTTGAGTCATGAAATCCACTCAGAAAGAGGAAAAGCTAATCCTAGAGGCTCCACGTCTGCTTGAGCTGTTTTGGAAGAGACCGCAAGGATCCAGTAGTTGAGGCGCTTCTTCAAACAACTGTTATTTTCCACAAAGCGTTCCATTACAAAAAAAAAAAAAAAAACTGAACTGGATGACGCTTGACCAGTGTCGTCTGATTCCAAATGAACCAGTTCTTATTAATGAATTCAATAAACACAGCGTTTACCAGTGTAGTCCAATTCCTGAACAAATGACTCTTTTGAATTGGTTCTTTTTAGTGAATCAAAAACATAACAATATGACAAGTGGTGTCCAATTCCCAAACAAATCACTTGTTTGATTCCATTGTTTTTAGTGAATCAGAAACATATGGCACAAACAGCGTAGTTCTGATTCCTGAGCAAATAACTATTTTGAGTCAAACTTTTTAATGAATCCAAACTATGCATCGCAACCAGTATTGTCCAAATCAGTCGGTTCTTTAGTGAATCACAAACATACCGTGTAAACAGTAGGGGTGGAACGATACATGTATTCGTACCGAACCGTCACGGTACGGACATCTCGGTTCGGTGCATGAGGCCTTACAACGAATACAGGCAATTCACCCCCAATCCAGAAGGGGGCGCCCGCAGTAGTGCAACATTGTTTGATAACCGCCAGCAGAAGAACAGCGAATGCTATGAGTTGCACACTTGAAAACAAAGCCTACTAGATAGTGACTATGTGCTGATTCTGAATGCGTCTCTCACATAGACTGACAAAGGAGTGCACTTTAAAGGCTTGCAAACTCAACCGTTTGCGAAATGGAGCTTTGTGATCATGTATCCTACCTCTCTCAATCGGCACAAATTCAAATATTCCATAATATTTCCATATTTGCGATGTAACGTATCTGAATGCTAAACTATTATTTATTATATAAATGATAGGCTTTGTACTTCAGTCACGTTCCAACGGTGGGACAGAGGAGGGCTCGCTGATGTTTGGTTTACTGTATTTTATTTTTATAAAGTGCCAACTGTGCTGTCAAGTTAGCAATGCTGGAACTGATGTGTTTTGTGCGTGTGTGCGTGTGTGCGTGTGTGCGTGCGTGTGTGTGTGTGTGTGTGTGTGTGTGTGTGTGTGCGCGCGCGATCATTTCAACTGTTTCCTTATACCAGCAGAATCAACTTTAAACACTTATTGTCTTATTAATAATGCTATTAATAATCCACCAGTGTTTAAAGGTCTGCTTTCAATTGTGTACACTCACAATGAAAACAAAACGTGCTTTTGTAAAATAAGGAAAACAAATAAGATGTCGTTTTCTGCCATTTGAGTTTTCTTTCTGTGAACAAATTAAGCGTGTCCCAAAATTTAACTGAAAAACTCAGCATATAAAGGCTACATTACGTGTCGCACTGTTTTTTTCCCTTGTTTATCTGTAAACTAAATCAAATATATTTCAAGAATTTATTACTTATATATAAAATCTGCAGTACATATATACATACATGTAAAAATATTTAGTATTTCCACATCTTTCCAAAACTACTGTCTGTTCAAAATAAATGAAAAGAAACCGAGCATGGTAGATTTGTTTTTTTTTTCCTGTTGTACCGAAATCGTATCGAACCGTAACCCCCGAACCGAGGTACGTACCGAACCGTGACATCTGTGTACCGTTCCACCCCTAGTAAACAGTGTAGTCCTGAGCAAATAACTTCTGAACAAATTACTCTTTTGAACTGGTTCTTTTTAGTGAATCAAACACATACAGTACAGTGCTGTCAATGTAGTCTGATTCCCAAGTGAATGAAACATAGCCTACTTCACATCCAAAGTTGTCTGATTCCTGAATGATTGACTCTGATGAGCTGGGTTTTTTTTTTTTTTTTTTTTGGTGAATCAAACAAAACAGCTCATCCAAAGCAGTCTGATTCCTGGACAGATGACTCTTATGATCTGTTTTTTAGTGAATCAAAAATAAAGAGTTTATGTCTTATTGTGTAATCTTGTACTTAACTCTTGTTGTTCATATTAGATTATTAATATTATTCATATAACGTAGTTAAAACACAAAATGACAATGCTGTAACTCTTTAAAAAACTGTAAATACCTTTTACAAGAATTGTTGTATATTTATATAGCAAAGTTATCTCATCATTTGGCAGTGGAGTTGCTTTTGTTGTTTTTTTTTTCCGGATTTTTTTGTTGTTGTGAAAGATTCAGTAATGGATCTGTTAAGGAACTGAAATCATAACAATGAAACAGAAAAGAAGGTTCTATATATAATATTTCTTTAACTAGATTCCCTTTCCTGCTTAGCACACCTATTTCAATGTTATCTGTCAGATCATAGGGGCATTTTATGCATCATATTCCAAAAAAAGCATCTTTAATATTGGTTTCTTAAATATCCATGATTCAGTGGCTGTGCATCTGCAGCGTACAGTTTTACCACTTTAACAGCTGTTTTGTTTCAAAGGTAACCATAAAGGCACGTTGGAGAATGCATGATTGCCTGTCATAAATGTTAATTGAATACATCTGTGTAGTTTGCTCTGCCCATGAGCTGTTGTGTCTTGCATGCATAACATCATGGCTTGGCCACACTGGGTCAAAGTGCTAAACCACAAAACATCCTTTTGTCATTTGCACTATGTATTTTTGTATTGCATGAAAGCTGGTAGAACTTTTTTTTATTATGTGACAAATGTGGAAGTTCAATACTTTCTGTGTAATGCTGTAGCTGCACTTCTGAACGGAAGTGTAAAGAAACGTAAGCGTTGTAAGCCTTGAAGGTGTATAAGGGCACAAAGGTCAGCTGTGAAACAGAAAACCATCTCCACTGTACGTCTTTGACACGGACACTGTATAGTTATATCCTATACCTCAGAGACTTTGAGTAGAGCACGGGTTTGGTGAAAAACAATCATTATTAAATCCTCTCTGGCCTACAATATCTGTTTCGAAACACAAATCTTGTCAATGCCACTCCCTCTTCTTCCTTTGGATATGTGTCTCTGCCCTGAGGTCTTGAAATGCTTCTCTCTCTTTTTCTGGTCAGATTTGTCTCGTAATCCATCTGTTCATCTGTGTCGCTTTGTAGAGGTTTACTAATGAGGACCACCTGGCTGTCCATAAACACAAACATGAAATGACGCTGAAGTTTGGACCTGCCAGAACTGACTCAGTCATCATTGCAGGTACTTTGTACGCAGACAGTGTGAATGCACAGTGCACAGTTATCAAAAATATTATTTTTATATATAATTATATACATGTCACTCTATGTATGTGTGTGTGTGTATATATTATAACATATAATATAATTATATCATATAACATTAATGTATTAATTAAAAAATTATTATTTATAAATTATTTATAAATTACACGATCCCTTACATAATACATACACTGCGTTCCAAATTATTATGCAAGTGATATATCAGTAGGATTTCGGTACTATAAAGTGTCAGATTTTTGTTTGTGTTGTTTTTCACATCTTTTTAGTTAACTGGTATCAATCTCAGACAGGTTTGTTCAATAGTTTGCCAGTTCTTCTTAGGTAAATGGAAACCCTACTTAAAGGGGTTGTTCCACATTATTAAGCAAGTCACAGTTCTCATGAAATATGGTGAGGAAGAAAGATCTTTCTGAAGATGAAAAGTATGAAACAATGTAATGTCTTGCAAAAGACATCAAAACAAACAATATTTTGCGAAAAGCAAATGGAAATTATTGAACTGTCAAAAGATTTGTGAGTGACTTAGAGCACAGAAGATCTTGGTCAGATAAAGATTTATTAAGGAAAGTTTCTGTCAAACAAATGAACTGTATTGTAATACCAGCTGTAAAAAAGCCACTGCTGAGCAGCAAACAGATGTTTGATGCTACTGGAATCTCAAGATCCTCTCCATGCAGACTGGCAGTTGTGTGTAAAGCTGCGTTTCAGTCACTGCTAACCAAACCTCATATATATATATATATATATATATATATATATATATATATATATATATATATATAACTAATAGTATAATTAATTGTGCTATAAATTATTGTATTTATTTTTTAATTAAATTATAACATTTATAATTTACTTTTTTTTTCTTTTCTTTTTTTAGTATAAAACATTTAAAAAGTTAGGGTTAAATATGTGTATTTTAATGATGTAATTATTATGTAACTTGATTTATTATTAAATTATAGAAATATTGAATGCATTTTTATATGTATAAAATAAATACTGTAGTGATTATTAATTTGTCTTTGGTAGGTGCATGTTTCTACCATCCATCCCATATTTATGTGCATGTTTTTGTCACTTCTTTTGTGGTTAATGGTAACCTGGAATGCTTGTTTTAATGGCACTGACAAAACAAATAGTACAGAGATTTAACAATGTAATTCGATATCATTACTTTATAGCTGTGGAGTGAAGCTAAGTCCCCTTAAGCTAGTAATTTTAAGGGGGAAAATTCACAATGTGCTGTTTTTTTTTTTTTTTTTGTCACATTAAACCCTTGGGAAAAAACACAAATGTAATAACAGCCTTGAACTCTCCCAGATTTATCATGTTAAATCGCAAGCAGATTTGGTTAGTACTTGTACGTACCGCCGTTTAGCTGCGTGGCAGAATTTATATTGTCCTTGAGGCCGTCTTGCATGAGGAAACAATGAGATCTCTCTGTTTCTCGCTCTGTACTCCAGACCAGACGCCGACTCCCACTCGTTTCCTGAAAAACTGTGACGAGGTGGGCCTGTTCAATGAGCTGGCCAGCTCATTTGAGCAAGAGTTCCCTAAGGCCCAGGAAGATGAGGACAAGAGGGCCAAGAACCCGGTGAGCTATGGGAGTGGGTGGAGGGATTCAGTCATACAGTCAGACGTGCTCCAAACATGAGGAGCTCGGGCTGTCTGCTGCCAAAAACTCAGATTTATGGACTGCAGAGTTCCCTATCAGTTCTAATGTATAACACCGTCTCGTCTCGCTCTTTCCTTCTCTGTCTGTCGCGTTCTTCATCTGTCTTTCTTTTTTTTCATGCAGTTGCCTGCTCCTAATTCAGGAGCACTTGACATGAGTTTGCAGACGCCTTCAGACATTAAGGTGAAGGAGGAGGACCTTGTGGAGGTAGACTCTTCTCCGCCTGCCAGCCCTGACTCCATCTCCAGCATGTCAGACAGCAGCAAAGAGCCCGTAAGCAGAGGAAAGGTACATGCTTTATGCAAACCAGACAGCTAGAGCAAAACCAAAAGCACAAAGTCTAAAAATATGAAACCACATTGGAAATCTGCAATACAAAGCCTGATTTAAACCTAGAATGTTAGGATTTTGAAACATGTAAAATGAACATTTAAGATTCTGACATTGATCATGTGTATTTTTGTGCAGACAGATGTTCTTCCACTGAAGCACACGATACTCTTTAGATCATTCTCAAATCATGGAGAATATGATAATCAGTTTTTTCACAATTTGTAGAGTTCATGCAGTTTGAGTTTTGCAATAGGAGGACAAATCAAATACTAAGACATTATGAAATTCATATAAACTTTTACATTGAAATTTTCACTTGTATTGAAAATATAATTTGTAATAAAAATAATTAAAAAACAAGTTAAAATAATTTTATTTAATAATTAACTGAAAATTATTTAAAATTATTATTTTTAACAATGTATTTAATTATGCAAATAATTTAAGGAAAGGAAAGAAGGGAAGGAAAGGAAAGGAAAGGAAATTAAAGGAAAGGAAAGGACGTAATGTGGCGTGACGTGACGTGACGTGTGGCCTAGTATGGTGACCCATACTCGGAATTTGTGCTCTGCATTTCACCCATCGAAGTGCACACACGCAGCAGTGAGTAGTGAACACACACACCGTGAACACACACCAGGAGCAGGCAGCCATTTTTGTTGTGGCACCTGGGGAGCAGTTGGGGGTTCGATGCCTTGCTTAAGGGTCTCACCTCAGTCGTGGTATTGAAGGTGGAAGAGAGCGCTGATAATTCACTCCCCCCACCTACAATCTCTCCTGGACCTGAGACTCGAACCTGCGACCTTTGGGTTACAAGTCTGACTCTCTAACCATTAGGCCACGACTGCCCCTCATTAATTAAAATTTTGTATTAATTAATTAAAATACAAAAAATATGAGAAAATATTAAATTTAAGTATTTTCACTAGTTGTCTGAGACTTTTTGTAGAATAATTAGAATATAAAATATATAAAATAGTTTGTAGTAATGTATAGGGCTGGTCCGAATACCATTTTTTGAGCTTCGAAGCTTCGGTAGTATCAACACCGAGTATTCGAAGCTTCGGAGGGAGGGGGCTGAACATATTCTTCTATCTAATAAAGGCAGGAATCTCTGTGCGTCTGTCTGTCTGTTTTCATTTTTATTATGTCGAGAACCGTTCATCCAATCGACTTCACGCGTGGTTGGTGTGTTGCTGCGGACACAAGGGAGTGCAGTGTGGCATTTTGGTGCAATATGGACAAGCGACACGTTCAGAATTAATAAACTTTTAATAAACTGAACAGCACGAGCCGGAAGCGACGCGCCTCACGCGGGCAGGGCTATATGCTCAGAGAACGGACACTGCACTAGTGATACAAAACACACAGGTCTGTTAAGAGCAATACTTTTAATAAGGTAGCCCAGTTCTTAATTTGTAAATTGCGAGGTCCCGGAATAAAGCAGGGTAACGGATCCGGCATGTGATTAGAGGAGGAAGAGGACCAATCTTTAGTGATTGAAAGCGTGCATCAATTGCTTTTATAGGGTTCGTACGGTCATGAAAAACCTGGAAAAGCTATGAAATTATAAAACAGCAATTTCCAGGCCTGGGAAAGTTTTGTGAAAGTCATGGAATTTTATTTCACAGATCTCTGTATAATAGAGTTATATGTAATCAGGTCCTGAATTTGTGTGTATATCGCATAGTTTTACTCATTCCCGCAGCTTTCAAGTTTATAATGAGGGAAATTCCTGCAAACATTTATTGAATATAGCATGTAGGTTATGAGTAAATAAATCCACACTTAATATCAGATTAAATCAGTAATTTGAAACAGCGTGAGTGATTCAGCTGTACTGCGTCTTCTCTCTTTCACTCTCTCAGTTCACATCGGCGCATCTCGTCTGCACTACAAGAGCTACTGCACGCTGATCCAAGACTTTCGCTCGCATCTCGGGACAGTTGACAAAGAAAATGCATGCATCGCATTCGGTCTTGTGATAGCAGAGGGTCCGTTCACATGTCGCGTCTTTTGCGCGCTTAAGTTCGTTATTTCAAATGTAAATGTGCGGCAGGCGCGCTCATAATAGAAGATTTTTCATGAAATATATGCATGCTAGGTCAGCACGAACGTCTTTCATTGGCAAACGGTCTGTTGCTGGTGCAGATGTTCAGCCAGGCGGACAAGTTGAGAACCGTTTCGCGGGGGATGCCAGGTGTTCGAGAGAAAAAAAGAAGAAGAAGGATATTCGAATCTCAAAATTCAAAATCGAATGCCAACCCACCAAACGAATATTCGAGTAATCGAATATTCTGGTCCAGCCCTAGTAATGTATGCTAGCACACATTTGGCATTCACGTGGCCACTGTAGAGACCATAATTGTACATTTCACTAAACTATGTATTTACCAGTAACTGAACTGGATGTGTTGCATTACTAAACAAACAGTCATGACTGGATGAAATTTCTTTTGCAAGCAAACAGTGTTGCTTTTTGAAATATTTGGTGCTTAGCTAGCTGATTATCTTTCTTACAGGATTCTCCTCCAAAGGCTGCCGTCAGTTCGGCTCCCACCCCTGCCATAGTGCGTCCTGGCTCCCTCCCACTGTACCTAGGTTATGACGGCCTGCAGCCCACCATGCCCTCCCCTACCTCTGTCATCACACACACCCCACCATCCAACCGCACACTGGGGTAAGAGCACAGCCACAGCCTATCAATGAGGAGCCAGTGCTTTTGGCTGTCACCCTATTCTGTGTGACTCATTTCTATATGACTCACTGTGCTGCTATAAGTTGATTTTTTTAGTAATTCTTAGGAAACTGTGGGCAGCTGGCTCATTTATGCTGTGCTTGACATTCCATGAATGTTTGGTCAGATAGTGGACAGGAAGAGAGCAGAACTTCAGTCTGTGCATTGCTTTCTGCTCTCGCTGCTTGTGCAAACTGGGTATTTCTCTCCTTCTGTTTTAGATCTCCCACAGTGCCGTACCCAATGATGATGCTTCCCAATGGTCAAACAGTTCCTGTACTTCCAGGTCCTATGCAGATGCCCTCTGTAATATCTGTAAGTTTGAAATGTATTTCTGAGTATTGGAATATAAATATGTGGAGTGTAAAGAGATGGCCCACTCAAAGGAAAAGGAATGGGAGAGTTGGTGACACTTGCCTTTTTGTTTACTGTAAAACTGATTTTAATAATAGGGTCTGCAAGATCTGTGGAAAATTCGTTGTAATTAAAACTGAAACTTAAAATAATTTTTTCCTTTTTACTTAATTAAAGCTGAAATAAAGTAAAATATAAATATTACATGAAAAAAACTTGTTGCCTTGAAACTGAAATAAAATAAGTTTTATTTAAGGTACTAAGACAGAATATAACAGTAAATAGAACTAACAAAATGACAAAGCACATTACAAATTTACTAAAACTTAAAACTAAAATTTAAATGAAAACTGGGCATTTAAAAATAAATGCAAAATGTATTAACTACTATAATAGTATATAAATAATACTAAAATAACACTTAGGAAAAGTTCACAGTAACTAAAAATTATTTTGAGTTTTTTTTTTTTTTTATAAACACTGATATTTTCCAGATAATATTTAAATTATGTATTTTGATTTTATTACAGCACCAATAGTATTAATTATTTAAATTTTATTTAAAAATAAAAATTAATTCAGTCTTAAAATAAATAGCTGCCTTTATAATTTGAGAAAGAGGTCCTTAGTATCATGTTTAGGAGTCTGTAAAAATGCCTTGTGTTAGCATAATTTGAGTTAGAAGCAAACTTTGTTGATTTGAAATATATTATTGAAATGTAATCCTGACAGACAGTTGGAGATTTCAGTCTTCCAGTACCTATTACTTAGAAAATAGATTCTCGACTTACCTTGAAGGGACTTTGCTGTGATTCAATTTAAGACAAAGTGTGTAATATTTTTCCAGTGTTTAAGTGTCATACAACCCCCTTGTTTCAGCACAGTGTCACTTGTAGCTCAAAAATGACTCAGTTCTCTTTTAAAATGTTGTTCATGTGAGCTGTCATTTCTGATCTTTCATAATTTGCCTCATAATATGTTTTGCATTTGGCCTTGTGGTGTAGCTGGCGAGGCCCCTGTGTATGGTGCCCAACATTCCAGGAATTCCTGGCCCTCCACTAGGGGGCAGCAGCAGTGGCTCGTCTTCACCCTCTGGTTATAACCCCCACAATGAGGCAAAGATGGTGAGGGCAAATCTATTTTCTTCCTAATCCAGCCTGTGGATCATTTTGCAAAATGCTTGGATGCCTTGCCTTGCCTAGAGTTCCCATGTTGAAAGTCTTTATCCGGCACATCACATGAGTGATAGTTTTCACAACAAACAAACACAGGCTGTTGGAACAAAGCAGCTCTGTCATTAACAGTTTGTATTTCAAATATACTTGTTATACAAGGATATGCAAAAAATAACTATTTTTATAATAGGCTAGTTGGTGGGTGGTTTGACGACTAGCGGGGCTGTGTAATTTGGCTCATTTGATTCTAAAATTAAAATGAAAACTGAAATATAAAAATATAAGCCAATTCAAATTATTAATAAATACTATAGTAGTAAATAAATAATACTAAAATAACACTAGAAAAGGTTTAGAGTAACAAAACGCAACAAATTTTCCTATGTTTATGTTTTCTTTATTATTAATAAATAGCACTTTGTTTCTTGGTTTCTTGAGAGATGTTTGCTTAAGATTTGAAAAAAAAAAAACAAGAAAAGCCACGGAGAAAAAAATCTAGATGACCATCCTAAACTATAGCAATAAAATGCAGAAGTTCACACTGTTATTTCCTTTCTGTCACATGATTTCTCTCCTCAGTGCTTGATGAGTTGCGGTTCACAGTTTTATGAAATGCCCATTCCACATGAAAGAGAAATAAAATTGAATGTTGCAGATGTAACAGCTGCCTTATAATTAGACAGAATGCCGTCTTGTGCCATATTACCATGATGTTTTTGTTGTTGTCCTTAGAGGTTGAAAGCAGCATTATCTCAGCAAATGCCCGCAGCTCAGGGTTGTCTTGGTGTGGCGATGGGGTCCAGTGCGATGGTCCCTCAGAGAGTGGAGCAAAGCCAGCTGCTGGTCCAGCATCCAGATGCCCCATCCCCTGCTCAGCCGCAGGTATGGTGTATCTTCACACTCGAATTGTCGAGTGTAAACATTATATATACAACAGATGCCTTTGTGTTTGTCAGGGAGCAATCTTTCACTTTGCTGTGGCATTACGCAGTAAACATCTCTGTTTACTCTGCCCTGCTGTGCTCAGGTGTCACCTGCTCAGCCCACCGGAGGTCGCAGGCGGAGGACGGCTGATGACGACCCTGATGAGAGGAGGCAGCGCTTCCTGGAGCGGAACCGGGCAGCTGCTTCTCGTTGCAGACAGAAACGCAAGATATGGGTCTGCTCTCTGGAGAAGAAGGCCGAAGAACTCACCTCAGTCAACGTCTCGCTGTCGGTTAGTGTGTGCGAAAGATTTTCAGACTTTTTTTTGATCTAAAATGTGAATGAGCACTGATATATTGCTTATTGCAATTTGAGAAATGAGTGACGTGGTTCTTCTGTGTCCTTCCAAATTTTGACAGTATGTAAATTTCTGAATGCAACGCATGGAAAACCCAGGTTTTATGCAACCAGAGCATGTCCATAACTTCTATCTAAAAAATCAAGATTGAAACAAAAGCAATAACAACTGTGATGTTTTGTTACTTTTGTGTGGCAAAAGTTAAGATAGATTTTGTTTGCACAAAATTGCACCAAAAAAAAAAAATGCAAAAAAGGCTGTATTCATTTAACAGATAACTGGATGTTGCTCACCAAGATGTAAATATGTAATGTTATGAGATTATGTGACAAATTTGTAGCAAACCATGGTCTGAAACATACAATGGTGCTTGAAAGTTTGGGAACCCTTTAGAATTTTCTATATTTCTGCATAAATATGACCCAAAACATCATCAGATTTTCATATAAGTCCTGAAAGTAGACAAAGAGAACCAAATCAAACAAGTGAGAGAAAAATATTTTCTTTGTCATTTATTTATTGAGAAAAATGATCCAGTGTTACATATCTGTGCATTGCAAAAGTATGTGAATCTTTGCTTTCAGTATCTGGTGTGACCCCCTTTTGCTGCAGTAACTGAAGGTAAAGTTTCTTGTAAATGCTGATCAGTCCTGCACAATAACATGTAGGAGTTTTAGCCCATTCCTTAGTGCAGAACCACTTAAACTCTGTGATGGTGGTGGGTTTCCTCCTATGAACTGGTATAATTCAGAATTCATTGTTCCATCAATGATGGCAAGCTGTCCTGGCCAAGATGCAGCAAAACAGGCCCAAACCTTGATTCTACCACCACGTTTCACAGAAGATTCTTAAGCTGGAATGCAGTGTGTTCTTTTATCTGAACATAATAGCTTCTCATTTAAACCAATAAGTTCTATTTTGGTTTCATCCATCCATTAAACCTTTCTCCAATAGTCCTCTGGCTTGTTCTCATGATCTTTAGTAAGCAATTTTCTTTTTGGAGAACAGTGGCTTTCTTGCAACTCTGCCATGCACACCGTGGTTGCTCAGTGTTCTCCTGATGGTGGGCTCATGAACATTAACATTAGCCAATGTGAGAAAGGCCTTTAGTTGCTTATAAGTTACCCTGGGAACTTCTGCAACCTCACAGACTATTACACGTTCTGCTTTGGAGTGATCTTTGTTGGTCGACCACTTCTCAGGAAGGTAACAGTGGTCTTGAATTTCCTCCATTTGTACACAATCTGTCTGTCTGTGGATTTGTGGAGTCCAAACTCTTTAGAGATGGTTTTGTAACCTTTTCTAGCCTGATGAGCAACATCAACTCTTTTTCCGAGGTCCTTAGTAATCTCCTTAGTTCGTGACATGATTCACTCCTACAAACATGATCAGACTTTGATAGATCCCTGTTCTGACTAAAAAAGGTCACGTACTGACATTTGATAGTCATTGCACTGACTGAAAACACCTCTGCACAGACGGACTCTAATTTCACCCTTAAATTAACTGCTAATCCAAGAGATTCACATACTTTTGCCACTCACAGATATGCAATATTGGATCATTTTCCTGAATAAATAAATGACAAAGAAAATATTTTTGTCTCATTTGTTTGACTGGGTTCTCTTTGTCTACTTTCAGGACTTGTGCGAAAATCTGATTATGTTTTGGGTCATATTTATGCAGAAATATAGAAAATTCTGAATCTAAAGGGTTCACAAATTTTCCAGCAGAGCTGTATAACTTTTACCGCATACTGTTTCACATACTGTTTTTTTAAATATTTTCATATATTTTTTATATCTTTACATATACTGCACTATTGCTAGTATCTCATTCCAAACATAACCTGGGATTTTTTATTTTATTTTATTTCATTACCGTTATTGACATTATTTCAAATTGACTTTATCATTGATACTATTAATAATAATAATAATAATAATAATAATAATAATAATAATAATAATAATTTTATTTATTGTAGGAATAGAACATTTTTATATATGTATTATTTATGTATTTATTGTTGTTTTTGTTATTTCATTTTGTTTTATCTTTTCTTATTGTTTATTATTTTATTATTATTGGCCTTATTTTTATAAAATAAAAATTTTTTTGTTTTATATTTGTAATGTTTCTTGTTATTGTTTTTTCTTCTTCATTTGTTTTGTAGTGTGCATTGATGGTTTGGCATTGTACTTTGAAACTGAGTGGATACAAATGTGTTTGCAAGTGCTTTGTTGTCAGCTAGTTTGTGTCCAAGAGTGATGTTCACACTTTTTTGTTTTCCTGTATTTTTCTGTGTACAAGAACGAGGTGTCTCATCTGCGAAATGAAGTTGCTCATCTGAAGCAGTTGCTGTTAGCCCATAAAGACTGTCCTGTCACCAACCTCCAAAAGAAAGCCATCTACTTGGGTGAGTGGAGCTCACGTTGAGGTCTTTCACCTGCATCTGCAGGATCTAACCTTCATTTATTGATGTCTCTCAGGAGAGGAGCACATGAAAGAGACATCTGGGCCCACGGGCTCCCCTGCACCGGTCATTCAGCACAGCTCTCTGGCCCCCAGCCCCTCGTCCGCGGTAGGCCCCAACGGCCTGAACTCCCGCGCCACGGCCGAGGCGGTGGCCATGTCAGTGCTGGCGGGGATGGGCAGCCAGCGAGGGGAGAGCGGCGGGCCGTCGCACGTCATCATGGCCACACAATCCCACCCATCCAGCAGATGATGAGAGCAGGTAACAGTCTGCCTGGGACTTTCCACATCCTGGGAGAGGGGGGCAGATCTGCGAGAGGAGAATGCTGGTTCCCTCTCACGCCATCACGCTCTGGCCTGGAGCTCAGCTGCGTTCTGGGAATGAAACTGGGACTATGTACACATATAGAGAGAGACAGAAGGAGATTGTCGTTCACTATGCCATAGACTACGGGGGCTGGACTCCAAACCATGCTCTCATTTGCATCCTCTGTAATTCCTGCTCCTTCCTTCAACTTCCTCCTCCTCCTCCACTGGCTGTAGGACTGCAAAGCACTTCCTGTCATTAAACGTATCCCCACAGACACACGCTGCAATAAAGACATTGTTTGAACCGTGACTGTGCACTAGGTGTATGTCACACATGCAGTTGCGACGATGCAATACTTTATATATTTTTATATATATATATATATATATATATATATATATATATATATATGTATATGTATATATATATATGTATATGTGTATTAGTAAGTGTGTGTGTTTGAGAGAAACATGATGGTTTAATGTTTTGTAGGATCTTCTACCTTGCTATTTTAGAGCAGGTTTTTAGTTTTCAGGTGGCCATCCCCCTCATCTGACCCTCGCTCATCTTACCTCATTTTTAACTTGTTATATACGTTTATAATCGATGTGTGCATGTGTGCTTCTTGTGTGGGTGTACAGTGATGTACAATGGAAAATATCAGTTTGTGATGGACTGATACACTAAGACTGCCTTGTTAGCATGCAAACTTTTTGGTATATATAAACTGTATTGTATTGGCACATTGCATGCAGTTTGGGCTATGGAACCTCATAGTTTGGTCCTATCGTTGTTTTCTTGTGTACGACAAACTCAGAAACAGCAAACAGCATACTGTCCGAAATCAATCAGGACCCTTGTCTTGAGAAATCGATATATTTACAGTTTTAAATTATGCAATTTCCTTTCCCTATGATCACAATTTTTTAAATGCAGCTTGAGATTGAGTAGTCTGAGACTTTTTTTGCCCTGTCTTTTTCTTTTTTTATGAGTTATCGTCTACCCCTGCTACTGTGTTCTTTGTGGAATCCCATTTCTGCTACATAAGAGGAAAAAAAAATGCTTTGGTAAATAATTACCGTATTAGATAAAACGTCAGTATTATTAGATATGAAGTCATTATGAGATAAAACATCAACGTCATGACAATGACACAAAAATCATGACAAGAGTCAAAATTAAAATTATGAAAAAAGTACATTTTGAAATTGAGAATTTTCTTTTTTACTTTTATCCCATAATTATGACTTATGAAGCATGTCATAAAATTCATGAAAGTAAAAATTGACCAAAAAAAAATGGATAAAAAGTCATAATGATATCAGAAATCTGAACTTATGAAAAGTCAAAAATGAAGAAAAAAGTCATGACTTCTTTTTAATAATTCTGACTTGTCTCATAATGATGACTTAGTATGTCATGATTTTGACTTGTAATTACAATTTCATAATTTCTCATGATAGTGTCTTACAGTGAAGACTTATCTCATTATGTCTTAGTATCTAACAATTTTGACTATGTATATAGATATATATCATAATTATAATTTACCAAAAAAGGTTTGTTTTTGTTTTGTTTTTTTCGTTTTTTTTTTGTATGTGGCAGAAATTGGCTTTCATTGTGTTCAGTTTACAGAAATACAGCCCTAGTGCCTCTGTACCCTCCCGTTCAGTCACTTTCACAACTACCCGACTGTTAAAGTTGATATCACAATGCTTTGTAACACTATTTGTTTCTCTGGTTGCTTATCAACTCATTAACATGCACAATTCCTTATAAACAACTAGATGAGGATTCTGCCGCCTTAATCACACCAGTGCCTCTTTTTAGGTTAACCTCACTCCGTGTCGCCGAGCCGACTGGTCACCTAGCATATTCAGGCATCTGTACCATCAGACCTGGGGTAATTAATTAACAGTAATGCCTTTAATAACAGCCAGAGACCACTGCCCTTAATTTTAAGCATATTCTGTACTGCCACCTGGATGTAATAGGGTGCTATTACATGTAACTAGAAAGGCTGCAGGGAACAAAGAGTGTCCAGTTCTACTGTTGTTTGAATGCTTTTATCTGTACTAAGATGTTTATCCAAACACATGGTCTTTTTACGCAATATCAGACACTTTAAAAAAAATAAGGCAGCATATAAACAAGGGACTAAGATGTACTGTTGTTGCTCAATGTATGTAACTTGAACGTGCTTTCATTTTCTGTCGTTATTTGCAGTGCATAATGCTGCAATAACACAATGTTAGTCCAAAATGTATATAGGCCTGTCAGAATGCACTAAAAGACATTTTGGGTTCATTTTTCCAGTTTGGTGTCTCAAGAGATTGTCAGCTACTCTTTTAAATAGCATATCAAGGTTACCACTTAACCGATATCTCACAAATGACTCCTGGTTTAAGTGTTGACCCTGGCTTTTCTGTTATATTATCTGCTGGCACTGTAGTCATTCAGCCAAACCAATATAGAGGATTGTTGATCTGAAATGGCAGAATGGAGAATTTTTAGCTTCACTGGCACTTTTTCTAAGATTTCAATTTTTCATTGTACGCTGCCAGGACTATAGAAATTACCTATTAAATCTTTTTTGTGTGTGTGTGTGTTGTAAGACTGAAAAGTACAAATCTTTTTGTAGACTTTCTTTTCTTGTTCTATTTTTGTTCTAACACTTTGTACTCAAATATTTTTAGGTATTTTTATTTGTATAGATTAATAAGAATGCCTATTTGATTCCCCCCTTTTACTGATAATCACTTTAAAGTTGTACCAGATTTCTGATGGACTTAATGATCCATAGTTCCAACATGATGCACAATTAATTTATTATGGAATTAGTTCATGCAAGGCAAATTCAATGCAGTTTCCCTGAGATAGATTGAACAAAACAAAAGCTATTTTGAATAGGATGATCTTAGGCTAAAGAAGAAAAAAAGAGGATATTGTGGAAAAAAAAGTTGATTTAAGTGTATGTCTTTTATGGGAAATAACCTCACTCCAAGTTGGACTGATTGTTTTTGAAATTGTCCTTGTAATGTACATATGTGTACCATATATTATTTACTATTTTTCATGCATGTTGAAGTGAAATACTCTGAACACAGTGCTGCAGTTTTGATTAAACAAAAAAACAAAAAAAAACAAAAAAACAAATGTTTCTAGTCTTATTTAGGCACCATTAAAGACTGTACATAGTTAAAATGTTTTATGTAATTATATAGTTTTGTTTTGAAATAATATAATGATAATAATATAATAATTGGTTGATTCTTGTAAACTTTGATTTGGAGATTTATTGGTTCACTAAACTAAACTCATGAAAACTTTTTGAGTCTTTTATATTATAGAGGACAGGGTTTTTTTGTGATACCAAATGTTTGGAAGTGTGACTTATATGTTAACAGTAATATATATAATTTAAAATTTTATGGAAAAAATATTTATTTTTTATATTCAATGCTAAACCTGTTTAATACAGAATTTTTTTTTAAAATAAATATACAAGACTTTGAATATCAATAATATAAAATAAATCACAATAGTAGTAATATACCTATACAAGTAAAATATTTAATTTAAAAATAAAATAAATATACATAACTTCATTAAAAAAGAAATGTAATAAGTAATGTTTCTTATACGCACCAAACATTATAATGGTCTTATATTATAAAATGTACATAAAATATGATTTAAATATCCGTAATATAAAAGTAGCAGTAATAGTATACATATATAATGTTAATATGCATAAACAATTATTGAAAATTCAAAGTAAATATATAACTATATTAAAATAAAAAATAGATGTATTAACATGATGCATTAACAAGTAATGTTTCTTATACCAAACACTATAATAGTCTTATAGCAATAATGTACATATATAAGGATAATATTTAATTTATAACAATATTTAATTTAAAAATAAAAATAAATACATATATAACATACATAGGCTATACATAACAGTATCAAATACAGGATCATAGCTATTAAACTATTTCTTGTTATGATATTAAATCTGTATTTAACCTCAGAATGATCTCAAAGTAAAAGGAGGTGCTAAAGTCTTATTTTATGGTGGTTATGCTTTAAAATTAAACTATTATAATCTTAATTCACGTAATGAAGGATTTTGAAAGTCTGACAGTAATCAGTGTTGAGTACTATTGTTACCCTGCCTGGTTTAAATGTTTCAAAATGATTAACAGTTGAAAACTTTAGTTAGAAATTTAGAAAAGTTACACATAGTAGTTAGACATTACTTATTACATTTTAAATATATATATATATATTAAAACAGATGACCAACACAAGATAGTTCAACCTAGAACAATTTAGATAAATTAACTACACGCTTCGCAAACAAGGCCCGGTTTTAGGGGGGTGCTAGAGGGTGCTCAAACGAAAGCAAGAGCACCCTCAGTTGAAGTTGTAATAACATCTCTATAGTTGTGTTGGCGCTCTCACAGAGCACCAAAGGTTTCTTTTTACAACGTATTTTTGCAGCGCTGAGCAGTGTAGCCAATCACAGACATATCTGCTGATTTATTCTCCTTAGGGGGTAACTTAACCTCACAGTGAAAGCCCTGCACAATTCATTAGATATTGCAACTTGTAATGTATTGTTTTCTATGGAAAATAATGAGAATGAATGATAATACAGAGCTGGGTACATTACTTACAAATTGTAATCCGTTACTGATTCCAGATTACATGACAAAAATTGTAGTCAGTAACATAATCCATTACATTACACATTTTATGTAATATAATCAGATTACTTTTGGATTACTTTTAGATTACTTTTGACAACTCGTTTATCACATTGATTCAAATAGAATTATCTTGTACCATAATGGTGTAAAAAATGTGTTCCATTCATTGTAATTTACAAAATGAAGTGCATTAAACATTATATTACATAAAGGCTTCCCAAACTAGGGTTTGTAAAGGAACTGCAGGGGGTTAGAGAGTTAATGAAAAGCTAACAATTAATTAAATCATAAAAAATTTAAATTTAAATAAATCAAGGAAAGTCTCTTCACTCGGCGGCCATATTTGCAACACCTCCAGGGAGCTCAAACAAGACCAAGTCCTATCTAAATGAATGGGGGAATCTCGAAATCTCAAAAACTGCTCGCTGAACTCACAATTAAATTACATATGTCAAATCAGCAACAAAAATCCGAAATTAATTGCCCAACGAATGTTGCTTTTATGCTCAAATAGCATTTAAAAAGCTTATTTTTCAGGCTAGACCAGCCAATGAGCATGCACAGTGATAACGTGCCAATGACTGCGCATGCACCTTGACTGGTCTAGCCTCAGGTTGAAAAATTTGGCTCTTTCATTTAGGAGGTGGGACTATTCTGCCATATTGCATGTTGCAGTTTCTCCCATTCTTAAGTATAGGAGTGAACCATCTTTGTATTTCTATAGTCTTTGTTTTAAAATAAAAATTAAAATAAAACACTTACTAAAAAAGATGAAATATTTTTATTTACCTGCCTGCCATGTGACCATTAATCAACATCAAAGAAACCGTGAACATGCAAGTGATATGTAATTATTGAAATATTTATTTTCAAAATCTCAGGTGTAAATAATATATTTGGTGAATAAGGTTTAGATGTCAAAAAGTTTTGGAATGCCTGCATTACATGTAAATAAGAAATAACGTGAATATGTGCATTTTAATGAGTTTGAAAGACAAAAGCCTTCCAAAGACATAATAATACATGGTTAAAAATCCTACAGAGTGATAGTTCAAATAAAAATGAATGTGTTCATCAGTAGTTGATGCAATGTTGAAACCCTTCTTAAACCTGAAATGATTTTTGTAAATCCAGTGGTCAAATGCTGTGTCACCACCTGACTAATGATTAATGGCTAATGACTGTGTGTAATGTGTGAATGTCCACAAAACTGGACTTTCTTGATGTATATAATCGGTAGGCTATTTTAGAAAGGAAAATTTAAAAGATGAAAAATAAAAATTACGGAGAATCAATGAATTAAGAATAATTTATTGCTATTGTGTGAATAATATGTAATCATGTAATCCATAAAAAAGTAACTGTAGTCTGATTACGAGTATTTTAAAATGTAACTTACTCTAAGTACAAGTACTTTGTTTTTGGAATCTGATTACGTAATCAGTTACTATATATATATATATATATATATATATATATATATATATATATATATATATATATATGGATGTTAAGTTTCAAAAATTTTATAATTTTTTTTAGTCAAAAAAGATTCCCGACCCCTTGTCTATCAGATAGTACATAACATCATAGTACAAGCTGTCGCTAGAGGGCGCGTGCGTGTCGTCTCGAGGTGTGTTTGTGTGTGTGTGTGCGCGTGTGTGTGTGTGTGTTTGGGGGTGTCATTGATCGCACACAGGAGGTAAACGCGGTCACGTGACCGCACAGTGCTGTTGGTGAGTTCTCACAGCATGGCGGAAGGAGTAGTTGTCCGGATGGATTGTTACTCACCTTTTATTTCATGTCTTCTGTCTTGACGGGAGGATTTTTGGCTATCGAAACGCGTTTCATCACACTTAAAACAACTTCAGCGTATTCTCACGACGATGGCAGACCGCGGTGTGGATTTGGCAGCTTTACCGAAAGAGGTTAGAGAGCAGTTGGCGGAGTTGGAGCTCGAGCTGTCTGAAGGTAAGAGATGGAGTTATCGCCTCAACCTTAATAATGTTAATAATATTAACCTAATATTTAAATCCGACAGCGGTATGGCGCTGTAACAGGCTCAAATGTAAGCTCAAACAGACGGCTGTCTACTGTTTTGTGTTAATGTTTGAATGTCCTCTGTTTCCATTCAGAGAATTTCATTTGAAACAGGCTGTGTCTCAAAAACTAGTGAGCTGTCTACCTAGAGAGAATGTCTGGATGCCCAGAATGCAGTTTCTAACGTTCCGAACGCGCCTGTGATGCCCAGACATGCTGTCTAGGTAGGCAGCTCACTAGGTTTCGAAACACAGCCGGAGTGTGTCGGCAGAAATTATGATTTTCCTTTCTCAAATGTGCTTTTAAACTCGTATAAATGAAAGACGTGAACGTGGATGAGAAGTAGAATAGCAATGCTGCTGCATCTGGCCGTTAATTTCACCTCAAGAGACTGAGACTATTGATTGTTCAGTGATCTAGACCTCAAAGAAAAGAGAGCCCTTGACAGCTCTGCTAGACACAATACCGTAGTACAGAGACACATCGAGTGTATATGGCTTTATGTATGTTACCATCTTTGTTGTTCTCAAAGCCCTTTGTTTTCAGATTTGAGACGTTGTTAAAGGGGCACCACTTTTTCTGTCGGTGTGTCTGGGCTTTAATGCGAAACTCAATGGCAGCGCAGGTCTGTTTTTGCTGTACTCGAGTCTTGTTTGCATACAGACATCTGTCAAACACACCTTTTCTGTAGACATTTCCTCTCTCCCTCTAGTCATTATTATAAAATGATGATTATCCAATTTGATATTACCATTGTTTGATTCTTGTAAACTATATTTTAAGCCCTTACAGACTCTTAGTCAGCTTAGAGACTCCATTATTAAATGTATTATCAGTCACTACTTTAGTTTATTCAAGTAGTTTTATATATAGTTTATAAATAGTTCTGTATATCTCTATCACGGGTCTCCTACAGTACCTTTCACCCAGACTTCTGGTTGACATTGACACTTGACTGTACAGTTTTGCAGTGAATTTGATGGAAGACCTAATTAATTTTTGTATATTGTAAAGAATGTATACACAACCATTCAAAACTTTGGGGTTTTTAAGATTTTTGTAATGTTTTCTGAAAGAAATTTCTTATGTTCACCAAAACATTTGACGCATAACAGTAAAAACAGAAATGTTTCGAGATTTTATTGAGTCTTTAATATATATTTTGATACATTTTTAAATGTAATTTATTCCTGTCATGGCAAAGCTGAATTTTCAGAAGCCATTACTCCAGGCTTTAGTGTCACATGATCCTAGAGAAATAATTTTATTATGCTGGTTTGGTCCTCATAAAACTTGTTTATGAATGTTGCAACCAGTTGTTCTGCTTAATAATATTGTGGAAACCATGATACATTTTTTCCAGGATGCTTTGATGAATAGGAAGTTCAGAAGAATAGCATTACACTTTACTGTCTCTTTTGATTAGTTTACTGCGTCCTTGCTGAATAAAATAATTACTTTATTAAAAAAAATCTTACTGACTCTAACTATTGGAATGGTATTATGCTTTAATTTTTGTTAATATTTCTAAGACCATGCATAGAACCATACTGAGTCCTTCAGTATCATAAAGTGCCTTTTTGTAACACTTGTTTAACGGTGTGACCAATATTTACCATTATTACGTTAGTGTTTTTGTGTGATAGATCAGCCGTCCTGTCTATTGACATGGTTTAGAAGTTCATTCAGTGTTCATGACATCACAGCGATGGTGTTTCATGCACCGTCATGCATCTTCAAGCATCTTCTCACCGCCGTGTCATCCGTCTGTGAAAGGCAGTGCCGCTGTACTCATTCACTCTGTCAGAGAGCACTATGTGGGGGAGATGTGTCAGTTTTCAGCTTAGTAATAGTGTTACACAACTGGAAGCATTTAGTGTGTGGGCCACACTCTCAAACAGCTTGTTGATGTGTGCAGCTCCAGACTGCTTATCAAGAAAACCAGCTCTAGAAACTGTAACCGGAGTAACACAACAATTTATGACTGTATGATGATATACTATAAACTATGACCATATAATTACTGATGACCATTGAGCCACATATTTTTTGTCATTCAGCCACAGCATAAAATGTTTGCTGAGTGCAAAAGAACTTAATGGAATAGTTCACTTCAAATGTTGAAGCAAGAAAGTCATACGGCTTTGCAATAACATGAGGATGAGTAAATCATGACAGAATGTTCATTTTTGGTTGAATTGTGTTTTAAACCACTGTTTTGCATGTGAACTAGAGGTCTGTGACTTTTGAGAGTGTGTGAAAACAACTTGAAAGCTCTTGCAACTGTGCGTTTAGTGGAGGGTTTTTAGTGCCCTTGGGGCAGGTGAGTGATCTGGAGTGTTTGGTCAATTGGAGGGCGGTTGCAGGCTCCCTCACCCCCTCCTCCTACAGGAGCAGCTGCCAGTCTCGCTTGTCGCCTCCCCGGATGGTCACCTCCCCACTAGCGTGTCGCACTCCTGTCCCTGCTTCTCTTCTGTTTGCGCCATCTCTCTCTCTCTCTCTCTAACACTTGGGCTGAGTAGTTCCTGCAGATATGACTCAAATGAATCACTGCTCACTGACCAATGAAAATACACCTAAATTCAGCACAAGCACATTAATCATCTTAATCAGACTAACAGATAAGCTGTATTTGGATGTTTTGGTCAATATTCAGAAATCATGATTATTAAGCACTAATATTTTGGCCGATATGACCAAAATTTTATGAGGAATTTTTTTCAGGAGAGTGATATAGAATATTTTGCTGTGAAAAAAGGTTGCTATGATATCAAAATTTTAGATACCAGTGAAATTTCACAGTTCTCAATATCCCACAGCAGAAACTAATACTAGAAACCTTGTAATAATACCAAAGTCCCTTTAAGGCGAGTCATGTCACTCTGCGGCCATCTTTGAAATGCTTCTCGAGGATGCAAGTGCAGCTCCTATCTCTTTGAATGGGGAAACATTAATTTCTCCAAAACTGTTCACCAAGCATACGATTAAATTTCATATTTGAAATCACCAATGAAATCTGACAACAACTGTATCATAAATGTTGTTGATTTTGCTCTAATAGCTTTAAAAAATCTTATTTCTCAGGCTAGACCAGCCAGTGCGCATGCGCAGTCATAGACATGTATAGACGCCCCATTTGACCGCTCCAGGCATGTAGATGTGGCCGCCATTTTTGAACTGTATTTTTGACGTCATTCACTATACTGTAGGTTTGCACAGAGCCGCTGAGCCGTTCTGTGCAGGATTGTGGCATCTTTCGAATATTCAGTGATTCCTATGGTGAATGACATCAAGTTTACCGCTACAATATGGCAGATGGCTTACGTATAGCGGACCATAGAAACAGTCGCTAATGAGACATCTACGTATTTATATCTATGTGCGCAGTCCTAAGCGTGCTTATTGTTTCTCAACCCTCTACGGACACCTTGGCAATTGAATCGCCATTGGCTAGTAAATTTTTTAGTTTACTCGCCAGACTGATATACGAATATATATATATATATATATATATATATGTGTATATGTCCTATGGTGTGACAGAAAAATGTAAAAAAATAAAAATAAAAAAAAACTCTAACACTGAAGATAAACCTCTCTCATGCTATTTGTAACTAAGAGTGAACATTTTTCTCTCAAGTTTTTTTTTTTCTACATTTTTGCTATGTCACACCATAGGACACAGTCCAATTTTTATTTGTCAACTACCCATATATAGCTTTTTAAATATCTGAAAGTATACTTAACATCAGTCAGTCAAGCATTATAATATGATAATCAAGTAGGCCTATTATTTAATGATAGAACTTTAGTAATTAGAATTAAAACTTGGTAACCATGTATGAATGTGTATTAGTCATTTTAACTGAACTTAGGACTGGTGGTGGTGTTTTTTTGATCATTCTGTGTTTCTGTAAAAAAAAAAAATGGGAAAAATCAAACAATATTACTGATGATAATAATAATAATAATAATAATAATAATAATACGAATTCTACTAATAAGAACAATATAAAAAACACTAAGGATTAATGAGCTGCTGGATTCATGAATATTAATCAGGTTGTGTGCGTTCGCTCAAACTGATTCGCTGAAATCAAAACCGGGACAATAGTAGGTGAGCGCTAGCCAATGAGATTGCTGTTTGCGCATTAGTTCCGCCCACTACTGGAAAACCCGGCAGTTCTTAAAAGCTGATCCAAATTCCAAAGGAACTCCATTTTTTGACAGGAAAATACAACAAAGAATATCGTTTACATGTAGCGCGTCAATTCTACATGTTATGTAAGACTCTCTCGCTATTTCTTTCTTTGCGTGTGCGCCTTCACACTAGAGTTTACGGTACGTCAAACAAATGTGCGCTGCGCATCCATTCAGATGAACTTGGAAAAAAAAGGTCACTTGACGTAGAGTGAAACTCTGAAGTGCTCAGAGTGTTCGGCAACTTAAAATACATCTGTGCTGAACTTATATACTTAGCCTCCAACTCACACACTGGTGAGTAAAATCTGAGAATTTATTAGCCAGTGGCTAATATTAGACATCATTTAGTCGCCCAGAGTGAAATTTAGTCTCATATGCGAGTGATTTACCCGCATTGTAGAGGGTTGTTTCTATAGCAATTGGGACTTCTAACGGCAGCTGCAGTGATGCGCTGACTTTACCGATTAGCGATTGGCTCTTTTGCTCAGAAGGCGGGGATTCGTTTAACAGAGCGGCCATATTGAGCATTGCATTTTTCCCCATTCAAAACTATACAAGTGACACATCTTGGGTATTCTGTAGTCTTTGATAATACTAAGTTAACTAAAGACCTGGATGTTAAGTTTCAGCTTCTATGAGGGAAGGCTAGAAAAGAACGAACTTTATCAACATACTGCACTCACTTAAAGTTATTCTTTGAAATGCAAATAATTTAATAACATTGTTTAATGTTATGTTAAAGGGATAGTTCACCCAAAAATGAAAATGCTGTCATTAATTACTTACCCTAATGTCGTTCCAAACCCGTAAGGCCTTCGTTCATCTTTGGAAAGCAAATTAAGATATTTTTGATGAAATCTGTGAGCTTCCTGACCCTGCAAAGACGGCAATGCAACTACAACGTTCAAGGCCCAGAAAGGTAGTAAGGACTAGGCTTGCTGTGATAGACGGTGTTGGTGGTGATACCGGTGTTAAGCCGCGTCACCGGTTACATCACTTGCCCACCGCAGCACTGTCCCCCACCGTTGTTTAGATTTTTTTTTTTTTTTTTTTTTTTATAGTAATAAAATCATTTAGTTCAGTTAGAGGACACTACAATTAAAACTGAATGCGGCTGCTCAATGCAGCGCACCTGAACGAACTACAGTTGCGCATCACAGATCAGATTTCATTTATCTCGTGAGGAGAGTGAGTCAAGCTGACTGACAAGAAGAGTGAGGTGAGACAGACAAGACGATGGCAGAAGAGTTTCAAAACGAAATGTAAAAGCTCCTGTTTTAAAAATATTTTGGATTTTGAAAAGCCTGTTGACTTTTGCCATTAATCTAAGTGATAGTTTTTTTTAAACATTCGTTTCTCATTTATTTGGTTCCACGGTATTTGCAGATTTTTATTTTATTTAAACTGTGTATTTTTTTTCCCCCATTATTTTACATCAAGGTGTATGCCGTCCGTGCATCCAGACTTTCTTATTCGTTTTGCTAATAAACATTCTACGTTTCATAATTATTTGTTCCTCATTCTTTACTGATTTTTAGTTTTGTATAGGCCTACATATTTAAACTTTGTGTAAGTTATTTGTTATTTTATATTAGGCATATAGCATGGTGTATTTTTATTCGTTTTGTTAATAAAAGTTCTATTTTCAACGTTGTATTAATTTAAAAGTGAAAGTAAAATGTGCATGGTGCTTTTAAAAGCTATTTAAGCAAAGGAAAGTGAGAGAAAGAAGGAAAACTCAAACGAACTAAAAACCAACAGCTGCCTGATGCCAAATTGCGCTAATTTGAAAGTGAAAGTAAAGCGCGCAAGGCACTTATAGGTTATTTAAAACCGAAGGAAAGCGAGGAAAAGGGGGAAAACTCAAACGACCCCCCACCACGGTGAAACCGGTATTACCGGTGTTGTCACACGTCGATTAACCGGTGGGAAAATTTCCTCACCGTCACAACCCTAGTAAAGACATCAATAAAATTAACCATATGACATCAGTGGTTTAACCCTAATTTTATGAAGTGTCATGGTAATGTTGTGAATATGCGTTGAAGACTGACATAAGAGAGAAGAAATTGTTGAATAAAGTTGTTATTTTTGTTTTCTTTGTGCACAAAAGTATTCTCGTAGCTTCATAAAATTAGGGTTGAACCACTGATGTCACATGGACTATTTTAGTGATGTCCTTACTACCTTTCTGGGCCTTGAGTTGCTGTCTACGTAGGGTCAGAAAGCGCTCAGATTTCATAAAAAATATCTTCATTTGCGTTTCCGAAGATGAACGTGGGTGAGTGAATAATGACAGAATTTTCATTTTTGGGTGAAGTTTACCATTAAATTAAAAAAAAATTATGAACACTTGAAAACTGTGAATTTTTTTTAATTCTAGTTTTGCTTTGCTCTAAAATATTGCTTTGGAGGCATATAAAGTAAAGCTTGACTGCAAGTCAGCATTAAGTCTGTCCACGAAGCATCTTGTTAGAAACATTTGTACACTAATAAGTAGCTATAAATGTTTAAATCTATTAATTTGGCCTATTTTCCAGACATCCAAATGGAAATCTGCACCAGTGATCATAATGATTTTAAAAAAATCATGACTGTCTGGAAAACTTCTGGAAATGCGTTAGTCTGAAATGATACAAACCCTGGTTTCTGAATTGCTGTGTAAAAGGTGTTTGTGCTGTTGCCATCTCTTGCATCTGTCCTTTAATTCTGGATCTGTGCGTGGTTTCCACAAGGGCACATATTGACCTTATTCCCATTACCATACTCTGTTGGGGCTTTTTACAGTGAAAAGACTCTGTCCAAATTATCTCCTACATAATGACCTAATTCTGCAGGGTTGTAGTGATCACAATAACAATAAGCACCATTGAGCTGATCTGGACTATGGTGGTTTTGATCTGAACTGGCATGTGAAGCTTTCAACTGAAACCTTTGTGTCCCAAATGACCAGCTCTGAGAGAGGAGACATGGACTCAGTCTGCAAGCTTGCGTGTGTGTGTGTGTGTGTGTGTGTGTGTGTGTGTGTGTGTGTGCGCGTGTGCGAGCATCAACCCTATGGCCTCCTTACCAAATGAGGCATCCCATCAACAATTGTGATAAATCTAGACTCTTCTAAACAAAAATAACACCTTGATAATCTCTATATTCAAGTGAGCCCCTAATTACAATTATTCTGTCTAGTAGTGCTTGTACACCATGTAATAAAACCAATGCTGTCATCCGTGAGTCATATAAAGGTGTTACAGGAAGTCGAGTGCAGCCTGAATCTGCTCTTGAATGTGTGCCACTCTTTGTCTAACCGGCTTAACGTGCAATTGAACTCAAACAATAAAAATAATTCAAGCTCCTGGTGACGTTGGTCAGAAGATCCTTTGCTCTCTAATCTCTTCTAAATAGTTTATTGTTCTTCTTAAGAACAAAGGAAAATTAGCCTGATACACAACCCAGCATCTTCTGAATATCATGGATGGCTCCTATGGTGTGCCAGCTTACTTAAATCACTCCTGTCACTTTGAGGGTGAGTTCTTTTAAAATCCTGGATTGTTAGTGGCCTCTGTGGACAGCTGTGATGTAGAGCTAATGTGTATAGTCTGTTAGTATTGATTGCTGTTATGAAGAGGGTTGAGTTCAGGCTGAATTCAGTATGGAGACTCAGTGCTTTACTGCCGCCATACTGATGGAGGGGGCATGTTATTGCCAGTTGCTTCCTATCTAGGACACAGAGTGACCGAACATGGACTGAACCCTGTTAATTTGTGCTCTGAGTCATTCTCTCTGTTTCTCTTTCTCGGTTAAACTGTCCTCTGAGCTCTGACCATTAAGGCAGGGCTCTACGCTTACTTTTTCTTTTAGGAGCGCTTGTGCTCCTAATTTAAAAAATTTAGGAGCACGGTCAAAAATTTAGGAGCACCTTCTAATCAATAATCAAAAATTCTGATCAAAAAATTAACCTTCCTATTACGAGGTGATATTTCACTCCTTAAAGTGATTTACAGGGAATTTTGTTTTTACCTTTGTAATGGAATTTTTCTAACTTTATTAAAAAGTATGTCATCTTTTGTCAAATTCAAAAAAATATATATTTATAAGCTTTTTAACATTTTTAATTAAAACAATAGAATAAGAAGTAGAATAAGAATGTTACCAATAAAATTAAATCAGTATTTAAGAAATAAATTTGTACTACAGAGGTAGCACAGAAGAACACAAAAGTGGCTTGTAGGTGTATTTTCAGACATTTAATGAGGCTCAGAGGTTGCATGTGTGCAATTCATAAATTCATGTTGAGGTTAATGTTTTAAATATACAATTTTGAATATAGAAATATTAAATGATTTGAATAACAGAAAAGAGACTTTAAAAAAATAAATTAAAACTGCCAGCAGGTGGCGTCAAGTCACTGATTTTATCACTGAATCATTCATTTAATTGATTCGTTTGAATGGCTGATTCATTCAGGAACGAAGCATCTGACTGTCTTATGAATGGGTAATTGAATCATTGACTCACTAGATTCATTTAAAAACGCAGTTCATAAACGAAACACCACTGTGTTTGAATGGAGATGTGCAGCGGCTCAGCTGTGACTTTGTCTGAAACTATTTTCATTGACGAAATAGAGCAAAATAAGGCAATAGTGTTCCAGTCAGACAATATAAGTCACTTAATATTAACTTCTTGTTTAATGAACTCTTGTATTAAATCAATATCACATTTGCAAACTGTCACTCTCCTTAGTTCATCGCGATCTCACAAAACTCCATTATAATCAACGCAGCTCTCTACACTGCACAGTGAATCTCTTATTTACACTCTGTCTACACTTTGATTGTTATAATGAGAGGATATGTCTGTGATGCATTACTCCATGCTGCAAAAACACGCAAATACTTCAGAAACCTTTGAAGCTCCCTCAGCGCAAACACAAATATGCTGATCGGGTCAGTCGCACAGGTGCTCCTAAATATTTTTTCATAGTCGCACGCAGTAGTTTTCAGTCGCAAATGCGACTGAAATGGTCGCACTGTAGAGCCCTGCATTAAGGGAAGCCAGATTTCTATTTTTGCCATAAAGTTGTTCTCCTTTTTCGTCAGTTGTTTTGAGTATTCCATCAAATTTCTCAAAGCAAGACAAACAAACAATAATACAATATTAGAAATAGGGTTGGGTCGATAGACGATGCCATCGTCCATCACCGATGGCTGACAGACATCACGATGTAGAGACGGCATCGTGATTCTCCCCCCTCCCCCTCCCCCTCCCACAATCCGCCGCACCCCAATTCCGTGTTCGGAAAGAAAATTAAGTGTACAACGGAACCCCTAAAGCGAATAAATAGCCTACGAGATGGGAGGATAAAAAAATGATTTCAATACTTTCTCTCGCAATTATATCGTTGGGTAATTGTAAATAAATTGGGGAGCCGCTATTAATATGCAGGGCATTGAAACGGCTTTCGAATGCGCGCTCTCATTTTACTTTCACTTTCGAGATTCGCGATTACATGGACTCTATAATACGGAGCGGTAGTACTTACCACACATTTTACAAGATTAGATGTCAGTAGTGCTCAGGATCTGCAAATCATTCACCATCATCCTATCAGTCATCTCTCCTTATTTTGAGTATGTGGTAAGTGAACTTTCATGTAGGCTATTGTAATGTAACAGGCTACCGCTATCAAGCTGCTAACCATGTCCCTTTAGTGGCTCCGTAGAACGCGTTATTTGTTTTCCATGCCTTTCTGAATACGGATTCACTCTTCGGGCACACCCCTAACCCCGCCCCCCGATGTTATCGTGATGTTTCACTGTAGACATTGTCCGATGCCAATTTGGTAGACATCGCCCAACCCTAATTAGAAATGTGTATTATGATATATAATATAGCCTATAAGTTATTATAAATATGTATTTTAAATATACAATTTGAATGTGAGTCATAGTTGTTTTTCTACTGCCTTTAATGTGTGCTTTAATTTACTGTATTTTAATATAAAAATTATCTTTACTCAGTACTGACAATTCTATTTTTTTCATTACTGTAATCAGAATTTGTGGGGAAAATAAGCTTAAAATATAAGCAAAAAATAAGCTTTCATGAAAATGATGTCAATGCAAAAAATCTTACTGCACTAAAAATAGGCATCATTTTCTGTTTTTTTTTTTTTTTTTTTTAATTTTTTTGACTTTGGGGTGGAATATGACTCAGACATTTCTTTGTGAGATTCGCTCTGAAATGTGCTGACATGCAGCATCATGTAAGCTCTTCATTTAAAACATTAAGACATGATTTTCTGTAATGCTGCTTTGAAACAACATGGGTTGCGAAGTGCTATACAAATAAAACTGACTTGACTTGACAATATGGTCAGTTGACTATAGGCAGTTTTTTGTGTGGCTGAGACTATTTGCGTGCAGATGTACCCTGACCACATGAGTACACCATCACAGTTCCTCTTTTCTGTAAATGACCCTTTGTTACACATTTTATGGAGGAAAGGTTTGTCACATACTTGTTGGATAAACAAATAAAGTTTCTTAACTTTAAATATGCTTAAAATTACATGAGTTTTATTTATAAATATCGAACCAAGTGACATTTATCTGATAGAAACTATAAAACAATAATACAGATGTTTAAATGAAGACAAAGAGTTGGATGCATTTGTTAACAAATGTCATTTGGTTCGAATTTTCATATGTAATGCAAACACTGAGACATTTTTAAATGTGGCTTAAGTGTCTAAAAGTGTTCAAGCCCCTTTTTGGGTCACCGTATGTGACCAAGTGCGACCAAGGTTTGCATGCTTGTCAAACTTAACCTCCAATCTGTCCTCAGGAGGGACCTCACGGGAATCAAGCACAAAGTGCTTTCTTTGTGGGAGCATCGTATTTATACAGAGTGCTAAGCTTAGACAGATGGGACATGATCAGATGTCCAGGCTTCACACAGATTCCCTTTCCCTCAAACAAAAGCCCAGAGCCTCTTCTCCTGGTACTGGGCCCACTGTCTGCTCCCTCAGCGTGGGTTGTATAAGAAACCGGTCCAGGCTGCCCTTTGGCTGTGAATAGTTAATGTCGCATCACTGTGGTCTTACAAGGTGCCAAGCCTGAATTATTAACATGCCTTCATTAAATATCGTGAGGCTTTGCTTGAACCTCCCTTTACGGGCACTATGTGTACCAGGGTGTGTACAGGGGAAGTGCCGTCATTCTGCTCCATGAGTGAAAGTTAGTGTTTTGGTATAACGGAGCTATGCGCTGCCAAGGGAACACTCATAACTCACAACACAATGCGCCATCCATGAACAGGATGTGGTCTGATCTCCTTATAAAGGCGATATCTCAGAATGTTTCCTTGCATGTTTGAAATAAGAAGTGCTAGAGCTGTGGCTGTTCAAATGTTTGGGGTCAGGTTATTTATTTATTTATTTTTTATTTATTTATTTTTTTTAAGAAATTAATGTTCTACAAGGTTGCAACAAAGGAATAGTTCACACAAAAATGAAAATTACCCCATTATTTACTCACCATCCTAGGTGTATACGACTTTTTTCTTTCAAACGAATGCAGTTAGTTTTATTAATAAATTTCCTGGCTCTTCAAAGCTTTATAATGGCAGTGAATGGGGGTCGAGATTTTGAAGCCCAAAAAAGTGTGTCCATCCATTAGGGCTGGGCGATAATTCGATAACGATAATTATCGTGATATCATTTTCCTCGATAAACGATATGAAGAGTTCGATAAATGTTCGATATAATATTTATGCGCCAAAAGCGGAACGAAACAGCGCGACTCATTTGAATCGCGCCACGGACCACAGATCCGCTCAGATCAAAGTCAAACTGCCGCGCGGCGTGAGCTCACTAGAGCAGATGCGTTTACACGGTCACACGAGCACTAAACAGCGCTGTGAGATCCAGTGTGAAAGCGCTTGCATTCAGCGATGAGCACAAATGACTCCGTGATTTAAACTAGTTCCAAACAGGAGAAACACTGTGTGCAACAATACAGTCAGAAAGCTTTTCAATCTACACATCGCCATCATTTACCATGGATTTACTGTAGTAACACTCACTGCACCATGGTATTGTGGCAGAAATGTGGGATATTCACATTGAATCTTATTACAGGAGTAATGGTATATAATTATAGTGTATGTATTTGTGATTAAGCTATAGAATTTATACTGAATGTTTTTAGACTACTGTTTTTCATACAAATAGGCTACCTAAAAAACATATAGGCTAGTTATATTTTTACCATGATGGTATTGAGGTGCTATATGTGTGGTTTTAACTGTTTATCATGATTTAAATGTATGCTACTATGGAAGACCAATGCTTAATTTTATATATATATATATATATATATATATATATATATATAAAATAAAAAAAACCTTGGTCAGAATAAATTTAACCATATAAAACTGAGGTTGTTACTGATTTTAAAAATGAACAAAAATTTACCTCTGCATCCTAACTCAAGCTACTATCAAATGTGCATTTCTAAGAGACAAAAAAGTGATATTATTATTATTATTATTATTATTATCATCAGGCAACCCAAACCTGTTTCTTGATTTGAAACAATATCACTCATTAGAACATGCAGAAACTAAGAAATTAATTTTTCTGTTTAGATATTTATTTTGTTAAGGTCTTTGTTAATGGTTTGGTTTCTACAGCTTTCAATTTGGGGCAAAATTCTGGCTTTACACTTGAATGAAATAAAGATTTGACATTTATCGTGATAATTATCGATATCGACTGATATGAAAAAAAATTATCGTGATAATTTTTTTGGCCATATCGCCCAGCCCTACCATCCATCATAAAAATAACTCTGCATGGTTTTGGGGGGTTAATAAAGGCCTTCTGAAATGAATCGATGTGTTGGTGTGAGAATAATATCCATATTTTAAACTTCATAAACCATAATCTGTAGCTTTCACTAGCTGTCATATGCATGTTCACTAGAGAGTGGTGTTCCAGCAGAGGACAGAGAAGGTAGGACATAGACGTAGGCTTAAAAAAAAGTAAAAAAAAAAAAAATAATAATAATGTAGCCTAGGTGAGCATAAGAAACTTCCTTTATAATCTTACTGCCCACAAACTTTTGAACAGAATTCCAAACATCAGTGTGAAAATGTCTGTCTGGGCCTGCATGTTATCACACACTTTTACACATTATCTCCTATTCAGTTTCCATCATGGCTCGCCCTGATGAGCAACACCATGAACGACACCGGTGCACAGAGTTTAACCAATCAAAACAAAACTGATTTACATATAGGAGTCATAACAACAGCTTTTTTTCTTAGATTCATAGATAAGATGGAAAATGGTCATGTAAAACTAAATTACAACGGCACGGTGAAAGAAACCTTGACTAATGATGTAACTGAACTTCTTTGGAAATGTAAAATGATATAAAATGGCTTCTTTTGGAGTTAGAAAGCAGTAATGTGTAAGACCCAAGTATATATTTAGCAAGTTATTCGCTGATACTGCCCAAAAAGTATGTTTTGGGTTAGTTAAATCCTGACAAAGTTGTTTATAGAACGTCTTGCAGTTGTTAGAGGGAAAAATCTGAACATTTCCAGACAAATGACTGTAGAAGTCAAGAGCTTTCTTCAGTCCTCAGTCTGCTGCTGTTTCCAAACCTCAGCCTTGTTTACAGCTTTTATTCAAAGCACCCGGGACACTCCTGTTTTTGTATCCCTCCATCCTGCGCTTCCCTCCAGGGAAAAGCGTTTCACACACGTTCAGACTCTGAGAACCTGTTTTCCCTGCATTTGTCCTGTTGTGTTTGCTTGATTTGCACACATGCCTTGTGGGATTTTGCTCTGTACTCTTCACAGAGTAAAAGCACCTTGAATGAGATCTTACATTTCAGGAAAGGGGGATCATTGTACCCTCACAGACAAGCACCGGATTAACCTGAGTTTTGAGCTCTTGATGCTCGACATGTGAGCTGCAGTGGTTGTTTTGCTGGCGTAGCTCAACCACACTATTGTCCTGAAGGCCCAAAGTTAGTGTGAACTGACTGGCAAGTGCTGACAGATCCCTCCTGAACTCCCACGTCACGTTCACTGACATCAGGTTTCAGTCAGAGCTTCTTTACAACAGTTTTAGGGTTGTTCCGATTCCGATACTAGTATCGGAAAATCCACTGATACCACAAAAAAATCTGGTATCGGCAAGTACTTGAACCCATGTACCAATCCGATACCATTTTATTTAACAAGACCTATAGTTATGCGCGCTAGCTTTGCTTAACGCTGCAAATCGGAAATCAATTCTTCTTCGCTGCTTCAGCGAAGAAGAAATACAAACGTGCTAGCACATTGCCAATAAATCACTGGTATATGCGACTAAATCTTCACCCTGGGCGACTAAATGATGTCTAATATTAGCCACTGGCTAATAAATGATCAGATTTTACTGGGAGGGTATGTTTGAGTTTAGCACAGATATATTGTCACTCACCGAACACTCTGACTAAGCGCTTCAGAGTTTCACTCTGTCAAGCGATCTAATTTTCAGTTCATCTGAATGGATGCGCAGCGCACCTTTATTTGACGTACCGTAAGCTCTAGTGTGAAGCGCACAACTCGCCGTCGCTTTGCTTTTTTCCTCACACGCAGAGAGAGAGAGAGAGTCTTACATGTAGTGCGTCAATTCTGCATGGTAATATGTAAAGGATATTCTTTATTGTATTTTCCTGTCAAAATAACGGAGTTCCTTTGGAATTCTTCAGCTTAACTGCCGGGTTCTCCGGTAGTAGGCGGAGATAATGCGTAAACGACAATCTCATTGGCTAGCGCTCACCTATTATCGCCCCTGTTTTGATTTCAGCAAATCAGTTTGAGCCAATGCAGACAACGTGATTAATATTCATGAATCCAGCAGCTTGTTAATCCTTAATGCGTTTTATATTGTTCTTAGTAGAATTCATAGTATGATTATCTTATCAGTATTATTGATAGTTTTTCCCCCATTTTTACAGAAACACTGAATGACCAAAAAAGCACTACAACCAGTCCTAAGTTCAGTTAAAATGACTAATATGCATTCATACATGGTTACCAAGTTTTAATTCTAATTGCTAAAGTTCTATCATTAAATAATACTTGATTATCATAATATATTTATAATGCTTGACTGACTGGTTAAGAGTGTACTTTTAGATATTTAAAAATATGTGCCATTTTCAAAACATTATATATTATATTTTGTTTACTATCTATCTATCTATCTATCTATCTATCTATCTATCTATCTATCTATCTATCTATCTATCTATATGGTGAAGCACACCATAAAATAATTGTATCAATTCATACAGGGCTAGTAGTACATACAGCTGTATAACCAGATACACACCCAGGTATCGGATCAGTACTCGGTATCGGCCGATACCCTGAGCCTAGGTATCGGAATCGGTATCGGGAAGGGAAAAAGGGTATCGGAACATCTCTAAACAGTTTGTTTGACTTCAGATCTGTCTGACTGTCGTGATATAGGTGAAGGGGAGGTTCTGGGTCGAAACTTTGCATGCTGTTTCTCTCAGATGCGTGTATGACTTTCACGAGTCACTTGTGTGAGTTCTTGCGTAAAATGTTGTAAAATAAAACACAGCATAGTATAAGTTGTTTAGTGGTTGACCAAATGTGCCGCCAAGATGCCAGTGCTGTTTTTCTTCCATTTTAGTCCAAAATTAAGTCTGTTTGCTTTTCAAGCACAACTAATTAACATTTATTTTACACAAAAATATTTTAAGCCATTATTCATTGAGACTTTTGGTTGATGCTATTTCTGAGAATCGGCCCAGTGGGTTTGGTTATATGATGGCATTAAGCTCAGAATGACTAATTATTGGCCGATTAATCAGTTAGTCTATCACTACTTTTATTGTTCTGCTAGCAAATGACCCGGTTGGGAGTGAGTCACATTCTCTCTGATTGTTGTGTTTCTTGTCTTGTCTACTCGGGCCCATGATGTTGTGAACTGAATTTAACCCACGAGTAATGAAAAACAGATTTAAGGAACAGCCTACTCCGATAAAATAACCTCTATGTTTTAACAAAAGTTCAGCTCTAATCCTCTCTCCCATTTCTTCCTCCCCTCCCTTGTTTCCTCACTCTGTCTGTTCTCAGCATGTCATTGTGCCGGAGTCGGGCCTGTTGAATCAGTTTATGAGCACTCGATTGTTGGTGGAGGGTGTCGCCACTGTTAAGCATTTTAAAAGGAGCTCTACACGGTCTAATTTTAAATTCAAGTGTGACATCATCAGCCACAGAAGGGCTCGCAAGATGTTGTCATTTCTCAAGAAAGCAAAAAACTTGGGCTATGTACATTCAGATCTCTAGTATGTAATCAGATCAAAGCAATTCCTGGTTGATAAGCCTGCGTTTTTTTTTTTTCTTGTGAATTTGACTCAACGTGATGTTTTTGGTTGGGGCAGTTAGGACAAATTTAAATTAATACAACATATATGTTTATATATGTAACACATAGGTGTCCACTACCGAACTCTGACTCAAAGCCAGTCTCTTTAGTGAAGTTTACTTAGACTACAGAAGAACAAAAGCTGGAGATATTTAGAGGTGTGGTTGCACAGATCCCTGAATTCTGTCAGCAGTTGAGATGTCTTGGCACTTTGCCGTGTCATAAAGCTGTCAGACATCAAGGTTTTTCTTCATGTGATCTACGATTTGTTGTAAACATCATTAAATCTGGTGACAGAAATCTATTCCTAAAAAAAAGGTGGGCTGACCTGCCAATCACCTGTTTTCATTTGCTCTCCCTCATTTCCTGGAAGATAATTCCCATAGATGTATCCCAGCTTGTTTTACGGCTCATCTAGTGGTTTGCTTGTCAAATGACTCATCTGCTTGTCTATAGGCTCCACCTAAAAGTGAGTGAGGGTCAAGGGGGTGTGACGTCATGAAATAGCAAGAAATGAATGAGGATCTAGCATGTGCTTCTTTCGCAATGAAACTCTCCCTTCCTCCTGCTCTTCTCCCGGCGGACACACCCTGTTACTTGGGGACTTGTTCCATGTTTCCAACGTGTTGGATGGAGACCAGGACGCGTCAGAGCTTGGCAGCTCAACCAATCCCATGCCGCCTTATGATACACTCTGATATAATGATCAGCCAACTTTTGCATGTATCAGTGTGTATTTACAGCAGTCTGAGTAAACATATCCTGAAAGCAGGGCTTTCCCCTCCTGGTCATGTTTAATCAGCTATTTTCTTGCAGGGCCGGCCTCGATGATGTCACAGTTTTCCGTGTAAACAGTTTGGAGTGAGCAATGCTCACTCTCTTGGGAAACTGTTAGTTTGAAGCCGAAAATTCAGTCTTATCCCACTTCAGTAAGAGATATGGGGGAATGGGAGTTGGATTGTTTTGATAAATGTTATGAATCTACATTTGGCTGTGAGAAGTCATGTTGTAAGAGCACATGCTTTTGTGCTTCCTCATGTTTATGTGGTTTTGAAGGCTGGATGGTTTCTTGAGGAGAATGGCTTGAGAAATAGCTTTAATATGGCATAGCTGTGTTTGAAAAAGTGAATTATTATTTTTTTTCTTTCATAATATTGGCAGTTTACAAACTGCACAACAGTTAAACATTGAACGCAAATATGTACTCTAGACCATACTCGGTACTGCACTTCAGCGAGTTGGTGTTTATTATTATCTTATGCATATTTAGGCCTTAAAAATACTATAAGTTAGGGGTTTTCAACCTTCACAGACCCAGGGACAATAAGTAAAGTTTCTCAGTGACATTTTATAATGACAAGGAGTGTACAATATATTGGGACCAATATAATTCTGTGATGGGGCTTAATTGCGGCTAATATTTAAGCCTTTAAGAGCATTATTTCTTGAAGAATACTTTAATTAAAATAACTTCAGTTCTCATCTCATCTACTTAGTTTTTTTTAAATCAGACTTACATTTCATTATTATTATAGCTCGATCTTGAGCTTGCATATATAGGGTAAACGTACCTATTAAGCTCACCAAAATCTACATTGAGACATTTTTAGTGTATAAGATATTGGTTTCAGTACAAAAAGTTATGTTAAAATAAAATATTAATCTCTCACACAAAAATATTTAATTTTAAATGACAAAAGCATTTCAATTAAGATATTCATTATTAAATTCAAAAAGTCTGGCTGTGCTTAATGGGTACATTTTTGTACCCTTTAAGCACACCCCTGTAGTGAAGTGTCATCAAAGCACAATGCAACATCTATACTAGTCCACGTACAGCTAAGTAACACATTCAAAAATCAAATAAAATAAACCAATTAAACATTCCATTTATGGGGATGGACACAGAAACTAGCCTCATTATGAAGCCTCTTATTAAATGAATGTCAACTTACTGTATCTATAGTCTCTTAAAGCTGGAATACACTACACGATTTTTGCCCCAATTTTCCACCGATTTACAGTCTGGAGAAGTTGATGCTAGTTGCCAAAGATCAGAGCCAGTCTGCAGATTTGAGTTGACAGAATCCATAGAAAATCGATTAACTTAACTTAAAGTGACTACCATCAGTTAAAATTTAAAGTCTGTTTATGAAGTATTTACATAGATCTTCAATGTGGAAGAGCTTAAAGAGAGCACATTGAGCTTAATTGGAGCAGCAACAGTTTTTAATAAATTTCATATAATATTTATTAAAATGACAGGATTTTGCTAAATAAATAGTCTAGGTCATGTATTAAGTTCATACATATTTTAAAGGTGGGGTATGTAATTTTTCAAAAACGCTTTAGAAAACTGAGTCGGGGCCGAGTACCAAAACAAACTTGTAGCCAATCAACAGTAAGGGGCCTGTCTACTCATGATGTGGAGGAGAGAGTGTTCAGTGAACAGCAGAGCCGAGCGACAGAAAGATAGAGATGGAGGATAAAAAAACAAAAGAGGAAAACGTCTGTGGAACGATAAGGCAAGTAGGACCCGTGTAAATATCGGATCAGTTTCCAGCGCTGGAGAGAACTCAAGGAGTGGAAGGCTTGCGATCGAACGCCGAGGTTGCTTTGTTTCATCTCGATAGGTGAGTAACACTGTGTCTACACCAGACGCGCCGCTAAACTCTGCCTACAATGGATGCGACAAAGCAACCGTTGAAAATCATTTGAAATTTTTGTCAGCACGTCATAAATAGAACGCGGCAACATTTAACTGTCGGGGATTTGTCGCACTGTGCAACATCCAGTGTAGAGAGCATCACTGATTATAATGACTTCTATAGTATTTTGTCGTGCCGCTCGCGTCCGGTGTAGACACGGTGTAACATTGGTTTTGCTTTGTTTCACAGAACTAATCATTGCCTGGGTTGCGTAGGCTACGTTTGTGTGGGGCGGAGCTATCAAAATAGGGGCGAGACCCTTTTGGGGTAGGGGCGTGTTTGTTTTGGTGATTTCAAATATCAACATTGGCTTCCAGAAATCGCTTACCCCACCTTTAATATGAACAACTATTATTAACAATATCTATGAAATTATACTTTTTCTTATTGATGTCACATTGAAGCTGTGTGATTTTCATAGTAGTGTACCCTTTAAGCTCACCTTAAAATAATATGAAATCTTTAAAAATTACAGCACTGTAAAACGACAGACCAGCAATAAACTGTCAATTTATAATATTATGGATTAGGGGTGCGCCGATCCAATATTCAGTATCGGTATCGCTCCGATACTGGCATTTTCTGCCGGATCGGGGTATTGGTCAGAAGAGACCGATCCAAATCCGATATTGTGCGTATACTATTGTTTTATTGTTAAGCCCCACAAAAGCCTCAAACACATTATAAAACACCATAAAGTTTTCGTGCACTATAATTCAAGTGTTCTGAAGCCGTGACGTAGTTTAATGTGAGGTACAGATAAATATTTAAGTCAAGTTCACATAACTCTTCTCTCCGCTGCAGCTGTCTGTCATCCTCCATTCAGCATTCAAACTGTGTCTCGCATTCGGTTACGACAGTCAAGACGATGAAACTCTCTGCAAGATTATTAAATGTTCCTAATATTACACTTGATCTGTAAATAAAGATAAATGGTTTTGCATAAAAGGACTTTATCTTGCAGGACTTTATCTTTGTTCTGTTTTCAAAATCGTGTTGGTGTCTGTTAGATCACAACACTGGACTAGAGTGCACTATATTCTTAACGAGCACAGTAACTGAAATTTAAAACTGTTAAAAGAAAAGGCTCAACAAACTATTGCACAGATTTAATACACTACGTATTAATATCTCTTCACTTTGTGCTTTGAACCTTTCTATGCGGAGTGCTGTGCACTGTGACTGTGTGTTGCTTCAAGCGCATCATTCTTCGCTCGGGATGCGCATAAGTGCTTTGTGCCGCACTGTATTTGGAGCCTTTCATATCACAATACTTTTGCACGATGAAAGATTATTAATAGCCTTTCTTGTTCGTCTTATCTATCATATGTTTCTGCCTCATTACTGTACTATACATTTAAAAGAAATGTCTTTTAATTTTACAGTGTATATATTTAAATACATAAATATATTGTTTTTCATTAATGTATTTTACAACAATACAAAGAGCAATGTATATCATTTTACCAGATTTAGTCCTACACTTATTCACTTTTATTTGTTCCCCATTTTATATATATATGGGGCTGTCACGTGATGAACGAACGACTCAAAACCGAAGACTCGAGAAATTAACTAATCAATTCTCTTTCTGGCTCAGACTGCGTTGGTTAAGTATATGGGGCTGTCATGTGATGAACAAACGACTCAAACCCGAAGACTTGTTAGATAAAAAATGAATTAATCTTTTCTGTTTCTTATAGCATTATAGTTTTGTATTGTTTGTAGTGTGATCAACGTTTGTTTGCATAAGTAGTAGATGTGTTAGGGAAGTAACACTTAACATTTTAATTATATTTTGCTAAAATGAACGAAATGAATGGAATGACTCGAAAAAAGATTCGTTCATTTTGCTGAACGAGACTCAAAGGTCTGAGTCGGTAAAATGATCTGAACTTGCCCATCACTACTCTGAAGCACTGTGACTTCTTCTCTTGAATTGCATCCAGGAGAGCTGAATTACAGGCTTGCGCTACAGCGCCACACTGGTCAAACTGCATTATTGCAGGCTCTTACATTAGGTCATTAGGTCTTACATGAGATCAAACGACTACTCGACAACAAAAATATATGTCGACAGTTTTTTATTGTTGAAGTTGTTGATAATGTCGACTAATCATTGCAGCCCTAATGGAGACTCAGTGTGCAATGATCTGATTGACTTGAAATTATAGGAGGTATATTGTAACAAACATATCGATTGGATATGACATCAAGTAGGATAATAAATTGTTTTCTTTTTATAATCTGATCTCAAAAATGGAAGTGTGCATAAAGGGTACGTGAGCTTAATAGGTACGTTTACCCTAGCATTTGTCTTCATGTTTTGGGCCTTAAATGTTGGTAATGCAAAACATGGTTAAAATATTTTGATTTCTAATTTAGGGGTTTATTAGCTGATAATAAGAAAGTGAAAATAAGAAATCATCTGAGCGTAGAAGAGGAACGTGCCCATTGCTAGCTCCTGCTGTTTGTTTTGTGTGTGTTTGTGTGAGGTGGTTTATCCACAGCACTGGTTGACTTTAACTGGCCTGTGTTGAATGTGTTGCCTAACTGTAGTTCTGACCCACTGGATGGGTTTGTCTCTGAATCTGTAGTCAGATATCAGTGCAGTTACACAGAATCTTTGAGTCAGTGGTGTGGCATTGATTCCACCGTCTGTCACGCCAGACACGTCTCGAAAACAAAGCCCTCCAGACATCCAGTTGCGACATGAAACCTCCTTTTTCCGTTTAAAGAAGATTTAGATGTCATACACACACAGACACACTAGTGCTTGACCCAACATACTTTCTTATACACTGTGGGTGTCATACATGGATAAAAAGTAACTTGGCTGTTCATCAAGTACATTTTTTTAGGCATCAAAATATTCATTTAGTGTGACTGTCCTAGACAAGTATAAAATACATCTTATTAATATAATTATATCATTTTACTTTTTATTTTGTTAAACCAAAAGTATCTGAAATAAAATTGTAATTTTTCTTTTTTCCAAAATGTATTTTCGTAAATTGTCATGCATAAATTTTATGACAATTTCTCATACTTATAATAGGGTGACTGTACATCCACATTTTCCCTGACATGTCCTGGCTGGGAATACCAAATGACTAAAATTTCTGGGTTTTGGCCTTTTTTTCTTATTGACCCACTCTCTACAGTCCTCATACACTATACACCGTGTGCCGAATTATTAGGCAAGTTGATATTCTTGTCATATTTTTTTTCCAACAACATTTTACCAATTCCAAACCACATCAATCTTAATAACTACTACTGACTTTGTATTTAATTGTTTATAAGTGATATATAATTGTCCATGAAGGCTGGAAGACAAAAACTCCTCATATTCAGGTGTGCCGAATTATTAGGCAGATTTCCTTTTACAGATAAAATGAGCCAAAAAAAGAGATTTAACTCAGACTAAAAGTCAAAAATTATTAAATGCCTGTGAGAAGGATGCAATACTAATGCAATAATAGAATTTGAAAAGTTAGGGCATGACCATTGGGCAGCGAAATGCTCATTGGGTCAGCAGAGTCAGAAAAAACAGGTGGAGAAGAAAAGACTCTTGTTAACTGCAAAAGAATGAAGAATTAAGGTGAGGAATTATCAGGTGACCAGAATATCAACTTGCCTATTAATTCGGCACACGGTGTATATGTACACAAGCCTGCACGCTATTGGTCAAACTACTTTTCATTATAAAGTGCGAAGTATAAAGACAATATGAAAACAAATCCAAAACCTGGACATTTTAGGTATTTTAGAAATCCTGGCCAGGACTTGTACGGGAAAAAGAGAAACTTTATAATCTATTGAAAACCTAAAATTTAACTGCTCATTTCTGTGTGTGTATTGTTAGTGTGTGTGTTGTGCTGAGAGTCATCACTTCTGTGAGTGTATATGAGATCAGGTTTAGCTGCAGGGCAGAGGAGTGTTCTGGATTTATGGATGTACTTGTAGACAACTTAGATGCAGAATCACATGTTTTCCCACACTGCCTCTGCTAGAGGACTTACAGGGTCACAGAGGTCACTGAAGCCTTACTATGACCCTTAAAGCCTGACCTTGACATTTTAAATTGCTCCAGTCAAGCCTGGATGAACCGGACACATCAGCTCTGTTTCAGCTTCAACCTAGTGAGCTGCCTCACTGCCTATATAGGCAGCTGCCTCCTAAAGGTCAGATCCATAAGTCACTGATTTGATACTCTCTAGTTAAATAGCACTCATAATGCAAACTGCACTGGGCACTTCAAATTGATTTTAATTTAATCAGGAAGGTGATGTATCAAGGCATAGGCTATACATGGAAGAATGGAAGATTATAAAAAAGAAGATTATTTTTTTATAGAAAAAAATATTTAATTTTTAATTTATGCTTTTTGGTAATTATTTATTAATGTTTTACATGCATTTTTGTACTGAGCTTGTTGCAGTGCATTCTTGTATTGCGTTTTCAGTAAGGCCGCATGTCCACCAAAGCGTTTTTTCCCCGAGGCTGGCATACTTTTTCAATAGTTCTCAATGGGAGCACCGCGCTTTTTAAAACGCCAGGAGCGTGCCGAGCGCTGAGCGTCTTTTTCGCGCTGAACGCTGAGTGTTCGGGCGTTTTTTTTCTCGGCGCAGAGAGTTGAAGTATGTTCAACTTTGGATAAAACGCTGCGCTCATCACTGTCACTTTCTAGTCAGCCAACCAATCACAGTGGAGGAGGGGCAGGACTACCGACTGTACTATGGCTGAACAACAATAGAAAAGTTAATATTGCTTGTCTCCGAGTATTTATTTCTTTCCTAGATCGAATTGCCGGACTACCATAATATTGTTATGAAATATAATGTTTGGAGAAACATTTCATTCGCGATGTGTCTGCCATTACTTCAACGGATATTCTGTATCATAGCAACCACAGCGTCTCAACGGGAAAAAAACGCTATATGAAAAAGCTCTCACAGCTGAGCGTTTTCAGCAGAGCGCCTGGCGTTTTCAGCTGGCAAAAAACGCTTTGGTGGACACGCGGCCTAAGGGATGCTGCCTGAGAATTTGGCAAAAACAAGGTTTGTTAGGAGGCAGCACAATTAAGTTTCCTATTTTTTGGAACAACCTTACTGCTGGGCCTGTGATGCCTAAACTGCCTCTGTAGACACCTTATTATGTTTTGAAATGGAGCAATCAACTCTAAATATTTCCATTACAGCTTCTGTATGAATCATCCATCACACATGGTGATCACATGAATGTAGCATTGTTTAGTCGTTTCCTTTTTGTTGTCAGTGTAATGTATTATGAATGTTGTGAAAGTGTTTTGGGGAACTGATGTGGGACAGAGCATGTTTGGCAGAAGTTAAAGCACTATAGAGGTTTCATGGAGGGATCCAGTCTGGTCTCTTATGAAGGCTGTGGTTGGGGAAACGGGCTGATGTTTTTGTCATAGAGACCAAGGGAATTTATGGAAGAGAGAATCGTGCTGACCCTCGGCAGTTTAACTCTAGTTCAGGCTTGTCCGTTTCTCTCACGGCCCTACAACAGAGCCGGCTCCCCGGGGTCCGTGTTCATCTGCATTATAGAGACTGTAACCCTCACAAGTACACACGCACACATGTTCTTAAAGTCTCCCAAAGCCACACCCTTGCATGGCCTGTTCATTAGTCGCTTTGGGGAAGCTTACTGAGGTGTAGTGTCCTGATTTAGCCGGTTAAATGAGGCCGGAGCCCCGTAGGGACGTGTCTGCGATAGTCTGAAACACGGACACACATACTTATCAAAACTAAATGTGCTGCAATTCAGTCGATGTATAGCACCCTAGATAGATAGATAGATAGATAGATAGATAGATAGATAGATAGATAGATAGATAGATAGATAGATAGATAGATAGATAGATAGATAGATAGATAGATAGATAGATAGATAGACAGACAGACAGACAGACAAACAACAAAAGACAAAATCACTCACTGTCTTTTGTAGCTTTAATAAGAAACAAAGGAAGTTTAATTCTTACATTGAAGGCTATGGTGTTTTATTTTACATTTGATTATTGAATTTCTATAGTAGGCTGTTAACTGAATACTTTAGACTTGTATTAAAAAAAAAAAGGTTATATGGCCCACTAATAATCGTGTTAAATAATCGTGATTACAATATTGACCAAAATAATCGCGATTATGATTTTTGTCATAATTGAACAGCCCTAGACAGAAGTTAGAAGTGGAGATAGATTGATAGATATAAATTGATAGATATAAATTGATAGATATAGATTGATAGATATAGATAGATTGATATAGATAGATAGAAATGATAGATAGAAATATAGATACACTAGATAGAAGTGATTATAGATAGATATAGATAGAAGTGGTTATAGATAGAAGTGAAATGATTATAAATAGATAAAAGTAATAGAAGTGGTTGAAGATAGAAGTTGTTTTAGATAGACGTGAATATAGATAGATATAGGGAAAAGTGATAGTTGAAGTTTTTCCAGTTATTATTTAGTTGTTACATATTTTATTTTTATTTAATTTAACAAATGTTTTTCAGTGATAACGTTGTCAGGGACCATTTGCAAAATATTGGCATCTTAAAGTTTAAATTCTGTGGTTTTACTTTTTGTACTGGTATACCACACAATCTTAGTCTGCCCTCCCACTGGTAGTTGTTGCACATTGAAAGAATTCAAACCGAATGATTCGCGGTTGCTTTGTCAGTGCAAATCGCAGCCAGAGTGAACGCCCATGTAGTGCGGTGACTCAGTTTTGTATCCTGTGTTTGATTTACAGTGGATGTTCCTCCATCTATGACGTGTTCATATCTCAAAGTTTTCTATCAGAGAGTGAATCATACCATTCACACAGTCGCATATTGTTTTAGTACATTCAGTGGAAAATGCTCCCCCAACTTTTCGTTTATTTAGAGGATTAGTGGCTAAATTCACACATTGTTTAAATAGCTAGCATTCCCCTGGTGCTAATGCAGGCTTGTTGGGTTGTTTCATTGTTACTGGGACTGCAGAGCTTTTATTGAGCCGTTGATGGCCGTTGAACTGCCTCAGTGTGTAAATATTGAAAGCAGGAACACATCTGTGAGCACTTCAGTGATGGAGAGTGTCAGCCTGGTGAATACTAGTGACACGACTCTTTAAACAGTGCGCTTTACAAACCAGCAAATCTCAAAGGTCAGTGTGATTATTGATTTGTTTGGTGCTCTAACTATGACTGATTTCACTTGTTCGACTGAAGACCAACCTGCTGAAGGATGTGTGTCTTCCTGTTTCTTTAAACTGTAGTACAGGAATGATTTTCACTCTCATCCTCTACTGAAGTTTAATCAGCCTGATAGTCTTAATAGTCACATAGCCTAATTGTCATTAGAGCTAATGGTCTCTTATTATGTGAAACAACAAGCTGCAGTTCAGACAATCAGCTTTTACTTTCCGACCCTGATTGTAATTATAAAGTGATGGTATCAGGATGTAGCCCTGTAGTGTAGCATTATTGGCTCTGCTGTACTGAATTCTCTTCTGTTAGAAGGATTAAATACAGATTACAGGGAATTCCTGCCTCTTTGCCTGTTTGACTTTATCCTCAGCTCTTCTACTACAGAGCCAAGCTCATTAATAATAATCATAACTAATAATAGTATTATTTAATATTTACAATTATAGATTTTTTTTACATATTATTTTATATAATTATATTTATATAATGCTACATACTGTGATATTCTGCTATATAATAACAATGTAATAATAATGTAGTATTATTAGATTTATATTTTTCTGTTATTTATTTATTTATTAATACTATGATAATGTGCTGTATAATTTATGTATATAGTCCATAAAGTAGGGCAGTGTTTTAATTTAGATTAAAATATAAAGTATTTAAATACTGTTTAGCTAAAAATAAACAACAAAAATCAATAACAATTTACAAGGTTTACAACAAATTTAATAACGTTAAATAGAAGAGCAGTTCTTTTTTATTTATTTATTGGTTTATTTAGATGGGAACGGTACAAAAATCATGATTCCAGCCAAGAAGCAGCTGAAAAATTTGCATTGTACATATTGAGAGTGTAGTATATGGTAATTTGCATCTCGAGTCCCTAGATAGGCTTTCCTTAAAGTAATAATGCTAAATAAATAAATATAAATAATAATAATAATAATAGTAATAACAACAATAATAAATTGATTACCTATTTTAGGGTTGCTCCCAACTCTGGCAACATGTAATTAGAAAAAAAAAGTCATGTTTTGTGATAGGGATGCGCGGTATACCGGTACTGGAAAAATACCGGTATATATTATATTTCAAACGGTACGATATTATAATTTTGCTCAATTCGGTATTTCATACGCTGCTGTTACCAGCGCTTCCCAAATGTGACAACAGAACAACGCGATGGATCAAACAGATGAAACTTTATCAACGCACCCGAAATTAATAAATAAAGAGAACAGTAGAAGTGAAATATGGCATTACTTTGCATACAAAACAGATGACAAACGTGAACGAACTGATCTTACTACACCTGTATGCAGCATTGCTATAAATCATATGTTGCCACAGGAGGCAACACATCAAACCTTTTTAAGCATTTGTCGCTTGCTCATACTGATCTTTTCAGAGAATTAAGAGATCGACAGGTGAGCGCATCATTCATAAATTCAGATTTAATTTTAACTTTTATTTACAACTGATCAATGCACATACAGATGTGATACAGTAAGCTCAAATGTGCATGTGTGACACGTTAGAACCAGTGAAGTTTTGGTCACGTAATATATGCACTTGCATTTCATACAGTCGAATATTAATTGAATTTGAATTAAGCAAGAATTTTGCTATATTAATTTAAAAAAGTTTCTGCCACGCTGCCGACCGTTAATGTGAAGCAGCCGAGAGAGCAAGATTTATATTTAATGCTTTTTCTTTGGCTATATGAGTCTGAAAGAGAAAATAATAACGCGATTTTGAATATTACTTTGACTGTTAGAATAACACTTTACAGTACAGTAAAGCAACATTTGTTGCATTAATTGCGTTACTTCAGTCAGAAGCATCATGCCGAGCCAAGTGGATTTTGAATGCAGCTTCCAAAAGACAAAAAATAGCCGATTAATATTTTCTATATTTAATACAATCACACCGGTGTGATTAGAACGTTCAGTATGTCAAATCAACAGCTGCTAAATTCACATCTGCATTCGCTGGCTGGCGCTGAGCCAGATACAGATGTGTTTTTACAGCACTGCCCATTATAACCAATCACACACGATTCTGTTGAACTTATGAATGCAATGACCAATCAGAGGCATTCAGATGAGTCATCGCTAAAATGCCGGTGTTTTCTTCACTCGCTCGCTGACTGAATACCTCTTTCTGGCAAATTCTCTCGTCAGAAACAACAAAGTGCAAATGTGTGTACGAATATGTAAGATATTAATTTCACAGTGTAAACTGCTTCAGTGATTTTAATGGGAGTTTTTGAGAGTGCTTGAACTTTCTAGACTGTCAGTAAAAATGTTCTTTGATAATGTAAACGTTTTTTTGCTCTCTTTCTTTACAATGAAAGTGTTATGATAAGTAGCCTAACTTACAATGTTTTTATTTGCATTAACTTTCAATGTTAAATTCACATTAAATATAAAGTCAGTCGTATTAAAATGTTATGGCATGACACCCATATCTGTTAAGTAAACAGACTTTGTATGCATAGTTAGCCTAATAGATTACATTATTAGATTACTTTGACCATCGCCCACTAGATCAACTAACATAATCTATAAAGGTGAGAATCAAGATATTTCATGATCTAGTTAATGCGTTTGGGAATGTTTCGAATAAAAAGGAAAAAAATAAATAAAACATAAGTGCTGTTGTGGCTGCTGTGTGTCACATGAGGATTAATGTCAGTAATGTCAAAATAATTGTCAGTATATAGCACATAATTATATAGCACATAATCATAGTATATAGATTTAAAATATAATAATAATAATAATAATAATAATAATAATAATAGTAATAGTAATTATAAATATTAAATGTTATTGAGTGTCCATTAAAGTTTTTATTTTTAATAGAAGAGTAGCTCTTTATTTTATCTTTTAAATGTAACTTATTCCTTGCATTTAGGTGGCTTTAAATTTTATATTAAAAACTGTAGGCAGTTGAAGATCTCAGCCGAAAGAACGGGCCCCAATCATGCTAGAACCTCCCGTAGGCTGTTGGTCACCTCATTTTCATTCTTTGTAATGTGTTTGTCTCCTAAAAATACTGTCTTTAGTGCCAAACATTTAGATTTAAAAGACTAGGACTGTGTATTCAAACCTAGTGAGCTACCTACATAGACAGCGAACAAACCAATGGGGGCAAAATATGCTGTCTAGGTTAGAAGCTCCCTTGGTTTTGGAGACACTTGTTGTGACATTCCTCTCTCTTGGGAAAGAATCAGTTGGCATGGCTTGACAGAGGTTTTCTTTATTTTCTTGTCTGCATCCAGTCTGTTTGTCCATCATTGCTCTTTGCTGCGAGGAGCTTCTTACCACGTAAGCTACAGACCAGACTGTTGCCCATACATGAAGAACCCACTACAATCAGCACCTTGTTTTGGTTGTCCGCCTCATGTGATCACAGATTGCAGTGTTCAGCATCATAACACTACATGTGTGGGTGAGATATACAGTATGGCCCTGCTAGATCCTGCTTCTTAGTTGATTCAGATCATCTCTTTGAACTGCAGACACACAAACAGAATTAGGATTGATTGATTCCCAGCACCTCCACACTCATTTTACCTTTAAGTGCTATAGACTCCTCGATATCCATACTGTTGAGTAGAGTGGTTTGAAATGAGATGCAGTAGGCAGGTTGTTTGCATTTGGCTTGAGAGTGGTGGTAACCATGGTTGTGAAAGCTGACAGGAAGTGATATCAGCACCAGACACAATGTCTTGCACCTGCGTAAAAACTCGCCATTGTAGTTAGCAGAGCAGAAATTTACTGGTCTGCAGCGGTTGTAATATGATGTCACATTCTGCACATTCTTTCTTTCAGGTTGCAAACTATTTAAATGTATTCATATTCATTTTTAATATTGAAATAATTTAAATTGATCATGTAAATATGCAATCTACTCCACTTTACTGAAACACTGCACTCCTGATGTGTTACACTTTTTTTTAAATTTTTTTAAATTTAGCAAAGAGTTCACGACATGACGTATAGATCTTCTATTGGTCACACTTCCTAACGTGATACAAATTTGCAGGGCAGAGTTCAGCAGACTTGAACTTTGGGATGCAGTGAAATTTGCGTGAGCATTAAGTCCCAAAGTTGTATTTGACCAAGAGTGTTAGTGTGCACTGCTAGATCAGAGTAAATAATTGGAAAAATGGTGTAAGCTGGCAACCTATTTGCTTTCAAAACACCCTCATATGGACTTGCATATGTACACTGACAAATAAAAACCTTGATAGTTGTGTAAATTTGAAAATGAAGCAACGCGGGTCTATCGCTGAGCCCCGCACCATATGGATGAAATATGGATTTAAAGTGTGCCGAGTATGTGTGTACGTGGGTGTTCGCATAACCGTGTGTAATTCCACACATTCCATCTGCCTAGTCGGGCCCTTTAAGTCTGTTAATATCTTCACCAGCTCATCACATTGTCTTAATAACAGCTGATTCTTTTGGACTGACCCCTGCACCCTGTGACATGCATCAGCAGCTAAATTTGGCCCAATTGTGGTCGAATATGCAGCAAATATGCATTCCTGCCTTCAGGACACTTCTTCTTCCTCTGCTTTGGCACTGTGTTTTTATGAAGAACACTGAACGGCTGTTAAGCAGCTTTTGTGAGGGTGTTTATAAAGAGTCCTCTTAAATCAGTTGGACTGTATACAGAGCCTTGATAAGTGTTTTCAGTGTAGGGAACAGTCGTTTAGGGTTTCTTTTATTGGGAAGACCTGTTTGCTTCAGTGAACCAGTTTTCAGAGTCAGATCACAGATTTGTTGAGTCATCACTGAGAAGTATTGCCGAACATCCCTGTGCAGCTTTTTTATTGTAAAATACTTAAAACTTGCTTTCTATTATGATGTTTTCAATTATGTTATGTAGGTTGCCTCAAGTATGTTTATGGTTCCAATATATAGCACTCCTGACAGTTTAACTACCCAAGTTCTACCTTTAAGGGTGTTCACACTGACAGCAATTAAATCACTGGAGGTCGTCGATTTTCATGCATCATGAGGCGGATCATGTTTTGCTTGAATATATGTCTCAATAAAAGATGATCACAATTTCTCTTTCATGCCATTTTTAAAAACTGCATTTTAAAAAGATGTAATTGAATCATTAATCAAATCAAATAAAATTTCATTGTGAATTAAATCAAATTGAATCATTCTAAATATGATCTATGAATCATGAATTGAATCATCTTTCGAATAGTCCAGTTGGTAATCTTGATGGACATGAGGTTAAACTGCTCAACATTGTTGAATTCCCAATAGATGGTGTTGTTTATCATCTCAAATTGCTCTGAAAATTAGCAACTTGCAGTCACTTTTTCATTGCAAACCACTGTCAGTGCGAATAACTTTTTGCAGTTCAGTGTTTTGCAACCATTGTAAATTGAAATGTCAAATAACAAAACTAAACTGAAATTTTAAAACAAATAAATAACACGAATAAAAGAAATCTCTGGCTAATCATAATCCAAACAAAGATGCTGCATACATGCAGCATGCACAGCTTTTAATTCCAATGACAAGTCAGTCAGAGATCACTACACTGAAAGAAATGGTGTAGAATTGACATTAAAACAACGTTCTCTCAGAAATTGTGAGTAAAATTGATAATTAGAAACAAATGGTTTCTAAGGCAAAATTAAATTTTTATAGCACACCTGTACATACACAGTTTGTCTATTTTTGTATATATATGTGTGTGTGTGTGTATTTTACTCACGTCTTTATTTTACATTATCTGTGTGTTGTTTGCTCTATGTACTGGAAGCTTCTGTCGACAAAACAAATTCCTTGTATGTGCAAACACTTGCCAATAAAGCACTTTCTGGTTCTGATTCTGATTTTGAAAAGTAACGTACTGAATTAAATGTGACATTTTAAAGTAAATACTGAAATGGTATTTTCGTATAAAATGTACTGCAATAATCGTTGTAGTTTGGACTGACTTAACCCCTCACCTAGCTTTGTTTATTAGGTGGTGTATGAGTTAAACAAGGACATCACCTCAGCAACTGTTTAATTGTTGCGGAATGAGAGCTGATAGCTGATGGGAATTATGTTTAGCATGGGCTAGATTATGAAAAATCATCAGGCAAGTTATTTATATTCCTGTCTTTCTCGGGGCCTTCGCCTCATTTTCGAAACCGCAAAAGCCTGAAGCCTAGCAACCTGCAGAAAAAAACACAGCACTCCTGTGGTGGGTATTCAGCACCCTCTTAGTCGGGTTCTTTGTTTTTGCCCTCACTTTCTTGTGTGTGTGTGTGTGTGTGTGTGTGTGAGTGAGTGTGTGTTCTCACTGAACTTCCTCCCTTGTGCTCATGGGTTTTTCCAGTCACCCTGGGGCCCAATGGAGCAGGAAGCCCCACAAGCTTATCATTTCCTCTGCTTCTGGCTCTGCCTGAGCCGCGTGTATGGTAAACACACTCACACACACAGATCCTGACAGGCATGTAGGGTGAATCCAAGCGCTGATGCACTGACACAGACAACAGCTTGGACGTTAAACAGGTATTTGTAGAAACGCACATCGGGGCCGCTCATGGTGTGCTTGTGTGTCCGTTCAGTGTGAAGTCTGTGTTTTGAGTCCTAAAGGGAACTGGCTAGCTATCCCATTTGGCCACCATTGCCTTTTTGCTAGCCAGTTGGCTCCAGTCATCATCCAATCAGCACATTCCTCCTCATGAATACACTGGGACCACTTTTGGCAGGCCACGCTGGGTGGGGTAATGTTCATATCCTGTGCGCTGACCCTTACGCACACACACACTTGTATGAGACATCACAGCCGTCACAATAGACCAAAGATTCTTTTCTCTCGAGTTTGTCAGCCAATCAGTTAAAGTCAGGCATGATTCCTCAGTGCTTAAATAGACAGGTACATGTAGATGAACAGATGAAAGGAAGTGAGAAAGGGAGGGAAAGAATTGCTCTTTAGAGGAGAGCGAGTGGGCACAAAGCTCCCTCAGTGCTTGAGTGGCACTGCCAGTTTGTGCGGACCTGTTGTTGTGCGAACACAGACCCTGCTCTGTGTGTGTGACCCAGCTGCCCTCCCAGCATTACATCAGTCTCCCACATCACCCACACACAATGAGACTCCAGTCAGCCATCCCTCCATATGCCCAGCACGCTGCCCGCATGCAAAAAGCAGCTTTACGCTCTCACACACGTGTGTGTGTGTGTTTGTGTAGTGTTTTTAGCTGAGCTCTTTATTAGTGCAGTTTGGGACAAGCATCTCTATTACTGTTGCTGATACTTATGCTTAGGAATTTTATCAAATCCCTAAACTTACTGTAAGTAAACTTTGGCATGTAAACCATCCTGCGTTTTGAACACTCACCATTATGCTGTTCCAAACCCTTTCAATCTCTTTGTGGAAGGTATTTTTTAAAAATGTTGTTTTGGACAACATATGCTTTAATTGTATGGAAAAATGTCAAATTATCATCTTTTATGTTCCACTGGAGTAAAAGTTGTATAGGTTTAGAATAACATGAGGGTGAGTAAATGATTGAGAGAATTTTTATTTTGGGTGAACTGTTCCTTTGAATTGAAGGAAGAATTCAAGCCATATCTAGAAGATGATAGACTTGATAGGCCAGTAAGCAGCATTCAGAACACACTGCTAACGCCATAGTAATGCCCATTTAACTACCTAGAACACCTGGCATTTCTGGGCAACTCTCTAGAAAACCACATTAACAACATGGCAGCAACATAGTAATGCCCCGGCCACTACCTATAACACCATAGCAATGCCCTGAAAACTCTCCAGAACACCATATTAAAGAGAGAGTTCACCCAAAAATGAAAATTCTGTCATTAATTACTCACCCTCACGTCGTTCCAAACCCATTAGACCTTCGTTCATCTTCGGAACACAAATTAAGATATTTTTGATGAAATCGGATAGCTCTCTGACCGTGCATAGACAGCAACACAACTGACACATTCAAGGCCCTGATAGGTAGTAAGGACATTGTTAAAATAGTCCATGTGACATCAGTAGTTCACCCTTAATTTTATTAAATTCTACAACAATATTTTTTTGTGTGCAAAAATAACATTTTAAATGTTTGAATAAGGAATATTATCTGTGTGTGTGAGCTGTTGCATACTGAGCAGAGGGGGCAGGAAAGGGCTGTTGTGTTTCTAGGCCACATTCTTAAGCAGAGAGAGTAACCAGGCATGAAGTCTGCGCTCAGTGTGGCCCGTCCCTTCTCATACAACCACAGAAAGAGCCATCTCTCTCTCACTCTCTTTCTCTTTTCTCTGCTTGCTTTCTTTTTTCTCCCCTCTCATAGCTGAACTGGCCCACTTGGCCCCTCTGACCTGCCTCCTTTTCACTTCCTTTGTCTGCGAAGTTCATGCTGGCATGTTGCATGTTGATTTTTCAGCATAAACACTATTGTGTGTAATCTTATCACCTGAGGCTGACAGCTGTCTCCTATACGTACCAGATCTGGTTTAGAAAATTACCGGGAGCCTGGTCATATCCTCTAGAAAAACGACAGTCGTCAGCAGATCTGTCACTCCTGGTTTTGTTTAGCCCCGATTTGGCTGCGTAACACGCTTTGCCTCAAACTCGCCACAGGCCATAAGGTGTGAATCTCCTCCAGCCATGTGTCACTGTAGTTTAGAAGCTACTTGTTTGCCACAGCTTAGAGGAGACGTGTGTGTGTGTGTGTGTGTGTGTGTGTGTGTGTGTGTGTGTGTGTGTGTGTGTGTGTGTGTGAATATGGGTGAGAGAGTGGTGCTTTGTGTAAGTTTGAGGAGCTCTCAGAGTGGACTTTGATGGTAATAGGCCAAAAACTACTTTAAGAGGAAGGAGAAATTGAACAGAATCAAGGTAGGTCCATGTGATGGTGACTCACATGGCCATCCTTCTGTTTTTTTTGCTTGTTCTGTTTGTTTTTCCTTAATTTTACGGAACCGTTAGCCCACAAATGAACATTCTGTCATTATTTACTCACTCCTGTGTTGTTTTAAATCTTATTACTTTCCTCTTTCTGTGGGACACACAAGGAGAAATGTTGAAAATGTACTGGCCACTGTTTACTTTACAATGAAAGTGAATGGGGATCTGGCCTGCCAAGCTTCAAAATAATTCAAAAGCACCATAGACATTTTAGAAAAGCTGTCAAAATGATTATCTTCCAGGTTTTCTGAAGCTGATAGCTTTATGTGAGGAACAGACTGAAAGTCTTGCAATCCATATCCATTCAACCTTCAGGTGGTTGCTTGATCAATAATGAAGCAATTGGTTTGAATGTGTGTGTAAGTGCAAATGAGATATGAAGGGAAGATAAGTGAATGTTGATTTTTGTTGTCATGTAACTTCAGAAGACTTAAAATATAGCTTATAGTCTCATGCAGTGTTATGGTTAATTAGAACTATTATATTTTTTGTTAATTGAAATAAAGCTAAAATTAAATAAATATTGCATGAAAAATGCAAACTTAAATAAAAATTAGAAATGTTTTGTTGGCAAATAACAAAACAAAATGCCTAAAACTGAAATAAGAATAAAGCAAAATAAATATATATTTAAAAAAATGAAAAAAGCACATAAAATTTTAAAACTTGAAGTATAGCCTATATTTAAATAAACTTAATATACAAATCAAAGCTAATTCAAAATATTAATAAATAATATAATGGTAAAATAGCATAAGATATAAATGAAAACAACTGAAAGTATAAAAAATGTAATTAATTTTAAAAAATTAAAATTCAATAAACAATTGAGCAATAATTAAATCTTACTTCTATGGTGTTATTTTGCCATTTTGGAGCTTGACAGCTCCAGTCCCCTTGACAGGCTCTTTCTTTAGCATTTCTCCTTCTGTGTTCCACAGAAGAAAAGCATTAAGATACGAGTTAACCATAAGTATGAGCAATATTTGGGATGGTTTGCTTTTGCAGTAACCGCTAATTGTGAAATACACTGCAAGAAACTTATTGTGTGTGTTGTCTGTTCACCAGTCATCACAAAACTAGAAAGCTCAGCTTATGTTTGTCCCCATCACATCTCAAAAAAATATAAATATACAGGTGCATCTCAATAAATTAGAATGTCGTGGAAAAGTTCATTTATTTCAGTAATTCAACTCAAATTGTGAAACTAGTGTATTAAATAAAATCAATGCACACAGACTGAAGTAGTTTAAGTCTTTGGTTCTTTTAATTGTGATGATTTTGGCTCACATTTAACAAAAACCCACCAATTCACTATCTCAACAAATTAGAATACTTCATAAGACCAATAAAAAAAAAACATTTTTAGTGAATTGTTGGCCTTCTGGAAAGTATGTTCATTTACTGTATATGTACTCAATACTTGTTAGGGGCTCCTTTTGCTTTAATTACTGCCTCAATTCGGCGTGGCATGGGCATCGGAAGCAAAATAAAAGTGGGTAAAAAATAAAAAAAAATAAAATTACTGTAGTGTATGCCGTCTTCTGTAGTCTGGTGCCTTTTAATTAAGGGAATAGGCCGCCTTGTTGGCAGGGGTTATTTACATTACCTTTGCTCACTAATGTCACAACATTACAAAAGACGGCTATTTAAACGTGTTTCCAGTGGCGCAGCTGGTAAACGCGTCCGTTTTTTGCCGAAATCGTGCTTCTCCCTTTCCACATCTCATATTACATCGGAAAAGCATTTGTTTTGAATTAAAACAAAAATGAAGGAAATAATCGAAAAGTTTTAATAAAGTACCGGGTAAGGTTAGGTGTATCTGAGCAGCAGATACGCTAAGATACTTTGTCGCGGGAGTGCAGCAGGCGCGAGTAACTAGTGAAAACACAGAATAGAGTTATATGGACTCTGAATGAGCCAAGTGGAATAGATTTGAGGAAGCAGCAGTGAATTCAAGGCTGTAACTAAATGGAGTTTAAGCTGTTAGGGCATTCGTTATGTGGAATGGATTTGACTGACGTCACTCTGAAAAGTGCACAGACATATTCACTGAATTAGAGACGGTAAAAGTGGGTGGGTCCAATATCATTGGTCTTCAAAAGTGGGTGGGTCCTGTCCCACCCTCATATAATGGTTCCGACGCCCATGCATGGAGGTGATCAGTTTGTGGCACTGCTGAGGTGGTATGGAAGCCCAGGTTTCTTTGACAGTGGCCTTTTTTCTCTTTTTCTCTTTTCTCCTTGACAGTGGCATTTTTTGGTCTCGTTTCTCATTTTCCTCTTGACAATACCCCATAGATTCTCTGTGGGGTTCAGGTCTGGTGAGTTTGCTGGCCAGTCAAGCACACCAACACCATGGTCATTTAACCAACTTTTGGTGCTTTTGGCGGTGTGGGCAGGTGCCAAATCCTGCTGGAAAATGAAATCAGCATCTTTATAAAGCTGGTCAGCAGAAGGAGGCATGAAGTGCTCCAAAATTTCTTGGTAAACGGGTGCAGTGACTTTGGTTTTCAAAAAACACAATGGACCAACACCAGCAGATGACATTGCACCCCAAATCATCACAGACTGTGGAAACTTAACACTGGACATCAAGCAACTTGGGCTATGAGCTTCTCCAGCCTTCCTCCAGACTCTAGGACCTTGGTTTCCAAATGAAATACAAAACTTGCTCTCATCTGAAAAGAGGACTTTAGACCACTGGGCAACAGTCCAGTTCTTCTTCTCCTTAGCCCAGGTAAGACGCCTCTGACGTTGTCTGTGGTTCAGGAGTGGCTTAACAAGAGGAATACGACAACTGTAGCCAAATTCCTTGACACGTCTGTGTGTGGTGGCTCTTGATGCCTTGACCCCAGCCTCAGTCCATTCCTTGTGAAGTTCACCCAAATTCTTGATTGTGTAGCCTAGTGAACCAAACCGAGAGACCATTTTGAAGGCTCAGGAAACCTTTGCAGGTGTTTTGAGTTGATTAGCTGATTGGCATGTCACCATATTCTAATTTGTTGAGATTGTAAATTGGTGAGTTTTTGTTAAATGTGAGCCAAAATCATCACAATTAAAAGAACCAAAGACTTAAACTACTTCAGTCTGTGTGCACTGAATTTATTTAATACACGAGTTTCACAATTTGAGTTGAATTACTGAAATAAATGAACTTTTCCACGACATTCTAATTTATTGAGATGCACCTGTATTTATGTCTTTTGTATTTTGTTCCTACAGGTGACATCACACAGAAGGGCTATGAAAAGAAACGAGCTAAACTTCTCGCACCGTTCGTACCACAGACCCAAAGTAAGACTCACCACACAGATTTCCTGTCTGCTAATTTTCCTTCTCCTCTCTGTTTCTTCTTTTGCATGCCACACAATGCCATCGTCAACACTGGTCAATTAAATATAATGTAGAAGTATGACATCTGTGACGTTGCATTAATTATGTTGCACTATTTTAACCCAGTTCCATAAAATTTGTATCTGAGATTTGTTTTTATTTTTTCTGTATTGTTTGCAAATGCGTGGCTCCATGCTGCACCCTAATGGTGATCTGTAGAACTTCACCTGCTGAAGGCATCAATCTCTTCATTAAGACACTGCACTTTAAAAATAAAATGAACACTTGAAATAGTATTGTGGCCAAAGCAGCTATTAGTAAACCATCTTCTTATCTGGAAGCATCGAGTAATTTGATTCTTTTCCGATTATGCCATCACACTTCTCAGGGTCTTTCCGGCCTGTTAATGTCCACACACAAACACACACACATTTATACATATAGGCTTCCTGTAAGCAGCAGCCCACTGGCAGGCATGAAAGAGGAACTGAAACAGTTAAGTTCACTATATTGGTGGGTTTTGACAGTTCAGTGACCTCATATTTGACGTCCTTGTTCTATAGTTACACAAACCATTACATACTAGATTGCAGGGACAAGTTTTTTACACAATATAGGTTTGACCTTCAAATATCTCATTCGCAATATGTAGCCATATTTGTAGATATGTTTTCATTCGAAACCCCCAATATCAAATGTGCCAGTGTGTCTTCAAAGGTGCTTCTGCCCTGTCTGCGTCTAATTTCTATCCTCATACTGTATATATAACATAAATGTTATACTAAACATGTTTACAGCTTACTGTCATTATTTACTCACCCTCGCCATTATTTACTCACCCTGTGATCTTTATAGATGTGGATGTGAGCATCCAGCTGACCCCGGGCCTTTCTTCAGACCCTACCTCTACCCCTAAAGCCGTCCCCGTTGCTGCCCCACGGCAACACCGAGCTCACCGCAGCGGGGGAACACGAGATGACCGCTACCGGTCAGGTAAGCAAAATCAGTTTGCCAGTACGATAAGATTTTTAAAGTGTCTCCTCATACTTGCATTTATGTAATTAGAAATACAGTGATATTGTGAAATTTTACAATTTAAAATAACTTTTTTCTTTCTTAATATATTCTAAAATGCAATATATTTGAGTGATGACTGCTGAATCTTCAGCAGCCATTACTCCAGTCTTAAAGGGATAGTTCTCCCAAAAATGTAAATTCTGTAATTAGTTACCCTCATGTTGTTCCAATCCCGTAAGATCTTTGAAAAACAAATTAGGATATTTCTGATGAAATCCGAGAGCTTTCTGACCCTGCATAGACACTTCCAAGGGAACTGACACGTTTAAGGCCCAGAAAGGTAGTACGGACATTGTTAAAATAGTCCAAGTGTGCAGAGAAAACAAAAATAACGACTTGATTCAATAATTTCTTCACTAATGAAGATGTCTTATGGGTTGTAAATGACATTAGGGTGAGTAATTAATAACAAAATTTGAACAGCAATTTACGTTTCTACCGTTACATTTTGAGGCTGACCCAAGGAAGCCCATTTCACATTTGTACAAAGCAAAATATCTGTAATATTTGGAAGATGGAGGATTTTTGAAAAGTTAGCAATGGAGAAAGTGTCTTTGTCTCCTTATTGTGTAGCTGCATCATCAACCAGAAGGTACTAACCAGCCAAACCTCAAGTCGTTTCTCAAACCAGGCCCAAATAAACATACATTGTGTTACTGAATGCCTCTGTGTAGCTCTCTAATGTATTTGTCACCACGAAGAGACATTTCTTTGTCTCTACATGAGTCAGTTTAGTAACTACAGTCACTGTTTGGTGACATTGCTGGATGTCTCATCTGCCTCCTGTCATGTGGCATTGTGTAACTGTTTTTCTCTCCGTTTGCCTTTCTGTACTGTTCGTTCTCTCTTCTCATTGTTCTTTGCATCCGTCTGATAGATATCCACACAGAGGCTGTGCAGGCAGCTCTGGCCAGGCATAAAGAGGAGAAGATGGCCCTTCCCATGCCCACTAAGCGTCGTTCAGCCTTCGTCCAATCTCCTGCGGAAAACTGCACTCCTCCCGGTGGGTCCCGCTTCGCCCACAAGCCTTCTGCTGCTCCTTCTGTCAAGATCTCACTGACCAGCAGGGTTTCAAAAAACAGGCACACCCTGACCACACATATATAGCAAATTTGACACGTGATTAATTTAAGTAACCACAATTTCACTGCTAATACACTCTTAAGGCAATATATGTCTGCCTTTTTTTGTCTTATCTGCATTTAGTTTTTTGTTTCTGTGCAAAAATAGCTTTTTTTTTAACCATTGTTGTATACGTGTCGCCACAGATACATCATCGGCATCAGAGGACGAGGGCTCCCTGCGGAGGCGTCAGGCCGCAATCAGTGCAATGCTGGCTCAGAATCTCCAGAGTCCCGAGTACTGGATCAACCGCTCTGTCCAGGGCTCCTCCACCTCCTCCTCCGCCTCCTCCACCCTCTCTCATGGAGATGGCAAAACCCACAACCACAGCCAGGGGCAGACCAGCGTGCTCGCTGACGTGCTGGCACACACCCGCATAGGTACTGCAGGATAATGAGTCACACATACACACATGTTCAGGTGCTGAATCATAGACAACCACTAATACCACAAAAGAGCTTCAGTTTTATAGTTGTCTCGCACTTACGTAGGCACTATTTGACTTCTAATAACCTGGTTAAGGCAAAACAAAGCAGTACCACATCATAATTTCCAAATCAGTCAGCATTAATACGACTAATCAAACCTGTTTGTTCAGTTGTGTTTCATATTGAGCATGTGAACGGGTTCACCGGATGAATCACTGTGCTGTCATGTGTCCTCACTGCAGAGAGCAGCAGCGTTCCGCCTGACGTCACATCCACAGTGCCTCAGGACAGGAACTCCAGAGTGGACCTGCCACCCAACATCGCAGTGAGGGGCATGAGCCGCGGCCAGAGCCGCTCCAGCATGATGGACACTGCTGGCGGTATGGCCAACATCACATATCTATTTTCTGAGTTGAATTCCAAAGTTGTAATATTTAATTCAAAGCAAAATATTATATTAAAATATTAAGTTTTTTTATGAAATGAATTATTTTTTCATCCTATGGAGTATTGCTAATAATGTACTTCTATTAATTTGGGTTTTTATTTTTGGTGTATTTTCTTACTCAATAGCAGTTTTTTTTTTCTACAGCATTTAATATATTAACACTTGGTAGATAACTAGATAGCTGTTATTAGAAAATTGTATATTAAATTAATTACAAATTAATAAATAATTTTTGAGTTTAGAAATTTCTGTATATAATAAATAAGGTGTGATTAATGAATAGAAAATATATAACTAATTTATAGAAAATATATTTTTTATCATTTTACATCTTAAATGTATGTGGGTTTTAGAAATTAAATTTAGATAAAAAAATTTTAACATTTAATTATAATTGGTTTGTTTTTTTTAATAGATATGAATCATTCCAGTTATGCTCAGCTCTAAAATATTTGGTTGCAAGAAAACCTATTTTTAAAATCCCTATCCAGTAATCACAAGCGACTGAAAAAAACAATATAAATTCATTGATTTGAATGGCTTTTTCCACTTTCTGTTAAATATAAATGTAATGTCTTGTTTCATCACTAGTGTTTATTAGCACTGTTCACTTCCTGAATGAGCAACACACATAGTTTCCTGTCAGTGCCTTTTTTAGAGAGATTGTCATTTAACATGGTTGTTGTGTTTCTGTTAACATTTGAATGTTTTTTTGCTTCCTCCTCGTTCGTGATGCCGTCTGACTGTAGGAAAAGGTAGGGGTGGAGGGTTTTTTTAGTGCAGTGCAGTGACACCCAGTGGCTTTGTCCTCCCAACTTGGTCGTGTATGATTCTGTGTGGTGTTCCAGTTTGCTTGTTGTGACAAACCTCCTGATTGAATCATCTGTATTTGCTTTGACTCTGATGGTGTCCTTGACCAGCTCACATTCCAGTAATATGAACAGGTGAATGAGAATATTTCTGTCAACAGGTGTTCCAGCACACAGTCGTGTCTCCACCAAAATACAGCAGCTGCTCAACACGTTAAAGAGACCCAAGCGGCCTCCGCTCAGCGAGTTCTTCCAGGATGACTTTGAAGAGATTGTTGAAGGTATGAAGCTATTTTGGTGCCATACTACATTTATTTGGATATTTTCATAATATATGGAAAATGCTTTTATTTTGCTTCTAAATTATATATTCTAAATTTATAATTTAATACAACATTTTTTTTTTTACAAATGAAATCAGAATATAATTTTTACAAGTTTTTGTAGAACCTGATCATCATGTTCTCCAGCATGATTTAAGAATGATCCAAAGAGCTTCTTGAGCCTCAGTGGAAGCAAGAAAATCTGACCATGTTAACAAAGAGTCACTTGATCAGAGTCACAAATTTACCTGATTAGTGACCTAGAATTAGTCCCAGATTTTCAATGTGTCCTCAGACCTTTGGACCCTACTGTAACTATATTCTTTGTCTTCTCTACTCGCAGTTCCCCAGCCAGATCCCAACACACCCAGGCCAGAGGGGCGACAGATCATTCCAGTAAAGGGGGAGCCACTAGGGGTGGTCAGTAACTGGCCTCCAGCTCTGCAGGCGGCACTGGCACGTTGGGGAGCCACACAGGCCAAGAGTCCAGCCCTTACTGCCTTGGACATCACCGGCAAACCACTCTACACCCTTACTTATGGTAAAATGTTTGGATTGGCACAAGTAGTTTTGAAATGTTTTAATGGAATAGTTCACCAAAAATGAAAGCTGTCATTATTTACTCACCCTCATGTCATTCAAAACTCATATGCTACTATATTTATTATTTGTCTGCGCTTGTGTCACCATTTGATCGCTGTAGGTAAACTGTGGAGTCGCAGTCTGAAGTTGGCGTACACGCTGTTAAACAAACTTGGCACCAAAAATGAACCAGTTCTGAAACCTGGAGATAGGGTAAGATTTCAACACGGTACTTGGTACACTGCAATCATATACTGCTCTCAGCTCAAGGCTGTGTCTTATTCTCCATATCTCTCCCTTTAGGTGGCGTTAGTTTATCCCAACAGTGACCCTGGGATGTTCTGGGTGGCCTTTTATGGGTGTCTTCTCGCCGAGGTCATTCCTGTCCCGATAGAGGTGCCTTTGTCTCGGAAGGTATGAGAGAAGATTAAGTTTGAACAACTCTTCAAACATAATATCGGCTAGATGAAGTGTTCACAGTTGTTTGTCTGATTTTTAGGATGCAGGAAGTCAGCAGATAGGCTTCTTATTGGGAAGCTGTGGTGTGGGTCTCGCTCTCACTAGTGAAGTGTGTCTAAAAGGACTTCCCAAGACCCAGAATGGAGAAATAATGCAATTTAAAGGTTAGATCCCTGTTGCTTTTTCTCATCACCTTGCTTCATCAAATTCATCATTAAGTTTTCTTTTGAAACTGTAAAATGGAAGTCTAACCTGTTTTCTTACAGGATGGCCTCGGCTCAAATGGGTGGTCACTGATACCAAGTATCTCACCAAACCCTCCAAGGACTGGCAGCCACACATTCCTACTGCAAACACTGACACTGCTTACATAGAGGTGAGTGCAGGCAGGAGAGCGCACGTCTGTTTAGATGAGTAAGAATCCTTTCAATCTGTCTAATTCTGTGATGTGTGTGTTTTCAGTACAAGGCCTCTAAGGAGGGTACAGTGATGGGAGTGGCTGTGTCGAAGATCTCCATGCTGACACACTGTCAGGCTTTAACGCAGGGCTGTAATTACTGTGAAGGTGAGTGCTACACTACTTCTGTACAACAAACGCACTGAAACCTGTTATTCCAGTAACACAACGCTGAGCGACTCTTGGCTATAGAATTAAGTAGTAAGATAAATGAATTTATAACCAGTGCTTAGTCATAGATTATTTCATCAGATTTATACTAATTAGATGATTTTTTTCTGAATAGCAATTTGAAGTGGAGATTACTTGTTTTCTGTGTCTTTTTTTTCATTTAATTCTTCATCAAAATGTTATCTAGACCTTCTGAAAAATTGTTGAATCTTGACCTATTGACTGGCTTATCTTAATTCATCATCCAGTGTAATTTTAGAATTAAAAATTTACACTTTAAATTTAGGTCTCAAATGATTTAATATTTGCCATTAGTGTTATTTTAGTATATTTATTGCGATTTTGATTTAGGTTTTATTTTTGTATTTTCAGTTTCATATTAATTTTAGTTTAAATCTGAGTTTTTCATATGTGCTAGTTTAAGTGCTTAAACTTAAACTGATTTTTTTCAGATAGTGGCCAAACAACTAATTTCTAATTTTAAGTTTTTCATCTAATAATTATATTTTATTTTATTTCAGCTTTATTTCAGGAATCGAAAACTATTCTTAATTGTTTTAGTTAATAATAACAACATATAATATAATATAATATAATATAATATATAATATTAGTAAACATTATGCTGTTATAGTAATGTACTTTTTTCAAAGAGAATTGTATTTTCCTGTTCTCTTAGGAGAAACACTGGTTAATGTCCTGGATTTCAAGAAAGACTCAGGCCTTTGGCATGGAGTTCTAACAGTAAGTCTGATTCCTCTGAATATTTACGTTTTGTGAGTTCTTTTCAGTTTTCCAAACTTCCTGCATGACTGCCGGTATTTAACCTCCATGTGTTTGTGTTTTCTTACAGAGTGTCATGAACAGGATCCACACTATTAGTGTGCCATACTCTGTCATGAAGGCTTGTCCGCTGTCCTGGGTGCAGAGAGTTCATGTTCACAAAGGTAAAGACATCCTCAACATCTGTGCATATAATTGTTTCAGCAATCTGGCTGATGGTCAATCATCTAGAAAGAAATCATGGCACATTATCAAAATATCAACAGTTCTGTGCTATAACATCTAAATGTCTTTCATGTATGTGTGTGGGCATAGCTCGTGTGGCCTTGGTGAAATGTAGAGATCTGCACTGGGCTATGATGGCTCATAGAGATCAGAAAGACACCAATCTGTCTTCCCTGCGCATGCTGATAGTAGCTGATGGAGCCAATCCTTGTGAGTAAACAAGCTGTGAGAAATAGCTTGAAGTGGCTGTATTTCAGTGCAAATAAATGATCCATATTTCTGTCTTAGGGTCTGTCTCTTCATGTGATGCATTCCTGAACGTGTTTCAGTCTCATGGGTTGAAACCTGAGATGATCTGTCCATGTGCTTCCTCCCCTGAGGCCATGACGGTGGCTATCCGCAGGTACCTGCATGTATCAAGAGCTATACACATCATCATTATACACGTAATTGCCAAAGATATGCTTTAAAGTCACTTTATGCGTTTAGGTCTGGTGTTCAGGGCACTCCGCTCCCTGCCAGGGCCATTCTGTCAATGGCAGGACTCAGTCATGGGGTGATTCGGGTCAACACTGAGGATAAGAACTCTGCCCTTACCGTGCAAGATGTAGGACATGTCATGCCTGGAGGTAAGACTCCGCAACCATTTAAAAATTTCATTGTAGATCACGTAAGCATGACGTGAACTGTTGCCAAGTTTGAAACCACCTGCTACCTTGGAAACTACTAATGGGTATTGGCAACAAATTTAGTATGCAATACATCAGAAAAAAATGAATGCATCATTTGAAATTTGTATGAATGCTCACTATCACTGCAGTGCTGTGGGAAAAATATATATTATTTTATTATTTTTTAATAAATATAAATGATTGTTTAGTCTTAAATGCACCCTTGATTTTTTTTTTTTTTTTTTTTTTTCCCATTTCAGTTCAATTTAATAATTTTGGATTTAAATATTTTAAGATTTCAGTAAATTCATTACATTAGAGAGCATTTCTGTTTTTTCTTTCTGAACCACAGCTCTGATGTGTATTGTGAAGCCCGATGGGCCGCCCATGCTCTGTAAGACCGATGAGATTGGAGAGATAGTTTTGAACTCGCGTGCCGGAGGCACCATGTACTACGGCCTGCCCGGGGTGACCAAGAACACTTTTGAGGTATGGATAAAATGCATAGGAAGAAATATTTCTACAATCAATACACAGAATAAACACATTCACTCAAAACAATGTCTTTCTGACCTTATTGTCTACAGGTGATTCCTGTAAACTCAGGTGGTACTCCTATTGGAGACGTTCCCTTCACACGCACTGGACTGTTGGGCTTCGTGGGTCCGGTAAGTAATAGTATAGTAGACTTTGTTACATTTTTAAAGCATCTCTGCTTATAAATACTGTATATAGACTACCTTTTTGACCATTTGGGGCCAGTTGGATTAGCTGTAGAACAAAGCCTATTTACAGATTTGTGACATGGTAATCTGTCTTTTATTGAAAAAAACTCTTCTCTGCCCTCAGGGAAGTTTGGTGTTTGTGGTTGGAAAGATAGAGGGTCTGCTTTCAGTCAGTGGGCGCAGACACAATGCAGACGACCTGGTGGCCACAGCGCTGGCGGTGGAGCCAGTCAAAACTGTCTACCGAGGGAGGTACGAATGACGCAAAACTCATTCAGATTAAAAGTGTGTAGACTAATGTCATAGTGTGATGTGGTTCTGAGACTGTCTCTCGTGTACACAGAATTGCTGTGTTCTCCGTCACTGTTTTCTATGATGAGCGAATAGTGATTGTGGCAGAGCAGAGGCCTGATGCCAATGAAGAGGACAGTTTCCAGTGGATGAGTAGAGTCCTACAGGTAATACACAAGTTACCCTCAATGACCTCGCTAAAATCTATTTAGTTTTGTCTAAAGTAGGTCATTGAGATGAATGGGCCTGAGCTGAGAGGCTAAATGTAATGAGGCAGATAACAATGACAAATTTATAGTATCGTGTTGCCATTTATAGATTTTGTTTCTCTGTTTCAAAGTAATAGGTGTCATGACTCTCTGCTTTCTGCATGCTTTCCCACAGGCGACAGACAGTATCCACCAGGTGGGCTTATACTGTTTGGCCCTGGTCCCTGCTAACACGTTACCCAAAACTCCTCTGGGTGGTATTCATGTGTCTGAGACCAAGCAGCACTTTCTGGAAGGATCTCTGCACCCTTGCAATATTCTGATGTGCCCTCATACATGTGTGACCAACCTTCCAAAACCCAGGCAAAAGCAACCAGGTATTCTTGATTTGCATCTAAATCAAAACCAAAAGAATTGTCTCACTTTTTTTTGTTACTATGATGAGGGGAATAACCTTTAAGCATCAAGTTAACTGAGAAAAGTTAACTGTGATTTTAAAATGGTTTCATATATTATAGCCTGCACTTATGTTTACAGATTGTCCTTTCATATTTATTTTCCTTTTTTTTTATTTTAATTTATTAGTTTATTTTTTAATATAAACTTTTTTATTTATTTATTTTTTTTATCTTAATCTTTATTATTCATCTGTAAAGCACTTTAAATTACCATTTTGTGTGAAATTTGTTATAAAAATATACTTTCCTTTCTTCACAGTGGGAGTCGGTCCCGCCTCCATTATGGTGGGCAACTTGGTGGCAGGAAAGAGGATCGCACAGGCTAGTGGGAGAGATCTTAGGCTCATTGATGACCAAGAGCAATCCAGAAAGGTTAGCCGAAGATTTCAGTACCACTGCTTGCTAAGTAAACTCACTGTTGATATCCTTGCGAGATCCCAGGATATGATGATAGGCAATTTTAATAATGACTCTTATCTCTATAATAAAGTAATAAAATCTATAATTGTATCATAATACACAACTTTAACTCTATTATAATTATTTTGCAACATCAAGCCTCCAGTTTCTGAGTACCTCCAGACACCACTGGGATTCTACCTTTCGATCTGGTTTAAATGATAGTGTCATTAACTCAACACAAATAGAGTTTAAAGAGAACTGGGGATGAAGAGAGTTTGTCTAGTCTCCTCTAAGCTTGTCCTCTGGTCTGTCTTTTTCTCTCGTGCTCGGGGCTGTAGCTCTGTGTGTGGCCCACTAACATGGTAAGCCTGAATGCCAGCAACGCTCTGCTATTTGTGTGCGCTGAGCTTCAATTCCCCTTTGCAACCAGCCATAACAACATCAACCTCATGGCCTTAGAGATGAAAAACATGCATAAAGATATAGATTTTTATTAAAGAAATGTTGGTTTTACTTCAACAAAAAGCATAATGGAGAATAGGTTTTAACTTAATATCTCAGAATTGTGACTTTGTTTCTTGTAACTATGACTTTGTATTTGTCAATTCTTTATATCTTACAAAGTGGCTTAATTTCTAATTTTAAATTTTGTCTCACAAGTACCTCTTTATTTTTTTCTACTCTGAGACAGAAACATTATGTTTTGGAAACAGAAGAAATACTCTTGCTCTTTTGCTGCACGGTGTGGTCATTATTGCCGCTACCTGCATGAGTCCTGCTCTGGGTGTTTAAATATATATACAAACTATGTGAATTATCATCCCCCCCAAATATATATTATAAACCTTAGATCCTTTTTTGTTTGCTGGCTTAGTAATGCTGTTTGCTGAAATAATGCTATGAGTTGATTTTTGTGTCCTGTTATCATATTCAAGGCTAAGATTTCTGTTATTGAGGTCTTTGTTTGGATAATAAGTTGAGACCAGTCCTCTTCTGTCCTACAGCATCAGTTCCTGTCTGAAGCCCTGCAGTGGAGAGCACAGACTGATCCTGATCATGTCCTCTATATGCTTCTGAATTCAAAGGTGACACGCATACAACCCCCATAAAAAACTGATCATTTAGTCAAACCGTTTTGTACTGAGACTCTTCTTGCTTTGGCCTTTAGGGTGTAGCAGTGAGCACAGCCACGTGTTCTCAACTGCACAAGCGAGCAGAGAAGATCACAGCAGCTTTGCTGGAAAGAGGAGGAATTAACACTGGAGACAACGTAGTACTGCTTTATCCTCCCGGTAATGTCCATCTCCGCTTTCATAGTATATGTAAGGGTGTGGTCACTTCCCTGAAATTCTCTTTTAAATTCTGCGAGCGAACACTGATACATTGTTTGCCCATGAAAATTCACCAAACATTTGTAAATGTGACCACAGCTCAGTGAATATATAGCTAGAATTTTAACACATTAATGCACAGACTTTTAATATGCATTTATTTTGAAACTTTCAAGTGTGTGTTTTTTAAGATGATTTAAATATGGTAACTTTAGTCACTGGTAGGCACATAGAAAACCTTTTGGTTTTATCTACCAGTCATTAAAATCACCAGGTGCATTTCTCAGCACCTTAAACATCCAGAAATAACAGCATGAATCATCACATGGAATGTTATCAAGAAATATGTTTTTCTTTTCTACAGGCATAGACTTAATTGCCTCCTTTTATGGCTGTCTGTATGCTGGCTGCATTCCGGTCACTGTCAGACCTCCTCATCCACAGAACCTTGCCGCCACTCTCCCCACAGTCCGAATGATCATAGATGTGAGTCTAATTGGCACATGGCATCCATTTATGTTTTAATGAAGTGTAGCATGTTAATCTGACAAATGTTGTCTGTTTTAGGTGAGCAAAGCAGCCTGCATCCTCACAACTCAGACCCTGATGAAGATTTTACGGTCTAAAGAAGCGGCAGCCAGTGTGAATGTGAAGACTTGGCCGAATATCATAGACACAGGTACAGAAATTAAATATATTCACAGCTTTTATGACAACTGTTGAAAGATCAGTATCCCTGACTTGACTGATTTTGTGTGTGCAGATGATCTTCCCAGGAAACGACCTTCACACATCTATAAACCCCCCACTGCAGAAATGCTGGCCTACCTGGACTTCAGTGTGTCCACCACAGGCATGCTGACCGGAGTTAAGGCAAGACTTGTCTATCCATTCAGTTGTTCATTTTGCTTTTGGCAAGAACAGGTATGTACGATCTTTGACCGGTTATGTGCTAAACGTCTTGTTTATTTGTTTTTTTCAGATATCTCACTCAGCGGTCAATGCTCTGTGTCGGTCCATCAAACTGCAGTGTGAGCTGTACTCGTCCAGACAAATTGCCATCTGCATGGACCCCTACTGTGGCCTGGGCTTTGTGCTGTGGTGTATGTCTAGGTAGTACACGCAGTCAAACCTTTTAGTCTATGACCTAACCAGGCGTAACACAATAAATCACATCTATTTTATGTTAATCTGAGGTTAAGCTGAGACTGCACCTGGTTAGGACACAATGCCATGCATGGAATTTCTAGAATAGCCACTGTAATTTGTATCTGTGTCTGTCTAGTGTTTATTCAGGTCACCAGTCAATCCTGATCCCTCCCATGGAGTTGGAGACGTCTCTGCCCCTGTGGCTGAGCACACTCAGTCAGTATAAGATCAGAGACACCTTCTGTTCATACTCAGTCATGGAGCTCTGCACCAAGGGCCTTGGCACACAGACTGAAGCTCTAAAGGTGAGTCAACAGGATGTAGATTCACTTCAGTTCAAAATATTGGGGTTGGTATGATTTGTTTTTGAACAAAGTCTCTTATGCTCATCAAGGCTGCATTTGTTTGATCAGAAATACAGTAAAAACAGAAATATTATTACAATTTAAAATAACTATTTACTATTTTATTTATTTCAGTCTTCAGTGTCACATGGTCCTTCAGAAAGCATTCTAATCTGCTCAAAATACATTTTTTATTATTAATGTTGAAAACAGCTGTGATGCTTAATATTTTTGTGAAGACCGTGATTTCTCTGAATTCTTTGATTAGAGAGTTAAGAAAAAATAAAAATGCTTGGTAGCGATGTAAAAGTCTTTAAAAACGGTCACTTTTGAGCAATGCATCCTTGCTTAATGTATTTCTTAAAAAATTGTACTGACCCCAAAATTTGGTTGAAAACGGTAGTGTATAGTCACACACTGTCACATTAAAGTTATTATTCATCTACATGTCATTCTGAACCTGTATGACTCCAGTAAAACACAAAAGGGATATTCTTGAAGAATATCCTGGCCACTCTTTATAGCTCCAAAATGACAAAAAAGCATAAAAGTGATCCATTAAACTTGTGTACTATATTCCAAGTCTTCTGAAACCATACAATAGGTTCAAATTAGGACATACTGTATATGAAGAGACTCCTCTCTGGTTGGCATGTAGAATCAGTGTCCATTTTGTAAACTGTTATTTTTTGGCGATTCGATCGATCCAGTTCACAAAACCAGAGAATGATTCATTCACCAAAATGACTGATCCAGTTCCTGTTTCATCTCACTGCCAGGGGCAGATCGTCTTTTAAATAACATACGTTTTGGTCAGTTTTTCACACAGAGCTACCATATGGCTTCAGAAGAATTGAAATACACAGCCAAATGCACCACTTTTCAATCTCCATTTACTGCAATAGAACAACCAGCACATTATTAAAAATCCTTATTTTGTTTTCCTCTGAAGTTGGAAGAAGTCATACAGGTTTGGAATAGCATGAGGTTGAGTAAATAACAGAATTTTTGGGTTACTAATCCTGTAATACTGAGTCAAACAGCTTTCAGAAAGGGATGTTCAAGATAAACATGGTGTGGAAGTGTCTATAAAAGCTGACGAGAGATGTATGTGCAGGCGCGCGGCGTGAACCTCTCGTGTGTAAGGAGCTGTGTTGTCATAGCTGAAGAGAGGCCTCGTTTGGCACTCACACAGTCATTCTCCAAGCTCTTCAAAGACCTGGGCCTGTCTCCACGTGCAGTGAGCACAGCTTTCGGCGCAAGAGTCAACCTGGCCATCTGTCTACAGGTTGGGGCAAAAAATGTATTGCATCAACAGTGTCATGATGCAAGAGCAGAGCCTTATTTTGATTTCTGTCTCCTTCCATCAGGGCACTGCTGGTCCAGACCCGTCCACTGTTTATGTAGACATGAAGTCCCTCCGGCATGACAGGTATGTGTGAGATGAGTCTGGTGGTGACATGAAGACAGTCTGCTACATGCTTGCAGTGTGACATTGTCCTTCTTTTTCTGTCATAGAGTGAGGCTGGTGGAGAGAGGAGCTCCTCAGAGTCTGCCGCTGATGGAGTCTGGGACTGTAAGGCCATCCTAGTTCTGTCCTTCTTTATCTTACACTGTTATTAGAAGACATATCAGTCATCCCGTTTTGTTTTTTTTGCCTTGCCTTAGATTCTTCCTGGAGTGAGAGTAATCATCGTGAACCCAGAGACGAGAGGACCATTAGGAGACTCTCATCTAGGCGAGGTGACCAAACACACTTTCATTTGAGCAATAACACAAAAATAACTTGTTTCAGTGATGTCAGTCTGTCCACGTCCACTCCATATACTCAGCAGGGTCTGTTTGATGGCTAACATGTTCATCGCTTTCTTGCCTTGTTTTTCAGATCTGGGTGAGCAGTCCTCATAATGCCAGTGGTTATTATACCATCTATGGTGAGGAGAGCCTGCAGGCAGACCACTTCAACACACGGCTGAGCTTTGGAGACACTGAAACGCTCTGGGCCAGAACTGGGTATCTGGGATTTGTCAGGAGGACAGAGCTACTGGATGCAAGAGGAGGTCTGTACTGTTACAGATTGATGATTATTGTGAAAGGATTATTGCAAAATGGATTCTTCAGACTCTGAATTTGGAATTGATAAACCATATTCGCAGCCTTCACTTGCCCTGCCAACATTTTACTTGCTCCAGCACAACAAACTATACATTTGTATCATTAAAATAGTCTAATTATCAATATATAATTTTATTTTTATAATCTATTATTACATTTTTTAGTGTTTTATTATATATTTGCATTCAAAAGTTTGGGGTCAGCAAGTTTTTTTATGCTTTTATTTAGCAAGGGTGCATGAATCAATCAAAAGTTACAGTAAAAGCTTTTACGCTGTCACAAAAGATTTCGGTTTCAAATAAACTATTTTCTGTTGAACTTAAAAAATATTAAGCAGCAACTGTTTTCTACATTGATAATAAGAATGAGCACCAGATTACAATGTTTTCTGAAGGATCGTGTGACATTGAAGTGATCGCTGAAAATTCAGATTTGCCATGACAGGAATAAATTACTTCAAAAGAAATTATTTTTTATTTTAAATTATTAAAATAAAGATAAATAATTTTTTAAAATATCTAAAAATAGAAAAGTTTTTAAAGTGTAATAATATTTCACAATTAATAAAATAGCTTTTTTTTTTTTTTTTTTAGCTCAAATAAAAGCAGCCTTGGTGATCATGAGAAACTTTTTTCAAAAACATAAATAAAAATTACAGACCCTAAACTTTGTAGAACAGTAGCATACATTTTTTTTTTTCTTTTACATATATAAATAAAAGAAATTCCATCAAATGTTCAGTTTTCCTAACAAAAAATGCCATAACAGATGGATTTATAGTTTTTTTTTTTTTTTTTAATTATACAGGAAAATATTCACAACCAGATGTTTAAGCGTGCAAGGGATAAAAATGCACATACATGTTCAAACAATGTAACATATAGTACTGCTCCAATAGCACAAGTGACATTTTATCATGCTCCTTTATCTTCCACACCAGATCGCCACGATGCTCTGTTTGTGGTGGGTTCACTCGATGAAACACTGGAGTTGCGAGGTTTGCGTTATCATCCCATTGACATTGAGACCTCTGTGTCTCGGGTGCACCGCAGCATCGCTGAGAGGTGAGAACCTCTAGAACACTGACACTCCTGTCTGAACATATCAGTTTCCGATTACCACTCTAAACAAGTTTTGTTGTTACTATACATTTATACTTGTGTTTTTAAGTTCATGTCTCTGATTGGATCGTATGCTTTATCTTACAGCGCTGTCTTTACATGGACCAACCTTCTGGTGGTTGTGGTAGAGCTCAGTGGATCTGAGCAGGAAGCTCTCGATTTGGTTCCCCAGGTCACTAATGTAGTTCTGAAAGAGCATCACCTCATAGTTGGTGTGGTGGTCATCGTGGACCCCGGCGTCATCCCTATCAACTCGCGGGGTGAGAAGCAACGCATGCACCTGCGCGACTCCTTCCTAGCCGACCAGCTGGATCCCATCTACGTGGCGTACAACATGTGAGCGTGGACTAACGTGCTTAAAGCTCAACATGGCACCCAAAGAACCACTCACAACAAGCCGTTCTCCTCTGTGCCGTCAGCACGCAACATGGAGGAAGAAGCTGGCTAGTCCTCTTTCTGCCCCTGCGCTGAGCCTTGTACATATTTTTATGTTCTTGTTAATGTGATTGTGGCCTGTTCGACCAATGGCGGTCACCCGGCTCAAGCCATCCAACCTTCTCTGGACATCCAGGAGGGTGGTGCTGTTCTTTTAGAATATATTTCTGCCCTTTAAAACAGGTGAAACCACATCTTCGCCAGTCGCATTGACTTCGATGTCCAACTTCTGGTGCAACTTCCGATTTGCCTCTTCCATTGAGCAGCGCTTGTGCTCTTGCAGTCAGACCCGAGGGACTAACAAAAAGCTTTTCTGCGCACTTTATCTCCTCTCGTGGCCAGAGGAGTGTCCTTTGGTTTTCATTCTGGAAGTGCTAACTTAGTTTTATGGATCAACAGTATCACCAGCAAAACAAACATATCTTCTTTTATTCAAAACTGCTAGTCATTTTAATAGTTTTAAAATAAATGCGCTGCATTTTATTGCGTGAACAGGTTTTGTTTTTGTTTTTACTCACATTGCCAACTGTAACTGTAAGAACTGGAGTGAGTAGGGGTTTGTGACATTGTTCTCACTCAAAGCACAGCAATTTTAACACAATACATTCGTAACTTGACATCTATATGCATTCAACGTATATTAAGGGTGACAGAAACGTTTGGAGATGAAGACAGTTCCATGCCTTATGAAACTTGTTTTTTAAATGTGTGTTTCTAACTTTATTTTGATTTGAGGTGACTGGAAAGGTGAAGAGATGGAAGGTGTTTGTATGTAAACTATATATTGTAGTGTCTCACTGGTGTTACTGTATAAAAAAATTGACCCCGTTATCTGGTCCTCCAAAAAACTTGACTGATCTTTCATACTCGATGGCAGTTCTTAGCAGCGGTGACTCAAGGTCATGATGCGGAAACAATTAAAATCTTTTTACACATTACAACCGTCACACAAAATTTTCATGGTTTCTCGAAAGCCCGGTTCACACACTAGGGTCGCCGAGTGGCAGACAGTGAACAACCCTTCAATGTTTTTTCAGTGTTTTGGATGTGTGTGAGAGTGTGAGCGTGCTAGAAAGCAAAAAGGGTGTTTTAACCGACATATGGAAAAAGAGAATGTGAGCTAAGAGAGGAAATATCTTTTCTATCTTAATAAAATTACAGTAACATTTATTAGCACCTAACATGTTTATTTCAAAATGGCCTTAGATATCAAATTTTTCTTTCTTCCTGCAGATTGTTTACATGTGAAATTCTGTGCAGCTCTTTAACAATGCACACATTCTCATAACTGTTCTTTTTGTATTTTTAATTCAGTTCTTAATTGTCAAAATATTGAGTGTGTTGGTGCAAAATTTATAAAGTTTTGTTAATTAAATTTATTGTTGTCATCACTGAATCTTTTCCTGTCTTTATTACAGTAACTTTATGTAACCAATGTGCAAATAACAAGCCTAAGAAGATTTAGCGCTCTTCCACATTGAAACAGTATCTAATTCTGTAATGAAGTGGCAGTCTAGTTCATTTCTATTTAACCTATGTGCTGTGCTGAAAAATCTTTATCCACAATTTGTTTTAAGTTAATTGAAAGAAAATAAATCAATAAAAAGAATGAATCCAAGATTTAGTGATAATATAGGATCAGTAATGAGGGTTAGCAAAACTACATCAGTGCAAATACTGAATTTAATTTATTTGAGCTGTTTTTAGGTTCTGAAATGACCATTATGGAGCACATGCTTGTCATTCAAAGCAAGCTTACTGTAGGTATAAATACAGGGACATATTAAGAAATTATATTTATGTCCTCAAATAATCCACACACACTTTCAGGAAAATCCACTCTTATTTACATGACATTTCATGAATCCAGGAATCATCAAATAAAATCATCAAGATACAAGCTACTGAAAGCTTCAGGCTAAATTCAGATTTGTCCACCAGAGGTCACCATATCCTCTGATTCTTACTCATCACTTTAGTTCTTCTCATGTCAATACAATCATGACACAAGCACACTCTACTGGATTTGAATTAGGCCTACTGTACATACAGAATACCATTATGTATTTGCAAAATCATATTTAATCAGAGGTGATATTCATTTCACGCTCAATCCAATAATAGAGGCTGTAGACTTTCAAATAAACATTTGGTCGGTTAGGTTTTCCACAAGAAGTGGCCTTCACACGAATTCCAATCAAAAAGTAGCGCTCCTCAATTTTGATATAGCAGTTCAGCGGTCCACCAAGATTTGTCTGCATGTTATGGCATAAACATACATGCACAATATATTATTATAAATAATGTAAGAGATATATCAAATAATATAACAAATATTAATAGTTCAGATAAGTGGCTTAACTCACTCCAAAAATAAACTATTTTGTTTAAATAAAAAAAAAAAAAACTGCTACAAGTGAACTTTGGCATGGATAAAAATAAAAATGGATATTTAAATTTGTTATACCATTCAAATGTTTTGGGTCTGTAGGATTTTGTTAATGTTTTTGAAAGGAATTGTGAAATATTATTACAATTTAAAACCAGTTTTCTACTTTAATATATTTTAAAATGTGATTTAATCTTGTGACGGCAAAGCTGAATTTTCAGCAGTCTTCAGTGTCACATTATCCTTCAGAAATCAAGCTGATTTGGTTCTCAAGAAACATTATAATTCATTTCAAAATTGAAAACAGTTATGTTAATTATTTAATTTGTGAAACTGCGATGTCTTCTTTGATTAATAGAAAGTTAATAGAAATAGAACAGCATTTATTTGAAACGGTCATTGAAGACATTTACATAATGTAACAAAAGATTTGTCACTTTCTTGTTGAATTAAAAAAAAAATCTTACTGACAGCAAACATTTGAATGTAAAAAATATGTGCAATATTAAAAAAATCATCTGAAAATCTCTTATGTCGATTGATAATATGGTACCAGGATACTACTATACTATGCAATTCCAATGTAGAAGCAGTTAAAGTTCATAAAGTTAAAGCACTAAGAAGAGTATTAAAACATACCTCACATCCGTCAACACCACCACCGAATTCACCAACACAAAGCATGTCTGCTGACACAGTATAGTTCCAATACTCTGGCTTATTGCACAAGGACCGTGACATTAATTCCACTTCGGCCTCTTGCAGTACGCCAATATCATCTGATAAATGTAAAAATAGAAAATATAATACAAACATCTTCAGTCAGCTATTGTAAATAGCTGCAGTGTCAACTCACCACCAGGCTGAGCGTTGTATCCTGTGATGTGACACGATTCATATCTATGATCGGCAGTGTCTTCATCAGGCACACAGATGGGATGGACAAACTCATTAAACTCAAAAGGGGTCGTCATTTCTAAAAGAGCAATATTGTACCGCAAAGTGACGGGATTGAATCGTTTGTGTTTAATAATTCTGGCGACTTCTGATTTCTGTGTGGATTTAGCATCAACATCCAATCTACTGCTTCCTGCTCGGATCAAAAATAGGCTATGGGAGGAAATGCAACAACTTTATCAGAGGCTATAAGCAGATAAATACTGGCTGTTTAGGATTAAAGTAGCTACATATTACCTTTGTTCCTGCTCATTTACACATGAAGCTGCTGTCATTATCCAGTATCGGTGGACGATAGCTCCGCCGCAGACCTGAGTGAACGGGGCAGATGAATTGGGCCGGTGCTGTACAGACACCTGCCACGGCCAAACGCTCACTTTGACGTTCTCGCCTCCGATCATCCGTTTATCTCGACGTGCATCCACTCTCTCAGGCCTGTTTCCGCACAGATAATCTAGGAGATTGGTAAAAACACACACAGTTCTGTTACCAAGTTCGCTGAAAGTAACGTTAGTGCACTGATCTCGTTGTTTATAAAGTTAAAACTCACGCTTTTCGGGCGGAGTACCGATCGCGGCATAATAAAAAATTACCCCCCACCCCAAAGTACCCATAAAAATGAGAATTTTCATGCTAGGGCTCATTACGGAGACGTTTAGTTCATTTAAAGCGACAGGGTGCGTGACTGACAAATAACGGTCAAATTTTGAATTCTGTGACGTCAGTCATTACGTTTTGTGAACCGATAATGTAGCTCAGTGCCGTCAACCGAAACCGAAAGCATTTTCATAACCGGATTATTAAATAAAATAAGTAAATAATAAAAAAAAGTTTATGAGCCGGTGTTGTGCCCATTTTCGACTCCCTGCCAAATTATTACCCCCCCCCATCCTAACCCCACCATTGTTGCCAATTTAGCAATTTTGTTACTAAATTTAGCAACTTTTCAGACTACCCTAGGAACTTTTTCTTCCAAAAGCACCTAGCAACAAATTTAGCAATTTTGAAAAAATTATTTGGCAACTTTTAAGTGACTCAGACAATAAAAAGACACATTTTCCATCCAAATTACACAAAAGGAAAACCAAAGATGCCTAGCAGTACACACATCAGGTGAATTGAGTTACAGTGGGGCAAAAAAAAGTATTTAGTCAGCCACCAATTGTGCAAGTTCTCCCACTTAAAAAGATGAGAGAGGCCTGTAATTTTCATCATAGGTGTACCTCAACTATGAGAGACAAAATGAGAAAAAAAAAAAAAAAAAAAAAAAAAAAAAATCACATTGTAGGATTTTTAAAGAATTTATTTGCAAATTATGGTGGAAAATAAGTATTTGGTCAATAACAAAATTTCATCTCAATACTTTGTTATATACCCTTTGTTGGCAATGACAGAGGTCAAACGTTTTCTGTAAGTCTTCACAAGGTTTTCACATACTGTTGCTGGTATTTTGGCCCATTCCTCCATGCAGATCTCCTCTAGAGCAGTAATGTTTTGGGGCTGTCGCTGGGCAACACGGACTTTCAACTCCCTCCAAAGATTTTCGATGGGGTTGAGATCTGGAGACTGGCTAGGCCACTCCAGGACCTTGAAATGCTTCTTACGAAGCCACTCCTTCGTTGCCCGGGCGGTGTGTTTGGGATCATTGTCATGCTGAAAGACCCAGCCACGTTTCATCTTCAATGCCCTTGCTGATGGAAGGAGGTTTTCACTCAAAATCTCACGATACATGGCCCCATTCATTCTTTCGTTTACACGGATCAGTCGTCCTGGTCCCTTTGCAGAAAAACAGCCTCAAAGCATGATGTTTCCACCCCCATGCTTCACAGTAGGTATGGTGTTCTTTGGATGCAACTCAGCATTCTTTCTCCTCCAAACACAACAAGTTGAGTTTTTACCAAAAAGTTCTATTTTGGTTTCATCTGACCATATGACATTCTCCCAGTCCTCTTCTGGATCATCCAAATGCTCTCTAGCAAACTTCAGTCGGGCCCGGACATGTACTGGCTTAAGCAGGGGGACACGTCTGGCACTGCAGGATTTGAGTCCCTGGCGGCGCAGTGTGTTACTGATGGTAGCCTTTGTTACTTTGGTCCCAGCTCTCTGCAGGTCATTCACTAGGTCCCCCCGTGTGGTTCTGGGATTTTTGCTCACAGTTCTTGTGATCATTTTGACCCCACGGGGTGAGATCTTGCGTGGAGCCCCAGATCGAGGGAGATTATCAGTGGTCTTGTATGTCTTCAATTTTCTAATAATTGCTCCCACAGTTGATTTCTTCACACCAAGCTGCTTACCTATTGCAGATTCAGTCTTCCCAGCCTGGTGCAGGTCTACAATTTTGTTTCTGGTGTCCTTTGACAGCTTTTTGGTCTTGGCCATGGTGGAGTTTGGAGTTGGACTGTTTGAGGTTGTTGGACAGGTGTCTTTTATACTGATAACGAGTTCAAACAGATGCCATTAATACAGGTAACGAGTGGAGGACAGAGGAGCCTCTTAAAGAAGAAGTTACAGGTCTGTGAGAGCCAGAAATCTTGCTTGTTTGTAGGTGACCAAATACTTATTTTACCGAGGAATTTACCAATTAATTCTTTAAAAATCCTACAATGTGATTTTTTGGATTTTTTTTCTCATTTTGTCTCTCATAGTTGAGGTATACCTATGATGAAAATTACAGGCCTCTCTCATCTTTTTAAGTGGGAGAACTTGCACAATTGGTGGCTGACTAAATACTGTTTTGCCCCACTGTAGCTGCTATTTGCAATTCTTCATTTTAATAATAATAATAACTGAATAATTGTTCATTTATGATACACTTTGTTAGTAGCTTGTACTTTCGATTGTTGATCAGTTAGTACGCTGTAAGAAAAATGGAAAAGATAGGCTACTAGTAATTTTCCAGGACATTATGCATTATCCGTTGTAACCATGTAACCCGAAAACACAATGCGTAATTTAAAATGCAACATAGTAGATTGTGCCCTATTTTTACAGACTTTTCTTGGAGTGTAGCATACTAACTACTAATACGCTGCTTAAAGCATAATTGTTGAGAATGTGTTGTATTCCTAGTTTACTAGCTATAAAAAAACAACTTAAATTGTAATCATTCAAAAACGTGTAAGTGTTCAATAATTCAATGTATTTTAAAATACAGTTATTTATATTTTAATATTATATTATGCATATTATTTTACAAACAAATCTAAATTAACATATATAAAATATATATTTTTTCTGAGATTTGATGTTGTGACAATTTTGCGCCGTGATTACACAATGACGTCATTGCGCAATGACATCACAACGTTATTTAGCAACTTTTAGCAACAAATTAACCTTCCTTTATCAACTTTCTCTGAAAATTAGTTGGCAACACTGAACCCCACGCCTAACTCTAAACCTACTAATACTAGGGGGGGTAACGTTAACGTTAATAATCTGTCGGGGGTTAGAATTCGGCACAACACCGGTCTTTTTAGTGAATCAAAAAAGTACAATAATTACCAAATTAATATGAGCCATTTCTTTTAACTGAAGCACAAACATACAAGTCCGAATCTCGAATGATTGTTTCTTATAAGACAGTTCTTTTTTACTGAATTGTATGAATCCCTCATGAATTAATTTGACTCACTTTCTTTGCCGCAAATTATAGAGAGACTTAAACGACAATGAAATGACATTATTTAAAGCTGCAGTACGTAAGTTTTTTTTAAATTTTTTTATTTTTTATTCAATTATCAAAAATCAATTTTTGGGCAAGTACCTAACCAGCCAGTGTTCAAAACTATCTCCTTACCTTAGCCCGATTCACAACGGTAAGCTTGAAATACTGTTTTCTACTTTGAGTGGTACTGGTTGGTTTTTTTCAAGCTTGTTCATCTTTGCGCCATTACGTCACGTCTGTAAACGTAAGAGTCCCGGTTAGTAGGAGGCTGTATAGCACGCAAGGATGCTGCAGGTGGCAGATCATTTATGACCTTTTCTCACAGCAGCTGGAATAATTTAATTATTTTGATGGAGGGTTGTAATCCATAAAGGTCCGTACAACAGTAATCAGTGACAAATGGAGATTCACCCGTAGTCACCAGCAGTCTACAGGTAACGCCAAGACACACTACATACATGTAGTCACGCAATGCTGATATTGTTAACATTAACATTTTGAGAACAAAGTATATATAACTTTATAATTTGCATGGTTTGATGTGATATGAGTTAAGCGATCGTTAGATTTAATTATAATTGGTAGCGCAATGTATGGTAATGGTTTTTTCTCAGTTGGTCAGAACAAAAGTGGCAGACATGTTACTTACTTGTTCAGATGACATTTTCCAGTACAAATTCCTTTTCGGGTCATACTTCCAAGACGTAGAATCTGTGATTCTGAAGTACAGTGAATATCCACACCAGTGCGGTGACTGATAGCAAATAGTCTTTGATGACAGCCACACATACTCCTAAAACATTAGATTCATCGCGCTGAGGAGCCGTGCTGATGCACAGTCCACGTAAAGATGATAATTTTGCAAATAACTGCAGGTTTCAAACAAAGATGGCAACAAAGAGGCAAAACTTACGGACTGCAGCTTTAAATGTATTGAAATACATTTCTGCAAACTACATTGATTACTTGGTCGTGCCAAGTCATGGTCGCTACCAGGATGGTCGAGAGCAGAGCACTGTTATCTTCAGTTAACCAAAGGGACCCCATAAACGGTTTCAAGATAGTAAAATACTAACTTAAAGTACTATTGTTTGTATGTACTATATGTCTGAACAATATGCGTGTGAGTTTTGCACACAATTTTAAACATTTTCTAAAGTTACGCTGTTGCAACGCAGAAATTTCCACTTATTTTTCTTATAGCACGTGAGTACGGTGGTCGAGAGAGCTCAACGTGCTGCAACTTCAGAAAACACATGCAAATAGAAAAAGCACCAGAAAATTAAGAAAACATCTTCATCAGTTTGACAGCACATGTGCTGCAAATACTAGCATCACAACCAAACACAAAACATGCTGCAAATCCTCACAACACAAACAAATAAAGAAAGGCACTGCAAAAACTCACAACCCAACCAAATACAGAAAAGCACAATAGCACAAACCACAACCAAATTACCTCAACAAAATTAAAATTAACCATGCTTTTTTTTGGCGTATTTACCATTTGTATAACCACAGTTGTATACCATGGTTAAACTATGATTAGAGTTTCAGTGCAAACAATGATAAATGTCTCAGCCAAGTTCGTCACTTTGCTGTTCCCTTAAACATTTCTGATGTCGTCTGTGCCTATTTGCTGTGCGTTTCTGTTTGTGCTGTATTTCCATCATGTTTCTTTATTTGTTTGTGTTGTGACTATTTGCAGCGCATTTCTGTTTTTGCAGCACGTTTCTTTATTTGGTTGTGTTGTGAGCATTTGCAGTGTGTGTGTTGTCAAATTGATGAAGATGTTTTCTTAATTTGCAGGTGTTTTTTCTATTTGCATGTGTTTTTCATTTGCAGTGCATTGAGCTCTCTCGGCCTCTGTATGTGAGTGAAAGTACAAAAATATTAAATTAAACATATTTTCAATTAGCCTATTACACTTGCAAACTGCAATTTGTGCTCAAAATGAACCTAAATTTCAAAATAATAAGTCGAATTAGGGATAGTAAAGTTCTATTTCCAAAAGCACAAACATAAAATAAGAATTGAAAAGTTACAAAATGTGATCATTTTATATTCAGTTCGTGAAAATGAGAATATCAAATACAATTAGAAAAAAATGTTAAATACAGTACATTTTATTGTTACACTTGTAATGACAGGAACGCAGCACATAGCCAAGAGAGCTGTTCTGATCTCTGATGGGGGAAAGCTCACATTAGCAGGCCCATGCAGGCAGAGAAAAACAGGGCTGAGATTAATTTAAAAACTGGCAGATCTGTGACTGAGGCAGCAGATACAGATCTTACTTGAGCTTCTCTCAGCCAGACGGTGTACTGGCTAGCACGAGTATATATGCCAGGTTTCTTTGGTAATGCACAATCCTCTCCGTGACTTGTCACACCATAAAGGTAAAATCTCTCCATGTCTTTGCTGTAACACTGTAGAGGGCCTCCGCTGTCACCCTTGATTGAAGAGTATTCCAACAGATATTGTCAATCACTGTCTTTCACTGACCAGTTACTCTGAAATAATGAGCCAACATTACCTGACATGTGTCGACTCCCCCTTTGTCAAATCCTGCGCAGATCATGTTGTCATTAACATGGCCATCATACCAGCTTCTTTGGTTGCAGATCCCAGTATCAATGAGATCAACTTCAGCTTCCTGAAGAGTGCTAAATAACATCCCTTAAAAAAAAGTAAAATGTTTCAGATTTAAAAAAAAAATAATACATATGAATTATATGTATGTGCTTATATGCACAATTCTACATTTTTCTTTAAATACTCTCTTTGAATATGATGATAAGAAATTATCTTAAATCATCCATAAATGTTAAAAATTCAAATTGTGTGAAAGGAAAAATATTGTTGTCATGTAAAATGTAAGTGTTCATGGTTTGCTTCTCAAAGAGGAAGGAGAGAACTGATTATATAAACCCACATACTATTAACAGTTTAACTGCCAGAAAGATTAAAAAAATTAGACTTAGTCATTTAAAATTCACAGACTGTGATGACACATTTCCACAGTTTTTAACATCGTAAATTTAGCAAAGATTTATTTTTTCATTTTTTAAGAATTATTGTATAATTTATAACATTATACTTTTTGTGTTATATTACCTTACTATATTACAGAAAACTAATTAATGCTGATTCATGAGTTTTTCTAATACAATGACTGAGAGAGTGACACCAATTTGACATTTCTCTCTTCTGACCAACATAATCAATCTCTCAGTATTTTTTTTGGAAAGTCATAGAAACTCTGTCAAAGATTTTTTTTCCTTTTGCTATTGGAGCAAATGGGAACACACACACACACACAAAATTTGTGTTCATCATAAAAGTTTATCCAACAATAAAGACAGAATATTAGATATTCTGCTAAATAATAATCTGTTTATGATGCAGAGATTTAGCATTTTGGACTAGTGTTTTTGGACAATTAAATACTAACCTTCTAACACTGAGCTGCCCCAACCAGTGATGTAACATGAACTGAAGCTTAGTTGTTTCTCATCCATTTCATTTTCCATTATGCACAGAGGCTGCACATGTTTTGTGAAATGCAAAGGGTGATGCAGATGCAAAAGTGCCACATCGTTGTCATAATTCGATCGGTTGAAATTCTCATGCAGGATCACTTGCTTGACTGAACGATACTGGACACCCTTTCCATACATGGATCGAGAATTCACTCCAGCCACTATTCGTAATTTATAGTTGTTACTATAAAAGAAAGATGTAAGGGACAAATTTACATACAAAATGCATGCAAAAGATCTGCAATAAAAACTATTATTTTGGAAAGCAGAAATGGTTTTAGGCATTTTCTTGGTAAATAAAAAGGATTGATGTAATAAGTAGTTTACATCCAATGCTAATCTAAAAAGAAATAAGGATATAATTAACTGAACCACTACTGCAAGTATATAATTTTAGTTCAACTACCAGCCCTTGTTTATTTAACTAAATGTGCATCTGTGAATGATTCTTATGCTCAGTTGAAATATATCACCTGTTTGCTTTAACACGCAACATTGATTAAAGTTATAATAGTAAGATGTGTATCTGCGCACAAATGCTGCATGGTATGAGGAAGGAAGTGTCTCACCTATTTCTGAAGCAGTGGGATGCGGTGACTACCCACTGATGGCTGATGACAGACCCACCACAGATATGCCTTGACATCCGCTGTATGCTCACCTGCCAAGGCCATGCACCCTCCAATGCAGAAAGGCCTCCTGAAATACGAAGGTGCTTTGGAGGATCCAGCAAAGGTCGCTTTCCACAACCTTAAAAGAGCATACTTTTCATTACTTTTTATGTGACAACCACTGATGATTAGAATTGTCTGTAAATAATATTAACCCATTTAAAACGCCATTAACATTTATGACTAAATTGAGCGTTTGTATGCATTTTTGATATACATAAGATATTTAAAAGGTCTAATGATGTATTAAGATGGTCCTCTCACAATGCATGTAAATGTTAGTGGGAAGACACAGATCCCTATTTTGCATAATGATAGAGTAAAATTGTTCAAAGTAGAGAAAAATTCAATTTGTTGTTACACTAAATAAAACATTTAAGAAATACACATATTTTCCTGCATATGATTTTTGTTTTCCTGCAACTGCCTGATAGTAAATAAATATTACATTATAATACTTTATTAATTGCTGGATTTATTTTTCTTTTTTTACTTTTTGATATAGTTTACCACTGATAACAGTTGTCTAAAGGAATAGTTTATAATTTTTAACTAGAATTTTCTGAAACTTCACAAAAGACGTAATTTGTTTTATTGGGATTAAATGGGTTAATAATAATAATATTGTTAAAATGAAACTACTTGTAATCCCAGACGATAACGAGCTAATGAAGACTAACTGTAGGGCTGTTATAAACATTTTAAACGTGAAAGCAATAAGAGGGAGATACAAAGCAGATAAATTAAAACAATCGAATCTCCTTGGAACTGATTATTACGTAATCTGAAAAGATTCTGAAAGTGACGTAACATCGTTCTGTAATGTTTTAAAAGACCCGGACAAGGAAGAACGTGCAAATCAACACATTTCAAATCTTTTGTTTATGCAGACAACAGCGTATTATATAGAATTTATTATTAATTATATAGCATTTCTATGACTGAAAGTACTGTAAAGGACACTAGAAAGGAAGGTCATCCATTAAACAAATCCACTGAGATAGAGTTTGTCCCTCATGATTATACACCAAGCCAACAACCTGTTTGTTATATAGCGTTTTAAAGATAGCTGTTTTTAAACTCTAAGTCTGTGAATGAAGGCTGTGTGATTGTTGCTTCAGACATTTTAGGCAACATAACACCAAAATCGTAATTCCCGAACATTCCCGAAACACCTCATTCTTGAAGAAGGCTCTTTAACTGAAAGTCCAATAAACGAAAATTAAAATGAACTCTCTTATTGTGTAACTGGTGCTACCTATTGGCCGACACTCCCTTACATTTTGCTGGGAGTCATCAATTATGCAGGGTAACGGTGCACACTGAAGAAAGGTAGAAGCAACAATATGGCGACATCCGCAATTTCTTCCGAATTTATTCGACATCTGCAGTCCACTGAGGATTTTTTGGATACCCGCTAACGTAATCATAGTAAGTATTGTGTTTAAATATCGCACTCGCGATGTGTTTATTCCCAGCAATGGAAGTCGTTGCACTGTCAATGAATGTCGCAGAGACGAGGCACGCTGAGGGGGTTTTACAGCGAGACGCTTCTCGCCAAATGCATATTCGCTGTTATATTCCGTTATACCTGTAATGACTATAATGTAGTTCACTTTTTTGTTCAAATGAACCTATTGTGATTAGGCCCTTTCATTTCACCCTCTCAAATGACAGTATTAAGCTGTCATAATATAAGTTAAACACATTCTTGCAAGGCAATATGTGGTGTTTTATTTGTATTTGCATGATCAATAACGTGATCCGGAGCCTGTAGCTTTGCACCCTCATCTGAATAAAGGTCTTCTTGTTAGCATTTATCAGATGTCAAGCTGAGCAAATGAGCAAAAATGCACATGCGGACAGGTTTGAAGTGATCTGTTGTAATTAAGACGTTGAAAAGCCTATATATGCTTGGCTGCTTATTGATTGTAGGGTGGACGCAGGTTGCACGGGTGTGGTATGCTACATTTTCTTGTTTATGTTCCTCGCGAGCAGAAACCTTGCACAGCGTCGTTGAGATATCTCGCTGTTTTCTAAAAGCGATGGACGTTTTGTTCAGAAATGCGGGTTTATGACTAAAACGATGCTGGCTGTGTGAGTATAAAAAGGGTAAATACGACGAGAGAGCGAAAAAAACACTGCAGTATTTTCCGTTTTTCCTCCGCGGCTTCGGCCCGCTTTCGTGAAGGCGTCGGGCTGTTAAGAAACGTAGGTTTTTCAGACAAAAATTGTTTTCCGACCCCGAGGAAAATGTGACAACGTTTTGGGAAACGCAAAGATGTTGTTCGTGAAACCGTTGTGCTGATGAGGATTTCGTGACCAAACATTGATGAAATCAAGGTAGGACCACTGCGCATTCAGTCACATAACCACACTTGACTATGTTCTTGAAATAAGGTAGAGGTTTGTAAGAAATTGTAATTTATGTCCGAATATACATCATTTATTGACATGTATTTTGTATTTGAAGACGTTAGTGTGTCGTTTTGACAGTTCTGTGGCGCAAAGAAGCTCGAAAAGCACATGGACGAAAATGAATTCATAATTGTATTCATAATGCTTCCCAAATTAACCTATGTCCTCTCATCTGTAAATAAGCTGGACCACGTAGCCCACCTTACATTTTCTAAAGCCGTGTCCCCATGCAGTCCAGCATAGTCCCTTTAGTTATTTCGAGATATTTAGGCCCACTCGACAGAAGCCCACCTCGTTCATTTGATACGAATTCCCTTACAACCTTTTTAAAAACCCCTGAGAAACAATATGCTTCCATATACTTAAGCTTATGGAAGGTGCACTGTATAAATGTAATTCCTAGCAGTGGTATGCTTTGAGATTTCTTAACTGTATTCAGTGATACTACATACTACTGTTTAACCAATTTGAATGTGATTGTGCACAAAATGCAAAATATCATTACAGCTAATAAAATCTTGTGAGGGCAACTATTTGTGTGTGTGTGTGTGTGTTTCATAATAGAGAATTTGTTAATCAATTTTAAGGAAATGCATTTAAGTAACAAGATGTGCTTTTTAACAAATAACTATAAATTAAGTAACATGACTACACAAATAACAGCATATGGCAAAAAAAAAAAAAAATCCTTTAACCATAAATGCATAATTTGTTCATATTGCATTGCATGCTGGAAATCCTCGAAACCTTAAATCAGCAGAATTTTCTAGAACATAAATGTGTATTCAGACAACTCTGTTAGTCTCGGCGGGTCAAAATGTGCAGAAATATTGTTGCTCTTGCATTTATTTATTTATTTTATTTTATTTTTAAATGTAGATTTAAAGTAATTCTAATTTCCTCCTGAATATGATTCAAAAAACCCTTATAAATCCCTTTTTACAGTGTGGTGCTGATTGGACAGCTCCCGTAAGGCAAGATCCTCTTTGCTTGTGTTGTTTTGACCGCACAGCTGTTTTACTAATAAGACATTGAAAATGACAAATACAAAATGTGTTTGGATTTTAGTATGATCATTTTTTTTTGTTTACCTGTTTCATTGCTAAGGGAAAAAATCAACTCAAACCAACCTAAAGTGGTTTAAAGGTCTTTGCTGGCTTAAGCTGGTCTCCTAGTCTGACCGGGTAAGAGCCCAAAACCCTTTTAAGACCTGCCAAGAGACCTGCTAAGACTGACAAACCAGCTTAGGCTGTTTTAAGCTGTTTATTTCCAGCAGGTATTGAAGTGTTATCAGATTCTTCATACACATGGGACTTCTGCCACTAATGGTGTCTGTTATGTGCCAACGTTTGTCGCATTCCTTGATATTTTGTTCATGTTTCTTATTTGCTTGAAGGTAAATAGGGTATATTTACTTCAAAGTCAAGATGAAAATGCAAATGCCATTTCTGAAACAAAACTGGAATTGGATGGAGAGAAAAGCTAAAAGTCAGCTAAGTAGCTCTGTAATGTCAGGATATGGCTTGGTTAAGTGTCTGGCCCATAAGTGCACACAAGCTTTTAGATGATGTGGTTCACCAGGCCTCCCTTCACCCACCCCATTTCCCATTCTGCAGCCTTAGGGACATAACTCATGTCCCAAATCGGCCTCTCAGTGGAGGTTTTGTTCATGAGGAAGACAGGTTCAAATCTGCTTGTGCTATTGTGAGGTATCTTCTAATCCAGTCTACATCCTTTCAGCTCCCAGCACCCTTTCATCTAAAATAGAAACATCCATCATAATGACCCAAAAGAACCATACCATGAGAAGTTACACAAGCACAAATCAGGAAAAAAAGTCCAATGAATCACTTATCACAAAGGCAATTAATATTATTGCAAGTGTAATCCAAAGACAAACATTAAATATCACCTTTATCTGCTCTTAATGGAGGGTGCTTTTCATTTTTCATGAAGTGGATGACTCATCAAGGATCTAGTGCCAGTCTCTCTGTAGCATGCTCTCAATTTAGCAACATATTGTTTTGATGTGTAAGGTAATATTTTTAGATGCAAGGCTTAGCATTTTACTTTCCTGTGTTTAACATATCAGTTTGTGTGAGCGGATGATGTAACAAGGTAGTATTGTTCAGTAAGACTTTATCTTTCCACAAGCTAGAATTAAATCTAAATGACATTTTGTTGTTTTGATTTTTTTTTTTTTCATTGTGACAAGGTTGTGTGGGCTCTCTTGGCTTAGATTTTAAGTATTGATAATGTGATACAAGATAGTAGTAACTGGTAAAAATAGTAACTTGATGACTAATGATCATATGTATGATGAATGAATAGTTATTGTAATGTTGTAGATTAGAAAATCTTGCTACATATTTAGATCTGAGTTATTTTTAAGTGGACACGATGTACATTTAGAGTTTTTCTATATAAGCTCATTTATAGATTTTATTCAAAACTTCTTACTAGATTTTCTGCTGAAAATGACTTCTGTCTAGTTACATATACTGGATTTTTCCAATCATTTAATCAGCTTAAATCATTTTCTTGCAGTCAACTGATCTGTCACTACTTCTATTTCATCTCAACTTTAAGTCCTGAAATTTTAGATTTCTCCATTTGCCAACCTTCATTAAAGATCAGCAAAGTATATACAAATACTGATAATAGTATTAGTAATAAATATTATCACCCCAAACGTTACAGTTTTGCATTGAGTTTTGTAATAATAATAATGTAATAATAATTCAAGTTGACTTAAGAAGAGGTTGATATCACACATCACCGTTTTCATGTCCAAGTGCTCTGTTAAATCCCAAAAGCAAACAACAAACAGTGCTAATATACACTCACAGTGTGCTGTCATACTACTACCTAAAAATTATGATCCTAACCTTTATCTCAATACTGAAATCTCAGTTGGCCACACAGTGATTCATCTTTAATGAATCATTAAAATATTGGTGTCCGGGACACTGTGAGCCCAGAGACTGCAGTCAAAGTCTCTTTCAGGGAAAGTCTGTTCACTCGGCGGCCATATTTACAGAGCCTCTGGGAAGCTATTTCAGGCGTCCAAAACCAACTCCTACCTACTTGAGCCTGTCATCTCAAAGCCTGTAATCTCAAATATCTGAAAAACTGCTTGCCACACTCAAATCATCAATAAAATCTGACATAAACTGTCTCATACTTGTTTTTTATCCTCAAATAATGTAAAAAAAAACTTTTTAGCTGAACCTGCCAGTGCAAATGTTCAATGACTTTACCAATTGGTTCTTGTATTTAGAAGACGGCTTATTCCACCATTGTGTGCATTGCACTTTCTCCCATTCACAAGTAATGTGAGTGCACTGTCTTTGTATCTAAAGTCTTTGCTTTAGTGTACACTGTGAGTTTTTTGTAAGCTTAGGTTAAAGGGATATTTCTGCCAAAAAATGTTGTATATTTGTCATTTTGTATATTTTTCATTCAGTGGAAGTCAATGGGGACCATCAACTTTTTGATTACCCACATTCTTCAAGATAGTGGAGGCTTCGACCCAGAAATAGTATTTATTACATCACATCTTAACCAGCAGATTAGATATAATTCGGTTTGTGCCAATGCTTATATGTTGCAGATATCTTATGCTACATGCAGATAAATGTATAGTTCAGGAATGTAATATAATATTGATATGAGCTCAGACAACACACTATCACAACACCAAGGTCATAAGTTTGATTCCCAGGGAATGCATGAACTGATATGGAATGTATGAAAGCATATGCAAAATGCTTAAATTGACATTTTGAATGTGAAATTAGAAAAGACTTTCTTGATCTGGTAAGCTCTAATCTCACTGGCTGACTTTTGACAGTAAGAGTGCACCGGGTTTGTGTCAGTTGCTTTACAAGTATGCGTTTATGGGCCAGAACAATTTGCAGTGTGGACAAGACTACTGTATGATTCTGAGCCCAGTTGTCCAATAATGTCCTTTTCTCTTTCCGATACAGAACTGGCTGCCGTGGAGGGTACATAACAGGAAAAAAAGTTGCTGCAGGATGAAAACATGGCTGCACCCCTTTTTGCACCGCCAGGACCTGACAGCTTCAAATACTTTACCAGGGAATCTCTGTGTGAAATCGAGAAGCGCATTGCTGAGGAGAAAGCCAAGCCGCCACCTAAACCAGACAGCAGCTACCGCGACGATGATGACGAGAACAAGCCCAAGCCTAACAGTGACCTGGAGGTGGGCAAGAGTCTGCCCTTCATCTATGGGGACATTCCTCCTGGAATGGTGGCAACACCATTGGAGGATCTCGATCCCTTCTACATGAATAAGAAAGTGAGTGTGTTATCATGTCTATTCATAAGTCCTGCAAAGCTGGCCTTCACACGTTATCTTCTAAGCTGTGCACTATGGATCATTATAGAAGTGAAGAAGCTGATGTCTTTTTCCCTAACTTTTCCAAGGTCATTTATTGTTATTCTCTTATATTTGAAACCTCTGATGGTGACATGCAGCTGTTGGATTTACTTGGTACACGTATGAAGAGTTCATTTGCAAAAACAGATAACTCAAGTTTTGAAAAAAATCAAGTTTTTTCATTGTGCATTCCAATTAATTTCAATCAAACTGCAGTTGGGTTATTTTGATTAGGTACAAAATTACTAAAAAATACTAGCCAACTAACACAATAAAAACATGATAGCATAATAAAAAACATGATTTTTGAAAATGAAAAAAAAAAAAAAAAAAAACGGGAGTTATCTGTTTTTGCAAATAAACAATGTGAATAACATCCTTCAGTAATCCAATACAGTGCAGAAGAATTTGTTTGTGGCTTATGTATGTTGTAGATTGTGTATGAGATGATGCTTGAAAAGGTTAGTAGAGGAGGTCTGTAGTGGTCTGCTGAAGCTTTACAGTTCCAGCTGACAGACTTGTTTTAATTGTTCCAGTAATAATCCTTTAGAAATGAACAGCCAAAAGAAATGCTCCAGTGCATTTAAAGGAACCATGCAGCATATTAGAATAGCTCTCTGAGTAGTGGGACAAGGATAGTTAGGCTATTTAAAGATCTGTAATGTTGTTGTGTAAGGTTTTGGTGAAATCAGTATTTGGTAGTCTTTAGTGTTGCCATGATGTGTATGTGAAGATAGAAGAATTATGAGAACAAAAGTGAGAACTACTTCTCTGAAATATATTCCACATCTAACCAAAATGTAGACTGCCCTTCAAAAGTTTGGTATTAGTATTATTATTTTGAAATTTTATAACAATTTAAAATAACACTCTTCTGTTTTAATGTAATTTAAAATGTAATTTATTCCTGTGATGGCAAAGCTGAATTTTTAGCAGCAATTACACCAGGTTTCAGACAGTGTCACATAATCCTGTTTAATATGCTGATTTAGTACTCAAAAAAACATTTTCATTGTTAAAAAAACAGTTGTGCTGTATGACCCTAATACTCTTTTTGAGGATTTTTTGTTGTTGTTGTTGTTGAATAGAAAGTTAAAATGTTCAAAATATTATGTAACATTATAAATGTTTTTACTGTCACTTAAAATAATAGTTTTTTATTCAGCAAAGTATTTAAATGTTGAAAAGTGTTGATCCATGTTATGGACAGAATGTGCTGGGTCCAGTCAGAGCTCACAATTAATGGTTAATCTATTGCATTTTGCCTAATATTATAACATCATGCCGTGTGTTTACTAGTATTTCTGAACTGTATGCCGACCTTTGACTATTTTGATTTCCAAGAACTGGCTTTTATCATTTATGAGTGAAGCCTCCAAGCCAAAAGTATGAGACCAAATAAAAATCTGGAGCTCAAAATTTAAACCTGGAAACGTTTTAGGTGTAAAACAATTTAAAACAAGTAGTAAATGTCATGATGTAACATGAATATGATTTTTTTTTAAAACTCTATAAACTGAAGCTCAAGACGCTCTTTGGATCATTCACAAATCATGCTAAAGGTTCTACGGTCTTGTGGATTAAAATCCAAATACCACAACATTTTATAATTGCACATTTGTCAACCTTTCATTTAAAATATTGTGCAGTTAATATGTGGTGAAAAATGCTGTGAATATAATAAAAGTTCAGCATTTTGTGCTTTTTAATGAATGCACAGTTTCTTAATATGTTACCAGTCATGAAACAGTGGCTTGTTTTTGATGTTAAAAATAAGCAATATCAGATGCAAGCTAGTCCTCAAACAGATTTTCAGGAGCGAGTTGTTGTTATGAGATGTAGCCTACGGGTGGAAGATGAGGTCATCTTTTCTGTCTGAGTCGTAATGGAGCCCAGCAGGCTCAGATCTGCATTCCTGTTTGGCTCAGCGCTAAGTGCAGTGGTGAGACCTTAGCCGTGTCTGCCACACTGGACTTTACTAAATAATGCACAGACTCATTTGTGTGTTAATGCCTGTTAATGTGTGCATGTGTTGAAGCGTTTCCCTGCCTCCCTCTCTTGCTCGCTCCCTCCGTCTCATTCCTCTGCCTCCCTCTCATGCAGCACACACTGTCTGTTATGTAACTGCCTGCTCCATGCATGCACAGGAAGGAGATTTCAGTCTCCCGATGAAAACCTCATGGAGGAGCGTATGTGAAACGTGGTGCTAAGGAACGGAATTGTGTTCTGAACCGAATTTATTTTTATTGTAAACATCGCTCACGTTAGACCATATATAAGAAATTTTTTAATATTTAGATGCATCTCTGCATCACGTTTATATGCACATGCCATATTGTAGTACTTAATGTCGAACTATATCCTGCAGTCTCGAGGATTTAATGGCTCTTTGATTGAACGCATTGCCAGCATTGGGATCAGATCTCCCCGCATCCCATTGTCCTTTTGTTTCCACACGCTAGGCTCAACTTGCAGCCTGCAGCAGTAGTGAAACCTGATTCTTGAGGCTCAGGGCAGCTCTCTTCATAGTGTAAAACCAGCTGAGAAATGGGAGCTGGGAGCTTTTAAATCCAGACCCATGACACTATCAGAAGCAATTAGCCTAGGAAGCTTTGCTACAGGAGCAGCTGATGAACCCCGAGTCCTCCAGCACAGATGATTCAAGGAGATGGTTATACAGTACAGTATGTTGAAAACAAATCAATTGTGAGATAGAGAGGCTTAACAGGACATGTTGGACCTTCATCCTTCTGGTTCTTGAACAACATTGATTCATATTTATGCATTTAGAAAATTCTTTTTTCCAGTGTGATTTACGGTGCATGCAAGGTATGCAGTTAATTGTGTGATCCCTGAGAATCAGGTTTGTGCTCTGACTGTTTGATAGGATTGTTGTTGATCCAGGAACATGTTCTGCTTGAGTAAAGGGCTTGCATAAAGGGGAGACAGAAGAAGAAAGACAGTGAGGCAAAGCTCCATATGGGGTCATAAATCTTAGAAGGGGCTCTTCAAAATGTGCCATGTAGGACCATTGCTTCCCCCTGTGATGACGCAGCACTCAGAGTGGGCTTGTCTGGGCTGGTTGGGGGGCTGGGGAAGACGGGGTGATGCACTGCTTCAGTATAATGGCCGTCTCACTTCTTCTCCCTCACATCTGTTCACAGCCTCAGTACTCTCAACAGCTCTTATAAATACTCATCTTATAATGTAGGCATCTCATTTGTTTCTGTTAGCTACAAGCCTCAGTACATATGCTGTAAATGGCCACATGCAGGAACGAGCCTATACATTTTTCTCTGTGCTTTAATGTTGTTTTATTAACAAAGTTCTGGAGGAGCACATTCACATTCAGTAATCAACCCAGTTAACAAGATAAGAGGTGAGTGTATATATACACAGCAGACTTACCTCTGTTCCTTGACAGTTTTCCAGCATCCCTCCGCCACCCCTTCTCCGCACTTACAACTATTCCTGTCCTAACCTGTAGGGGGCGTACTCTGGGTTCGGGCCAAAATTCCAAGCTCGAAGCCCTCCCCTCGGACAGCACGCCAAATATGCATAACCTTTACTCTGTTATTATATGTAAGTGTGAACTCGTGAATTAAAAAATAAATGTGACCCTGGACCACAAAACCAGTCATAAGGGTAATTTTTTTTTTTATTAAAATTTATACGTCATCTGAAAGCTGAATAAATAAGGCTATTTGAAAATAATTTATAATGTATGAAATTAAATGTTACAGAATGAAGAGTGCTTGGCCTTGGATTGTGATATAAGTTTCTATTGATGTGGCAGATGCTGAATTATTGGCTCTGAATCTTCTCACTCTTTTCATTCGTCAGTTGCTGCTCTGCTCGTCACGCTCTGTTACATTAGTCACCGTCTCTGTCATTTATGTTTCTTCATGTTTCTCTCCTCCCCATGTGTCCTGCCACAGGTGTAGTCTGTGCCTCACCTGCATTTTTTTTTTTTTATTTATTGATTTATTTAATTATTTTTTTACATCACTTACTCTCTCCTATTCACTTGCCATCATCCTGTGACATGATCTCTCTCTCTCTCTCTCTCTCATTTTCTGTATGTTGTCATTCTCCCTGATGTTTTGAAGCCTCAGTTGGAATATTAAAATAAATAAATGTAATCATTTTAGTTTGTGAATAATATTTTTAACCTATTATATTGCAGTGTCTAGTTAACAGCATTATTTAGCAAAAATGTGTACATTTTATCTTGATTTACATTCATTTAATAAATATAAATGTACAGTTTTAACTGAACATATTGCAATTTCTAGTTAGAGACATCTCTTGTATGGAAATATGTTGGCAAGTATGAAGTTTGTTTATTTATTTATTTATTTATTTTAAATCAGGCATTGACCATCCATCCTTCATTTTCTCAAAATTCTGTAACAACTTCCTATGCTTTTTATTAATTTAATTGAGATTGTATTAATATAATTTCTTATTTTTATGAACAAATGCTATTTTGTGGTGCATTTCCATCCGTATTATTTCCCCCCTTCTTTCTTTATTACCTTAGCTGCTGATTTGAAGGACATTTGTCTGAGGGGTTTTTATTCAGTGCTCGAGGCTGTGTCCAGTTTTACAGCTTTTTTATAGCTTCTGCTCTTTTTTTTTCTGTTTCCCACTGGCTTTTAATTGTCTGTCTTGTTGCCCCATTCATTCTCCATCTTCCTCCCTTCTTCTCCCTTACTCATTCCTCTCTAGGCTGTCTTTCTCTGGCTCTTTATCTCTCTATGTCTTTTTGCTTCTCCATTCTGGATTATGAAATTTTCAGTAGTTGTGCAGCCTGTCATGCATTAAAAAGAGGAAACCCACATGCACTTGTCTTGTGTGTGCTCCTGTACTATAGCAAGCGAATACTGAGAAAGGGCAAATATATTTTTTGTTCATATATGCACCACTTCTGCATTATTTTTTCATCCCATGTTTCATATGTGGTTGAGTATGGGCTGCTGGTTTGAATGAGTCTTCTCCTGTTTTGTCCCCACAGCATGCAGCTTTTGAACCCTGATGTCACACATGCTGTTGATGTTGCTGAGGTTTGAGCGGATCATTTTTTTGGCTACGCAGGTCCCAGTATGTAGTTTACATGGTGGCCTGATTCAGTCTGACCCAAATAGATCCAGCCCTTTTCCATCTTTAGTTACTTATACAAAGTGTTATTTACCGATCTGTGCTTCTTTAACCTAATTTGTCATTGTGGATCAAATTATGTATATATATTCTTCTGAGGAGTTTCTGCATGTAAACTGCAGATGATGATATGGTGCTGCAAAGATTGGCACTCTCCATGGTGCTGAAGAGGTTTCTTAGTGTTCTACTAAACTCAAGCATGTAAAAGGAAGTGCAGGGGTGCTTCCCATCTCTGCAAATGTACGCGACCTCCCATGAAACTTTGATGGTAGTGAACATATTTTATTTAAACAATTATGAGGTTATCTACTGAAAGGCTGGTGAGCCTACCCTGACTCGTTCATAGGCTCATATAAATTCAGACTTTTCAGATTCAGTCAGTAATGAGAAGTGAGGTATCCGGGTAAAACTAGGATGTAACGGTTCACAAAATTCACAGTTCGGTTCGATACGACACAGTGGTGTCACGATTTGTTCGTTCTGTTTTAAACAATGAAGGCGAGCCAATGGATATCACATAAGCACGCGTTTGCACCAGGGTTTGCACACGTGCAAACTTTGCACAAGATTTATGCTGTTGAACTCTTAATCTCAGTCAATTCACTATAAGCAGAAAGTGAAAGTAAAAACAGAATGACGGAGTAATGACGGGGCTTTTGGCATCTGACGCCGCATATTCTCCCAGAGACAAAGAGAGACGAATCTATTTCAACATATGCTGATAACGGTATAGCCTACACTGTAAAAAAAAATCTGTAGTTTTTACAAAATAATTCTGGCAGCTGTGGTTGCCAGAATAATTTTGTAAAAAATACAGAAAAACTGTAAACACGTTTACAGAACAAAACTGTAAAATTTACAGTATAAAACTGTAATTTACAAACAGGGAAATTTGAATGTAAACCATTAAATTCAACAACACACACTGCTATTAAAATCTGTTTTGTACCTTTAACATACTGACAACCACCATAATAATGCAGGTGGTAAAAGAGAAAGCCACATGAAGAATCAAAGCTCATCACAAGTAGCATCGCCACAAGTAGAAGTATATACTAATATATAGAAGGTGCACAGAGTCATTCATGCAAACACAAAACACCATCATGGTAACACACATAATACTTAAATAATGCAATAAAATTTCATTAAACAACAGATGTAGTAACATTAAGCCCAAAGGTACATAACTGATAACAAAAACTATTAAAAAACATGATTATTTAAACAAAATACTTTCAAAATGTGGAGTGTCATGCAGGGAATTCTGGGAGTATCAGTTTACAGTCTTTGACTGTAAATTATACATTGATTTGTTATTTTTACTTCTAAAAACTGTATAATTAACAGCATTTTATTGTAAAATTACATGAAATGTCTGGTTAGATCTTTTACTGTTTTTCCCTGTATATAGTACAGGAACTCACTGTTAACATATTAACAGCTTTTTTCAGTAGCGTTTTTACAAAATTTTACAGTTAAAATTACACTTATTTTTTACAGTGTATAGCTGTTTTCATTTATTTCCTTAATATTTCTCTTGTGGCCCATACAAACTGAAAAAAAAAAAAGAAACGTGTTTCGTGTTAAACAGGTTGTTTTTGAAGTCGGTGCTTGAAATAAAAGCTTTTATTTCATAGATTTTTTTATTTTTTTTTTTGATGACTGCAGTGTTAGCCTATAGCCTAATAGACCTGTTTTAAAAGACCTTTAAAAAAACAAAAAAACATTTTAATTGAGGAGTAAATATAGCCTAATCTTATCCTCGCAGCGCGTCAGTTATGCGTTAATTATTGCGGGGCAAATTAATTGTACTTTTCATTTAATAATAAAAGTAACTTCATAATAATAATAGGCCTAATAAAAATAAGAATGTAACAGTCCTACATTAATTGGAAATGCCAAATCCTCTAAATATTGCCAATAATTGATGTTTTTGACAATATCTCTGGCTATCGTCGATACAAGATCATGTCTTTCCATGCACCCCAGCAAGAGGAGGTTATTGCGGTGCAGACAGCACGTTGCCTGTTACGTCATTTTGGCTGCGTTGTTGAGCGCAGTGGCACTGATATTTCACACACTTTAAGCTCTTTTATTTTACAAACGTAATAGGATTAGTCCAACGAATCATTTGGTTTGTAATGCGTACCGAACCAAAAGCCTCGTACCGAACGGTTCAATACAAATACGCGAATCCTTACACCCCTAAAATATATATATATATATATATATATATATAAACAAAGTTTATTGAACCTTTAGACAAAATATATTTTTTTTAAAAGTTTGCATACATGTTTTAAGTTTTATTTTTTTTATTGCTATTATTGTATGATATAGTGAGAATACAGAATTTCATAAGCCCAAACTGAACAAAAATATACAAATTGTTGCACATGTTATTTAAATGATGAAAAAGTAAGGTGAATTTCCTACGGCTTGTAATGTAAATCAGTGACATTTTTATAGCAGTATAGCAGACTTACATAAATACCATATAAAATATGCATATTAAAATGCATAGAAATATCAGCTGTCATGCTATTTCTCTCAATAATATTAGTAAGATGACATTTTAATGCTTAGTTTTAATATCAAACCTCTGTAGTTTTAATTGTGGGGGCAAAACAATGATGATTGAGAGATATGCAAATACATGTTCTTCAAAAGCTTTTATTATGATAACATTTTAACACAAAAAAAAAAAAAAAAAGGATGTATGGATAATCAAGTAAACTTAAGTTGCTTCAGACCAGATCATTGAAATATTACTAACAATATCAAAGTTATTCTCTTATGTTTATTTTAACAGCAAAAAGATGTGCAAACTTTTTAGAATTCTGCTAAAAGGTTAAAAGTATGAAATATCAGAGGACAAAAGGCATGATGATAATTTACAGGCCTTAGAAATTTATGTATCAAATATTCAGTATGCTTTGTAAGGTTAATAAGCCTGTATGTGTATTTCTTTGCTGGAATAGGGCAAAATGGCCTAATGAGCCACTAATGCTTCTCCAAATGCTCTGGTGTGCTCTGCTATTTTCAGTTGTTTAGTCACAGCTCAGGGAAGATCATTTTCTACTTGTGGTAAATTCTATTGTATGTTATAGTTACAAAACAGAATTCAGGACTGTTTCTTTATTTCCAATCCTATGTGTGACTTTAATATTGTTTACTCTTTCCATCATTATATGGGTACTTCAAGGGTTAATGATGAAGTGAAAATGTCAACACTTACTCACCCTCATGTCTTTTTCCAACTTTTGACAGAAAACAAAAAGATTTAATTGAATGAATATCTGGTTGGGTGATTTCATTACAATGGCAGTACATTGTGATTTAATAAAGCAAGCAGGAGTGTCCGCAAATAAGAACAAACGGCTTACTGATAATTTGGTTTTGGTTAACAATAACCCAATATTTAAGCTTAACAGTAAAACAGTCTTAACAGTAAAATTGTGGTGGACACTAGAGGTGCAATTGTTCAGCTTACTTACGGTTCGGTTTGTATCACGGTTTAAGAGTCACGGTTTCAGTACGGTTCAGTATGTGCTATGTCTAGGGAAAAAAATATATGCTGTCAAATAAAAATTAAAGAAAATAAGAACAAATAATCTAACTACAAGCAACAGCACAAATAAATACAATAGAGCAAAAATACAAATAAAATAAACAGTGCTTTTCAGGTTTTTTTTTAGGTAGGTCTAACATTAGTTTTTAGGTACAGAGATTGAATAAAGTACTCAAATGTAAAATGACATTGCATATTTGACTGTATAAATTCAAGATTAATCTTCATTAAAGTTACAACAGCTATACAATCAAGAGCAGGGAGTGATTTCCTTGTTGCTATTTGATTAATATTTAAGAAAGTGCTTTCAATTTAGGAGAATGCATGGATCCAGTGCACGGATACTGCACGTTCAGCGGGCTATGTCTGCAACAAAGACAGGCATTTTGACATCAGTTTTGTGTAAATGTCCATTTAAGCACAAAAATTTTAAATTTTGAATACTCAATTTGCGTTCGTTCTGAGGCGCGGGTTTGCACGCTTTGGATTGGCTGAGTGTTTAAACTGGCAAGGCTGAAATGAGTTTAGTTTAAACACAGATAGCAATGTGTGCTGTTCAGCTCTCACCTGCGCATTCGCGCTATCAACACCCAGGCGATGATGGCATAAATGACTGGTGTTCGAGCATACATGTAATGATTCAGTCCACTGAAGGCGAGCGTAGTGAGAACCCAGGTGCAATTTATTTACAAAGTGATCCAAAATACAAACATAATCTCAGACTTGACTTGAACAGAGACAGACTTGACTCACCGACAGCGGGTTACAACTTCAATACACGACAAGGAACAAAGGCAACGACATGGCTACTTATAGCAAACAAGACTGGACACACCGTGTTTTACTTTAGATATGCTTTAGATATGCTTTCATTTATACTGTTTGGAATGCAGTATTATTAGATGCACGAAACTCGCGCACTGAAAGACTTTCACGTGCGCTTTGTGTTTGTTTGTCCTGAAGCTCGATTGCGGCTGCGGTTAAATGCACTTGCATTTTTGAATACTTTTATATGAAATTGATGTACACACAGTCGGTTATGTTTTCAGAGCAGGACAAAACATCTGATATATCAAAATAGATCTGTGCATTAGTGTGAATACAGCCTGTTAAAGCTGCCACTTTCTATGATCTCATCAGTAATCAAACGGCAATAATGCTGAGGAAAAAAGAAAAACCCATAACTATTGTCTGTAAACTTTCGGATACTTAAAGAACACTTATTTTAAATAAGTAATTGTTTTAAAAAGTAGCCTGCTTATATAATAAAAAAAAAAGAAGTAAATTTTGCACAAAATAAATTTGATATAAAATTTATATGAAAATGTAGCCATGTGCAGTAATATTGAAAAGTGAGAATGAGACGCATCGTGACATTGTTGATAATGGTAATCGTAATTGAATTGAATCGTGAAACCAAGATTCACACCCCTACTTTTAAGATGGCAGTACTGACACACAGAGATACCAACTATAAACAAAAAGCATAGAAACTGCAATTTTGGTTAAGATGTAAAGTTGTAAATATGTATTTGCACAGCAGAAGAATTAATTGGGGGAAAAAAATGTAGATCAAGAATCGTTTTGGAATCGGATCGTGACTCCCAGAATCTGAATCGGATCGTGAAGTGCCTGAAGATTCCCACCCCTACAAAACACCCAACCCAAACAAATCCCAAAAAGTCCAGGAGGGTGGTGGAGCTGAGGTGGAACTGGGGGAGGGATGGAGGGCCAGGCCCATGCAAAGGAACAGGACCTGGATCATGGCATGGCAGCGGATCGGGACTGTGGAGCAATGGTGGACCTGGACCATGGGGCAAAGGCAGGTCTAGACTGTGGAGCAGTGGTGGGCCTGGACCGTGGAGCAGTGGCAGACTGTGGAACAGTGGATGTCCTGGGCCATGTAGCAAAGGCAGACCGTGGAACGCTGGCGAACCTGGGCCATGGAACAGAGGTAGACAGTGAACCCGTGGAGTAGAAGTCCGCCATGTCAAATCCAGAGGAGCATCGAGCCATGGCAGAGTAGGCAGAGCAGGGAGCCATGGTGGAGCAGGCAGAGCAGATATACACCAAGGCGGATCAGGCGAGACTGAAACAGAGAGCATAGATAGGTTAGCAGCGGTCTCAGTGGCCGTAACAGGACAGGCAGAGAGTTCATGAATGACCTCCGTGGCTGTGACAGGACAGGCAGTGAGTTCATGAACGGCCTCCTTGGTCATGACGGGACAGGCAATGAGTTCATGAACGGCCTCCGTGCTTGTGACATGGCAGGCAGAGAGTTCATAAACAGCCTCCTTGGCTGTAACAGGTTAGACAGAGTTCAAAAGTGGGCGCCACCACCTCGGGAGGTTCTGCAGCGGAAGCCGCCACCTCTGGAGGTTCTGCAGTGGACCCACCTCCTCTGGAGGCACTGGAGTGGATTCATAGTCAGGAGAGCCCTCTGAGGACGATTCATGGAAAAGAGAGGCCTCTGAGGCAGACTCGTGGACAGAAGAGGCCTCAGGAGGAGATTCTTGGACAGGAGAGACCTCTGAGGCAGATTCATGGACAGGAGAGGCCTCAGGAGCAGACTTGTGGACAGGAGAGGCCTCAGGAGTGCAGTGTGCCGCCCACACGCTCAAAATGGTGACCGCCATGATGGTTGGGCTTGAGAGCGCTGACGTCACCAGGATGCCTGCAGTTCTCACCGACATCAGTGGTAAGTCCATCACGCTAGCTGTCTGTAATGATTCAGTCCACTGAAGGCAAGCGTTGTGAGAACCCAGGTGCAGTTTATTTAGAGTGATCCAAAATACAAACATAATCCGAGACTTGACTTGACTTGACCAGACACAGACTTGACATGAACAGACTTGACATGAACAGACTTGACTTGGCATGGACAAACTAGACTCACCGACAGCGGGTTACAACTTCAATACACGACAAGGAACAAAGGCAACGACATGGCTACTTATAGCAAACAAAACTGGACACATGACAGGAACCAACCAATCAGAACATGACACAATGAACAAGAGAACCAATCAGAACGTGACACAAAGAACAAGGGAACCAATAGCATGAAGACATGAGGGCAGGGAAGCAAGACACAAACAGGGATCATGACTAAACTTCAAAATAAAAGACATGAAAACATGAACCCAAAATCAAAACCCAAACCCCACATTACAATACACCACTCGCACTCACACTGGTTTGTCCACGTATTTTTTTTCATCGCTGTTTTTGTAGTGCATTTGGAAGCCAGAATGCAAACTCTGTCTGTTTTACTTGTTATTTATAACAAACCATATTACAGATGCATAGTCAGATTTAAGTTGAACCTCTGTGCAAGTGCATGCCGAACCACGGGTGGAGAACGGTATAGTTAGAATGTTTTTTTATTTTTTTTTTTACCGAGAACCGTTACACCCCTAGTCAAGTGGATACCATTAGGCTTCTGTATACCACACTCCAGTCCAGTAGGTGGCAGAAATGCAACTCTTACATTGCTGTTTAGAAACGGCAGAATTTGATGTCAGCTTTTTCATTATTTCAATGTATTTTTTTTTTCAATTTATTTCTAGTAAATCTCTAAGATTTTATTTTAAAGGCTCTATATAAAATAGTTTATTATTATTATTCATTTTTGGGTGAATTATTCCTTCATGCATCCTGTGGCCTCTTTCTTATGTTCAAATTACAACCATGCTGGTATCTAGATCACTGTGTTGGACTAAATAACACTCTCAACCAATCAAATTCGAGAACCAGAACTAACTGTTGTATAAAGATTGTTATATAATCTTTAAACTTTATTGCACTCTGGAGACAGTATGGATGTTTTGCATACAGACTTGTGGATTTACTTTCTTCTTGCCAAAGAATGTGATTTTATTTATTTAGTTGTATATAAAGCAGTATGTCTTCATTATGATGCCATGTCCTCTTGAAACAGATGTAGGCTTTCAGTATGTGATTATTACTTCTTAAAATCCAGTTGAATAAGTGATGATGTTTCTCTCTGCTTGCAACTAATCTGTTGTTTCTCTTTCTCTTTGTTGTTCTGTCTTTGTCTTCATTCTGGCTTGTTCTCTTTTTCCTCTCCACAGACATTTATAGTCCTAAATAAAGGGAAAACAATCTTCCGCTTTAGTGCCACACCTTCCTTGTACATGATAAGCCCTTTTAATCTCGCTAGGCGAATAGCGATAAAAATTTTGATACATTCATATCCTTTTTCAGCTGTTAAAATGTATGTGATGAATGTCTATGTTGTTTCTCTCTACATCAAATATGTTTGCTTATTGCTAGAGTGCATGCGATGGTCAGGATTCAGCTATAGATTCAGACTAATATGTTGTAGTTAAGCAGTGTGTTCTAGTGTGGGACTGTAACAGCATATCAGCGGGTGTGGATGTAGGTGTAAATTTTAGATGCACGGCAACTGTTTTGTTTGACAGTAGAGATGCCAAATAGAGAGAGAAAATGGTGGAGCTCTGTCGCCTGTTTTTAACACATTGTGTTCTGTTTTGACGCTGGAACCCATGGCTGAGGACATCTAGTTGAGTGGTCATATGCCATGCAGAAGTAGTCTTCCTATTGGCCAATACAGCACAGTTTAAAAATGAGCTTTCTTTCTGACCATATAGTGGCATTTGTTTTATTCAGATTGTGATGTCAGTCATGCCACATTAACTCTCAGTTCATTCATAAAATATTTACAGACAGAGGCATTGCTGTTGAGCTGAATGGAAACAATAATTTTCAAACATATAGGCTACCACAAAGATTTGAACTGTAATGCTATTCCCTGTCCTCTGAGGACTAATTTGATGGTTAATGTGGTTGTAGTCCAAACAAAAACATTTTAACTGCCTACATAAATGACACAAATGAGCTGAAAACTCCGTAATGACATAAGCACTAGGGCTGGGTGATATATTAAATATTCACTATTCATTAATGTTTTTGTGAATATTTTAATTATTCCAACTTGTTATTTGTTGTTACAGTATTAGATCTGCTGTAAAAATGAACATGATTAAACATCAATCTCTGTTCATTTAGTGGCAAACATGGAAAACATGTCTTGATTTTTTTTTCTTTAAGTTGTTTTTTCATATGACATATTTAATTTCTTAATATTAAATTTTGTTAAATAAGTGTTCGTCTGATACGGTATGTAAAATTATACCTCTAGCATTAAACATTTTAATCTACTTTGCAACAGTGGCTGTTTAGTTGAATACATAAATATATATCAAATATCAAATAATAAGCTAAAAATATTGAAATATAAATATTTCCTAGCCCTAGCAGTGCTTTACAACTAGCCAAAATTCACAATTTTCTGCCTGTATTTGGCATTTTGTTATTGATGAATGTCCTGATATGTATATTTACAAAGTAAAAAGCCTGTGTTCTGTAATATCTCAGAATTTCCTTAACTGATACCCACAGTATTCAGCATGTTCATTATGTGTACGATTTTGACCAACTGTGTGTTCATGACTTTTAGTAATCCTCCCGAGTGGTCCAAACAAGTAGAGTAAGTATTTATTCTAACCACAGCTTGCCATTCACATCACAAAATCATAAATATACTTTTCAAAATTCAAAGCAGATTTTAATTCCTTTTTCTTAATCCAGTTACTGCTACTTTTTCCTTCAGGTATACCTTTACTGGAATTTATACGTTTGAATCAACTGTAAAAATCATTGCCCGTGGATTCTGTATAGATGACTTCACATTCCTTAGAGATCCATGGAACTGGCTGGATTTCATGGTCATCTCAATGGCGTAAGTATTCTGTCATTAATGTAATTATGAACCTAGTCTGATTTGTGAGCTATCATTCAGTTAATATCAAATCATGAAAAATAAGTCATTTAACTGGTCAGGATTATTACATTCGCCTGAAACAATTTTCTGCCTCATTCTTGTTTATAATGGATGATGAAAAGAAATACCGGTAAAGCTGCTTGTACACTGAGCTCTTACTGTATGTGGGGGATGCAGACAACACATTTTCAGCTGTTATATTCTGTCTCTAACCATATGAACATTTTTAGGTAGCATCTTTATGGATGTGGCAGCTCTGCTCATGTCGTGTCTAGTTCCTCACAGCTCTGCATTTGTCCTTGTGACTGTTTTTCTCCTCATCTCTCTGCTGTTCTGTGGATATACCTGGTTCTGGCACTGATCCAGAATACTCACTCTATTCTTCTCTTCTGAGAATTTTCATCGTTCAGATGTTCCTACCTATCAGTGTTTAGAGCCATTCACCAACAACACGACTCCTAGCAGCCCACACAGAAAACTCTCTCTCTTCCTCTCTTTCTCTCTCACTCACTGACTCTAGTTCTCATTCTCCATTTTCACTGTATCTGTTATTTATCTGTCATGTTTTCTGCATACAAACCATACCAGACATATTCATCTGAGATATGTTGTATGTCACCATATGAGCATGTTTGTTTATAAAAGCTATTGGGGTGGGAGACAGACATTAGGTTTTGTGTTGTTGTGCCAAATATTGTTATTATTATAAATATAAATAATTATAATATATTATAAAAATCATGATTAGCCCACATATTCTATCTGAAAGATATCTTTAATGAATATTGTCATAGTATGTTTACTTTTTCAACATAGAAAATATTCATTGTGTTAACATAATAATAATAATAATAATAATAATAATAATAACAATAGTAATTATTGTTATTATTAAATGTATTATTTTTCTTTTTTTTGTTTAAATTTGTATATTTGTCATCAAAATATTGGAATATTTGGCATTTCTACTTTGTATTGTCATTACACTACATTAATTTTCCCCACCTTAGAAGAAAAAGATCATCTTAGTCTGCATATGGAAGTCATCAAGTACTAAGTCATGACCATGTCTCCATGTAACTTTGATCTGATCATTGCAGGTATATAACAGAGTTTGTAAACCTAGGCAATGTCTCAGCTCTGCGCACGTTCAGAGTTCTGAGGGCATTGAAAACAATTTCTGTAATCCCAGGTAAGAGAGTGTGTGGGCGGGAGGGGTCGGGTCGGTGTTCTCTTGGTGTGTCGGTGTGTGTATCTTGGTTTTCTTTTCCTTCCTTTCCCCCCGTAGTGGACAGGCTCTGTGAGTGGCGTACCTCCTGGTGGTTCATTGGCGTGGTGGTGTTCTTGGTGTGTTTGTGGTTGTCATCGGTGTCTGTGTGTGATCCTCCCTTATTTCAGATATGTAACAGAGTTTGTGGACCTGGGGAATGTATCTGCGCTGAGAACATTCAGAGTTCTCCGAGCATTGAAAACTATCTCTGTCATTCCAGGTGAGACGCAGTTTTGACGCTGAGGTTAACGTTCAGTATGATCCCCTATTACTATTCAATTTGAAATCTTTTTTTAAAAGCAGAAATTAATTTGGAGAGGACCATTTAATTTGCTTTTTTTCCAATCTCCAAAATGATCAAAAATGGTACTTATACATTTTTGATAGGCTTTGCAGTCTACTATCAATCTCCAGAGTCCTTGGTTTCGACACCCTTTTGCCCCTTTAGAAACTTCAGAGCAGATTAGAGCAAATTAGAAGGCTTTAGCGACCAAACCTCTTTAACCTCTTTCATGTAGGCAAAAAAACGTGTCTGTGAACAAACCCTGATCTGGGTTAAACTCAAGCTCCTGTATTATTAGTAGGTTTGTTGTTGAGATCTTGCTAAAGCAGATCTTTATATTAAATAAGGCATGTTTTATTTCAGATTTTAACAGTAAGGACTTTAGATAAAAGCTAATTGTAGAATTCACTGGTTTGTGAGCTTGTATGCTTCTCAAAAATCAAACTATAAAGGTATGGACACATTAATTTTGCTGATTAATATATATTAGGAAACAAGTAGACCTTTTCAAACTATCCCCCTGGCCTCAGAGCACTAGAGTAGATATTTTTAACAAGCTATGTTTTGTTCCCCAAAATGAAAATTGCATAGCTCTCAGTGAGTTCCCAAAGAATATACTTGTTACTCATTTATGAAGACTGCCAAGCCTAGTTTGTGGACATATTTTATGCTGCATGATGCTTTGGAAGTCACTTGCTTTTATGGTATTAGCCTACTAAGTGCTTGGCTGCCTTTTGTTTTTTTGACAATTCATTTTTCTTCACTTTTTTCCTTTATTTTGTATGAAACTCACAAATTGCACCTGGAAATAAAATAAGAATAGTGCAGATGGTCAAAGAAGAATGTTTTTTTTTTTCTGTTTCAGATTAGTTAATTTTTTTCATTTTATCTGTACAGTTGTTTTTATTTTATTCAGAGGCTTTGCAGAAATGCCAGACCTTTAGCTTAACGTCTTGACACATTAGTGTCATATGCAAGTCATTTTCAGTGAAATAACAGAATTTATTTAGCTGACTAGGTTTTTACTGCAAGTCATATTTGTCATCCTGTGTTATTTTCAGTAAGGCTGTGAACTAAATCCTACTCATCAAATCTCTGAGCCCTGCAAGATTTTTTGATGTTTTTGTGGGGTTTATGGGCAAGAGGATTGTAGCATATCAATACTAATTTGAGTATCTACTGTCCTGAAGGTAAAGCAGCTCTTTTATATTTAGGAGGGAGTTATGGAGGGGTCAGTGCCGTTCTGATGATGTTTAGCTCAGCATGTCTGATGGAGACTTGGAAGATTTTTAGACTAGACTTGTTTCTGTTCAGCCTTTGAGCTGAAATGACTTGCATGCAGTCTTCAGCCCCCTAGTCCCTGCTTGCTTTATTCTCCCCATGTTATGGCCCTCTGGTTGTGCTGCAGTATTTATAGACAGCTGGATGTCAGGCTGTTCTCACTGTTTCAGGGAGCCCTCCCTTTATTGTCAAGAGAATTCTTTGAAGGTTATCATTCGACAACCTTCAACTTCTATTCTGGAATGCTGGAATTCAAAAAGATTTCAGGACAAATTTTTGCATCTCCTGAAATAATATATTAACTGTTGTAGGCGTTTATTAAACCATGTTTAAGCAGAATAGTGAATTATACATCTGAATAGAGCAAATGCTGGGATGGCTCCCAAACAGTACATGTGTAAAGACACTTAAAGTGTATTTTGTGGTTCTGTTATTTATACATTGTCATTGTGAATTAAAATAAGGATTCAAGGTATGATATTATGAAAAAATAATAATTAACAATTAAAAGCATTAATTTATGTTGAAGGGCACCCTTAAGCATACATATCAGTGGTTCTCAACTGGTTTTGTTTCAGGAGCCAGATTTACATTTACAAACAGTTTCATACTCTTGGCAGCCAGTAATTTATCATAAAAAACTCATTAGGCCAAAAACGATGTTTATGATTAAGGCCATGTCAAGCATCTTGTTCATGATTCTACCAAGTAACAGATGATTTTTGAATTTTATTGGATGCCTGACCTATGATATCAACAACAAAATGTATGGGAAATGTTTTCTCCCTCTTTTGAAAAATAACATTTACTTGCTATGGATGATAGATAGATAGATAGATAGATAGATAGATAGATAGAAATAAAGAAATGTATTGCATAATAATTGCATTGTTCCCTGCAATCAGAAAATACCTGCACACCACCAGCTGAGAACCATAGATCTACATAATATGTATACAAGACATATACATGAAACATAGATGGCCTCACATCTAAAAATGTGAATTCCTCACATCATGCCTTGAGACTCCTTTTATACACTTCTGGGACTTGAACACACATGCAACTGTCTGTGCCTTTTTGTGTGTGTGTGTTTGTGTGCGTGTCTGCATATTTGTGCGTGTATGTGTGTGCATATTCGATATCTCAAAGGTCTGAAGACCATTGTTGGCGCTTTGATCCAGTCGGTGAAGAAGCTGTCAGATGTGATGATCCTCACCGTTTTCTGCCTCAGTGTCTTTGCACTCATTGGTCTGCAGCTCTTCATGGGAAATCTGCGGCAAAAGTGTGTCATCTGGCCCATCAACATCACAGAACTATACCAGGCCAATGGCACCCATGCATTCAACTGGGATGAGTACATCATGAATGAGAGTGAGCTTTTGTTTAGTTTGTCACACAAATTACAAAAATAGTTAAGACAATATATTAGTTTCTGTTTATCATGCATTGCTTTAACTGCCATGTAACACTCATTTAAAGTTAATCTTTAATAAAAACAAAGAATTAACTACATCTATAATAACTATAATATAATGACTACATATATTTTGATTTTGTTTATATTTAATATTTATAAATTAATAATTTCACACTGTTAAATGTTATATATAACTGTATATAACTGTGTATATATATATATATATATATATATATATATATACACACACATACATTTACATTATGATGTTGTAATGCCCAAATTCACTTGTAGCATTTAAACGATAATAATTTTAATATTGGCTGCTTATCTACCTTATCAGTTTTGGCCATAAATTTAATTGCTTGAAAAGTACAAAATAGTCTAGTTAACATTCTCTGTCTCGTTTTGTCATCAGCCAATTTCTACTTCCTGCCGGACCAGCTGGATGCTCTTCTGTGTGGAAACAGCTCTGATTCAGGGTGAGTGTCTGGCCTTGTCCTTCACAACATAATTATAAAACTATAAATGACATAACACCAACATTAAAAATAATAAACAACACTTGTTAGAAAAGACAAAACATGCAAGAGCTCACTGAGACTCTTCTCTGACAAACGTTGTATGCTAATCCATAGACTGGTGCCAAGTCATTATTGGGTTGTGTGCTCTTTTCCCCTCTCAGTCGCTGTCCTGAAGGCTACACATGCATGAAGGCTGGTCGCAATCCAAACTATGGGTACACCAGCTTTGACAGTTTTGGCTGGGCTTTCCTGGCTCTATTCCGCCTCATGACGCAGGACTTTTGGGAGAACTTGTACCAGCTGGTAAGGGCGTGGTCTTTTTTCCTCTTTCATCACTTTTTCCCATTTAAAGATTTTTTTCTCAGTAATCTGAATTTTGCTCCTGAGCAAATGAATCTTTTTTAAATCAAATGATATGTGTATGTAAATCAAATTAAAATGGCTTAATTATACTGGTCTAACTTTGCACAATTAAATAGTCTCATTTAATTATTTGAATTTAGCATGCAAATTAAACAAAGTCAGTGCTTGAGGTACCCTCATGCCTTATATACTTACTACTACATTTGTAAAGAACAGAAAATGATATGTAATTAGCTGTGATGATCTGGATCTCTCAAAATTCTCAAAAGTTATTTTGTAGCAATAGTTCAGTATGCTTTAAGTGTAAATTTCTCACACATAAAAAAGTGTTTAGGATGAGCCACAATATTTATGCCGCTGCAGACAGCCCTTGTTGTGCAGGATGCACACAAACACACTGACCCTTTGGGATCAGGAGCAGTAATGGACAGCTAGAAGACTAAATAGTAAAACGCTAAATATAGCCTGAGCTCTAGTTGGTTCTGTACTCTTACATGTAGATACAAGCATAGCCATCTAGACCCCCTGTCTTTTATCTAAGCACCAGATATCCCATTGTTACTGATAAACAGATACAATATTCATGTTTATTTTAACCTGTAGTCAAGAAACATGAAAACAAATTCAATTATTAAATAAGAATTTTTATATGACTTGAAATTTGTATTGATTAAATTTAATAAAACTGTTATGGTTGTCTCTTAAGTAGTTTTAATACGTAAGTATTAACTCTTAAGTAGTTTTAATTCAGTTGAATGAACTGAATGTTATAGACCCTGTATTCAACTAGAAGACAGGTAATTGCAGTTCTTTTAAAGCTTATAAGGAATATCACTCTTCATACGTTAGGCTTAGTATTTTCTCATTATTTTGTCAGGCAAACCAACTGTACTATTAAAAACCATGAAATTACTGGTTATCTTTCTGTTCTTCACTTTTTAATTTTCTCACTCCAAACAGTCTGTCTCGCTGTTTGCGCACCAGCATCTCAGGGTGCCAGTGGCTGCCTTGAGCCAGTCTATTTAAAAGAACACATGTATGAATGTATGCTTAAATATATGTATGTGTATTTGCATTCTTTGCACAAGTAGGTCAAATAGAAGCAACTGAGGCTCAGAATAATGAACTGACATTTGCATTTTTCCAGCGAGTACATCTCTGCCACTTGTATATTAGTGAAATAGTATGGACAAAATCCTTGAATGAGCGTTGAGAAATTCTTGTGTGTGTGTGTGTGTGTGTGTGTGTTAAAAAAAAAAAAACATTTTCTATTCTGATGTATGGAGCTCTGTAATATAATAAGATGATCTGCCCTTCATCCACAGACCCTGAGAGCAGCGGGGAAGACCTACATGATTTTCTTTGTGCTGGTGATCTTTGTTGGCTCATTCTACCTTGTGAATCTGATCCTGGCTGTGGTGGCCATGGCATATGAAGAACAGAACCAGGCCACTATGGAAGAGGCGGAGCGAAAGGAGGCGGAGTTTAAAGCCATGCTGGAACAGCTGAAGAAACAGCAGGAGGAGGCACAGGTCAGGCAGTGTTTTAATGCTTATAATAAGGGTCCTCTTCGTAATACTTAAATGTGTTTTAGTGCAGTGTTTGCCTGCTGGTTTCTAATTGTGGACTTTTTATATTTTAAATTAGATTTTGTGACTACAATCAAAACGAATTAAACTCAGAGTAATTTAGATGAATGATTGATACATTTTGCGACTGCAGGCTAACGCAATGGCGACATCGGCGGGGACGGTGTCTGAGGATGTAGTTGAAGATGATGGTGATGGAGGTGGGAACTTGTCCTGTAGCTCATCTGAGATGTCTAAACTCAGCTCCAAGAGTGCCAAAGAGCGACGCAACCGCAAGAAGAAGTGGCGGCAGAAAGAGCAGGACAAGGAGAAAGGGGACAGTGAGAAGTTTGTCAAATCTGAATCGGATGATGGAAGCAGGAGGAGCAGATTCCGTTTCCCTGACAACCGTTTAGGACGTAGGAGTTCTATAATGAACCAGGTAAAGAAAGACTTCTGTTTTTTTGTTGTTGTTGTGGTTTTGTTCTGTTAAAGGTGTCATCGGATGCAAAATTCACTTTTTGAACTGAAATGTGTCAGAGCTCATTAGCATTTAAAGGGACATGCACTAAAATGGCTTGCTGTTTGCAGAGCTGTTTTTGACAAGGTAAAAAGGGTGTTGTTTTACACTACCATTGAGAAATTTTAATGTATGTTATAGACTTTTCATTAAGACACTAAAGACTCATATCAACTTGTGGAAAATGGGCATCTGATGACCCCTTTAAGAAGTAACTAGAAAAGTTCCTAATGTCTGTGACTAATGTTCAACATTCGATTGTCAAGAGCAAGTGTGTAAAACCAAAGATTTTAGCTTTTAGATCTGTCTCTCTGTCTTTCCTGCCTTCAGTCTCTGCTCAGCATCCCAGGTTCACCATTCCCTTCAAGGCGCAACAGTAAGAGCAGCATCTTCAGCCGCTGTAAGGATGGAGGCTCGGAGAATGAGTTTGCAGATGATGAGCACAGCACGGTTGAGGAGTACGACGAGCGGCGTGATTCGTTCTTAAGCCCACAACGTCGCAGCAGCTACACGGGTTACTACGGCAAGCGCAACAGCACTGTGGATTGCAATGGAGTGGTCTCTCTCATCGGGCCGGGGCCTGGCGGACGCCTACTGCCTGAGGTGATAATAGATAAGGCAGCCACTGATGACAGCGTAAGGAAGTCTAAGAGTAGATCAGTCTAGGCATGGGCATTATCTATCTCTGAACCTTGGCTCTCTCTGTTTGGCTCTTTCTCTTTCTGATGCATTTGTGTAATGTTTATTTTGACTTTGCTCTAAAATTAGCTCTCTTTCAGTTGAGGACTGCTCTCAAAGCCTGTGTGATATGCTGCCCTCCTATGCCAGTTTGAAATTTGTGAACAAGCTGCTAACTATATATAGTTCTCACTAAATGAACCACTAAGATTTATAAAACTGGGTTTTCATACACTACCATTCAAATTTTTGGGGTTGGAAATTATTTAAAATTTTTTTGAAAGAAGTCAGACAGTAATATTGTGAAATATTATTAAATTTTTAATACTTGTTTTCTGTTTTAATATATTTTATGTAATTTATTCCTGTAATGGCAAAGCTGAATTTTCAGCAGTCTTCAATGTCACATGAAATCAGTCTAATATGCTGATTTGGTGCACTAAAAACATTTTTTTATTATCAATGTTGAAAATAGTTATGCTGCTTAATATTTTCATGGAAACATGTGTTTTTAAGGATTCTTTGATGACTAGAAAGTTCAATAGAACAGCATTTATTTGAAATAGATCATTAATTTAAACATTAATTTTCCCTTTTGATCAATTTTAATGCATCCTTGCTAAATAAAAGTATTAATTTCTTTAAAAAAATCTTGTTGACCCCAAAATTTTTACTGGTAATGTATTTCCATTTTCATTGCATCATCTCATTACACATCCACCCCACAAGCGAAATCTTTCTTCATGTTTTCATACTTATTTATTTATTTATTTTAATATACATGTCAACTCAATGTCCTTTGTAATTTGATTTCATTTTATATTCACCCAAAGGTGAATTAACCATGAAATTCTTCCACTTCCACCCTCTAGCCTTCAATTCTCTTTTCTTATTTTCTCTTAATCTACAAATGTTATTTTGTATACCATGTGTGTTTTTTTTCTATGTTTCTTCTTTGTAGTGTATACATGCATTTTTTTCTTTTTTTAATGATCAGCACCATTTCTTTGTACTGTAATTATAATGGAAGCATTGTAGTTAGCATGGTAGTCTGCTAGCTTTATGAATCATATAGAGGTCTGGTATAGCTTCAGATCTTCAGCATGAGGTTATTGGATCATGATATTTATTCTTTTCTTCTCTTGACTTATTAGACTGAATGCATGCTGATGCATGCTGACTGGATCTCCTAAAATCTGGAGATGCAGGGGCTTCAAATGAGAGGAGGAAGGGAACGGAGAACAATGGTAGATTTATAATATGATAAACTTGAATAAATTACTTATTCATAGCATTTCCAGCATTCTGGATATTTTTTAAAACATAAACAGTTTATAAAACATGGCTGACTCTTTCAAATGGCCATATGAGTGAGCATTTTGATAACAAATAGCATGTTAATCACATGCTTATGTTAGGAATATGTATCGCAGGAATGCTAATGACAAATACCCATGAATTTCCACCCTATCTTCTCTCTTGTGAGAGCCCAGCATGCCTCTGCTTTAATGCATTCAAATGAAAAATGGCTCCTATGGACAAAATGGGTTGATAAAAATTCGTCTCCTAACCAGCCTTTCTTTAACTAGCCCTGTGATGCAGATTTTTTCCCCCACCCATTGGCTGCACTGTATAATGTTGTGGTGCAACTGTTTAACCTCATTGTTTTTCTCCTGACAGCCAACCACTGATCTCGAAATCAAGAAGAAACTCTCAGGGTCACTAATGGTTTCTGTAGAGCAGCTTAACACATCGTTTGGGCGCAAGGAGCGAGCCAACAGTGTCATGAGTGCGCTAACCAACACATTGGTTGAGGGTATGTCCATATGCTGTAACCTAAGGAATGTACTGCTTTTAAAAAAAAAAAAAAAAAGAAGGAAATCTGTTACCATGGTTACCATACTTCTCATTCTTCGCTTCCAGAATTGGAAGAGTCTCAGAGGAAGTGTCCACCATGCTGGTACAAATTTGCCAACAAGTTTCTTATCTGGGAGTGCGGCCCTGTTTGGATGAAGGTTAAGGAGATTGTGAACCTGATCGTGATGGACCCTTTTGTAGACTTGGCTATCACCATTTGTATTGTGCTGAATACTCTCTTCATGGCCATGGAGCATTACCCTATGACGGAGAATTTTGAGCATGTGCTGTCTGTCGGAAACCTGGTAAGGATTCTACGTAGCCCATTTTTTCAAGAGTCTTTGAATTCAAATATAAAGAATTCTTTCGTTGCTTGATGAAACTGTGCCCCTCCCCCACGGCTTATATTTTTGTAGTCTCTGCAGGGACGTTGTTGGAACACTCAAAGCCATTTTTTTTGCCTGGCGTAGAGACAGTGTTAAGCTACTGACTGAGTGTGGTGGTGCAGAGCCAGCATAAATATTTCATGTAGCCTAATCGATGAGCAGTTCTAAAATGGTGGCGTTTTCATAGTTCTAGGAGCTTGAACCTGTGCAATTTGGTTCCTGCGTCTGAATGAGTGTAAAAATGCTTGTAAAATTGTCAACATTGTAGGAAAGTACAGATTATGTTTCCCACTTATGAACCAAATTGCTTTTTATATTACATTGCCAAGTGATACCGAGATTGTCAGGGGTCATAAATCAACTCAGTGCAGTGCACCATACACCTACCACAAATCATGATTTTCTAAGCCACGTGACCTGCGTGCAATAGCCAGGCCTCTCTCAATCAAATTTCAGCTGACATGGTGATATAATGATGCAAGTATTCAAACTTCTTCAGTACACCTGTGGGACGGAGCAGGTCGTGGCTGTGCAGGTGGCAGCGTGACTCACATTCGCTGGCTGTGCAGGCACGCAGCAGGCCTCCTGGAGTCAAGGCCACCTTGTACCTTCCCCCAGTTCACCCGCCCGCAGGGTGATTAACTGCACCCTTCAGCTGTGACAGCAGGATGATCCGTTTGACACTTTGAATGTCACAGAGTCTTGTAGCGATTGGTCAGGGAGTTATTGTGAATGTGTACGCCAGGTTGTGGTTGCTGCTAGGTCAGGAAAGAGCTGATGACTCTCACAGCTGCATTGCTTATTTGTCTGTAATCAGTTTGTTGATATGGGATTGCTTTTATAAATTAGTCTAGCTCTTTAAATTGAGGTTTTTATTGAGCAAAGCACACAATGTAACAACATGACATAGTAGCTTATAAGGAACGAATCAATGACACATATATGTAGACGTACTAAAGAAAAAGAAAAACTAGGACTACAAAAATATATAGATATATTTTTCTTGTAATGTTATGAAGAGAAAAAAATCAAATAACTGTCTCAAAGTGATCTGTTTGTCATCAATCTGTGTAATTTTTGTTTTCTTTCTTCCAGGTGTTTACTGGTATATTCACTGCCGAAATGTTTGCCAAACTGGTTGCAATGGACCCATACTACTATTTCCAGGAAGGCTGGAATATTTTTGATGGCTTTATCGTGAGCTTGAGTTTAATGGAGTTGGGCTTGGCCGATGTAGAAGGTCTTTCTGTGCTGAGATCATTCCGATTGGTAAACATTTTCATTGCTTCAGATCTTTGATGTGTGTGCATGTGCTATTGCATTAAGAAAATATGTGAATCAGGGAACAGTATCAGTGGTTAAGTCGGCATGAAATTCAAAATCACCCTATTTTTAATTGCATCTTATTGTGAACAATTCATCCATGCATATGTTTGATTCATACATACGTTTTATTCAGTCAACAACTGATCCCTGCCCTACATTTTTGTTTTCTGAATAATCCGGTTCACTCGGATGTACATCACAATACAGAGTAAAAGATTTTTTGCTACTTCCGTTACATTGCAACATTAATGCTTATTTAAACAAATTTTGAGTACCATGCTCTTAGTGTTGTCTGTATGTCTGCATATACAGTACAGACCTGCCAACCTGTATGCATTTTGCATAGCGGTAGTGGGTACGCATTTTGACCTCAAAGTATGCTGGTACGATTTGTCACTAAATACGCAAAAACTTGGTGACGCCTCTGTTCACACGCAGTACTCAAAACAAGCAACAGAAAAAGATGAAGAGTTCAACCAATCAGTGCGTTTTGTTTTTCGGATTTGCATTTAAATAATTTCCATGCGTTTTATTTCTCTCCAAACCGGCTCTGTTTGTGTGTCTGTTGGTGTACGCGCTGAGATGAGGAAGCGCCTCCCCGCTTAAAATGTGCATCTGAAAAAGCAACACATGCCGAACATCTTCCCTTGTAATGACTCTAAACCGATTGTCCAACAAAAGATAATATTATAACATACCCCACAACAGACGAATGTTAGAAATAACTTCAAATCTGTTAGAATTAACGTCCTAATCTGATGTGGCTTCTTATCACATAATGTTGCAGAAATATATTCTATACTGTAATAAAGGCTATGTCGATTAGCAATGGATTATAAATATACTTAATTATTATGAAAATACCCAAGGTGGTTTTAAGAGCACAGATAAAACATACATTGTTGCAGTCGAGTGTTTATTGTTGTAATGTTCTCTTTGAATGTCATCATTCAAAGACTTTCTGTGTTCTTTTATTCAGTTACAGTGATAGCTGGATGCTTTTGTCCATTTTAGGGATTATCTGGAGCGTCATCAGTTCTATTACTTCTGTGACCCATATGTGGAATTTCTGCGCGAGGGCGCCTTCAGGCGTCCAGTATGAATGAAACAGACATTACATGTGTTTATAGCACTAAATAATGGCCAATCCATAAAAATAATACTTCTCTGAAAATAAATTTGAAATAGACATTTGATTATCCATGTTTTTCTACAGTGTACAAAAGTGTACTGGAGTTTTAATTAAAGTGTACTGGAATTTTTTTAAAGGGGTCATCGGATGCCCATTTTACACAAGTTAATATGATTCTTTAGGGTCTTAGTGAAAAGTCTATTACATACTTTGGTTAAAATTTCTCAATGGTAGTGTAAAACAACACCCTTTTTACCTTGTCAAAAACAGCTCTGTTCACAGTGACCAGTTTTGGTGCATGTGCCTTTAAATGCTAATGAGCTCTGCTCAACTTGCCCCTCTCTTCCGTGGGGAGACGAGCCGTTCTCTGAGAGACTGTAAAATTTAGCTGCATTCAGCCACGGAACTTGCTAACTAGCACATTATTAGAAAAGGCGATTTCCAAAGATTCATAAAAAACCTTATACTCACTTCTTCTGTAGGTGAAGCTGGATCACGAATAATTTGTGTGAACATAGAAGCATTTAGGTAGATTGCGGCATGCATTCCCTTCAAAAACAAACCTAATCCACTGCGTCTTCAGCGGCTCAGATGTTTGGAGTAAATGAAGACTGCTATGTTCATTATTACATCCAAAAACAAAACACCTCAATCGCTTAGGAGAAATTCTTGTCTACCCCTGCTCCGGGGTCGAAACAATGGCGGACTGTTTACATCTCACTAAGGGCGGGTCTTTGCTAAAATGGCCATGTCAGTCAATAGTCGTGGGAGGGGCCTGTGCAGAACTACATCACTCTGCCAAGAATCTCAGAACAGCCTGATCTGAGAAAGTGATTATTATCAAAGTCCCTTTCAAGGAAAGTCTGTTCACTCGGCGGCCATATTTGCAATGCCTTCGAGCAGCTCAAACAAGACCAGGTCCTATCTAAATGAATGGGGGAATCCTGAAATATCAAAAACTGCCCAATTAACTCACAATTAAATTGCATATTTCAAATCAGCAAAAAAAAAATCTGAAATGAACTGCCCCATGAATGTAACCTATGAAAATGTTTTAACATTAAATCTTGCCTCCCCCCCTACTCGGCACACTGATGATACTTAAAAAAAAAAAATTCCAAGGTTGGCAGGTCTGCACAGTATGTCAGTTATGACGATTCTATTGTTTTGTCATCGTTTAATAAATTTCTGCTTCCAATACAAATAAAAAAGCATAAACACAGATCTCTCTTAAATAAAATTCTGTTTAGCACCTTCTTTCTGTGGGAGGTAATAGCACAATGTTAATTGCATCAAGCAGATCGTGAGTATAATAAGCCTAATTTACATAGAAAGGAGGTGTGTTTGTACTGAAAAGAATGACAGTTATTTTATTTAAATACAGTGCAACATTATTTTAAAGTAGTGTCTGGTTAAACAGGATTGTGGGTGGTTAGTGAATAAGACATAATGAATAAGTGGCACAACCCTTTAATGAATGTGCCTTTTGTTTTCTATAGCACACATTCAAATAATAATAATTGAACATGATAATTCTACTTATGCTCTCTTTTAACAGCTGAGAGTTTTTAAACTGGCTAAATCATGGCCCACCCTTAACATGCTAATAAAGATCATCGGCAACTCAGTGGGAGCTTTGGGGAACCTGACCCTGGTGTTGGCCATCATCGTCTTCATCTTCGCTGTGGTGGGCATGCAGTTGTTTGGGAAGAGCTACAAGGACTGTGTGTGTAAAATCGCTGCTGATTGCGAGCTGCCCCGCTGGCACATGAATGACTTCTTTCACTCATTCTTAATCGTGTTCCGGGTGTTATGTGGAGAGTGGATTGAGACCATGTGGGATTGTATGGAGGTGGCTGGACAGGGAATGTGTCTCATCGTCTTCATGATGGTCATGGTCATAGGGAACTTGGTGGTAAGTGTTCTTTAGATGCAGAAAACGCATTTTTGTCATGAAATTTGAGCTAAGTTGTACTGAAAACTGCTTAAATGGAGATAAACGCAATATTTATATTCACTATTGCCATATATATATATATATATATATATATATATATATTATATATACACAGGTGCATCTCAATAAATTAGAATGTCGTGGAAAAGTTAATTTATTTCAGTAATTCAACTCAAATTGTGAAACTCGTGTATTAAATAAATTCAATGCACACAGACTGAAGTAGTTTAAGTCTTTGGTTCTTTTAATTGTGATGATTTTGGCTCACATTTAACAAAAACCCACCAATTCACTATCTCAACAAATTAGAATACTTCATAAGACCAATAAAAAAAAAACATTTTTAGTGAATTGTTGGCCTTCTGGAAAGTATGTTCATTTACTGTATATGTACTCAATACTTGGTAGGGGCTCCTTTTGCTTTAATTACTGCCTCAATTCGGCGTGGCATGGAGGTGATCAGTTTGTGGCACTGCTGAGGTGGTATGGAAGCCCAGGTTTCTTTGACAGTGGCCTTCAGCTCATCTGCATTTTTAGGTCTCTTGTTTCTCATTTTCCTCTTGACAATACCCCATAGATTCTCTATGGTGTTCAGGTCTGGTGAGTTTGCAGGCCAGTCAAGCACACCAACACCATGGTCATTTAACCAACTTTTGGTGCTTTGGGCAGTGTGGGCAGGTGCCAAATCCTGCTGGAAAATGAAATCAGCATCTTTAAAAAGCTGGTCAGCAGAAGGAAGCATGAAGTGCTCCAAAATTTCTTGGTAAACGGGTGCAGTGACTTTGGTTTTCAAAAAACACAATGGACCAACACCAGCAGATGACATTGCACCCCAAATCGTCACAGACTGTGGAAACTTAACACTGGACTTCAAGCAACTTGGGCTATGAGCTTCTCCACCCTTCCTCCAGACTCTAGGACCTTGGTTTCCAAATGAAATACAAAACTTGCTCTTATCTGAAAAGAGGACTTCGGACCACTGGGCAACAGTCCAGTTCTTTTCCTTAGCCCAGTTAAGACGCCTCTGACGTTGTCTGTGGTTCAGGAGTGGCTTAACAAGAGGAATACGATAACTGTAGCCAAATTCCTTGACACGTCTGTGTGTGGTGGCTCTTGATGCCTTGACCCCAGCCTCAGTCCATTCTTTGTGAAGTTCACCCAAATTCTTGAATCGATTTTGCTTGACAATCCTCATAAGGCTGCGGTTCTCTCGGTTGGTTGTGCATCTTTTTCTTCCACACTTTTTCCTTCTACTCAACTTTCTGTTAACATGTTTGGATACAGCACTCTGTGAACAGCCAGCTTCTTTGGCAATGAATGTTTGTGGCTTACCCTCCTTGTGAAGGGTGTCAATGATTGTCTTCTGGACAACTGTCAGATCAGCAGTCTTCCCCATGATTGTGTACCCTAGTGAACCAAACTGAGAGACCATTTTGAAGGCTCAGGAAACCTTTGCAGGTGTTTTGAGTTGATTAGCTGATTGGCATGTCACCATATTCTAATTTGTTGAGATTGTGAATTGGTGGGTTTTTGTTAAATGGGAGCCAAAATAATCACAATTAAAAGAACCAAAGACTTAAACTACTTCAGTCTGTGTGCATTGAATTTATTTAATACACGAGTTTCACAATTTGAGTTGAATTACTGAAATAAATGAACTTTTCCACGACATTCTAATTTATTGAGATGCACCTGTATATATATATATATATACACAGTATATAAGTCAATTTCACCATAGAGTGTCTTTCAGCCCTCACAATATGTACACATTTTGGTCTTAATTTCCCATTCGCTTTATGTCATGTCATAAAAAGTAGACACTTAAGTACTATAGAAACATATTAGCTGAGCCTCCACACATTTTTTAGATAATTATGGGCCATTATTTTAAGCATAAACCATAAGATATGTCCACCCTGTCTTGGACATATATATTACTGTTAAATACGGTTTCATTGCAATATTAAGATGCAAATTATATTTTCTGAAAGGTATGATGTCCCTTTCCTAAACAGGGTTATTTGTTTGCTTTCAAATTATAAATACATAAAAGATTTTGTAAACCATGTGTTTTTAAAGAAACTAATACAATTCGCACATGTATTTTTTCTTATTTGGAGAAAACTGTGAAATTTGGATGCAGTTTTTTGTTTGCATGTTATTGTCCCCATACCTAGCTGTTGAACACACTGGATTATACAGATATGATTGAATTATTATTTTAAATATTATTTTAAAATCTCAAGGTGACAGGGTGGATCAGCACATGACGGGGCGGACACATAAAGCAGAACACACAAAGCATGACAAAATATGACAATGAAACATTTATTCAACTTCGAAAAAAGTAATATGTGACCCTGGACCACAAAACCAGTCTTAAGTGTCAATTTTTCAAAATTTAGATTTATACATCATCTGAAAGCTGGATAAATAATCTTTCCATTGATGTATGGTTTGTTAGGATCAGACAATATTTGGCCGAGATACAACTATTTGAAAATCTGGAATCTGAGGGTGCAAAAAAATCTAAATATTGAGAAAATCGCCTTTAAAGGTGTCCAAATGAAGTTCTTAGCAATGCATATTACTAATCAAAAATGAAGTTTTGATACATTTATGATAAGAAATTTACAAAATATCTTCATGGAACATGATCTTTACTTAATATCCTAATGATTTTTGGCATAATTTTTTTTTATAATTTTGACCCATACAATGTATTTTTGGCTATTGCTACAAATATACCCCAGCGACGTTTTGTGGTCCAGGGTCACATATAATAATAATAAATAATATAATTACATTTTCAATCACACTGATAATGTTTTAATATTTTAATATTACACAAAGATAATGCAAGTAAATACAAAATGCAGTTTTTAAATGATGATTTCATTTAAGGGAAAAAAGCTGTCCAAACCTACCTGGCCCTACGTGACAAATTAATTGCCCCCTCCTGTTAAATCATGAAAGAACTGTGATTAAACACATTATTTTAGAAAGCTGAGTTAAATTTCACTAACCACACCCAAGCCTCATTACTGCCAGACCTGTTGAATCAAGAAATCACTTAAATAGAACCTGTCTGACAAAGTGAAGCATGATTAAAGAGCAACGCATCATGCCACGATCTAAAGAAATTCAAGAACAGATGAGAAACAAAACAGTTGACATGTATCAGTCTGGAAAGGTTTATAAAGCCATTTCTAAGGCTTTGGGACTCCAGCGAATCATGGTCAGAGCCATTATTCACAAATGGAGAAAACTTGGAACAGTGGTGAACCTTCCCAGGAGTGGCCGGCCTACCAAAATTACTCCAAGAGCGCAACAACGACTCATCCAGGAGGTTGTAAAAGAACCCAGAACAACATCTAAAGACCTGCAGGCCTCACTTGCCTCAATTAAGATCAGTGTTCATGATTCAACAATAAGAAAGAGACTGGGCAAAAACAGCATCCATGGGAGAGTTCCAAGGCAAAACCCACTGCTGACCAAAAAGAACACAAAGAACAAAAATATCTTGATTATCCTCAAGACTTTTGGGCAAATAGTCTGTGGACTGATGAGACAAAAGTTGAACTTTTTGGAAGGTGTGTGTCCCGTTACATCTGGTGTAAAACCAACACAGCATTTCATAAAAAGAACATCATACCAACAGTCAAACATGGTGCTGGTAGGTCTGGGGCTGCTTTGCAGCTTCGGGACCTGGATGACTTGCCATAATTGATGGAACCATGAATTCTGCACTCTATCAGAAAGTCCTGAAGGAGAATGTCCAGCCATCAGTTTGTGACCTCAAGCTCAAGCGCACTTGGGTTATGCAGCAGGACAATGATCCCAAACACACCAGCAAGTCCACCTCTGAATGGCTCAAGAAAAACAAAATTAAAGTTTTGGAGTGGCCAAATTAAAGTCCAGACTTAAATCTGATTGAGATACTGTGGCATAACCTTAAACAGTCCATTCATGCTCGAAAACCTTCCAATGTGGCTGAATTAAAACAATTCTGCAAAAAAGTGTGGGACAAAATTCCTCCACAGCGATGTGAAAGACTCTCTGCCAGTTATGGCAAACGCTTGATTGCAGTTGTTGCTGTAAAGGGTGGCACAACCAGTTATTAGATTTAGGGGGCAATTACTTTTTCACGTAGTGCCAGGCAGGTTTGGATAGCTTTTTTTCCTTAATAAATGGAATCATTATTTCAAAACTACATTTTGTATTTACTCTGGTTATCTTTGTGTAAAATTCAAATTTGTTTGATGATCTGAATCATTCAAGTGTGACAAATATGCAAAAAATTAAAAAAACAGGAAGAGGGCAAAAACATTTTTACAACACTGTATATATAAAAAAAAAAAAATCACCCAAAACCCTAAATTATGCCATCATTTACTCACCCTTATGCTGTTTCAGAACCCATAAGATGACAATTTTTAATGAAACCTTAGAGGTTTCTATCCCTCTGTTGAAAGTCCAGGTAACCAAAACTTAAAATATCCAAACAGGTTATAAAGGTGGGTTATATTAATCCATATGAATCGAACAGTTTAATCCAAGTTATTGGATTATGTTAACATATTATATGTAGATGTGTATATCTATATTATTTATATTATATTACTATATTTACGTTTTTCTGTCTGACCTAAGATGAACCAAATACACACATGGTCAGAATTGTTGGTACCCTCGGTGATTATGATCAAAGAAGGCTGTGAAAATAAACCTACATTATTAATCCTTTTGATCTTTTATTTAAAAAAAAATCACAAAAATCTACCCTTTCATTGAACTAAAACAATTGAAAATGGGGGGAAATCTCATTATGAAATAAATGTTTTTCTCAAATACACGTTGAAAACAATTATTGGTAACCCTAGAAATCCTTATGAGTAAAATATCTGTGAAGTATATTCCCATTCATATTTACAATTTTGAGCACACCAGGGTGATTGTGAACATGAAATTATCCAGCCATGGCTTCCTGTTTCACAGGAATATAAATAGGAGGGAAAACAAAGCCCAAATTCCCTAAATCATCCATCACAATGAGAAAAACCAAAGAATATATTTCTGATGTGCAGCAAAAGATAATTGAGCTTCACAAATTAGAAAGTGACTTTAAGAAAAGAGCTAGAGCAGTGAAAATTCCCATTTCCACCATCAGGGCAATAAGTAAGAATTTCCAATCAACAGAAAATGCTACAAATCTGCCTGGAAGAGGATGTGTGTCTATATAGTCCTAATGCATGATGAGGAGGAGAGTTTGAGTGGCTAAAGACTCTCCAAGGACCACAGCTGAAGAACTGCTGAAAATAGTTGAGTCTCAGGGTCAGAAAACCTTAAAAAAAATATCAGACAGCACCTAAACCACATGTTGTTTGGGAGGGTTTCAAGAAAAAAAAAATCAAGAAAAGAAAATGCTCTCATCCAAAAACAATCCCCAGCATATTCAGTTGTCAGACGCAACTGGAACTTCAAACGAGACTGGTATCTATGGTTAGATGTTACTAAAAATTAGCTTTTTAACAGCAAACACTCAAGATGGGTTTGGTGAACACAGGGATAAAAAGTACCCCATGTGTACAATGAAATACAGGTCCATCTAAAAAAATTTGAATATTGTGAAATTTATTACTTTTGAAACTTATAAGTTTTGAAACTTATTTCAAATAAGTGAATAACTGAAACTTCCATATATTTTAGATTCATTACATGTGAAGTAAAACATTTCAAAAGTATTTTGTTGTTTTAATTTTGTTGAATAGAGCTTACAGCTCATGAAATTCAAAAATCAAGTATCTCAAAATATTAGAATATTTACATTTGCGTTTCATTAATTGACCATGCCTACAGTATAAATTCCGGGTATCTCTTGTTCTTTGAAACCACAATAATGGGGAAGACTGCTGACTTGGCAATGGTCCTGAAGACAATCATTGACACCCTCCACAAAGAGGGTAAGTCACAGAAGGTCATTACTGAAAGGGGTGGCTGTTCACAGAGTGCTGTATCAAAGCATATTAAATGCAAAGTTGACTGGAAGGAAGAAATTGGGTAGGAAAAGGTGCACAAGCAACGGGGATGACAGCAAACTTGAGAATACTGTCAAGCAAAGCCGATTCAAACACATGGGAGAGCTTCACAAGGATTGGACTGAAGCTGGAGTCAGTGCATCAAGAGTTCCCACGCTCAGACGTCTTCAGGAAAAGGGCTACCAAGCCACTTCTGAAACAGAAACAATGTCAGAAGCATCTTACCTGGGCTAAGGAGAAAAAGAACTGGACTGTTGCTCAGTGGTCCAAAGTCCTCTTTTCAGATAAATGTAAATTTTGCATTTCATTTGGAAATCAAGGTCTGGAGTCTGGAGAAAAACTGGAGAGGCACAGAATCCAAGCTGCTTGAAGTCCAGTGTGAAGTTTCTGAAGTCACTGATGATTTGGGGTGCCGTGACGTGTGCTGGTGTTGGTCCATTGTGTTTTATCAAGTCCAAAGTCAATGCAGCCATCTACCAGGAGATTTTGGAGCACTTTATGCTTCTATCTGCTGACAAGCTTTATGGAGATGCTGATTTCTTTTTCCAGCAGGACTTTATCACCTGCCCACAGTACCAAAACCACTTCCAAGTGGTTTGCTGACCATGATATTACTGTGCTGAACCCCATATGGAATTTATGGGATATTTTCAAGAGAAAGATGAGAAACAGTTGATCCAACAACAAAGATGAGCTGAAGGCTCAATAGTGCCTCAGTAGTGGCACAGGCTGATCGCTTCCATGCCACACCTCACTGATGCTGGAATTTGTGCTAAAGGAGCCCCGACCAAGTATTGAGTGCATAAATGAACTTTTCTGTTTTGCAAATCCTTTTTTTGATTGATCTTTAGAATATGAAATATTCTAATATTTTGAGATACTTTTTGATTTTCATGAGCTGTAAGCTCTAATCATCAAAATTAAAACAAAAAACTTTTAAAAATGTTTTACTTTACATGTAATTAATCTAGAATATATGAAAGTTTCACTTTTTGAAATAAGTTACAAGAAAAAGTAACCTTTTCACGATATTCTAATTTGTTGAGATGCACCTGTATACTGCTGTACTGCTGTACACAAAAAGTGACTGACTCTGTTAGAAATCTTATAATGGGCCATGTCTGGATCTTCCAACCGGACAATACTCCTTAAAAACAACACAAAAATAGGTCACTGTGCACAAAACCAAGCTTTTGCTATGGCCATTCCAGTTCCCTGACCTGAACCCTATAGAAAAGGAGTGGGGTGAACTGAAGAGGAGAAGCACCATCATGGAGCTGGGAATCTAAAGGGTCTGGAGTGATTCTGGATGAAGGAATGCTCTCTGATCTCTTGTCAGGTGTTCTCAAACCTCATCAGGCATTATAGGAGAAAACCCAGAGCTGTTATTTTGGCAAATGGAGGTTTCAAAAAATATTGAATAAAAGGGTTCTGTTAATTGTGTCCAATGTGTATTAGAGAAAAACATTTCATTATGATATTTCCCTCCATTTTAAATTCTTACTCTCCAATGAAAGGTTAGATTTTTGTGAAAGTTTTAAAATAAAACATCAAAAGGATTAGCAATGCAGATTTATTTTCACAGCCTTCTTTGATCATATTTACCATGGGTACCAACAATTCTGACCACGTGTGTAAAAGCAAAAACAAACAAAAAAAAAAAAAACACCCCTTAGATTAAACTGAGATTCTCTTTATGATGCCTTTATAACCTTTTTGGGTCTTTTAAGCTTTGGTTACTTGAACTTTCAATGGAGGTAGGAACCTCTCAGGTTTCGTTAAAAATATATATTAATTTGAAGTCTTTTGGGTTTGGGACCATGTGAAAATGAGTAAATGATATTTTCATTTTGAGGTGAATACTTTAAAAATTGTATCATTATGCCGGAGTAGATGATGCATAAAAGGGATCCAAAGGCAGCTGTCTTGGTAATTTGAGGCTAAGCTATATTACTTTTCTCTCACATTGATCAGGTCTTGAATCTGTTCCTTGCCTTGCTGCTGAGCTCATTCAGCGCAGACAACTTGGCAGCTCCTGAAGAAGACGGTGAGATGAACAACCTGCAGATTGCAGTTATTCGCATTAAGAAGGGAATTGCCTGGGGGAAGATCAAAGTTCGAGAACTGGTCAACATCATCCTCAGGAGGAAGGTCACCGATGAGGCCAAGCCGCTAGATGACATGTACGACCGGAAGCTAAACTGCATCACCAATCACACAGGTGTGGACATCAGCCGTGACCTGGACTATCAGAAAAATGGCAACGGAACCACCAGTGGTATCGGCAGTAGCGTGGGCAAGTACATGCTTGATGATGACCACATGTCCTTCATCCACAACCCCAACCTGACCGTATGCGTACCCATCGCTGTGGGCGAGTCAGACTTTGAGAATCTCAACACAGAAGATTTCAGCAGCGAGTCTGAAGCAGAGGGCAGCAAAGAAGTGAGTATGCAAAAGAGCTGATGTTGTGATGCTTTTAGGCTTTGACCTAGTTGCTAGTGGGTGAAATGTAATACCCTGTGGTTATTGATTTGGCCTCAGGAGTAAATGCTCAGTGATTCTAAACTGAGGTATTTGCTCATTTTTGTCCATAATATTGATATAAATGGACTGTAGTAAAGTGTTGTGTATTGTTTCAAAATGATGTTCAAACGTGTGTAGGCCATTGAGAACACTGTATTGTGAAACATGAATATAGATGCTTGTCATTTCATTCTTAGAGCTAAAGTGTGTTAGTTCTGGATGTCTAGCATAGTAAAACAGAACGTTTACAAACACCTTTTCTTGTCTGCCGCTGGTCAGGCAAACAGTCCTAAACTCACACTATTTATTATTCTGTTTGAGCATCTTGAGTTTTTTAAGTGTTTTAATAATGCAGTTACAATTTGCATGGAACATTTTTGATTTGCTATGTTAATTTTTTAACAACAAAAAATGGCACTTGTGAACTCTTCTTAATTAGCTGGATGACATCAGCTCTTCAGAGGGCAGCACCATAGATATTAAACCAGAGGTAGAGGAAGCGGTGGTGGTGGAAGCAGTAGAGGAATATGTTGACCCAGAACCTTGTTGGACTGAAGGTAAAAGGGCTCATAGATTTCTCTTTGCAGATGATTAATTTTTTTATACAGAAACTGTAATGGTATAATGTGTGCCATTTTGCAGGTTGTGTGGCCCGCTACAAGTTTTGTGATGTGCCCATCACGGAGGGATGGGGTAAGAGTTGGTGGTTCCTCCGGAAGACCTGCTATCTCATTGTGGAGCACAACTGGTTTGAAACCCTCATCATCTTTATGATCCTCCTCAGTAGTGGAGCATTGGTGAGAATGTACACAAACACACAAATTTCTTATAGGGATGTGCACAAGCACTTTGTTCTGTATTTAACTACTTAAGTAGAAAAATGTTGCTTAAATATTGCTTGGGATTCACTTATTATATTGTGTTTTTAACATAATTTTTTTTTTGTACTTGGCAAAAAATGTATATCGTGGCAACTAATTTCCATTATGTTTTGGATTCTGTCTGACCATTGCATTAATGTTCATGTGAGGTATATATAATACCTGGCGCCAGAGCTGCACTGCTGGATGATGTGATTAATGGACTGTACTATTCATCCAATTGGATCTATTTCTGGCACTATTTTCCTGTCTTTAGCACTGCTAATATTGCCAAAAAAGGAATGTAATAGAATCAGGGGTCTTGCTTTATACAACTGCTTTTTGAAAGCTGACTCTGTTTTTAACTGAATTATTGCACAAAGAAGTAGCCTTCTGTTCAGTTGTTTTCCCAATTGTTGTTGTGCATAAATAATAATAATAATATCATTATTTTATTAATCTGTTTTTGTATTATTTCTAATTATCATTTCTTGAATTAATAACTGAACTTAAATATTACTGCATTCTCTTCTTTAGTTTTTTAATTGAAATGAAAACCACTGAGAGGTATTGTGAGCAGCAGATGGTATTTGTTTTATTAATGCAACTGTATGTTATCTGCTGCAGGCTTTTGAGGATGTGTACATTGAACAGAGGAAGACAATCCGTATTATTCTGGAGTATGCTGACAAGGTCTTTACCTACATCTTCATATTGGAGATGTTGTTAAAGTGGGTGGCGTACGGTTTTGTCAAATACTTCACCAACGCCTGGTGCTGGCTGGACTTCTTCATTGTTGACGTAAGTCTGCGATTTCATTTGTGCTATGTTTGTTGTCAGTTTGATAAATGCCCTTAACATACACATTTTGTTGATGGGTTCCATCCTGCCAAAAGCAAAATCTGACTAGTGTTACATTGTATCATAACCTGAATCAGAATCAGAACATATTTAATTTCTAATATGAAGGAACGAGATTTTGCACCAATGATGCATCAGTGTGTATGTGTGGGGCCAAGCAGCATGACGTGATACACGTATGGCTACTTTGGACAAAAACATGAAAGGGATTTGAACTTTTGTTATTTTGTAAGTCACTTTATGATGATAAGATTATGTTGTATGGTTCTCATACCAGTCAATACATTTGAACATATTAATTCTATGAAAATTGCAATTCAAGCATTATAGCAAAGGAGAGAAGTAGAATTATCATGGACCAGGACAAAAACAGTATAAGTGAGAGTGTAAGCCAGACCATGACAATGAATTGGTGGAAACTCTAATGCTCAACATCATAGCAGAAAGTCAGTTAAAAGAGCCAGTAGCCTTTTGATAGTGTTAGATTATTCTAGAACCAGCCTGAAAAAATACTTGATTTGCTTAACATGATTTTAACTAACAAAGCTAAGTAGTACTAAGTTAAATTTTCTTGATAAACGGCTTTGGAAATTTCTCTGTTTTCCCATTCAAGTAGATAGGAGCTGTATATCTTTTACCAACACGGAAATTAGCTGTAAATGGGTGTTACCATGATGGCCGCTAAGTGACCTGACCGAGTCAGGGACTTTAGAAGCTTTGTTTAAACTGATAAAATAAATTCTTTGGCATTTCAGACATCAGAGACAGTAAAAACTCTGCATGTTCATAGACCTGACAATACTGATTGCCAGTCACAGCAAGGTAAGTTTTAAAGATGACTTAAAAATAGCTGAAAACCGGTGGAGCAGTATCTTTGAGCTGTCAGTTAAAAAGGAAAATGGTGTAGCAGAGGAGATGAAAAGACAAATATCTGCTCGCCGTCCTGTATCTATGCAGATGTTTTATGCGATAGTCAAGGCCAACAACAGGATGGTTCCCCTTTCAACAAGATGTTAATGTTTTGGGCAAAAAAGAGTCAAATGTGATCTTTTATATGAAGAGTAAAGCTGTGTGTTGGTATGCAGGGGTGACGCTCGAAGGAAAAACGTTGTGCTTATCTTGAATATAAATGCTTATGTGATATATATTCTTTGTGTCTAAATCGTGTTATTTCATAAGATTGCATCATCTCTTTAAGATCTATCACCCATGCATAACTGTGCAAAAATGCTAGATTTCTACGTGACCCTGAGATGCTTGAATATCTGCTATCAAGAATGATAAACTGGCTTTGAAAATCACTAATATTGTGCAAATAATTGTACTTTTTTTGTCTTCCCCCTTTGTATGCAATTTCCTTTAATAAAATGACAGAGGCCATATCCATCATTATATGGTTTACATGTTGGAATGGAAATTACTAGCCAGAATCAGTCTATCAATAACAATGATTATTGATCTAAGATATTCAAGCATATCTCATTCTAAATGAACCTTGTTTCTAAATCTTGTACATGTGTATGATGTCTGTACTGTGTGAACAATAAGATATGTGTGGCCTCTGACTGGTTTCATTTTCTGCCCTGCCCTTATTGTGGGAGACTCACCAAGTGTAAAATGCATTTTAGAGTCCATTACAAGTTATGATTGCAATCAGTTGTTCCATAAACAAAGAGTATTTTACACAACAAATGAGTGACGCTACTGTAGTTTTAAATTATGATTCAAAGTATTTGATGAAAATATGTTAAGCTGTTTATGTGACTGAAATGCTCACACTTGGACTCCAAACTAAGGGATGCAGAGGAATGTCATGTGGATGTGCTTTTCTCATGATATGTGGAGGACATGTTACAATTGCAGTGACCATGTCAAGATACAATTTGATTGTATGTGTGTTCTGACCTTGTTCCTGAACTAACCACCTTTTAGCAGAACTCATACACCCAATACTGTTTAATGAGGTGCTGTGGGACATTATTAGATGCAAACACAGTCTATTTGATGTTCTTTCATGTTATATATTTCCTTAAATGTTATCAGAAGTTAATCTCCTTTTACCCACAGTTTTATTCACCTGAAATTGATCCAAAAGCATATAAAAGCTCCCAAAAGTTTTATTCTGTTTAGAATAATATTCAAATATTATATTTCAAATATATTATATATTATATTAATATTATATTCAAATATTCAAAATATTTTGTTTAGCACTATATAAAGAGAAATTTTACACATTGACAATTAATTAAATATCAAATTGATTTATTTACACACAAGGCTTGATCCCTCATTCATAGCTGATGCTGTATTCCATTCCAACTCTGAAACTATGAATTTCCTGCAAAAGTTCAAAAGAACTTCACTTGACTTTACTACCAGACTTCCAGCTCGGAATCCATACAGAAACTTGCTGAGATGCTGGTGTATGACATCATCACCGTTCAAAAGTTTGGTTTTGGGAAGATTATTTTTTATTATTTTTGGTTTTAAATAAATGAATACTGGTTTTCAACAAAGGCACATTAAATTGACCAAAAGTGTCGGTAAAGACATTTGTGATGTAACAAAAGATTTCCATTTCAAATAAATTCTGTATTCATCAAAGAATCGTGAAAAAAAGTATCATGATTTCCACAAAAATATAAAGTAGCACAACTGTTTTCAACTGATAATACTGAGAAATGTTTCTTAAGCACCAAATCAGCATATTAGAATTTTTTTTGAGGACTGGAGTAATGGCTGTTGAAAATTCATCTTTGCCATCACTTTAACAAATTAGATTTATAATAAAATTTAAAACAAATAGTTAACTAAAATTTAAATTGTAATAATATTTCACAATATTACTGTTTATACTGTATTTTTGATCAAATAAATGCATACCCAGAAGACACTTCTTTTGAAAACATTGAAAAACCACCCCAAACTTTTGAATAGTTGTGTATGGGGAGAAGTTCGTTTATGATACTTTACATTTTTAATTTTTTAGCAAATTAAATGCATAAATAAGTCAGAGGTATTACATGAGGGTAGAAGTTGTTTTCAGATAGTACGAAACATGGTACTGTTTCGGTATCTGATATTTTTACATGTATCATTGTTTATCCTCCACAATTTGGTTACTGTTTGGTTAGTTCCTGTGATTCAAATGATGGAGCATGACGAGCAATGTTAAAGTCATGGGTTTGGTTCACATGGAATGCATTAACTGATAAAATGCATTCTTTGAATGCAAGTTGCTTTCGATAAAAGCATCTACCAAATGCCTAAATGAATCTTTCAAACATCTTATTTATACATCGTCTCAGTGTCGGGGAATGGAATGGTTTTTGTTCAGGAATCTTAAGATATGTAGGAATATTCCACATCTGACTTTGAATGGAATGCAGCATAACACATAGTCTGACCAGCAACTGACTAAGAAGTCATCCCACAGCTAAAAATAAATCAAATTTGTGAGTTTGCTCTGACTACAGTCCATACCCACCCTCTGTCCATCAACCCCTACTCCTCAGCCCTAATCGAGGCTGATGGGAGCTATAGTCCTTCTTGACTATTCCCGGGGTGCTGGACTAACACTTGTGCTAGTTGGGAAGAACTCCATATCCCAAGATGGATCAAAAGTTCATTCCTCCCTCCCCCATTCTTCCCTTCCCTGAGGTAGTGCTGAGATGTGTTGATGTTGAGGACGTGCAGCAGACGGTGAGTTGTCCTCCTGACTAGTCTATGCTTTGTTCCTCCACTGTTATTTGTTTTTGCTTTTATGGGTGTGATGCTCAGAGGGCTTCCACAAGGGGCCAGCATCATATCTAGCATGTGTTTGTGTGTTCTTGTATGTTTATATACTGTATATGTTCCATTATTTCCTATAGTCTGTCATGCTATATATCTGTGCCATCAGCCATACTGACTATTATTTGACTATGCTCATATTTCTATTTTTTTTTTTTTATATTAAGGGAGTGTGTGAGTTATGATCCATTCCAAAAGAAATTATTTAATACTATATAAAATATTATTTTAATATGCTTTATTATCTTAATTCATTTAATAACCAAAATGGTTTGAGTGACAAACATCAGCCATTTTTGATTGTTTTGAATCTATTCTATTTTAGTTGACATTTTTATTTTTTATTTTCCTGTCTTCATTTGGTCACAGCCACACATCTCATTGACCTTGCCTTGCAGAGCGAGCGTGCTGGCAGATGAAGAAAGCTTACACTGAGGGGCCATCTCAGCCGGCTCAGGGGGCCCCGGGGCCCTCCATAAAGGGGCGCTTGTGGGTTCCGACTGAGGCTAAAGGTGACAATTACCCCCAAAGATCACATGATCTGTAGATGAAGGAGAAAGCTTTATTACACAGTAGCTTCTAAAAAGTACTCATTTTGTGAAGAGTTATATTCTGTCTATTTTGAGAGAAAAAGTTCAGTTTTTTTATTATTATTTTTAAATATGTGAAACAAAAAATGTAGTCCATTTTAATTGATGCCACCAATTTTTTTTCAGAGGAATTTAACAGTGGATATTTCTGTGCAGAGATTATTGATGCATACTGGTGCCCTTGTGGGTCATACCTATTGAAAACCGCCAATAATTCTTGGCTTGTGGTTTCTAAAATGTCAGCTAGCATGGTTTCTTCAGTAAAGGAATATGATAGCCATTCAGAATAAAGCTTTCACCTTTAATAGAACCCCCTCTGTGAGTTGGTTAGCTTTCGGTGTTGTGGACTTTTGCTTTGTTTTTACCAAGTCTTCGTCAGTGGTTGGTTGGAGGTGTGCAGGTCTGTTTGTATACCTTTTCATAGGGGTGCTCAAGCCTGGTGTCCCAATGCCATTGCACCAATCCATTGGTGTTTTTGTTCCTGAAAAGTTACAAGCCTTTTTTGATGTTCTTGTTTGCACCAATCCTTTGCATCGACATGCATGCGATATAATCAGTACGGTTCCCTAGAGAGCCATTTTGACCGATATGACCTTTCTGCCCTTTACTTTCTCGTTCGCTTTATCCTTCCAGCTAGCATGGAGGGCGTTTACTTTTCCACAATGGATGGCATTTTGAGTAACCAGGGCTTGGGTTCCCGCAGAGTGATTTTTGTCCTTTGGGTGCTGTCTAATGTCCATTTACTATCTGCGCCCCCCTGATCTCCCCTTTTGCTGTCACGTTACTGTGTCAATGTGATGCTCTTTAAACTGTAGAATCAATGTAATTTTTGAAATTTGGCATACATGTACGTTTACCTGTTTTCTTTCTCACAGGTTCCATTAGTTTTTCTGTCTTAAATTAAATGGGATTTAATGCCTCAGCCAAGAGCGACATGGAGAGACAATGTTAGAAGGGCAAGGGTAAGGTTCTTGCAGTATGTTGGGTTGTTTTTTTGATGCATCTGCAGGGGGTACCTCTATCTTCTCAACCCCCCACGTCCCCAAGGTCCCCTAACGTACTTCATCAGCTGTGCGTTGTGCGCTTCTCTGTCTTTTTTGTTCGAGTTTTTTGCTTCTCTTTCTCTCTGTCTCTTTCTTTCAACCACAAGTTTCTCTACAGGTGTAAGGAAGCTCACAAGGGTTGGTGACCTCCCAAAACTAACAGAGCGCAAAATCCTGGGTTTATCCTCTGCCTCTAAACCCCCTATCTGTACCTGTAACCGATACTAAACATGAGTCTTTCTCTCTCTCTCCTTCTTGGGGATATATACATGTATAAATGCAGTGTTATATATGTATATACCCATCCGAACTGTTGTGTTATGTGTGTAAACCAACGTTCCAGCAGCTCTAGAGGCCATCTCTTCCCTCAAGAGCTTTCTCCCGTCTAACAGTATGGATCCTTTTTTGCTTCTCTGTTTCTGTGTAGGTGTCTATAGTCAGCCTTATAGCTAATGCGCTGGGCTACTCCGAACTAGGGCCCATTAAATCACTCAGGACACTAAGGGCCCTGAGACCCCTCAGAGCATTGTCACGTTTTGAAGGGATGAGGGTAAGATACAAAGCTATAGAGCTGATCTCTCTGCATGCCCATTCAGCAGTTACAGCATGCTAGAACTGATCAAAAAAAACAAAACAAATAAAACAAACGACAAGGACCACCGAAACCATACCGGGGGATTTTTTTTTTAAAGACACCCGCCAATGAAAAGGACTCACCTTTTCATGCACACCTCTTCTGTACCACATTAATGATCCAGTCATGATGCAGCTGAGATAACTGTGAAAAATAGGATGTGAAAAGCTTCCCTGATTTAACTGAAATCGGGTGTATGATTGACTGCTAGTTAAGTCATTTTCAGATGTATCAAAGCTGCCTCATTACAAATAATATTTCCAATTGGTCCTGGAGGACAAAAATAGCATGAACATTTATTTACAAAACCAAACGCAACACCATTCAAATTCCTTCTCATTTCACACAGCATTTGATCTGCAATTGGCTGTTCATTTGGCCTGACTCTCAACTTCTGCTTTTGATGGAGAGCCCCCTTCCTTCCATTTCTCCTCTGTTACACTGACCCTGTCTCTCAGAGAACAACCAGCAGCACAGAACACTTTACCACTGAGGTCCCCACTTCACAAGTACTGCAGCACACTAGATATTCTCTTGATAACTCAGAGCACATTTAATATAATTGACCCTTTGCTAAGCTCCACCCGCCTTGGTTACTGTTACTCTCTGTGAGTGTTGTTAAAAAGTATATTTTATCTGCCATCTTTCTAAGGAAATTTAATTATGCAATACTGAAATTGAGAACTGTTGAGACATTGAATCAAGGAAAGATCAAAATACATCAAATACTGTGATTTCTAGTACAATGAATTAATCTGTAAATTAATTAAAATTCAGATTGTCCATATTTAAGTTAAACGTTCATTTGGGAATGACACTGATCATAAAAGATTGGGAATTACTGCATGTATGTCCTATAGCAAAAATATTATACCATTTTGTATCCACTTTATTTTTCTTTTGTGTGGATGCAGCCATTTGTAAATTGTATGTGCTATTTTAGCTGTACAAAACAGCTCGTTTTGCTGCTTGATATTGCAAACTGGTTTCTTACCATATTATTTTAATGTATTGTCTTAATTCTGAACACACTGGTGTATAGTGAAAACAGTTTTATCATTTACTGCACTTTGTTTTTCTTCGTCATTTCCCTACAGCAGCTAATGAACCAGAAGTCTCGCTCATTCACAGAAAATTACTTCTGCGTTGAAAATTAAGGTGGATACACTAAACTGTAGGATCAGTTAGATTTATTTTTCATATTTTAATTTAATTTTAATTAATATTTTTATTCATTAAGGATGCAACAATTTAATCAACAGTGACAGTTAAGACATTTATAATGTTACTAAAAATTCAATTTCAAATAAATGCTTTTCAGCTAATAACAGTGCAACTGTTTTTAGCATTGATAATAATAAGAAATGTATCTTAAGCCCCAAATCAGCATGTGACACTGAAGACTGGAGTAATAGTTGCTGAAAATTCCAATTTTTAAATTGTAATATTTCACAGTATTACTGTTTTTGCTTTATTTTGTCAAAATAAATGCAGCCTTGGTGAGAATAAGTGACTACAAAATCTTACCAACCCCAAACTTATGAACAATAGTATAATCTCTTTAAAATTCCACTTAAAACTATCCAAAGACTCATATCTAACACTGACTTTAATTACAAAAGAGCCAAAGCTTGATACAGCAAGAATTGCTATGGTATAATTGATCAGTGACGTTTTAAGGCTTTGCAAAGAGTCAATTGGTCAAGGTGAAAGAAATGGGCTATTTTACTTTAGTCAAAGAGCAAAAATATGTGTGACAGTTTCACTATAAACAACAAAACTTGTCAGTGCTGAATGTTTGAACACATGCAGGTCATCCATAGTCGCCATCCTAACAAATTTGGCAAAGATAGGTACTTTACCCCTTTGATGGTTGTGAACAGTTGCACCTGGTTGTTGTCACGTTCAGTCTTTCTTCTCTTACCTGTGGACTGGTTACCCTGAGCTTCTGTATCCTCTCAATCCCTCCTCACCTCCTCCTTGCCCCTCATCTGCAGCACCGTGCAGCGTCCTCCCTGCCTCCCTCCCTCCCTCCATTTCACACTGTTCACTTCAGCCCATTTGGCCCCACGCTGCCCAGCCCAGAGCAGCGTCGAGGAACCAAGCCGCTGGAGGCTCACCTCACCCCTCTCTGCTTGTCTAGGATCTACACATGGAACTGTAAAAAGAGAAACCCTGGGTGTGAGAGGGAGATATTTGCTAAGCTTCTGTATCTCTCTGTATTTTCCATCTGGTTTCCAGTTGAAGCCTTTAGCAATGTGGAGTGGATGATGTCTTTTAGATTTGATTAGTTAGGACATTTATAATAGTTACTAGTCAGTGGTTTACAAGCAGTCAACACAGAAGCTTAGGAAATGTGCAAGACCATGGAAGTGAGAGGTTTGTGTTAGTTTTTACTTCCAAACAGAGTGAAGCGTAAAGGAATCAGAGTAAAGAGTTCTATGATCTCACACTGCTGTTATGACTAAAGGTATGCCTGGACCCAAAAATGACAGATAAGGGTTCTCATTTATCGAATTTAAAACTATATTTGATGTTATGTTTGCCCTTATGTATCCATCTGCTAACAGGGCTCCAGATTTTACCTAAAATGGTTGCAAATGTGATTTTTAAAAAACATGACCACTAATTTAAAATTTAGTCACCACTGAAGATAGTCAGGGCAACTTTGTGTCCATATACAGTTTGTCAGTTATAATCTTGTTGGCATGGGTAAAGAACATAATGGCAATCATGATGTCTGTTCCACTTTGAGTAAATGTTTCAAGAAACGAATGTGCTTGTGAGTTAGTTGTTTAAATAAGACTCGCTCAGTCAGTGAAATGTTCAGGCGGTCCCTTGGTGAATAACAAATAATTTTTCGATCTGATTGTAAATGAACCAGGATATGTTACCTATATGAATTAAAAAAATATATTTTCCATTTAATTTTTTATTTTTTAGTAATTTATAGATCATAGTCAAAGTCATTTGGCTCCTAAATGTTTAATTTTAAGAGCCAGTGGCTCGCTTGTCATTTTTATTTTATTCTGGAGCCCTGTTATACTATTATTTTATGGCAGTCTATTTTATAGGATTTAGTTATTATTTCGCTGTCTTCTGTCTCTCTTCTATCACTTAATACTTTTAGTATTGTGCGTAGATTAAACTGTCATTTTTGGGTGAATCGAAATGGTGTTTTCCTAGATTTGTTCTGTTTGTGTACCTATAATTGGATTCATGAGGGTGTGTAAAATCGATTTTATGTAACCTGTAGAAGCATATATAAGTCAAATAAGTACAGAGAGAACGATGAATTCTTACCCTAATAGATTTCAATGTTCATCAACTGATATGCTGTTTTGTTTGAAATTAGAGTTAAAAATGAATAAATGACTTGATAAGGAGACGCAACAGTGGAGAGATAAAACCAGCTTAGACTGTGGTATGTTTGTGATTTTTGATAGCTGATTCTCTGGCCAGAAACAAACACACTAAGTATAGGCATTAATTCTCGTCTGATGTATTGTTTTGATTATCTAAAATTTGATTTACCTTATTCAATCATTGTCCTAGTTTTTCTGTACCCCAAATCATTTATCGAACCCCAGCCAGCTTTGAAACGGCGGAAATCTCTCCACACTGCTGCCTCTCCTGTCCATTTATTTATTGATTTTAACGGTTCTTGAGATTGCACAAAGATGTCATGTAACACGCATGTCCTGTTCAATTGTAAATGCACATTATGCACTTTTGAAAGCCATTTTCCCTCACTTTGATATCTGTGTCAATTCTCACAAAGATATTTTATGTCTATGTGACATTTGAACATGTAGTCTCTATTGGAAGATGGACAGTAATTCTCTTGACCAGTGCTTTTTCCTAGGGGTCTTTCAATCTTCAGCACTCCAAATTTTACTTATTCTATCATCCTGTGTTTTTCTGTATTTCTCATTTTGAGAATGTAAAACAAATCAGCACTCAAAAACATCCGCTAAAGTCAGCCTGGTCCCCTGCACTTGCTGAGAGAATCCTGCCATCCTCTGTCCCTCTCTGTGTGTTCAAGGGGGGAATATGGCTCCACTTTTCAGTATGTGAGAGATCTGCATGCTCAGCTGCCTGCCTGAGAGCTGCGGCTCGGCTGCCTAACACAGTTAGTGAGCGTCTCCTGGCACGCTCTGCTCATCGCTAATCACTGATGGACAATGTCCTGACTGGGACGGTGGGGGAGGGGAGGGATGTGGAGGCAAATGGGTTGTGAGGAGGATGGGATGATGTAAAAAAGGTTTTAAGTTACTCAAGCTTGCCATGGAAATGTTAAAGTAGTTGGGTGGTGGGTTGTAGTTTTAAGGATGCAACTGTTTGCTTTGGGGATGTAGAAGTTGTGTGAGTCTGTGGCATATTTGTATGGAAGGTTTTGCATTCATTTTTATAAACATACTGCTTAGTCAGAGAGCTACTATTTAGGGCTGTAGTCCTGGAAGACCTCAGCACTGTGCATTTGATGAGTAGGACTTTTCTCAATATGGAGTATTCATAAAACACTAGGCAAAAAAAAAAAAATATATATATATATATATATATATAAAAATACTCAAATGACCTGCGGTTTTTCACAGAGATTCTGAATTGCGCATCTGATAGACCGTTTACTCCTCTACAGCTCACAGGTCACATAACATTGCCAACATGGTGGATGTAGTATGTCTTGTATGTATTGTATTCATGCTACACGTCTACATATTTAACATCTGATAATAAAGTACGTTCTGTAGGTTCTTCATCAAATGCAGTGTGTAATTTTGGATGCATCTTTCCACATTGTGCAGTGCTGGGATAATCCAGGGCCGGAATAAAGAACCACCTATTTAGGACTCTTAATTTTTGGGATTCAAAGGATTTATTGGCTTTGAATCTAGTATAGACAAGTAATAGTATTTACTTTGTAAAAGTCATAGGCCACCCAAGGAAAAAAGAAAAAAAAAAAAAGAAAGAAAAAAGAAGCTATTTGTGCTGACAGCATGGCCAGTAAAAAAGGATTTCCCAAACAACACATGTATGTGTATACTAAATTCCACCAGTACTATACTTATGAATTGATTTTTATGCAAAGAAATAGCCAATCAATTTACAAATCCCACTAAGTTAATTGCTTCACTCATGAATATTAATGACCTTAAAGAGACTTAATCATTTGCTTATGAATTGATATTCGTGAACTAATATCAACTAATTACACTTAAGTTTTGAAGTAAAGCTTTAAAGTTGAAACGCAAAGTATTTGCAAACTTGAAGGCAGAATAGTACTCTAATTGTCATCAGCTTTGGGTACTACATTACAAGTAACACAAGTTACGTAATCAGGTTACTTTTTTCAAGTAATTAAAACAATGTATTACTTTTTAATTTACAACAAAATATCTGAGTTACTTTTTCAAATAAGTAATGCACATTTGCATATTTTTGGTGTGAAAGGGCCTTTACACTTGCCAAAAATATAACTTTTGGGTTTCTTGTTATTAAAAAAATAAATAAGCAAGCCCAGTCCAGGTGACAAAAAGTAATGCAAAAGTAACATAATGCCTTACTTTCCATAGAAAATAACGCAATTGGTAACTTTTTTTTTTTTGGAGTAACGCAATATTGTAATGCATTACTTGTAAAAGTAACTTTCCCCAACACTGTAAGTCATCATATAAGAACTGCTGTTTTAGGTATAAGACAGTTCTTGAACAACCAAAAGAGACTATGTGCAGGGGAGCAAATGAATAATCTTTGGTGGCTAGTTTTGTCAGAAAGTTCACTGATCTCATCATCTTGCTTTACATTAGACTGAAGACAAGCATCATTCATACTTTTTGGAAAAAATACCTTTGCAATGAATTGGGAGAAATTCTATCTTTTGGTATAACAAGGCTGAACACATCATCATTACAATGAAAATCTGCTTGCAGCCAAATGTAAGACTTTTAGTATTAGCTCAGATCCCTGATCTTAAACTGCCGTCTATAGGAAAACAACAACAAAGTCAAATGTAAAATTATAGCAGGAACTTTGGAAACATTTTCAACATAGGGCTGAAACAAAATAAAGACAGTGTAGACAATAAGCTTTGAAGCAATTTTCTTGGATGGCTATGTGACTGAAACATGAATCAAAGACAGTTTATAATTTTTTAATATTGGACACTGAGCAATGTTCATAGTGTCATTCTTTCTTTATGCCATGCAAATATGCAGCCACAAATGTGACAGTGTTTGAAAGTTTTTCTGTGTTTGAGGATTTGCTGGGCCATTTCAGGTCTCTTACACTGTACCGCCTTGTCTGTCCTACTCTGGTCTAGGTGGTAGTCAATGCCTTGGTGGGTGCCATCCCTTCCATTATGAATGTCTTGCTGGTTTGCCTCATCTTTTGGCTGATTTTCAGTATCATGGGTGTCAACATGTTTGCCGGAAAGTACTACTACTGCTACAATGCGACTGAAAAGGCAATGTTTGAAATTGATGTAGTCAACAACAAATCAGAGTGCCAAGCGTTGATAGATCAGAACTTCACTGAGGTGCGCTGGAGAAACGTCAAAATCAACTTTGACAATGTGGGTGCTGGTTACTTGGCTCTACTGCAAGTGGTAAGACTACCTGCCTGCTTTTAGTTTCTAGTAAGATGGTTCTTTGGCTGAAGAATTATGTTAAACACTGATATTAACTTTCTCTTTATGCTGCTTAGGCAACCTTTAAAGGATGGATGGACATCATGTATGCAGCAATTGATTCACGCAAGGTGAGATCTTTGTGCAATCTTAACTGCCACCTGAGTCAAAGTACCTGTTTAAACTATTTTTCTCTCCTCAGGTGGAAGACCAACCAAAGTATGAGGATAACATCTACATGTATATCTACTTTGTTATCTTCATTATATTTGGCTCTTTCTTCACACTCAACCTCTTCATTGGTGTCATCATTGATAACTTCAACCAGCAGAAGAAAAAGATAAGTCTCCACTTTTTTTCTTCACTTTAAATTATTTGTTCTTTTGCATTTAAAAGAATGATTTTCACAGCATATTTGGACTTTAGCGGAGCAGATTTTAACCAAATATTGTTTATGACTATACTTTGGAGGTCAGGATATCTTCATGACAGAGGAACAAAAGAAGTACTACAATGCTATGAAGAAGCTTGGCTCAAAGAAACCTCAGAAACCCATACCCAGACCCCAGGTATAACACTGACGAAAAGTGTGATATTTCACTCACTGAATTGACTTGAATAGAGTCCTAATCTCAAATCTATGCAAATTTCTCCTCCTCTTTAGAACAAGCTCCAGGGCATGGTGTTTGACTTTGTGACACAGCAGGTCTTTGATATCTCCATCATGATCCTCATCTGTTTGAACATGGTCACCATGATGGTTGAGACAGACGATCAATCACAGGAGACTGAAAACATTCTGTACTGGGTTAACTTCATCTTCATCGTGGCCTTCACCTCTGAGTTTGTCCTGAAGCTCTTTGCACTGCGTCATTATTACTTCACCAATGGCTGGAACATCTTTGACTGTGTTGTGGTCATTCTCTCTATCGTGGGTAAGTGAACAATGTTTCACTAACTCCCATTTTGTTTTTCGTTTAGGTTTTGAAATACAGTGGCATATGTTTGGCTCATATGTTTGGTTTCTCCTTGCTTTCTATCCCCCAAACCACAGGTATGTTCCTGGCTGACCTGATCGAGAAGTACTTTGTGTCACCAACATTGTTCAGGGTTATCCGTCTGGCTCGAATTGGACGTATCTTGCGTCTGATCAAAGGAGCAAAGGGCATTCGGACTTTACTGTTTGCCCTGATGATGTCACTGCCGGCCTTGTTCAATATCGGCCTTCTGCTGTTCTTGGTCATGTTCATCTTTTCTATCTTTGGCATGTCAAACTTTGCCTACGTAAAGCGGGAGGCTGGCATAGATGACTTGTATAATTTTGAAACATTTGGAAATAGCATGATCTGCCTGTTCATGATAACCACCTCAGCGGGGTGGGATGGCCTTCTTGCTCCCATTCTCAACTACCCACCGGATTGTGACCCGAATAAGGAGAATCCAGGTACCACAGTGAAAGGTGACTGCGGAAACCCTTCAGTGGGCATCTTCTTCTTCGTCATGTACATCATTGTCTCGTTCCTTATCGTGGTTAACATGTACATCGCCATCATTCTGGAGAACTTCAGCGTCGCCACGGAGGAAAGCGCTGATCCACTTTGCGAGGATGACTTTGAGTCCTTCTACGAAATCTGGGAAAAGTTTGACCCCACTGCTTCCCAGTTTATCACCTTCGCCAAGCTAGGTGACTTCGCTGACACTCTGGAGCACCCGCTGCGCGTTCCCAAGCCCAACACTATAGAGCTGATCGCCATGGACCTGCCCATGGTGAGCGGCGACCGTATTCACTGCCTAGATATCCTGTTTGCCTTCACCAAACGCGTGTTGGGTGATAGCGGTGACCTGGACATGATGCGGCAACAGATGGAGGAACGATTCATTGCTGCCAATCCTTCCAAAGTGTCTTTTGAGCCCATCACCACCACTATGCGCCGAAAGCAGGAGCACATGTCTGCTGCAGTCATCCAGCGTGCTTACCGTGCTTATCTTATTCGGAGAGGCTTCATCTGCAAGCGCTTGCTCAGCAGCAGTAGGCTGGAGAATGGCGGGACCAATCAGGACAAGAAGGAGAGTACACCTTCTACTGCCTCGCTGCCGTCCTACGACAGCGTGACCAAACCCGAGAAGGAGAACCTGGAGGAGAGTGACAGCAAGGGTAAAAAGGGCAAAAACCAAAAAGAGGTCAAGGAATCCAAGTTTTAGGAATGATGGAGACTGAACTGATGAGTCAAAACTGAAACTATCTATTCCAACAAATGTATAGAAAATCATTTGCAACAAAAAACACAGAAATCTTTGGGGAACAAGGTTGTTTACAGACGACAAATGCACCAGGAAAGCAGCTGGGTTTTTACAAATTTAATGATGACCAAACCAACCTATGAGCTTACTGTCTTAGCATTTGTGCTCTGTGACCAAGACTTTACTGTTCCAACTGCATCCGAAAGGCAGTTGCAAGGAGAAACAAAATAATGACCTATGGCAGACATCTTTGATAGGGACCACCTGCCAAAGGACAAAGCAGTACAAAGCAAGCTCATAAGATGGATTCCTTTGTACCACCACGCGTGGAGTTCAGCATTCCTCTGCTATGGACATCCTTTTCAAACACTACACTGCCGAAATCCCACGGAAACCTCCCGCTCATCCCAGGAGGATTCTGGGACGTTGTATTTTAACCATAGGACAACCAGTAATAACGACGTTAACTCAATCATGTGGAGTGTCCGCAGTAAAAAAAAAAAAAGGAACAAAAAACAAAACAGAAACATTATGCAAGGGTTTTCAGTTGTTGTGATAAATATCTCACCTTATTTGACCCACAAAAAGTAGGGAAAAAAACTCAGCCCATGTCATTCATCTCGTCATCATCTCTTTGTTATACTTACAGAAAAAAGACATTTTATACATGGGCTTTCAGATCGATATTGGGTTGGGGGATTTATCAAGGTTTTGACTTGGGCTGAAAGGGACTTACTCAGACCAAGTTCCTGGTAAATAAATAATTAATTGTGCTTGTTCAATGCATAGAAATGACTTGCATGGTGGCATGTTTTGATCAGGAATCATGCATGTATAATCATAGTCCACTTGACACTGCTACTCAAACCACATCAGTGGCTTGACCATACATTCGATACTGTCCACTAGTTATCAAATTAAATAGATATAGCTGGGAAATGATTGGTCCATAGCAGCATATTTAACTACTGGCTATGACAAGTATATTTATACTTACCCCTCGTAAAGCTTGCTTCCTGATTAACCGATTCTCACACCATGCGTCGTGCGTATTTTAAGGTGGTCGATCAAAGCTCCTTCGTCCTTCATTTGGATATACAATGTGGCAACTGCACATTTGCTCACCCGCAGGGGTGTTTCACTGCCCTGGACTTGAGGAGAATTTGGGACGACAATTTGGAGAAACGATTTCACTCAAATCAAATCTTGGGTTCATAGACCTTGATTTGCTTTTTTGCACCAGCAATATGATTCAACTGCCCCTCAATGTGCAGCTGAGGCTCCGGTAGGGCCTTCAATAGATCTTCAAAAGGTACAGCCACCATGCCATTTAAACCCTTACAATACTTTGTCAGGCCTCGGTGGGAGGCCATCTCTTTGATTTTCCTGGAGGTACTTGTCTTCATGTCAGCACATCCTCATGTTTACCATTTAAAGAGGTTGTCAGTTGTGTTAGCATCTTGTTTTGTCTTAAAGATGTTGAAGAAAGCACTCGAGTAGCCATTTTGAATGCATCCTGTAGACATGTAATAGCTTTCTCCCTGTTGAATGAAAAAAGTGACTGATGGATATTTGGTATAGCTTGGATTATACAAGTAAACTGGCCTTACACAGCAGGAAAACAAGGAAAGTGGCACTTTTAGAATGAAGTAATGGGTACTTGTGTTGTCTGATAGCATGCAGTTTATTTTAGCCAGTGGTGGTGATACTACAAATTGGCTCATTGCTACCTCTTGAGCAAACTGCCATCCCCTCTTGCTCTGGGTGCAATAGAAATTGTTTGGATTTGCAACAGTAATTCTTTCGTTTACAGTATTTTGAGAAATGTTTCATTACCTCTCCTATTTGGTAAGGATGAATGCTTATTCTGGTGTGGGCTAGCCCAGTGTGAGGTGTTACGGTGGACCACAGATAACTTAATACAATGCTAATATATAGGTATAGGATTATGAAATCTTAGGACATCTCCAACCGCTGGGTCAGCAGACGTACGCCACCAGAGACCCAGAGTGCAGGAGAGCACACCAGTTTACAAACCCACTTCCTCTACTTCTCAGACCTGTAGGTCTGCTTACTGCCTGAGATCTGTAAATCAGTGTGGGTGCTGTGGACTTAAACCAAATGAAGCCTGGTGAAACACTTAGACTACCGTGTAGTTTTTCCCCCTAACTCCCATTTTAGTTCAGATGTGAAATGAAAAATCACTCACTGACTGTATGACAAATTAATGTATCATTCAATGTACAGGAGGGGGCTATGATGTACATGGCACAATTGCTGAAAAGAATGAACTTTTTGAGGAAATCTATAAGCATTGTAATATATTATTTTCTTTTAAATGGCATGCTTTGTTGTGGGTTTTGTAAATACAGAATTTTAAAGAATTACTGCTATTAATCTAATAATAAATTATAACAATGATATAGAATGGCTTCCAGCTGATGCCCTTGTCACATATAAATTCTTTTGTTTTTTGTTTTCTAACACATTTCACTTTTATTAAAGGGAATTAAATGATATAATGTATCAAGAATATTATACATACATATATATATATATATATATATATATATATATATATATATATATATATATAGTTGTGCTCAAAATTATTCATACCCTTGGTAAATATGATCAAGGGCGGCTGTGAAAATAAATCTGTATCATTAATCCTTTTGATCTTTTATCTTAAAAATTTACAAAAAATCTAACCTTTCTTTGGAGAATAAGAATTTAAAATGAGAGCGAAATATCATTATGAAATGTTTTTCTCTAATACACATTGGCCAGAATTAATCATACCCTTTTATTTAATACTTTTTGCAACCTCTGTTTGCCAAGATAACAGCCCTGAATCTTCACCTATAATGCCTGATAAGTTTGGAGAACACCTGACAAGAGATCAGAGACCATTCCTTCATCCAGAATCACTCCAGACCCTTCAGATTCACAGCTCCATGTTGGTGCTTCTTCTCTTCAGTTCACTCCACTCATTTTCTACAGGGTTCAGATCAGAGGACTGGAATGGCCATAGCAGAAGCTTGGTTTTGTTCTCAGTGACCCATTTTTGTTATGGTTTTGATGTTTGTTAGTGGATCATTGTCCTGTTGGAAGATCCAACCACAGCCCATTATAAGATTTCTTGCATAGACAGTCAGTTTTTAATTTTTTATCTGTTGGTAATTAATTGAATCCATGATGCCATGTATCTGAACAAGATATCCAGGACCTACAGCAGAAAAATAGGCCCACAACATTAAAGATACAGCAGTATATTTCATTGTACACATGGGGTACTTTTTTATCCCAGTGTGCACCGAACCCATCTTGAGTGTTTGCTGCTAAAAAGCTCTTTTTTTAGTTTCATCAGACCATAGAAGCCAGTCTCATTTGAAGTTCCAGTCGTGTCTGACAACTGAATATGCTGGAGTTTGTTTTTGGATGAGCGAGGAGAATTTTTCTTGAAACCCTCCCGAACAACATGTGCTGATGTAGGAGCTGTTTGACATTTTTTTGGAGGCTTTCTGACCCCAAGATTCAACTAATCTCTGCAGTTCTCCAGCTGTGATCCTTGGAGAGTCTTTGGCCACTCAAACTCTTCTCCTTAGTGTGCATTAGGATGATATAGACACGTCCTCTTCCAGGAAGATTTGTAACATCTTTAGTTGATTGGAACTTCTTAATTATTGCCCTGATGGTGGGGATTTTTAATGTTTTAGCTCTTTTCTTACAGCCACTTTCTAAATTTGTGAAGTTCAACAATCTTTTTCTGCACATCAGAAATATATTCTTTGATTTTACTCCGTGTGATGGATGATTAAGGGAATTTGGCCTTTGTGTTCCTCATATTTATATTCCTGTGAAACAATAAGCCAAGACTGGACAATTTCATGTTCCTAGTCACCCTGATGTGATAAAAAAATGCAAATATGAATGGGAATATACTTCAGAGATATTTTAATCATAAGAATCATTTCTAGGGATACCAATAATTGTGGCCATTGTGTACTAGAGAAAAATATTTATTTCTTAATGTGATTTTCCCCCACTTTCACTTTTTTTTTTTACTTCAATTAAAGGTTAGATTTTTTTTGAAAATTTTGAATGAAAGATCAAATGGATAAATGCAGACTTATTTATGACAATGCAGACTTATTTTCACAGCCTTCTTTGATCATATTTACCAAGGTTATGAATAATTTTGAGCACAACTGTACATATATATATATATATATATATATATATATATATATATATGAAAGGATATACAAATGAGCACTGTAATATTTCATTTATATGCAACATGTCCAGTGGATGTCCAAAAAAAATGTTGAACATGCACGATTGTTATCAGCGCTGCTTGGATTTTTAAATCTGATACTGTATGATGAGAGGGTTATGCAACCAGCACACCTCTGTAACCTTGAGGTTTTATTGACACACATACAAACACACATTTACACGTGAATGCACATATATGTGACGTCCTGCCTATGGACATTGTGTGGTCACCCACCCGAGCCTGAAAGTCTAAAACAGTCACAGAGCAGTTTATGTATTTTACTCTAAAGGCCTCCCCGAACACTTCAGTGCCGGTACTCGCGGGCCTCAATAACAGTTTTGTATGCATTTCGTATCCGGGTTTTATGTGTTCAGTGGTCTGTTTCTAGTGCTACTTCACTAATTGTCGTGTGCCTTTTTCTGCATTTTCTCCATGTTCCTACATTTTCTGAATTGCATTTCACTGCAATTATGGAGGATGGTGCCATATTTAACATTTAGTTGATGGTGGGGGAAAGACATGAGAATTCAAAATGGAGCACAATGCAAATCAGGGACTATAGTCTGAACAAGGCGTCTGGTGTACTGCCAGAGGAACACTGAAACCAACCAACAAAACAAGCCCACTTCTTCCAGATTCGATGTTACAAAATCTTCTGATGTTCTGTTTTCTGTACTTTGTGTATCATCCACTTGGCTTGTAAAAAAAAAAAAAAGAAAAGAAGAAGAAAAAAAAAAAGAAGTATAGCTTGCCTTCAGACTTTTGTGTTTTTTCCATCTTTGAAACTCACTTTTGTATCGATATTCAGTTACTGGACTTCCATTTTTAGCATGACTAAAATGCTTTCCATTTTGCTGAAAAGATTTCAAAAGTGCTTTTCAAACTGTTGTTTTGTTTGACACAGTGTTGTAGGAAGACATATAACGGTGTGTATGGCACAACCACTGGAACTCTTAGTAAGAACATATAAAAGATTGTCTTCATTTGAGCACGAAACTTTTTATTAACAATAAAGCAGCCTTCCAGTTGCACAGAGTTGTCACTGATTTTGTTGACCATGAATGAGAAGCCACAGACACATTTAGAGCACACCTGACATCAAGAAATTAGTCTTTAATCTGCTACACTCATAACTGACCCCCTGTAAAACTAATAACACGTTTTATATTTTATTTTTTATTTTATTTAATTCTCTGCTCTTAAATTGATAGTTTACCCAAAAAGGAAAAAATTTGGTCATTATTTACTTAACCTTGTTCTAACTATTCCAATCCTGTATTCATTTCTTTCTTCTGTGGAACACAATAAAATCTATTTCAACTGTTTTTGCCCATCCAATTTAATCAACAGGGTCCAAAAACAATGTTGGACTCCATCGACATCTAATACATGGACAAAAAACACTGAGAAAACACTTTTTAGTTCAGCAGAAGTAAGTAAGTCATCTCAAACCCTTAATTTTGTGGTCTTGTAATTGAGAGTTTGACAGTATGATAAGCTTTCAAATGATTCTCAGGGTGAGATGGGATCTGCACTAATAACATGGACTTCTAAACGAGCGTCACTGCGGATTGTGGCAAGAAATGCTCCTCTGTTCATCTAGTAAGCCATGGTTTAGCAGAGAGATCAATAGAAAGCTATTAGCTGTGAGCTTAAGTATCAATGACACTTATCTGACTTGCTTCACCTCCTAACCTCAGGGGGTTGCATCCTGACCACTAGCTTTTGGTTAAATTGATTTGCACTTTTACCAGTATAGCATTGCTTAAAGGATTATTTCAGCCAATAATGAAAATACAGTTATCATTTATTCGCCCTCATGTTGCTTTCTTCTGTGTAACCTGAAAGGAGACAAATTTGAATACTGCAAAAAAAACCCAAAAAAAAAAACAAAACATACAGTTGTGCTCAAAATTATTCATACCCTTGGTAAATATGATCAAAGAAGGCTGTGAAAATAAGTCTGCATTATTTATCCATTTGATCTTTCATTCAAAAATTAAAAAAAAAAAAATCTTACCTTTAATTGAAGTAAAAAAAAAAATGTGAAAGTGGGGGAAAAATCACATTAGGAAATAAATATTTTTCACAATGGCCACAATTATTGGTACCCCTAGAAATTCTTATGATTACAATATATCTGAAGTATATCCTCATTCATATTTGCATTTTTTTTTTATCACATCAGGGTGACTAGGAACATGAAATTGTCCAGTCTTGGCTTACTGTTCCACAGGATTATAAATATGAGGAACACAAAGGCCAAATTCCCTTAATCATTGATCACAAGGAGTAAAACCAAAGAATATATTTCTGTTGTGCAGCAAAAGATTGTTGAACTTCACAAATTTAGAAAGTGGCTGTAAGAAAAGAGCTAAAGCCCACTTAAAAATCCCCATTTCCACCATCAGGGCAATAATTAAGAAGTTCCAATCAACTAAAGATGTTACAAATCTGTCTGGAAGATGACGTGTGTCTATATCATCCTAATGCGCAGTGAGGAGGAGAGTTTGAGTGACCAAAGACTCTCCAAATATCACAGCTGGAGAACTGCAGAGATTAGTTGAGTCTTGGGGTCAGAAAGCCTCAAAAAAAATAAAAAATAAATAAAAATAAAACAGCCCCTACATCACCACGTTGTTCAAATGGGTTTCAAGAAAAATTTTCCTCGCTCATCCAAAAACAAACTCCAGCATAGTCTGTTGTCAGACACGACTGGAACTTCAAATGGCACTGGCTTCTATGATCAGATGTAACTAAAAAAAAAGAGCTTTTTAGCAGCAAACACTCAAGATGGGTTTGGTGAACACAGGGATAAAAAAGTACCCCATGTGTACAATGAAATATACTGCTGTATCTTTAATGTTGTGGGCCTATTTTTCTGCTGTAGGTCCTGGACATCTTGTTTAGACACATGGCATCATGGATTCTATCAAATACCAACAGATAAAAAATTAAAAACTTACTGTCAATGCTAGAAATCTTATAATGGGCCGTGGTTGGATCTTCCAACAGGACAATAATCTACAAACAAACATCAAAACCAAAACAAAAATGGGTCACTGAGAACAAAACCAAGCTTCTGCTATGGCCATTTCAGTCCTCTGATCTGAACCCTGTAGAAAATGAGTGGGGTGAACTGAAGAGAAGAAGCACCAACATGGAGCTGTGAATCTGAAGGGTCTGGAGTGATTCTGGATGAAGGAATGGTCTCTGATCTCTTGTCAGATGTTCTCCAAACTTATCAGGCATTATAGGTGAAGATTCAGAGCTGTTATCTTGACAAAAGGAGGTTGCAAAAAGTATTGAATAAAAGGGTATGATTAATTGTGGCCAATGTGTATTAGAGAAAAACATTTCATAATGAGATTTCTCTCCCATTTTAAATTCTTATTCTCTAATGAAAGGTTAGATTTTTGTAAATTTTTTAAAATAAAGATCAAAAGGATTAATGGTACAGATTTATTTTCACAGCCACCTTTGATCATATTTACCAAGGGTATGAATAATTTTGAGTACAACTGTAAACATGGTCCTTGTGACTTGTGCATTATATATTATAACCATCTGAAACGCACAATAGCTCTGAGTGAGAAACAGTGACATTTCAATTGTCAAGTTGATCTTGAGATGGTTTTCAACCAGTGACAACAAAATAATTTTTAATCAGTTCTTATTAAATTAGCTCCTCAACTTGATTTGAAAAAACCTGAACACATGATGAAGCCTATTTTTAAATCATTTACAAAACGGACATTATTGCAACTTCCCTTATGAATAAACCGGCCAAGTAGAGCTATGGTAAATATCAAGATTTTTCAGTAAATATGACTGAATTTTCGACCTGTGTCAAAAAATGTATGGCTTCAGAAGATTTGGGTATAGTGCACGAGTCAGAAGGATCTCTTTTATTATGCTTTATGTAATTTTGGAGTTTGACAGCACCAGTCCTCTTTCGTTTTCATTTATATTGAAAAAATAACCACCAGGATGTTCTTGACAACAAACAGTTTTTGTCCCTCAGGAGAAAGTCGGTCAGAAAATTCATTTTTGGGTTCCGCTGCCTTTAAAAGAAGATGACAGAAAGGAAAAGGACGAAAATAAACCAAAGCAAAAGAGAAGAAGCGTGGGCGCTGTAAACCGCTCATATTCGAAGATAAATGTTTCTACCTTTTCCTCGCTTCTCCTCCATTTCACAGCTGAGCAGGACTGTGTCCCTGCTCGCCTTTCTGCAAGTCACCTGGCTAGTTCTGTTGTTTCCCTCCTTTTACTCGCATCGCCAAACCTTACAACGCATGATATCCCACCCCATCCCATCGGAGCAACAGCCACGCATGACACGGACCTGCTCTTCATCTTAAAATGTCTGTCTCACCCCCCGCGTGAGGCGAGGTGGAGAGTGAGAGGAGAGAGGGTGCGGCGGAGCACTGCAGTGCAGATAAATGAATGCACCACTGGTGGCTGAGTCAGCAGCCCACTGCCTGCACCAACTGTGTCCGAGGAGGAGCAACATGCATGCAGTCAGTATGTCTCCTGCCTGATCGAAGACGCACCGAACCATTTGCTTTCGGTGCTTCACTGGCCAAATTACAAAAGTGCATTTTAGTTTGCAGGTCTTGGATCTCCACCTGAGCAGCATCAAAACTGCACTCAACTACAAACATAACGGAGAACAGCAACGCGAAGGTGCTGCTGGATGTTATGGGTATTGTAGGTATTTTGAACGAATACAGTCCTGAATTTACGTCACAGTTTGAAATGTCCAAATAATTACATAAATCAATGACACACTACAGGCTGCAAGATTGAATCATATTCATTTATTCCTCTGAAGTCGTATTTAGTCTATTTCTATCTTCCTGGAAGAATGCTAAATCTTAGTCTTTTTTAATGTTTGAATGAATTTACACTGTGACTATGTATAATGTTATGTTTATGCATATATAGGTCTATTGTTTGTTGGATTTTATTGAATTATTTCTAAAAGATTGCTAAGACATATTGCACATTTAATAAAGCCGCAGAGAACTGATTCAGGCAGGATTTGAACTAGTATAACAACCATCTTTCCTTCATATGTTCACATTAAATTTGCACAAAGTTCCATTTATAGTAGTTCACTTATATACAGGCCTGCGTGACATATCCCTTACATTCAAATGTAAAAGCAGGAGCTGATTTTACAATTTGAGCCCACAGGGAGCTTGAAAACCCTTTGGAAAATAGCATGTTTCTTGTATGTGTCAGCCTTGCGTCATTTAAGTTAATATTTATTTTTAGCATTAATAATGTAAAAATACTTTCTTTGAGCGTCATGTGACAACATTTGTGAGCGCTGGCAAAACCGTTTTGAAGTAAAGCGCTCCGACTAGTGGTGGCTATCGTAACTGCATTCTTCTTATTTTACTAAAATGGTGCGAACCGTTCTGTTCTAACAAATAGCCTACTGTAAATGGTATTGTTTCTGATCAAAATCCCTAGATAGTTAAACTACGTTAGTACTTTCAGAATTACTTCTGTACTGTAGGTGTTTAGTGTTTTGGGCAGCGATGGAAAAATTTAGAAATAGAAAAATATAACATACTTTTAAAATATAAATAAATAAACACATACATACATGCATTTGATGACGATGTGATATTTTAAATTTTAAAATTTCCAAACAACTATATTCAAGTGACAATTAATTAAATGGAGTTTATAAATACATTATTCTGTTGCTTTTATGAAAAGTTCTCTCATGATTTGGACACAAGGGGTGTGAAATGAGAGCATATCTTTTCCATTAAAAAATAGGCTTATCACAGCTATGTGATCTGTTGACAGATATTGGGTTAAATGTGGTAAACTTTCTTGCTTTTCCATGTCATTGGAGAAATAGCCTACTGAACAACATGTTGCAACAGCTCTGGTTTTGTATTTGTATGGGAAAATGAAATGTTAAATGCTTTTTGTTCTCTGCTGACAGTGCTGAGGGAACCACTGCTTTTTCATTACAGTAAGTAGCCTATGAGAAAACATCTTGAAACTCATGTTGTACACTTTACTGTTTGATATTATTTTAATACGGACATCTCATTTCATAATGATCCGGGGTCCCATAACAGTTTAAGGTTGTTTTTAAAAGAAAGCTTTGGCCTTTTTTCTTGTATACCAGTTATTTGAATGTGGGTTACTTGCTAGGATCCCCCATGAACTTTTCAACTTGAAATACCACTGTGTATGTGTAATGTCTTTTAGACAGCTGCACAGCAGATGTTTTCAAATAACAAGTCTGGACCTGAGTGGACGTGACCCTTCATTAAATTTCTTCTGATATTTTCATGTTAATGTTGTAAATATTATAACATTATTGTTCTACCTCCCAGCTTATTTAGGATCACCTACTTATACAGGAAGACACTGATGGAGAAAGCATCCATCCACAGAGACATCTGTATGCTAAAAAGATAAAGTAATTTAGAAACGAATGGGTCAATCTGGTTTAATAACATACACAATAAAGAATTAAAACAGAAGTTACATTCATTAAATCCAGTTTGTACCTGACCAATTATACACAAAGGCTCTTAAATCATGTCCAGTTTCAAATTGCCCTGTTTTATACCAATTACTGAATCATCTATTAATTTTGTCTGTATTTCTACAATACACAAGTACAGTTAAAAAAAAAAAAAAAAAAAAAAAAAAAAGACCAAGGCGAGGGAGTTGATTTTGAAGGGTGAAGGCAGAGGATAAATTTTTCATGGAACTGAAGTAATTTGTGTAACCCTGTTAGCTCCTGCTAAGATATTAAAACTGCATCAGAATTATTTTGCTATAGCCTATGTCGCAATTGTTAAACTGAATTGCAACCTAGTCCTAAATATATCATCAGATTTAATTCATTCAAATGAATATGACTTTTCCAAAAGAAAAATATCTATCATTGATCTGTTTTTGTTTAGGAAAATGTTTTATTCATCAGACCAAATGGAGTAAACTCAAAACCTAATTTTGCTCATTTTCAAACAGCCTAAATGTTATTTTTAGAATCTGTAAAGTTTCTAAACAACAACAACTCTAAGTGTATCTTTGTTAAAATAATTTGAATGTTTCTGATGCCCTTTAATTTTAATTTCATCCTTTGTTGTTTAATGTATTAAGTTGTGTGTTTCTGTTTGTGCTTGCTGATCTTGCTGAATTTTGTGATTTTGAAAGTTCAAAAAAAAAAAAAAAAAAAAAAAGACGGAAAAAACATGAAAATGACAGCCATTGTTTTTCCAAGCAAGGTATTGTAGGTGCCACCAGTGACATTTCGCTCTATCTCTTAATATGATTAAAAGGGTATATTTGACCATGGACCACAAAACCAGTCATAAGGGTCAGTTTCTTGAAATTGAGATTTATACATCACCTGAAAGCGGAATAAATAAGCTTTCTATTACTGTATGGTTTGTTATGATAGGACAATATTTGGCTGAGATACAACTATTTGAAAATCTGGAATCTGAGGGTGCAAAAAAAAAAAAAAAAAAAATCAAAATGATGAGAAAATCGCCTTTAAAGTTGTCCAAATGAAGTTCTTAGCAATGCATATTACTAATCAAAAATTAAGTTTGAATATATTTATGGTAGAAAATTTACAAAATATCTTCATGGAACATGATCTTTGCTTAATATCCTAATGATTTTTGGCATAAAAGAAAAATCGATAATTTTGACCCATACTATGTATTTTTGCTATTGCTACAAATATACCCGTGCTACTTAAGACTGGTCTTGTGCTCCAGGGTCATATATGATTAACAGATTATTGTATTTTTTTCCCTTCTGCAGATCAGTCACATGACAAATGCTCATGGCAAACGCAGCAAAGATGGCAGCGTCCAATCACGTGTTGCGCAAACGAAGCAACTGTCATTAAGATGAATGGGAAGCGCTCTCCAGGTACTGCACACATATGGCTCCCACAAGGGGGCGTTATTTTGCTGATAATCTTACTAACACGGGTAATAACTTTTTCACACTTTTACATGCTTTTTTAAATTGTATTTCATTTTTTTAAATAGTGTACAGTCGGTTATTTTGTATAAGCGAGGTTTTATAATATAGGTTTTCAACCTTGTATTTGTCATGAGAGTGAGTTGTCGTGTTTATGGTTGCAGTTCATTAAAATATCTGAAGATGGCATAGTTTCTCCTCTAGACTATCTCTGGAATTCTATTTAACTGTCTGTCCCACTTGTCCAGCCAAGGCACATAATCATATTCATGAGTCTGTTATTACTGTAAACGTAGAGCTGGAAAAGTGTAGGCCAAATTGTCACGGATGTTTAATTCATCTCATGAAATATTGAGTGCATTTCCTCCATTGTCTTGTACCCTAGTCAAAGTCATTACTGGTTGAGGTATTAATTAGTAATGAATTTATTTCTGTATTTTCTTTTCATTGTGTTTCTCCATTATACAGCTAAAAGAATGTTTTGCAATCCAGGTGTGCATGCATATGTATGCATTACTACATAGCACTTGCGTTTGTATTTGCTTGTGCTTGTATTTGCGTTCATGTGTATTGCATTTGTGTGTGTGTGTGTGTGAGAGAGAGCTATAGCAATATTAGCACGCGGCGCCTGGATGTCCTTGCTAGATTTGTAATAAGCAGACTGCATGTATTATTCAGAGCAGTGTGGACAGGTCCCACTCTGCTCCATGCTCTCTCGTCCTGACCCGTCCCCTAGGGACTGGATGCCTAAATTACTATTTCTATTTGATATATTCTCATGGCCCAGCCCTTAAAATGCATAGGGAGAGAATGGTGTGTTGTGTGGGGGTCATTATGTAGCGGTCACTCTGTAGAAGTCAGAGGTGGACTAGTGGATACAGATTTATGCATTCATTCCTGTGATATCATAAAACAGCAATGTGACCTTTCTTCGAGTATGCTGATCTGAATATGTCAGAAAGGGAATATTCTTCCTGAATGTTGAATCTCATGTTGTCTGGTAGCATGGTTGTTATATGATTGGTGGCTATTTTTAATTAATTTTTTTTTTAGCTGCTTTCCATAGCTGGGTCAATGAAGAGTGTCCACGACAAAGAAAAGGAAAACTCTTTAAAATCTACACGTGTTCTTGCTATTCATGATATTCAATTGTACTAATGTAGGTTTCATATGGCTTTCCTAAAAATTATGAAACCATTTGTCAAGTAAAGTTTAAATTTATAATGTTGTGGATATTTGTGAGCGCTCTTATTTATATATATATATATATATATATATATATATATATATATATATATATATATATATATATATATTTATTTATTTATTTGAATTTTTTATTTAAAAAAAAATACATCTATTCTCAAGGCATTTCATTTTTTTAACAAATATTAATAATATAATATTTTAATATTAATCATAAATATCATTATGCTTTTGGTTGCACTACTTGATATCTTACAACCTAAACTTGATCTGATGTTGATCAAATGATCTGATATTGAAGAGTTTTGTTGACCATGATACAGTGTTGTGTCATTTCCTATTTTGTGTTTTCCGCGTATTAGTTGGACTACATGATGGGCAAGATGTGTTTGAATATTATTAAGCAGTGAAGCAGTTTTTTTGGAAGTAATAATTATTCTAATCAATAATAACAAACATAATTCCAAACTACTTATGATTTTTAAATAATTGTATTTATTTTATTTTATTCTATTCTACTTTAGTTTATTTTTAGGCTTTTTTCTTCATTATGGTGATATTATGATGATATCATGTGTCACCCTGACATGATTTTTTTTAAAAACACAACCCTAAATACACCTCTTCATGATGAACGTATCATTGTTTGTATGATTTGCATTTTTAATGTTTTTTAGAATGAATTTGTAGACATTCATTACAGACATTTATAGACCAAGTTGTGTTTACTAAACAAAAATATTATTAAAAATAAAACAGGCTACTTTTTGGCCCAAAAGACACCATTATTGTTGAATTTTTCATGTGTTCAGGCAGCCCTGAAAAAAAGATATGGCTCCTTTTCAAGTAAACATGTTTTAGAGCCTGGAGTAGTTTCATTGGTTTCTCTCCAGATGCTGTTTCATGGCCAGAGCTGTGAGCTAATTACACCTTTGTTGCTAATGTTCCTGCCAATAAACACTGTAACTGAGGTCAATAGTTTAGCCGGGCCTTTTTTTCTCCATTTATTTGCCCTGTTAATGATAGGATATCAGATTCCGATCTCTTTTTCCTGTGGTGGCCCCTCTTCGCTCCCCTGCTCTCTGCCATAGCCTGGAGGAGTGTGGAGCTGAGGCGAGCATCTGGGTGAAGCCTACTGAATGGGGCCCTTTCTTACCGAAGCCTGCGGTCCAGCGAACGCATGGCAACACGCGCACTGGCCTAGCGAGAACGGCTCCTATCATAACAGCACTTGGAGGCTCGCTTTTCACATCTCCTCCTTCTTTCCTCGCTAAACTCACACCATTCCTTTTCTGTCATCTCCTCCTGTTCCGTTCTCACCTTTCACCCCTCTCTCTCTCTCCCCCGGTTCAGCAGCTAAAAAACCTTCGGGTTTGGATTGTGTAAATAAAACGGCGAAGATCTCTCGGGCAGAAAGATTTATTGAAAACCGAAGAGGCATGGTGGTCCAGGAGTCCACCGATGAGGTCAAATAGATGAAAATGACTTGCAACAAGATCATAAAATGCGGACAATGCTTTGGAAAAGAAAAAGCCTTGACTCGTTCAGTTGGGGGTGGGGGCCACGTTCCACATGCAGTGAGCAGCTGAACTATTGTCTCAGGTTCGAATGATCTCGCAAACGAACAGACTCATGAAGCCCTGCCCCTCACTGAAGAGCTGGTGCATCCCAAGGTCACGTCTTAGGGATAGAAATGAAGTGAATTGGAGTAGAAAGATCTCTTATAGCCTGTTCACATCAAGAATGATAACTTTAATGCTAAATATATTAGCGCCCACACTAAAGCATCTCAAGCTCTTTAAAGGTGAAGTATGTACAGTATTTTCTGTTGTAGTTATAGTGGTATCGTTATAGTTATCGTCGTCCTCGGTATGAAAAGGCCTTTGCATCTTTAAACAAAACTCACTTGTAATATCATCCAAGGTCTTTCTTGGTATTGAGTCATGTCTTTCAGATTTGTGCTTTCCTCTAGTTGTGAGAGAAGACACTGCACACCCTTCTGAGCTGAAATCCTGTTAACCCATGACCCATCACTTGACCCACTGAAGTGTTGGAGGGGACTGAAATCAAGAGTGAAACAATGAAACACTAAGAGTCGCAGCCTTGTGCTTAAGTGGGTAAGAGAAAAGTAAATCTCTTTTCTTGCTGTTTTACATCGGACAGTTTAAGTTGTGTTGGAAATGTGATGATATAAGTAAAGACTGAGTGTCTTAGCTATTTCCACTAGTATTATTTAGATAGCGAATCTGATGTTTTGTTCGGTGATGCTCGTAGGTGAAGGTCTGTGTGAAGGTCTTACCTGTCAGTTTTGATGGCTTCCTGCTTGCTCCTCTATCGAGATGTATGCTGACATCATATTTCTCATTTTAATTTGTTCCCTCAACAACAAAATATTTTTATTTATGAACTAGTATTCTCACTGTCTTGGAAAACATGGATAAATGAGAGCATTTTAAAAGGGATTTCTAAATCTGAAAAAGTCACGGAAATTAATAAAATCTTAAAATGTCATGGAAATGTTTATAATGCAATAATACAATGTTGAAGAACATTCTGTTATTAAAACTTCTGGAATCATAGAGTTTAATAATTTTAATTACTAAAATAATTATAAACATAATTACACTCCTTATTTATTTAAATTCAAAATAGTTAAATGAAAATGAGCAGCTTTGTCATTATAACCAAATACCAAAAATATTTTTGGAAGCCTTCAAATATTGTCTTTCAAAATGGAACTGCTGGTTAACATGTATAAAGTTTGATTTTATACAGTTTTGTTTAATATATATGCACATGTTAATCAGACTACACTTGTATATTTAATCCTTCAAATATTCAATTAAATTTCATTTATAATTTGACAGACACTAGTCTGACTACACAAAAACCTGCTGTAGCTTGTAAATGTAATTGTGCATGTAAACATGCATTATGTGTACTGTGTAGAACCTAGATTTTAATATTTAGAAGCATTTTATGTATTTAAGAGTTTCTTCAGTAAATGATAATTTGAGAGGTGGTAACAATCTTCTATAGCTTCAGCTAGCTATAAGAAACTGCTATACGCTCATACAGCAACTAATCAAAACAGACCATATTAGTTCTACAATTTGTGGCGGACAGTTCAGGAAAACCTGTTGTGGTTAATGGCATAGTAGTAAGAGGAAAGGTGTGGCAATTGCTGTAGAACATTGTGGACCACTGATAAAGCTTATCTAGGGAACAGAATAACAGGCCTTCATACTTACAGTATACTGTAGCCCTCCTACTAGCATGTTAGCATTGTAGCTCTGACGTGCATATGGTTTAAATATACAGTATAATGTTGTATGTTCAATATGAAAGCGGCTACTGCTACAAATGTATAGGTTTTCATTTCTGAAGTCAGTTAGTGGAACAAGTTGAACAAAAAGTTCAGTTATAACCCATCTTGCTGGAAATATATGTCTTTGTTGACATTTTGAGTAAAAGTGATACCAATTACAACCAGCTTCAAAGTGGCTGCCTACCACACATGTACCCCATAGTGATTTGATTTTCAAGGCTGTGGATGGCAGATGAGATTTATTTCCCCTGTGTAGTTAATCCACTCATCTCAGTGTCTCATGCATTGAAGAGCACTCATAATTGCAGCATGACGATAAAGGGGCAGAAGTACCCGGCTTACGGGCCTGTAAAGAAAAGACAGATCTGCTGGAACAATGACAATCGGACTGGAGAATTAAACGCGTCACTGACCCGAGCTTTTCCCCTGTGCTTCTCGTCCCATTGTGCTGGGCTGATTGATTTTGACTGGGGTCACCTAAGCCCGTGCTGGGAGGCATAGTGCACTGCGCATGGGGCTAAACGTTTACATGCATTCATTTAAACACACATGTACGAGCACATACGCACAGGCGTGAACGCATGCCAGGGCACATGGGGACAGCAGCCTGCGATGGTTTTACTGTATCAAATGTGTATGTGTCAGTTTGGATTTGGATTTGTGGGTAATTTTTTGAGTATGCATGCATATCCTATAGTTCAAATGTTTGGGGGTCAGAGTTATTTATTTATATATTAGCATTTATAATGCTACAAAAGATTTCTATTTCAGTTAAACACTGTTCTTTTAAACTTTATAAGCAGCGAAACTGTTTTCAACATTGATAATAATAATAAATGTTTCTTGAGCATCAGCATACGTGAATGCTTTCTGAAGGCTCATGTGACATTGAAGACTGGAGTAATGTTGCTGAAAATTCAGCTTTGCCAACACAGGAATAAATTACATTTATATATAAATGTATATTTTATAGAAAATTGTTATTTTAAATTGTAAAAATATTTCATAATAAATAAATGCAGATAAATTTTTTTAAAACTTACAACCCCAAAGTTTGAATAGTTGTGTAGATGAACTTATTATAGAATTTTGTTTTTAAAATTTCTTTACCACACCACATTTATTTAGTGTATTCGTCTCACTAAAAACAAGCCCGACACTATGTTTATTAGAACATTACAAGAGCCAACAAATCGCCAGGGTCCTTAACAAATATTAGAGATGCATGTGGGCTGGCAGTGGCCCCCAACTCATTGATCTATTGATCTGAAATCTATAGAGGTGGAGTTTTCCAATAATCCATCATGTATTGTACATTCTCCTCACTTGAAGTCAAGTGAAAAAGAGAGACTATAAGAGATGGCCAAATATGTTGTTTTTATAATATCCTGATATCCTAGTTTTAGTATTTATGTACCTCCATCATAAATCATGTAGTAGAGATCTTCTGAGAAAGCCCGTGGCTTGTCTTAGAGGGTGTGTGTACATGTGTGACCTGTCTTTGTTGCATCCATTAGTCTTTGTCTCCTTCGAGGTCCGCAGCAGTGCGGAGAACAGCTCCAGTGCTGGAATAGAGCACATGATACTCTGTATCACACTCTACAAATGGCAGCGGTAAGCGCTTAAATCCTCAAATGGGCGGTCAGACTATTTCCAGAGTCACTGCTGAGTGTTTAATCCTTGCTAGCATTGTATTTGAATGATTCCATAATGTTCTTGTTTGAAAGCTGAAGTAATTGGCACTGCAAATCTACAATGTTTATGGTTTTCAGGAAATCATCCCATGAATAAAAAATTACACATGCATTAATGCATAAATTACATGCATCTTATGCTCACCAAGGCTGCATTTGTCTAATAAAAATACAGTAAAAACAGTAATAGTGTGAATGAAATATTATTACAATTTAAAATTACTTTCTATTTTAATGTATTTTAAAATGTACCTTATTCCTGTGATGGCAAAGCTGAATTTTCAGCAGTCATGATCACATGATCTTTCAGAAATCATTCTAATATGCCGATTTGGCACTAAAGAAACATTTCTTACTATTATCAATTTTGAGAACAATTCTGCTGATTAATATTTTTGTGGAGTTTTTGATGAATTGAAATGTTAAAAGAACAGGATTTATGTGAAATAGAAATGTTTTTTTAACATTAAATGTCTTCACTGTCACTTTTGATGAATTTAATGCTTCCTTGCTGAATTAAGTATTAGTAAAAAAAAACAAAAAAAACATTCTGACCCCAAACCTTTGAAAGGCAGTATATTAAAAATCAGTGCTTTTACTATTTTATTTTATTTTATTTTATTTTATTTTATTATTTTTTTATTTTTTATTTTTTATTTTTTGCTGTGTGATGCAGCTAGTGCATTGTATTATTAGGACACATTCAATTAAATTTTTTAAATGTTTAGTTCACCCAAAAATTTTGTCATTATTTACTCACATTCATGTTGTTCCAAACCTGTATGAGTTTCTTTCTTATGTTGAACATGCAATAAGATATTTTAAAGAATGCTGGTATTCAAACAGTTGATGAAAATGTTTAAACTACTATGAAAGTCAATCAGGACCAACAACTATTTGGTTCTTCAAAATTCTTCAAAATATCTTCTTTTGTGTTCAACATAAGAAAGAAACTCATACAGGTTTGGAACGACATGAGGGTGAATAAATGATGACACAATTTCAATTTTTGGGTGAACTATTCCTTTAAATAACTGTTAAAAATGCTGAGTGAAAATGGAGGGAAAGTGCCAGTTGTAGAGTGTTCTTTAAGATGCGAGAATATCTGTTTTCTTCCCCTTCACTCATTAACTCCTGCTGACTGACAGCTGACGGGAGAGTTACCACATGGTGGGTCTCTTAACAGAAAACGTAGTGCATCACCGCACTTCACAGAGCTTCCTGTCCACATATCACTTTACACCGCCGCCGCTTGCTGTTTAAATATTACTGCTTGTTCAGGTGACAGTTGTTGTAGTGAAGTGTGTAATAGCTTTTGGCAGTAGAGATCTTCATCTGAGCCTGTGATGAAGCCTTTTGATTTGCGTGTGCAGTTTAAGTCTGTGAAAGTGCACTGCTGCACGTTCTTGTGTGTGTTTGTGCATTTGAGTGACAGGACCGTGGGAGCTGTATTGATTAGTTTAGCTAACTATGGCACTTCAGACTTTGGAGCCCCTATTCACACACCCCCAAACCCCCCCTTACACTCACACACGGCTCCACGCGGACTCGAGGCAACACGCTCTGACTCACACGCTCATGCATAGGCGCACACTCTCACGCACGCAGAACGCGTCTCTTGGAATTCCAGTAGGGCCAGGAGGCAGAGAGGAGGCTGATGGGGGACAATGGGCAGGACATCTGTCATGCGTGGCTGCACTCCGTCCACTCACAATGGAGAGAGGGGACCGGCGAGTGGTGCCTTTCTTTCCTCTCTCTCCTTTCCGGGGAGACTTCTGCATCTCACAATGGTCCTTTTGTCCCCTCGCTGCTATTTTTCCAGCATTTATCCCTTTAAATCTGCTCCTTTTCTGCCAGCCTTTCTTTCTGTTCTGAAAAAGAAAGCAAAATCAGAGAAGCTCCCTTCTGCTCAGTACATGCATATATGTTGTTAACACTTAGAATGTTCAAATTGTATTTTTTTTTATATATTATTATAACTAAATATGTAGTTAAACTACTTGAATAAATGTATTTAATATTTAAATATTTAAAATATTCAAATTTAGTAATATTATAAATATTTTGAAATATTTTGAAAATTGATTTTATGTTTCAAATTTTCAAATGTGTGATTTCAAATGCTGACATTTAGAATTTGTAATATTTTTGGAATATTGATTCTACATTTTTCATTTTTACATGGTGCTTTTCTTACATTTTTACTTTGTTTACATTTAAAAGTTTGGTTTTGCTTTCAAATGACATTTGTGACCCTGGAGCACAAAACCAGTCATAAGTAGCACAGGTATATTTGTAGCAATAGCCAAAAATACATTGTATGGGTCAAAATTATCCATTTTTATTTTAAGCCAAAAATTATTAGGATATTAAGTAAAGATCATGAAGATATTTTGTAAATTTCCTACCGTAAATATATCAAAACTTTTGATTTTGATTATTAATATGCACTGCTAAGAACTTCATTTGGACAGCTTTAAAGGCGATTTTCTCAATATTTAGATTTTTTTGCACCCTCAGATTCCAGATATTCAAATAGTTGTATCTCAGCCAAATATTGTCCTATCCTAACAAACCATACATCAATGGAAAGCTTATTTATTCAGTTTTCAGATGTATCTCAATTTAAAAATGACCCTTTGACTGGTTTTGGGGTCCAGGGTCACATTTTAAAATCTGAATTCTGCTTTTTGAAATTTTTGAGGTAAAGTTTAGGATGTTAATTTTGATTTCATATTGTTAAATCACATTTAGAATTTTGAGCTTTTTGAATCTGATTTTCTTACTATTTTTTGCATCCTTTATCCTTTTACTTCCAAAGTCACTCACTCACTGTCTTTCTGTCCTCCACCCTATTTCTCTCCAATGGAAGTCTCATTATAGACAAGTTTTCACACACTCAACTGTAGTCATTTCTCCTTGGTTGATACCTTTCAGCTTATTGACCACTGCATGCATATGAGTGACAGTCGTGCAGATAGCCAGAACTGTCCTGAGCACCATTGATTGGCCAATCCAGCAGTGTTTGTAGTGAGAGGCCTCTAATTACCGCCGGATCTTCTAAGCTATAGCTTTTAGCCTGTTTTCAACACACTGCCGCTCATGTAAATTGCAAATTGATTTCTCAGCCTGCCTCCCTTTCTTAAGGACTTAAGGGTTCAAGACAGTCTACCATTGATTGAAGTCAGACTGCAATGCTTTATTGCTGTCAGCCATAAGGCTTTTCAAGGGGTAAACTTCAATAAAGACTTTTGGGTTTCGAAATTCAAGATCTTTGAAAAAGTCCCAGAAACTTTGTATCTCACGTGCAGTGTGATTTAAATGTTGTCTAAAGCTAAACATATTGCAAGGTTAGCTGCACAGGTAAGTCAGCAAATGAATTAATACTTTTTTGAGAGAAAAAAAGCAAACTTTGGTGGACTGATTTACTGCTTCAGCATGGAAGTTGAGGCTCCCTTGCTTGGCCAGGCACTATAATACACTGACTGGCAACCCTTACTGCTGTGTACTGGCAGTTAATTGTTCCCAGCTGTTGTGGCTCAAGGAACAAAGACACTTTTGAAAAGGTGATCTGTTGATTGGGGCACCAGCCTGACTTCCTTTAATGGGATGTGGATCACAGGAAAGGTGGCATCTGTGTACAGTATTGCTGGTTCATGTTGCCCAGGGCTAACACGCAAACTGTAACAACAGTGGCCCATCTGTATGTGTTTTTTTTAAATCAGAGAGCATGTTGTTCATATTTCAGAGGGAAAATACAAGCAAATGAAGTGATTCTGACAACCTCTTGTACTTCTGGTGTGAAGGAGGGTGTGTTAGTGGTGTTATATCGTGGTCAGACATCCAAGAGCTTTGTGAGTCTTGATTAATTATGGTTGTAGCTCAGTGTTGTGACATTAATATGTGAAAATGTACCTAGATAATGTATAAATATAGATAGATAGATAGATAGAGAAATCCTACACCATATTTTTTATCAGTGTAGAAACTTTTTTTGTTACAGGTGTTTCGTCATAAATCTTTCTCTTTTATGAGTGATGTACAAGCATGAGGATAGAATTGTGTTGAAACAGAAGATAAAGAAACATACTGTAGGACAGAGGACCTGAGTGAACACAGGCAGACCCACAGAAGAACATGTTGAAGACATTCTGCTCACTTCTCTCTTCACACCAGGCTAAATATTTAACAGAGCCTGTCAGCAAGACTTCACTCTGTCTTATCTCTCTCTGGGATGGAGGGAAGGAGTGGAGAAATGTAGGCTTTGTTGCAGAGAGGGATTGTTAGAGAGGAAGAAAGAGGGGGAGAGAGAAAAACAAAGACAACGGGATACTGAGAAAGACAGAAAGTGACAGAAAGATTTCACATTCTAGACTTGTGTGACTGGTTCATACTTCCCTTTAGGCCAGTGTTCAGTATCAGACAGCCCGTCTGCTGCATGTCCTGACATGGCTGTGGCCTCCATTAGCTGTGAAGGTGAAGCAAAGAACAGACTGAAATGTTGGCCGAAATGTTTTAACCAGACATTCATGCTCTTGTAACTCTGAAGAAGTGCAGAAAATTAACCATGTTTGTTTACAACTGTTATTAGTGCCACCATTGTTATTACTTAGTGTTGGATGATTTTCAAAAAATGTTAAAAAATGTTTATTTTATCCAATATGGTAAAAATATACAGTTAAATACATTTTAAAATATACAAAAATATATTATATTTAAAGATTTTAATCAATATTTACATACATATATATATATATATATATATATATATATATATATATATATATATATATATATATATATATATATATATATATATATATTTATATTGTCCAAAATAATGTATTTAAAAATGCATTTTGCATTTACCCAAAATGTATTTTAAGATTGGAAATGTTTTTTTTTTTCCATTTCTTTTTGTAATAAATTTTGGCATTTAAAGCTTTATATCTTTTTTTTTTATTTTAGATCTTTTTTTTTTTCCTTTGTTTTCCAAGGAGAGGTGCGTTATTATTTTTCAAAGTGATTGTACTTGATATTTATACCTAATGGATGATAAAACGTTTAAAAATTGCTTTACAGGAGGGGCCTTATCCATATAAGTCAACTGGAACTAGAATGTCATATATATTTTACTTGGGAAAGGACTCTTTTGATTTGGGCCAGTTAGTAACCTGCCTATTAATCACTCAGAACAACTACAGTAGCATCATGGCAGTGAGTTTTGCATGGGCATGCAGTTTAGTTTTACATAATGGTGCATATCAGTATCATTATCTTTGCACAGCTTATTTGGATTAATAATGTATCAATTATAGTTTGTTAATTCAGTGTTACAGCTGATGGATGTCAGATAAGTAACTTCCACATTGATTGATTGACTACAGAACCCCACTTACATAACAGTAAATATCACTCCACATTTAGACAAGCACATGACCTCATTCCAGACACAGTGGCCCAGTGCATTGTGACACTCCAGTTTGGACAGAGGAGGGCTTTGAATGAAGCTGACTGTAGTTGAAACTGAAACCGAAACTAGAGAAAGTAAGACAACACGAGCAGTCGGGCCAGGCTTGGGTGTCCGTATCCAGTACAGCGTATGGGTTTAAATAGGAACTGGAGCACTGGAATGGGAGCCAATGAAATAGTAGATCAGCAGGTGACTTTCCTCAGTATTCAAACACAGATTGTGGATTTTGCAAGTCCCTGTTTTCTGTTTTTCTACATGATATCACAGCACTGTTTGACACAGTAAGCTTTTAATGTGTAAACCACTGTGTGTAAACAAATGCTGAATGTGAGGAGGGTGCTATGTAGTTCGCCCAATAGGAAGAATTGCAGTAAATGGATAACCTTGATAGTAGAGGCACTGAGATGTGGTTAACAGTCGAAGCTGCCCCAGCTGTTCTAGCAAAAAGCCATTACCCTTTACAACATCTGTACTGCCACAGCTTCACAATAAAAAAATATCCACAACACCTGTGATTACCCTCTAGCCCCTCCTCCTCCAGCTCGTTCCACAGGCCCAATTGTATGGACACAGTTCAGGGTCAGTCTATCCAAGCTCTGTATTCAGAGTTATGCTAGCAAATCTCATAAATGAAGCAGTCTATACTGACTACTGGTCATCAGATGAAGAGTCAAGCTGAGACACCTTAAAAGGTTACGGGAGCTCTCTCTTAAACTAGTTGCCTGTGAAGATCATATGATTTTTATTTTATTGTTCCAAAATAATGTGTTTTATATGTGACCATTTTAATTTATGATATTCTATCCATGATGGATGTCTTTTAAAACATATGATAATTAGCTGTAATGAGTTAATGTAAACCTTATTTACCTTAGTTACACATTTGACCCGGCTACTTTGCCAACTAGTAAAATAATTAGTGTTTGTTGCTGCCATAATAATGGACCATTTCAGAAGTTTATGTATTTTTTGTTCTCTTTTTGTTCTTAACAGTAATATTAGTAATACTGTAACGTATTAATATTATTCTTGTAAATGGTTTCCAGCATTTCAGGAATAAAAATCTAGAAATTCTAGAGATGTGGATTCAGACAGAAATTAAATTACCATATGACCTTGGCATTTGTCAAAAAAACTGTTTGTAATTTGGTGGTAGTAAGAAAAACAATTTGGGTTTGGATTGTCGATAAATTCACAACTATCCCTCTGAATGTTGAAATGATCTTTTGTCCCCATGATAAACAATTACCATCCAAATAGAGATTAACGCCACAAAAAATTTAGGATTCTTTTTTTTAGGAGTATTGAATAGTATTTGCTTATCTAATTAGTATATTAATTATTTGTTTGACATAATTGGTGGATGTTGGATACCTTTGACTTTGCGGAAGTTGATGTTGGACTTTATGCTAACGGTTTACGTGCTTAACAGCTTTATGCTGTTATGAAACATGCTTCAATTACTGTTTGTAGTCCCCCATTTTTCCCTCTTAAAAGGTATAAAAGAACCAGAAAATACAAGGTTTGCAAAACAAACCAAACATAAAGCAAAAAACTAAACAAAAACAAAACAATCAACAAAATAAACAAAAACAAAAGAAAACAAACAAAGCAAAAAACTAAAAACATTAAAAAAACACACACACACACACACACACACACACACACACACACACACACACACACACACACACACACACACAACTGTCACGTCTATGTTTCTGTTGAGTTCCTGTTTTTCCTTATTTGGTAGTTCCTGTTCTTAGTTATTCATCTTTCATTCAGTTCTCCTGTGTTTAATTAATCATCTCGTTTGCTCCTTTGTTTCCATGTCTTTATAAGCCTTCAGTTCCTAGAGTTCTTTGTTCCTGTCTGAACGTTGTTTTGTGTGGTTGTTTTCTCCTGTGTTTTCTCCAAGTGGATTTATTAAAAGACTCAGTTTGTTTGATATCTGCCTCCTTCGTATTCCTCGCCTTAGCAACCCGTGACAACAACAAAGTGTCATAACGAATCTGTCCAAATAAAGGCCTTGCGTTTTGACAAATAGCAAGCATGGAGAGAACAAAACTGACCAAATTTTCGATTGTGGTGTTTACCTGGCTGAGGATGTTGTTTTTCTGTGTTCATTGTTAGCCCTGTGTGTGCATTTTTTAAATGAATGGTTGACCAATGAAACCCAGCTCTGTATAATAATAAATACAAATTGAAATTGAAGTGTTTTTTTTCCATCTTTTGACTAACCCCATTCTCATGTGGCCTTGTGTGAACAGCATCATCACATAGGCATTCACTATGACAATTAAAGCCACAGGCCTTTCTTCCTACAAGCCTCCAAATTCTCTGTTGTGTTAGCAATTTCATCTGACAGTTCTCCAAACAGACCAGATCCCTTTTAAATAGGAACAATAATATGGAAAATGACTTCTATGTTGACTCACTCCCCTGTCATTCTCTCCCTGTATGTTTTCTTCAATGCAGGGCCATTAAGCTATCACAGACTAGGCTTAGGGGAAATGAAACATTGTCCAGAGCTGAAGGATTCCTGTGTGCCGAAGGGAGGACAGGCGGAGGGAGGGGCATGTGATAGGATGATGAGGGGCAGACGTGGGGAAAGCGTGCTATCAAAGCTGAAGGAATGCAGAAGTAGACTGATGCAGTCTGGAGTTCAGTCTGTCCTCTAAACACCTAATTACAACCAACAGACCAGAGACAGAGAGACACTCTCCATACGATGACCTCCACACGGCAGTTTGGACACCATTGCTGGAAACTGTCCCATCAGAATGTAAAATCAGTAATGAGAGATCTTTAATATATTAGTTGTTTCTTCTAGATAGCAAAGAGATAACATGGAGATCAATTTGACAAGTTAGCTGAAAGTGATTGATCTGTCATCAGTTCACTCACTATTATGTGCTTCCATTTTGATGAGATATTCTGAAATTTGCATTCAGTTTTTTTTTTTCAGTTGTTGTGCTGCACCAAAATAATAATTCCTAAGATTCAGAGGCCAGTATAACCTCGTAATAAACTCATCTGAGCTGCTCTCCATATGAAGACAAAATATCCTTGAGAGAAAATGGTGAACTGCAAGAATTTTGCTCTTTTCAGGTATGCAGTGGGACGTGACTGAACAATTACTTTGAAGAGTTTAAAGGGAGAGTTCACCCAAAAATGAAAACACTGTCAGAAAAAGAAAAAACAAAACAAAAATAACGACTGCGCAAAACAAAAATAACGACTTTATTCAACAATTTCTTCTCTTTTCTGTCAGTCTTCATTGTGGTATTCTCATTAACAAAATACAAAAGAAAACAGAAGACTGACAGGGAAAAGAAGAAATTGTTGAATAAATTGGTTATTTTTGTTTTCTTTGAGCTTCATAAAATTAAAGTTGAACTACTGATGTCACATGGACTGTTTTAACAGTATCCTTACTACCTTTTTGGGCCTTGAATGTGTCAGTTGTGTTTCTGTCTATGCAGGGTCAGAAAGCTCTTGGATTTCACCAAAAATATCTTAATTTGTGTTCAGATGATGAAGGTCTTATGGGTTTGGAATGACATAAGTGTGAGTAATTAATGACAGAATTTTTATTTTTGGGTGAACTTGAGTCATATGGGCCACTTACTGTACTCGTCATTTAAGTTTCAAAGCTATTCAGTTTTATTTCTTTGTTTTCCATGGATGACAGAAAGATACTGCTTTGGAACAACATATGGATGAGTAAAAAAAGGACACTTTTCCTTTTCAAGTAAACTATTAATACTCTTTTATTTATTTATTTATTTTTTCATTCATTTATTACAAATGGTAGTAAAATTCTTTAAATGGCCTCTTTACTATGACAGGACTTTTTTGTTCTTGTTTTCATATCTACAATATTTGTTTTTCTTATTATATATATTTATGATTAGGCGTTCTTTTTTTCCTTCATATAATCATCCTGCCTAAGTAGTGCCCTATTTTTTATTTTATTTTATTTTTTACATCTTCTTAGTACATAGTGCCTTTTTCTTTTTCTTTTTCTTTTTCTTTTTCTTTTTCTTTTTCATTTTCTTTGACACCCACAGACGCACTCATGCATATATACATCCACGATAGCGTGACTGGAATGCACGTGTTGTCGTCTGTCTCGATCATTATATTGCCAAAATTTTGGGTTAGTTTCACTGCCTCCATAGTGTGAGCGAGAGCAACATTCAATAATTATTGATCTGTGGACATACAACTTTTACTGGAGTGCCCATTTAATCACAAAAGCTGATTTATTGTTGCCTCTCTGACAATCCCATTAAAATGCTGTCTAGCTAATCAAGTCCATTCACTCTCCTGGAGGCCTAATCTTTTACAGGGCTGCCAGAACAAATCCCTGTGGTAACAGGATTGCCAGGGAGTGAGGAGGACTATTCATCTGCTTTACCCTGTAAATGGAAAAATAAAGTTTACAAGAGTTTTGTGATTTCACACCTGATCCTAAGACAGTGTTTTATCCTGGTGAAATACACAATCATTGTTCTGGTATAATTATTGTTTTGTCAATTGTTGGTTCTCTATATGGAGGATTGACAAATTACACACCACATTTACAGACTGCATAACTAACTTCTTGATTCAGTGTATTTCATATTTTTCTGTTAAAAAATGCATTCTCCCAGCTGATATAGAAGCCAAGGCCAGCATGTCTATTTTCTAAGAACAATGACAGTCTGCACTCTAAAAAATGTCCTTCATAATTTAATTATGAACACCTGATAATACTGAATAAAATTTCTGAAAAAAAGGCTGTAAGCTAAAACGTCTGTTTACTTATTTTATCCTCTTGAGTAAGATTGAATATACTTTCCTTAAATTGCAGTTTTAGAGTGCAGTCCTTTGTTGTTTTTTGAAAATATTTTTCTATTCTGTCATGTTATTGAATTATCTGTGTTCAGACCATTATGCAGCCATACTTGTGTGGCTCAGCAACATGATGCATTGTTGACAGTAAGCCGTCTTTGTGGCCGTTCTTTGACCTTGGAGTGTTTGTTACAAAGCCTTTTGTGAGGGAATTGGTTTGAGGGCTTTTACGTTTGTACTCTGCAGTATTTGCGCTGTGATAAGATGCTGTGCAGTGCTCTCTGTGATGGGTTAGGTGTGGCAAACTTCACTGCTCACGTATCTGGACCATATACATTCCAAAGTCATGCGGTTATCTGAACTATTTGGTTGGAGGCAGTGCAGGCTCAAATGTGCCGATGGTTGTGCTTGGGTGGTTTTGGTCACTATACAGGTTTATAATTGTGCGTGTGCATTTTGGTGTTTTTTAAGAGGCTCCGGTTTGAGGTAAAAACAAATTGATGCTCCTGTTTGAGATAAAAAAGAAATCGATTCCAGTGGAGGCACATAAGGTCCTAAAGCTTGCTATAATGAAATTGTACTTTTAAAGCCTTCAGGTTTCTCCTGCGTGGATATATTTGAGGGGGAGCTGTGTTTTATGAGTTTTTCATTGTGTGTGGGGCTTCATCCGCTAAATGAATTGAAAACCCAGTTGAAAGTGACAATGAAACCCTGAAGATGCTTGGGCGAGCTTTATGGCAGAACTTCATTTGTATTCGAATCTTACTCTATATAAAAATTGAACTAGGAGCATCTTAAATATGTCAGTCTGTAAACTTTACAAATCTATGGAAATGAAAAGGTTTTGCATCTTAAAATCCTAGCTTGAAAAATCTTACCTGGTGAATGGTTGAACCAAATCAGGAGAGGCTATGAAATCGCTGGAGTGAGATATAGGTCTATAAATCCAACTGAATTATGTAGAGTGCGTATTTCACACTAGCATTTTCTTATGAAAAAAGACATTTTATTCAGATTCTGTATCATTTTGTGCGGTGTTGGTGATTGCACTTTTGTGTTTCAGCCTCTCTGACCCACAATGCGATCTGATATGTCCATTGTTCTGATATGCAGGCTCTATGGAGAGAGTTATTAAAGTAATGTGTAATATCGGCATTTTCCTTCTGCCTCTAGCTGTGTTTATATTGCATTATTTTATCTGAGAAAACCTTTTCAGCCAGTTGTACGTGATAAAGGGTCTTTATATGTGCTTAGTGATCAATGCTTATTATAAGAAGAGCTATTGACTCTCTTCTCATTGTCATCTGATGGAAAAGTGATTGTTCCCCTTCCACATGCATATTCTTCTGCTGATATTAGAGTTAAATAGTGGAAGATGATCATTAAAGGGAAGCAGGCTCAGAGATGGAGAAGTATTGACCATCATCGCAGACAGGCATGTGGTGTTTCTTGTCTTACAGAGATGCATGCAAACGCTGTCTCACGGGCCACTGCGCTGACGTACTGCAACAAGCTCTTCATTAGAACGATATGCAGAAAAGCGGCCCGTCTATTGATCTCACTGGTATTATAGTTCCTCTCAATGCTTGGATCTCATCTCCGGTGAAGCGTATCGTCGTGTTACAGACAGGCAGTGGAACATGAGCCTGCTGTCTGGAAGCGTCCTCGTTTTACCATTTTATATTTATTTCTTTTGTTTCTCACAGATCATTGGATTGTTGATGGTCTTAAAACAAAACATTCTTTTCGATCGCTGCTTGCATAGAAGCTCAAGTCTGGTACAATTGAAGTAAATATACCTTTCGATTTACAGCATCGGTTGCAGGCGCTTGCTCCATTTACTTTCACTGCTTTGCTCTAAAAGATTGTCAATCTGGGAATGGCCGCTGCCGGTGGAGTGCCAGTAAAGTTTTGTCGATTTCATTAAAAATAGGGACAGATGTTTGTCATTACCCTTATTGATAAGTGCATGGTCAATAGTGTGATTTATTCAGGAGGCTCAGGCTAAGCTTTAGTCACAAGTTTTACAGTGGCTTGATCATTAGCGCACAATGAACAAGTACAAGAGCAGCACACGTGAATGCAAGAGTGTAAGCAAAGGGTTTTAGTGCGTTTACGATCAGTCAGGGCCAATAACCGAGCTGCCTGAGCTACATTAGTAATAATGTGATGGTCGCAATGAAAGTTCAATAGTATTACTTTCAGTTTTTTGTATGTTATATCAGGCTATAGGCTCTATAAGAATAGTGTGGTACATAAGAAAGGGATTTTGCTTAACATGGGTTCCACAGTCTAGTTTGTCAAAGCCTTTAGTCCAAAAGTAGCTCAGGACTGTGGTGAAAATCTCTCACAGATGTCACTGTGTCAAAGAAGATGGATCTATTACACAATTCGTGACAGTGAAAATTGCAAGCGCCCCTCACCGCAGGCCCAAAGCTTGTCAGAACCTGTGTTGCCAGATCCAAAAATAGAGCCTCAAAGGCACTTCAAATTGTAGGTCAGGCACAATGGATTTAGTACATTATGACTATAATATTCTCTAGATATTATGCAAAACTCAGTGTTCAAGTCACTGAGAATTCAAGGCCATCCTTCAAATCTGAGGATGTCTCTACTGTTTCAAAATATGTTAGTAACATTATTTGACATATTTATAAAGTATATGCATACACCACCATTAAAACATTGGAGTCAATAAGAATTTAAAGGAAGAATTTAATTCTTTTATTCAGCATGCAATAAATTGTTCAGAAGTGACAGTAAAGACTGTTACAAAAAACTATTGCAAATAAATGCTGTTCTTTTGAACTTTATAATCTGGAAAAAAAAAAAAAAATTATCAAATGTATCATCTGTTTTCAACATTCATAGTCATTTAAAAAAATTTTCTCAAGCAGCAAATCAGCATATTAATATGATTTCTGAATGACTGAAGATTGGAGTAATGGCTGTTAAAAATCCAGCTTTTCCATCACAGGAATAAATTACATTTAAATATATTAAAACAGAAAGGAAATTTAAAAATTTAGTTTAGTTTATTTAAAATCGTAATCATATTTCACAATATTATGTTTTTACTGTATTTGATTAAAAAAAGCCATGGCGAGCATATACATACAAAAAATATACATACAAATGTGATATGAATGTATGGGCCTATAGATGTTTTTGAAATAGACTAATGACATCTTTGTCCCCATGAACAATGACTGTTTGCTCTAAAGCAAATGTCTAGCGCTCATTGTGCCGTGGGGGTGGCCACACAGCCATCTGTTTGTCTGATCAGCTCGTTTCTGGTTCCCTGGACCAGTCTGACCAGAGAGACGCACATTCCTCTGACTGATATAGAGCCTTAAGATGCTGCGGCTCTGGGTTCCAGCGCAAATGCAATTACAGCAGCCTTACAATGTCAGGGCAGACGCGACCCTGACAGCGGCTAAAGAATGAGCAGTTTAGAGATTGAATTATCCTGCTGCAGCACCGCTGCCTGTCTGGGGTGTGAGGGATGATATAGAGCTGTCTAGAGCTGAGCTACATCTAATTTTCTCTCTCTTTCACTCTTGTCTTTTTTTATGTGTAGGCTATGTGGTGTGAAATATCTGATATCTTTAATGTAAAATAAAGGGACAGTTTGGACTAAAATTAAAATGCTGTCATCATTTACTAACCCTAAAGTTGTTCCAAACCTGTATGCTACTTTTTTCTGGGGAACACAAAAGGAGACATTTTTGAACAGTTTAATGCTATGTAACAACAGTTCATAATGCCTTTGGCTGTCAAAAAAACCCAAAAATGTTTTCATTTTAGTTTATCAAAATGCTAGGGTATAGAGCTTCATTCAAATTGTAATAATTTTAATATTACAGGCAGATTTTTCTTTTTTTTTTTTAGTATGCCATTCAAAAATTTGGTGTCTGTAAGATGTTTAAATGTTTTTGAAAGGTTGTGTTTATTTAATCGAAAACATGAATAAATTTTATTACAATTTTAATACAAAATTTTCTATTTTAATATACTTTAAAATGTCATTTATTTGTGCGATGACAAAGCTTCAGTGTCACATGATCCTTCAGAAATCATTCTAATATGCTGATTTGGTGCTCAAGAAACATTTCTTATTATCAGTATTGAGTATTTTTGTGGAAACGGTGATCTTTTTTTTTTTTTTTTTTTTTTTCAAAATTCCTTGAATAAAATGTTCAAAAGAACAATAGTAATTCCTTTTTTTTTTTTTTTTTTAATCTTACTGACCTTAGTCTTTTAAACATTACTGTATTTTAATGTTTTCCACAGAAAAAAATAACCATTGAAAATTATTTGTAATATCATGAGACTACGTAAACAAGTCAAGATGTTCATTTTGGGCAAACTTAAATCGAATAACTTTTATTTTAATTTTTTTATTGCATTATATGTTAGATAATTTTTTCCATTTGAATATCCCATGATAATATCTTTTACTCTTCTGCATTTGATAGGACAGGAAGGAAGAGAGCACAGAATTATTGGCAGAAGAAGGGTTAATGGAATCAGGAAATGCCACAAGCTGTTCTCAAACACAGTATGTCTGTTTGAGCTTCAACATATATAAACATAATATTTTCCCAGTATCCCTAGAGTTGTGTAAACTTTCATTCACTTTAAAAAGCAATTACTGTGATATTATTTGAAACAAGGCCGATGCCTTGAACCACCTTATTGTGTAGAATCCAGTGCTAATGAATTTGCACCTCAACACTGACAGAAATCAATGGACATTTTCTCTTTACTGTCATATTCAGAATGTATGCTTGCAGAAAGAACCTTCTCCCGTCCTCTGGCTGGTATGTAGTCTGTCCTTTATCACATTTCATTCTCTATACCTTATCTAAAGTCACTTTCACAGTTTAATTAATGTTCCTTTAATGGCTCTTATAATGTTTGCAGTGTAGCACATATGAGCCATAGAGTCGGTCATGTAATGGAGGCTTAAATGAACTATTAATTCATGTGGCTGAAGGATAAAGGGACGAAGCAAACAGCTATAGATAATAACAAGCTCTTATGTAGAACAGTGTTACAGGTGGACTGCTGCAGGATCTAATCATTTTCCTCATGCAAACGCATTGTAAATACATATTGCACATGTGAGTCCAGCTATCAATCTGTGTTGCAGTGTATGCACGCATTGGTAAGCACAGAATACTGACGGATGATACAAAATTCTGTGTCCATAATGGGGAGGAGGGTTTACTGTGCATAACTGAAAATCATTCAGACAGTTGTGCAGTTTAACCTTGAAACAGCATTGTCATGTGCAAGAAAACAGCATTAATTGGTGCTAACTCGCTGAAAAAAAGAGTGGGAGATGGTTGTCAGTGTTGTATGGTGAAAGACTGGTCTTTTTATGAGCTAACGTGCCATTGCGAGTAATGCATTTGCTTGAGGCATCACAATATTGACCGTAGATATTATGACAATGTATCAGCCTGTCTCATAATACTGTACTCGCAAGGCCTCACAGTAGATTTCCAGACTGATCACCAAAGCTTTACATTGATGTCCTAATGGTGAAGATAACCTTGGCTTAACATTTGCTTAGATTTTATGTACAGTATCAGTTGTAAAATAGAGTGGAGTGAAAAACTGAGACCACTTATATATTTTATTATTTTATTTCATTTTTAATGATTTTTTATAAAAAAAATTAAATCTAAAATTTTTATATTTATTTTATTTTAATTGAATTCAGATTTTTTTTTTAGTATTTGATTTTACTCTTAAATTTTGCTCTTACTCTTATTTTATGTATTTTTATTATTTATTTTATTTTATATGAATTCAGAATGTTGCAGTATTTGATTTTACTTAAAATTTTGTTATAAAAATAAAAATCTTTTTTGTTATTTTCTATTTTAAAATGATAAATGAATTATACATTACATGTACATACAGTTTTGTAATATTTGATTTTATGCCCAAATTTTGCACTTACTCTATTTTTATTTTATTTTATATGAAGTTTTAAATGTTGTAGTATTTGATTTTACTCTTACGTTTTGCTATTATTTTATTTATTTTTGTACATTTATTTTAATGGAATTCAGATTTTTTTTAGTATTTGATTTTACTCTTCAATTTTGCCCTTACTCTTATTTTATGTATTTTTATTTTTTATTTTGTTTTATATAAATTCAGAAAGTTGTAGTATCTGATTTTACTTAAATTTATTTACTCTTATTTTAAAATGATAAATTAATTGTACATTATATGTAAATACAAAGTTTTGTAATATTTGATTTTACTCCCAAAATTTGCACTTAGTAATTTTATTTAATTTAATTTTATTAAATTTTATTTTATTTTATTTGAAATGAATTTCAGAATTGCATTTGATTTTACTTTTAAATATTCATTTTTACATTATATCACTTTGTTTATTGTCAGGCTTTTAAAACTGAAATTATCAATGTGGTTTCGGACTTCTAGATCCCATTTAAAACCCAAGAAATTCATTATCAAACAAACATATTAGTACTTCTAGACATTTAGTAAAGATTTTAAGAAATCAGTTTATTGCTTACTTCCAGCTAACATGGCAATGAAACATTTTTCTAAATAGAGACCGTGGTAGTTAATGACTAAGATATTTTCCCCAGTTGTCTGAGCTTAGGACAGTAGCTTTGAAGAACTGGACTGTAACCCAGTGATGGCACTTAAGGGAGCTGATGAACAGTTCTGGGAGCACTAATAGTTTCTGCGCTGTGCCAAAATGGATCCCGTCTCCTCCCAGGCCGCTGTGTTGTCACTGTATTTGTGGATCAAATAAATTATTGATGGATAGCTGATCGGGAACTCAGTTACAGGCAGATTACTGAGGAAGGCGGACACCAGGAGACTGACGGCCTGATTGAATCAGCACCCTCACACACAGAGAAAGTGTCCTTTACACTCGGCCCTCCTTCCAAGACCATGGGGATCCCAAATGCCTCAGGCCATTTCTGCCCACCTCTTACGTTCCTTTCAGCACTCTTAATATGCAGTTTTTATATTATAAGGGCATTTCTTGGATTGATTATCGTGTCTTTTGGAACAGATGACCAACAGAAAGTTTTCTTTTATGACTTTATATGTGCTTGTTCCCATATTTGGAAGCACAATGGCCTTGAATGGCCTGTATGCAATGTGTCTGAATGGAAGGATCTAATCAGAAACGCAATATTCATAGGCATTCACGTTTTTTGGTGTGTTAATATGGAGCTGCTGTGCTGTATATGTCTATGGTTATATTTACATCCATTTCTGTGCACAGACCTTGACACATCTGTTGAATATGTCTGTTGCAGCTGCTTCCATCTGAGCTTCAATAGGAGCAACAATGAGCCTGACGTGGGCTGAAAATATATGTGCATAAATATTGGCATTTATAGGAATCTCATTCATATAACATGATACGTTGAACTGGAATCTTGCCTTCCAAGGAAAGAAGCTATTACAAAGTTAATGTGAGCTCCGGATAGAGAGCTAGAGGCTGAATTGGGTGCATTTATCTTTTTCCTCTGGTCAGCAATTGAAAGGAGAAAAAAGTGAAAGAATAAAAGCTTGCTGATACGAAGAAACACCTTTATTGAGCAAATCAATTTGTTTCAATCACCAGACACTTTTTTTTTTTCTAAACTGTTCTATATCCCTTTTTCTGCACTCATAGTCAGAAATCCATTTGTATTTGACTAGTTGACATATAATGAGACTTTAGGTTAAAATTGATTGAATTTAACTTTACAGTGAGCAAAAAAGTAACATGAAATAACAATACACAGTACTTTATATCACTTATTAATCTTGGTTAATGTTAATTTCTACATATAAAGCAACATTTTAACATCCTTAAATTGTATATATTAGATAATGTAATGAATTAATGAGCAAAAGTATCTATTTTTAAAGTAATCTAGATTAGTAAATACTGTTAAAATAAAAGTGAATGTAAACTTTATTGCATAGTGTTGTTTTTGAATCATTGTTAACCATCATTTATTTTTTAAATAATTTTAAACAATTATTTAATCATTATTTTAGCTTTTAATGGTTTGTGTGGTTCTTAAAATGCATTTAAAATATATAAAAATATATTTTAAAAATATTTAAAATAGAAAAACTCCAAGCATAATACTATAATGCTATAATGCAATACAACTATAATTTATTATCAAAATGCTGTAATAGTTTGTAATAAATCATTGTGTGTGTGTGTGTACACACACACACATACAAACACACAATATATATATATATATATATATATATATATATGTATATGTATGTATATATATATATATATATATATATATATATATATATATATTGATTTGCCATTATTTAAATTGCAAACAAAATGTGGTTTTCATTGTCATTGGAGATACTGACATAGCTGGACAAGAGGCTTTTGTTGCTGCTCCGTTGTGTCTGTTTTTCTGGAATATTCTGAGACTTTCCTGAGTGTTTCTGTGCTTGATCTTGGGCTAGATGGTGTACTCAAATGCATTCTATGGCATACTGCTCTGATACATATACACATTTATTGATAGACTATAAAGAACACGCTGATGTCAGCTTTACTGACAGCCTTGGGCAAACAGGCACCAGCAATATGGCTCACCACCACAGTTTTCCATGCAGTGTGGGTGGGTTGTATCACACTGTCTCCGTCTCTCCCTCCAGACGCCATTCTGGCTCCATCGGCCCCCCCAGTGCTTCAGCCTGTTTAGTTTATTGCAGCTTCAGGCTCTCTGTTAGAGCACCAAACCTTCACCCAGCTAGATATATATTGTACTCATGTCAATCAAAATTTTCATATAGCCGAATATATTCAGCCGCACGTGCTCCAGCCATTGATCACTGCTGCTTAACACTGAGCATCTGATAAACCACCTGACAGATGAATTTGTTTTGTTTTTTTTACAAACTGAATCATCTCTGATCAATACGTCGACCAAGTCGCTGCTCGGAAACTATCAATCACGGAGAAGCAGAAAGGAAATCAACAGTGCTGCCTTTATGACTTTTAAAGTCAATGTAAACAAAGTAAGCACCTCGAATGGTAAACAGTCACTTTGTGATTTGCCAAGTGCAATGACATTGATCGGATGAGTGGCAACTGTGAACTTCATGAATCATGCAAGTGAGAATCGGCTGGTGTGTATGCGAGCTGGAATGTGTCCATCTCTCTGTCCGTGACTCATCTGTGCCAACTCAGAGCTGCAGCTATATATAGAGTTCCTGACATCAGGCACTGTTGAGGGAAGAGCTGGTGGAAACGTTATCCCGACACAACGGGCCTGTCGAGGTTTAAATAGACAGGAGGAGCTCAAGTGACACAAAGTGACACAAAGTGACACAAAGTTATTGTTCACATGTTGCCTAGGGAATGTTGCCTAGGGGATGTTTATACCTCATGTTCTTTTGAAATTTCATGTTTGTGACTGTTTCAGATTTGTTTTCATAACATTAGGATAAGTCTCCTTTAATATTTTATTTTATTTTATTTTATTTTATTTTTATTTTGTCTAATAACCGGTGGTATTTTCTTTCCCCCCATTTTAATTTAAATTTTAAAGTTTTTGTAATTTTGATGTGTTTTCACATTAATAAGTCTTTATGCCATTAATATTTATTTTATTTTATTTTATTTTATTTTATTTTATTTTGCCTAATGACCGGTGGTATTTTTGTATTTTCCATTTTAATATAAATTTTAAAGTTTTAGTAATTTTGATGTGTTTTCATAACATTAGGAATAAGACTTTAGGCCATTAATATTTCATTTCATTTCATTTCATTTTATTTTGTCTAATGACCAGTGGTATTTTTGAATGTCTATTTTCATTTTAAAGTTTTAGTAATATTGATGTGTTTGTTTTTTAATGTCTACATACAGTAGTTTCTATTAAGTTTTCTTTCAGTTTTAGTTATTGTAGTTCAAGTTGTAAAAAAGTAAGTCAAAATGAGAAATGTTGATATAAAATAAGTTTTTTTATTTATATTTTATTTAATTTGATTTTTTTAGTTAACTATAATAACCCGGCTAATATCCAAATACCTCTTTTCTGTATGACATTTAAATTGTTTGGTGACTTAAAGGTGAGTTAAAAAAGCTCTGACATGTAATTATGTGATCCAACACAAAAGTGAGTTATATTTAATACACACACAATTGCGGTCTTGTTCTGCAACACATGAATGGCAACAATACGAGTGGTTAGCCACAGTAACCAGAGTTCCCCCCTGCTGCTAGTGGATTAACCCACCTCTGTCTTTAATTAGAGCTCTAAAGCACTCTCGTCTGACTCCTCTTTCAGCCTCAGAAATGCATTGGCACTCTAATCAAAGAAATTTAAAACCACACACTTCCCCTGAAGTCTTTGCAGGTATAGTTTGCAATATTTCTATAAGCTGGTTTCAACACGGCTCTAAAAACAATGTGACTAGTATGTCATGGAATTCACTTTTATTTATTTATTTATTTATTTATTTAATTTTTTTATTTATTTTTTTATTTTTATTGGAATAGCAGGGAATCTTCTTCTAGGCTACTCCAGTCGAAACTAATCTGAGCATGCATATATTGTGTTTGGAATGGCATTAAAATCTAAATTCATCATAGGTGACCATTTGTATGGACAACAGCCTGCTCGTGCTGCCCTAAACGCCATGCCTGCACACTATATAGAAAGTTCATGTTTCTCTGTGGGTTGTGTCACATGTTCCCAGCCAGATTAGCAGCCTTGCATGGACGTGACCGGGCGTCTGTGGGAAAGGAAGGCGTAAAAATGGAGCCCAGTTGCTTCTACTGCTTCAGACCGAAATTAATTCCACTCCTGCTATTGCAGAAACTTCAGTGATGTTAAACTTGATTATACATTGCTATTGTTCTGTTATTACTCACTGGTTGGTCTTTCTCATTTTCAGAGATTTAGTAGAGTTCTCTTACAGGTTTGTTTTAATGTTGATAGTACAACTCAAATAATCAGTTGATGATTATGTTTGAGTTCATACTGAAATTAGTGCTGTCAATCTATTAATCGTGATTAAATCACATCCAAAATAAAAGGTTTTGTTTACATAATATATGTGTGTACTGTGTATATTTATTATATATATAAATACACACACATGCATGTATATATTTAAGAAAAATATGTTGTTTATATATTAAATATATTTATATATAATAAAAAATTATATGAATATAAATATATGTAAATACTTGTGAATATTTTCAAAATATATACTTTATGTATGTGTTTATATATATATATATATATATATATACAATAAATATATACAGTACACACTCATATATTATGTAAACAAAACCTTTTATTTTGGATGCGATTAATCGCAATTAATCGTTTGACAGCACTAACTGAAATCTTTGAATTTTGATTGTAAACTTTGGTATCTTGTCAAATTTGGGGACTTTTTGTAAGACTTCATGTTTTTTTTCCTCAGGAGCCTCTATTGAATCCCATTGCTGTCTTTGAGATACTGAGTAGAAATTGAGATATTAAAGAGTTTTATTATAGAAGAGCGGCAATGAAAGGCAGGAATTAACAACAACAACAAAAAAAGCCATTCAGCTAGCGTCTTTCTCTCTGTCTTGCTTTCTGTCTTCCTCCATTGACTCAGACTCCAACTGTGTGGAAGCACAGAGCATAAATAGGTGAGAAATATCTTTTCTGTGGAGCCAAAGTCCTGGATTTAACCCCTCCGTACTGATCCCCCAGGCTGCTGCTTAATTCTCCAATTTTCAGCTGTTAGAGATAGAATAGGAATAATAAACATCTGAAACACCCAGTAATAATCCATCTGACCCTGCTCCCCTCCTCTGTATGGACACTGAGGCCAGGCTAGAGTTTCAGTCCATCCTAATCTCTGCCAAAGACTCTGCACTCACCCGGCCGGCTAATGAAACCGTATCACCAAACTTGAGCAGTCTGGGACTGATTATCACCACATTCATGCACACACCCCCAAAAATCTGTCTCTCACACATATTTTGAACCCTGAGATTGCATAGAATGTGATAGCATTTTTGTATGCAATAATATGTTCTCCAGCCTCATTCAGTTCAAACAACTGAATACTTTTTATGGATTTATTATTTTCCATGTGGAATTCAAAGTAACCCAGTATGTCAAATCCAATGAGTTCTTTAAAATTTTTGATTATAAATATCAAACTCAATATATTTGTCCCGTACTGGCAAAATGAGTCGGAATGTAAATGTAGTAAAAAATGAAGTAAAAAATGTCAGTTTTGGTCGAATTTGAGGTTTTCACAAAAATGAGTTCATTAAGCCCTCTTCTAGCGATCCCAATGCTCCAAATAGTAATTAAACATCTAAAATCATCTTTATTTGTATGTTTTCTGAGAGGAGTACCTTTTTTTCTCTGCTCACTTCTGGATGACTGCTTCTTCTTCTCAACACAGATTGGTCTATTGTTGCAAAGCACAGTATTCCAGCTTTGTGAATATTCATATTGAATTCTCGATGACATGAGTCCAAACCAGAGACATATGATTTTCGAATCCATGCTGATTTTGTAAAGTGTGTGCATTAGATGCACCTGTCCGAGAGCGCACAATACATTATTGCGAAATATGTCTTGGTGAGATTCACACAAACATAATCTGTTATGTCTTATATGAATGTTTAGTTAATGGTTGGGGAAAAATCTGATGTGTAACATTATATTAGATCCATGCATTACAGTAGGTCTTACTATAGATCTGTCACAATGTTAATCAAACATTAAAGGGGGTCATCGGAAGAATCAAGTTGATATGATTCTTTAGGGTCTTAATGAAAGGTCTATAACATACTTTGGTTCAAATTTCTCAATGATAGTGTAAAAAACACTCTTTTTACCCTGTCAAACTCAGCTCTGTTTTCAGGAAGCTGTTTTAGTCCACGTTGCTTTAAATGCTAATGAGCTCTGCTGACCCCGCCCCTCTCTTCCGTGGGGTGATGAGCAGACTGCTCAATCAGCCGCGAAACTAGCTAACTAGCACATTATTAGGAAAGGCGATTTGCAAAGATTCATAAAAAACCCTTATACTCACTTCTTCTGTAGATGAAGCTGGATCATGAATGATTCACGTGAACATAAACGCATTTAGGCAGATCGGGGATCGGGGCATTCCCTTCAAAACGAAAGTAACTTTAATCCTCTGCGTCTTCAGTGGCTCAGATGTCGGGAGTAAATGACGACTGCTATGTTCATTATTACATCCAACAACAAAAAACCTCAATCGCTTAATCTGAGACATCTTGTCTTCCCCTGCACTGGAGTCGACACAATGGCAGACAGCTCTCAGCTCACTCAGGGCGGGTCTTAGGTAAGACGGCCTTGTCAATCAAGTATTGTGGGAGCGGCCTGTGCAGAACTACGTCATTCTGACAGGAATCTCAGAACAGCCTGATTTGAGAAAGGGGATTTTAAAATAGGGGGAAAAAAACACTGGGTGGATTTTTATCATTATAGGGTGGATGTGTACACACACTTTCAACACACATTTATGTTCAAACAACATGTAAAGTGAATTTTGCATCCGATGACATTGCTTGCTGTTTTTGCTTTGAAATTTTCAGAAAACATTAACTCGATTTTTCTCAAAATCAACTCTGCTGAATCTGTCGCCTTCAAACGGCTCTTGCTCAGTGTTTTTTGTCCGATTCCAGCAAGTCATGTACCAGTTTGAAGATATTTTAATGGAGAATGTGAAAATAAAAAGAACTCATTTTTGAAAATTTGCTCATTCCTACTCATTTTGCCTGCATGGGTCACATATTGCTTTTAGCTTTATATGTTTTGTGTATGTTCCTGACATTTTTCCAATCTTACCTTATGTAAGACTTTTACCTTTTTTTTTTTTTTAGGTGATTGACGTATTTTATATTTGTTCAGCTATGGTAGAGAATGAACACTTGTCTTCAGGAGTGCCATTCTCTCTGGCTCTAAAATGGCATTGTCTAATTATAGACTCACTTTATTTTAGGTGGTTGCTGGAATTAAGCATTACAATATTTCTTCTGTCAGCCATGTGTACCACTCAGCAGTGTCAGCTGTCTCCTAAAATGAGACCTGAAAATTAGCTCATTAAACAGAATAGTGCAGCAATAGCAGATATACACACACACACACACACACACACACACACACATTATATATATATATATATATATATACAGTCAGGTCCATAAATATTGGGACATCGACACAATTCTAACATTTTTGGCTCTATACACCACCACAATGGATTTCAAATGAAACGAACAAGATGTGCTTTAACTGCAGACTGTCAGCTTTAATTTGAGGGTATTTACATCCAAATCAGGTGAACGGTGTAGGAATTACAACAGTTTGCATATGTGCCTCCCACTTGTTAAGGGACCAAAAGTAATGGGACAGTTGGCTTCTCAGCTGTTCCATGGCCAGGTGTGTGTTATTCCCTCATTATCCCAATTACAATGAGCAGATAAAAGGTCCAGAGTTCATTTCAAGTGTGTTATTTGCATTTGGAATCTGTTGCTGTCAACTGTCAAGATGAGATCCAAAGAGCTGTCACTATCAGTGAAGCAAGCCATCATTAGGCTGAAAAAACAAAACAAACCCATCAGAGAGATAGCAAAAACATTAGGCGTGGCCAAAACAACTGTTTGGAACATTCTTAAAAAGAAGGAACGCACCGTTGAGCTCAGCAACACCAAAAGACCCGGAAGACCACAGAAAACAACTGTGGTGGATGACCGAAGAATTCTTTCCCTGGTGAAGAAAACACCCTTCACAACAGTTGGCCAGATCAAGAACACTCTCCAGGAGGCAGGTGTATGTGTGTCAAAGTCAACAATCAAGAGAAGACTTCACCAGAGTGAATACAGAGGGTTCACCACAAGATGTAAACCATTGGTGAGCCTCAAAAACAGGAAGGCTAGATTAGAGTTTACCAAACGACTTCACAGTTCTGGAACAACATCCTATGGACAGATGAGACCAAGATCAACTTGTACCAGAGTGATGGGAAGAGAAGAGTATGGAGAAGGAAAGGAACTGCTCATGATCCTAAGCATACCACCTCATCAGTGAAGCATGGTGGTGGTGGGCATGTATGGCTACCAGTGGAACTGGTTCTCTTGTATTTATTGATGATGTGACTGCTGACAAAAGCAGCAGGATGAATTCTGAAGTGTTTCGGGCAATATTATCTGCTCATATTCAGCCAAATGCTTCAGAACTCATTGGACGGCGCTTCACAGTGCAGATGGACAATGACCCAAAGCATACTGCAAAAGCAACCAAAGAGTTTTTGAAGGGAAAGAAGTGGATTGTTATGCAATGGCCAAGTCAATCACCTGACCTGAATCCGATTGAGCATGCATTTCACTTGCTGAAGACAAAACTGACGGGAAAATGCCCCAAGAACAAGCAGGAACTGAAGACGGTTGCAGTAGAGGCCTGGCAGAGCATCACCAGGGATGAAACCCAGCGTCTGGTGATGTCTATGCATTCCAGACTTCAGGCTGTAATTGACTGCAAAGGATTTGCAACCAAGTATTAAAAAGTGAAAGTTTGATTTATGATTATTATTCTGTCCCATTACTTTTGGTCCCTTAACAAGTGGGAGGCACATATGCAAACTGTTGTAATTCCTACACCGTTCACCTGATTTGGATGTAAATACCCTCAAATTAAAGCTGACAGTCTGCAGTTAAAGCACATCTTGTTCGTTTCATTTGAAATCCATTGTGGTGGTGTATAGAGCTAAAAATGTTAGAATTGTGTCGATGTCCCAATATTTATGGACCTGACTGTATATATATCAGCAGTTTGGGGTTGGTAAGATATTTTATGTTTTTGAAAAAAAGTCTCAAATGCTCACGAAGCAGCATTTATTTGGGCAAAAACTACAGTAAAACAGTGTTATATTATTAGAATTTTAAATAACCCTTTTCTATCTTAATATAATTTTAAATGTAAATTATTTCTGTGATGCAATGCTGAATTTTTAGCATCCATTACTCCAGTCTTCTGTGTCACATGATCCTTTAGAAATTATTCTAATGTGCTGATTTGAATAAAAAGATTTAGTCTTATTATCAATGCTGAAAACAGTTGTGCTGCTTAAAATTTTTGGTAGAAACCCTGATACATATTTTTTTCAGGATTCTTTGATGAATAGAAAGTTCAAAAGAACAGATTTTATTTGAAATAGAAATCTTTAAATGTCTTTACTGTCACGTTTGAGCAATTTAATGCATCTTTTCAGAATAAAAGTATTTATTTCTTTAAGAAAAAATATCTTACTGACCCCAACCTTCAGTATGAATTAATAAAATATATTTATAAATATAAATATATTTTATATAATATATATAATATTCTATATAATATGTTTATATTATATTATTTTTGTCAGCTGTTCTTTGTCAGTGCTATATATATATATATATATATATATATATATATATAATTTTTTTTTGACTGGGAAAGTCATGGACAATTATTGGTCATAAGGCGTGGGATCCCTGTAACATAGATGAGCGCAGCCTATTGTAGTTTAAAACTGAAAATCACTAGCTTGTCATCTTCATTAAGGGGTATGCTGGAGTAGTCCTGCTCTTTTGCACGCTTAATGAGTACCAGCGGGGGACAACTGCAAGGCTTGCAGCTTCTCATTCAACCAAATTACATATTACCCTGATTCATCACTGGGCCGTCATTTGTGCACCTGAACCCCCTGGACTCTACAGGCGGAAGACGACAAAGCTGCTAAAAACTGGCATGACCTCTAACAATAAGGTCAGATTGAGATTTTCAGCATTTTAGGTCATTAGCGGTGTTTCTCATCCTTTGCGTTTATTTTGGACTCCTGCATTAAGTAAGTTCAGCTGCTCGGTTCTTTAGTGCTTATAATCTAATATGCTCAAGATATTATGGGGTCAGTGGACATGTGGTGTTTGAGGTTGTGCTGGGTGGTGAATTGTACACGCTTGAGGTTGATTTTATGAGTGACACCTGTCAAACTCACTCTTCCCTTCTCTGTCCCTCCCTTTCTAGCTCTGAAGTAAGACTGCTTTGTGGTCATTAGTGCTGCACTCAGCAGGCTTGCAGTAGCCAGACTGCTTGCCTCAGCATTAATGGTTAATTTTTTTCTCTTCTTGTGGGCGATAGAGTGATGGGCCTGCATCCTCACAAGGCCCTGCCAATCTGTTCCCATACAGCCACTATCATCTCCCAATTATAGTAAGCCTGGGAAGAAAAACTGCACCGTTAATCGAGACTGATGCACAGTTAAATGGCGTTTCCGCAGCACACATGGCATTGTGAATGCTTGTATTTAGCATTTCCACTTTTTAAATGGTTGCTTGCGCACTTTTGTGCTACAAAGAGTTAAAATAAAAGGATGAAAATGGCTGGCTACCGTTTCACCCCATGCTTTGTGCTGAGCTACAGTGATTTTCACTGGAGCGCCACGAAGAATAGTACTGGTTAAGGCTTTTTGTGAGGAAGTTTCTTTTGAACGGGGGTGGTGCTGAATGGCAGAATTGGGGATAAAAGACCTTTGTTGGACAAAGGATAGTTTTATAGATGCTGATGGAGCAAGTTGCTGTGTAGAGTTGACTTGGTTACTGGTTGCATGGTGTAACCCCCTTTTCCTTAGGGGGTGTCGAACCCTTGCTTTTTTTCCCTTTTGCTTGAAAACACTCCCACTGTTTTTAAACACTGAAGTCTGCATGCTTTCTGGTTTTTAGGTGTATTTCAAATGAGATTCACCACCAGTGCCATGTGACGTGTTAGATTTGGATGCGACGGATTTGGGTGCACATGGCTGAACACAGCGCTCTAAAAACAGATCATCAGCTGTGCAGAAATGCTCCATACACAACCTCACACACTCTTTACACTCTTTACACTCCTCGCAAATTGCTGAGGAGCTCCAAAAATAAAGGCATAGGGCTCTCCAGTCCACCTGTGAAAATGTGGGAGAATGTAGATTCCATTACTTCAGACCACTCCTATGCTAACATGCTAAATGGTCAATGTGGCAGCTGCAGTATCATGTGTTCACACACAAACATTTGAACTGACAGTAGATGCTAAACTGATTTGTAACGTTAAAATGAAATTCATTATGGTATTGAGTGAATCATTTAGTCATTCAGCATTTTCTTATATGTTGAAATAGGTACAGAAGCAGAGCTGAATCACTTGAGCATGCCAAACTGGACTTTGGGGTCAATAAAGTGTTCCTGTAGCGGTCATGACCTTTGCTGACGCAAGTTCAGTTAACAGCTACAGAAATGAGAGTTAGTGATTGCCTAGAAATTTCTACCAAACTGAGGCATAAATTATACATTTTGATAATATAACGCTTGCCATATAAAAGTTAAGAGAATATTTAAGAGCTAAAAATATGAGAGTGATCTAGAATTGTATAGAAAAGTCTTTTTGGATTCACTTCAAGTTACAGTTAATACTGACTTGAGACATAAATTATGCATTTTCATTCTAATTTTTTATATATCTATAATTGTGAAAGTCAACTTAACAACTACAAAGTTAAGAGTCACTGATCAAAAAAATTGTCTAGAAATTTCCACTAATCTGGGCTGTGTTTCCCAAAAGCATTGTAAGCTTAAGTACTTCATAGATCCATTGAAACCAATGGAGCTACGATCAACTTAGGCTTATGATGCTTTTGGGAAACACAGTCCAGAGGCGCAAGTTATTTTCATGACAAATATTTAAGACTATCATTCAAAAGTTTTTTTGATGTTTTTGAGTCTCTCATGCTCACCCAGTCTGCATTTATTTGATATGAGAGATACTGTTATAATTTAACCTTTGTAATATATATTTATTCCTGTTTTGGCTAAACTGAATTTTCAGCAGCCATTACTCCAGTCTTCAGAGTCAAATGATCTTTCAAAAATCATTCTAATATGCTGATTTGCTGCTCAAGAAACAGCCATTCTGATTTTCTGTGGATTTTAAGGATTTTTTGATGAATAAGTTCAAAGTTCAAAATTCAAAAGCATAGCATTAATTTTAAATAGACATCTCTTGTAACATTATAAATGTCTCTGCTGTTACCTTTGATCAATTTAATGCATCCTTGCTAAATAAATTATTTATATAAATAGAGACTACATTTTAAATGGTAGTACAGTATTTCTATGTGTAAAATGTTAAAGTCATTTTAAAAACTGAGAGTCTGTGATCTAGAATTGTCTAGAAATGTCATGTTGGATTTACTTTAAGTTTGAATTGAAGTTCCATACTGGTTTGAGACATATGTGATGCATTTTGATAATATAATGTTTACCATCTATCAAGCATTGGCCAGTATTTTAGAATCAGCAGTAATTTTACCATTTTCAACCAAAATAAACATCTTTACGCCAATTCCCTCAGGGACTAGACTAGCTCAGCCTCTGCCTTTCCCTCCACCACAACTAGCCTTCTCTTTCTCAATTTCTCTCTCAGAAAATGAATACAAGCCTGCACTCCAAGCATGATTGGTCAGCTGCCCCCACCCCATAGTCCTCATCTCATTCTCTCATTCCCTCTCTCTGCTTAAATAGTTTTAACAAAAAATAGAGAGAGAGAGAGAGAGAGAGAGAGAGAGAGAGAGAGAGAGAGTGAGGGGGATGGGGGAAGCTGGGGGAGGGTGATTGTGTGTGTGGGTGCTCTGTTGTTACTGGTTGGGAGGAAAAGAGAGAGAGGGAGAGAGAGACAGAGAGAGTTGAGTCGTGTCCCATATGTGGAAAAAAGCATAGCACTGCACACACAAGCCTGTCTGCTCCAGGAATTTTCTAACTGCTTTTGAATCTGATGTGGAAAATGCAGGCATGAGTAGGTGAGTCTACTTTAATATTAAACTGGACACTTTGCTGCTGCTGCTGCTGGTGTTCTTGTCTGAAGCTGTAAATGATTGAAAGTCTTAACTCTGCATTGCACTGTCCTCTACTTCTCCTGATAGCCTGTACTCGTCTTCTTCTTCTTCGTTTCATTGCATTCTCCCTCCTTTAATGTGAAACATCCACTTCTGCATTCCCCGCACTGCATGCAGGTGTCGGTTTGTAAGCGCACGGCTCTGCATGTGTGTGCATGTGTTGCGTAAATAGATGTGTCAGCCTTCATTCTCAGCAAGTTTAGAGGTTGTTGGTTTAGCAATAGTCTTTTGGTCATTAAGCAAATGTAAAAGGATCCATGTTTTAGTTTAATTTATTCCAAAAGCACCATCCTGGAATGAAGATTTGGAGTTTTTCTGTCCTTAGCTGATTTATGTCCCAATTCTGACAGTATTAGTTTTACACAGTTTCTAATTTTTTATCATAAAACCAGAAGTTATATGAACTGGAAGAGAACATAAAAATATACTATATTAAGTAAAGTGTCACACAATATCTAATTTTTGTCATAAAACCAGCATGAACTCTAAGAGAACATCTACATAAAAATATACATTATTAACTGAAATTTCATTCATTTTCTATTTTTTTTGTTGTTGTAAAACCAGCAGTTACATGAACTGTAAGTGAACATATATATATAAAATATACTATATTACATAGTTCTTTAGCGTATATTTTGTTATCACTCACTTACAAGTATATATGTGTTAACCTGACCAGTTTAGGTTCAGTAATAAACTGACCGTTAAAACACTTCTCATTCACTCCTATACACATGAACAAAAATTAATTCTGTACATTTAAAGTTGTTTTTATCATTATTTAATGTCTAATTTTGTAATGAATCGTGTGTCAGTTACCATTTCATTTCCTGAAAGCAGAGCTGGAAGCCACACTGTTTGACTAGCATTATTATGTAATATTTTTCACTCATGTGTGAGCTTTCCTACATGCTCACTTGAGAAGAAATTACATTCTCCTTTGAAGCACACCAAGCAAATTGTTCATGCCACGTTTTGTGATGAACTAAATTCACTTGATATTGAACTTTTATTATTATTTTAAATTGTTAAATCTTTGCATTTTCATTTTCAAGACTATTTTTTTATAATGTGTAATTGTATTATCATTTAGGTTTTTAAAAGCCATGTGATATTAAAATTAAAAACGATCAAAAAATACCCTTCTAGATATATATTTGTTGTTTATTTGGATACACACACACACACACACACACACACACACACACACATATATATATATATATATATATATATAAACACACACACGCATATATATATATATACATACATATACATACATACATATATATATATATATATATATATATATATATTTTCTTTTTTCTTTTTTCCGTTCTTTCTGTGGTTGCCAATATAGTTGTTCTTTTTTTTCTATTTTCATCTGTCAGAAAAAAAAAGAGCGATAACTGAACCAGGAGAGTGTGTGGCTAAGGATGAAATGAGCTTAATTTTGTGAAAGCATGCTCTCTGCTGCTGTTATGAGGCGAGGAGAACGGCTATGGTATGCATGGTTCTTTTTGTCAGGGAGATTTAGAAAGCCCTCTTTAGAAGCTGGACACAGCCATACAATCATCTTAATGCCTGTGTGCAGGCTCTTAATGAATACCCCGTGTGTGTTCAAGCCCACAGTGAGAGTGCCTGTGTCCGTGACTGTTTTGCTCTGTCTAAAATTGAGATGACGCCTTTGAGGTTCTTGATTGTTGGTTGCGTGTACCTTACTCGCGTTTATGCATCATAAACTTGTTTTTTTACATGATAAAATTATGCAGTACAGTGTATGTGTATATGATGAACGTTCACCCCTGCTGATCACTGCTGCCCCTCTTTTTTTTCAGAAACACGTTTTTTAGAGTCCCAGTGTGAGTACACACCAGCGATGGACTACAGCCGTACAGACGCTAACCTGGGTTTCCCTGCAGAACTGTTACCGTAATCGAGACCAGATCCGCAGAATGCTGAGTCCCATTGTCCCCTATAGTAAGTTTAACATTTTTGACATCAAACTACAGAAAATGCAATAAATAACTTGTCAACTCTAGACTAGTCAAAAATCCCCCTACGACTAATTAAGTGTTTAGTTTGTTGGTAAACCAGTTTGAACAATGGTTCATTTTAAAAACAAAATGTTCCCAGGTGTCCTGTTCACAATGTTTTAAGCCACATTATTATTAGGTATATGTCATAGTTGGTAGGATAGGTGTGGGGGGTGAGCTGATGGCTCTTCCAGGACAAACCCTGTGGTTCTGCCAGTGTCATCTCAACATGATTAACCACCAGTGTCCAGCTTACTAGCACAGTTGCTTCCTCTATCTCTGTCCTTTTCTGAATCTGTCTTTCTGTCTCTTCTTTTCTGCCTCCCTTTCTCCAGTTCTCTTCCCCCTCCTCACTGTTCACGACTGACCTAATAACTGACATGTCCAGTTTTAGCCCCCATTCCTAACCCCCCTGCCAGGCTTTCATTTGAGCTCCGCTCTGGCCCTCTCCAAAACAGTATTGTTTGTAGGCCAGCATGGGGTTTCTTCCCCCAGTTCTGCCTGAAGAGATTTTTTCTCCACTCTTTAGCTCTTCTTCTCTGTGCTTTATAGGCATGACAATTACATGAAAAGAGGGAGGGAAATCAAACTAAAGGACCAAGGCACCTCAATTTGAGATGTAATCATGTATTAATGAGTCGCCGGCTTGAATACCTTTCAGCTGGCTTGGTAGTTTGTTGCATCAACCGATTACCATTGATGTCTAATATGGTGTTATAATTCCATTTAGTGAGGCATTCAGAGGACCTTTGTCAGATGTGCCAATGGAGTTACTTTTTGTTTGTTTTGATAAATTCCTTTTCTCATGCAAACTGAATTCTGTGCATATGATTTAGAAGAAAACTTGGTTTGATGAGGGGAAGACATTTTATAATCAATGCTAATGATAATTCCACATTTCCATAGAAGTTGATCCTAAGAAGCTGCACACAAAGAAACATTTTATATCCAAATTGAAATCACAGTTTATGCCTAGATGTACCATTTTAGTTTTTCTGTTGCAAATTCTTGAAGGTCAGTTGTTAAAAAGCCACATTCTTACCTCGGCTGAAGTGATGTGACTGTAATGCCTGTCAACAATCTACTTTTACTTTTCTATGTTTTCTGTATTATATATTCCTTCAGTATATATTTTAATATTAAATATTTATTTTATTTGTTGTGTACAACTCTAAAGTAAAGTAAACATATTAAAATCTAACATAAATTTCTAATGTACATTTAAAATATTATATTTAAAAATGCATCAAAAGTTTGGGGTCAGTAATTTTTTAAAATACCTTTTTTAATACATTAATTCAGCATTAAATTGCATTCAGTTGATCAAGATTGACAGTAAAGACATTTATTATGTTACAGAAAGTTTCTAATTCAGATAAACTATGTTTAAAAACATTTTTAAAAAATATTCCCGAATTCCAAAATTTTGTGTGTATATAAATTATGTATTAATTTATATTTATAATTTGTTATGATATGCTTGTCGCTGTATAATGAATCAGTCATTTTTAAAGTAAGTTTTTAAACGTTTGCTGTCTAGTCCATCTCTCTTTATGTTCAAAAATGTCACAAAGCCCTGTCAGAATATTTTAAATTCTTTGAGGATCTGGACAGTTGTTTGTGTGTTGTTTAGTGTACACACCTTTTAGCCACAAATATTAGATGGCTAACGTCACAGATCCTGATTTTCCAGTCCTACAGCATGCATTTGGATTTAAGAACTGGTCTGCTTGTTTCTAAAGTTTAATGCTTTTGTGTGCTGTACGTATGTGCGTGTGACTGTTCACCCTGAAAGTCTAGTGTGATATTAGGACAGCACACAAAGGTGTTAGATATCCCTCCTGTTTACTCTTTGAGCTTTTAAACTCAGGCAAATTCCTTTTCCTCACGGTTGTTCCCAGTCCTGATATGTCCTTCCTGTTCATTCTTCCTCATTCATAAGTCACCAGAGTCAGGTGAATGTAGGGCAGCTTATGTGATATAGATGTAAATAGTGTCACATCCATACTGGAATTTTCTTTGTGAAGCATTTCTGACATTGGTGTTTATGTTTGATTGGAGAAAACAAGCATTTTTGTACTCTGTATGCACATTTGAGGATTTTGTCTGATGTCTGTTACATGCAGTTACATGCACTCTCGTTGCATCCACAAACAATTATAAGTGTTGCTCTGATGAGCACGTAGGTAGGAACCGCAAGCTGAAGAGCGTTCAGAGTTGAAGGAAATCTGAGAGAGATTCCTGGGGCCATGGATACTCCTGGAGGGATTTGGTGCAAAGAATCTGTAATCTGCACTTCAAACACACCCTTAAATCAGTCCCAGGCCAGAAGCCCATGAGTGCTCTAACTCTTGTTGCTCAGGGGCCCTGCTGTCCAGCATATTCCTTGTTTAAAGAGAAACAAGCATAGCCTCAGCTTTCTCTCTTTACTATGACCTAATTTCTTTCCTTCTCCACACTGAAGGTCCAGGCCGAAGAAGCACTCTAATTGCATCTGTTAAGTCATTAAGGCTTTGAGTTGGGTCTATGGGAAGGGGCGCGCTGGATGCCTCAGAAGAAGCGATTAACAACGAGCATCCAACACATCTATTCTAATGAGAGCGACGGGGTGAATGTGGCTCTGGAGGGGCATGCGGACCCTTGAGTAAACAGGCAAGGTGCTGAAGTGTTTGTGTGAATGAGCGCGGGGTCATTAGCGACGGGTGTGAATGGACTTTAATTAGCCCGCAGTGTAGTCAGTGAGATGGAAGAGAAACGGCGGCTGTGGGGAAAGGGGCTTAGAGATACACATTCTGCCTGGGACCCCCCGCCTCTGCTCATCATCTCACCGTCGTTGAAGACAGCTCATTAGGCCCGTTGCTGCCACAATTACGCTTCCAATTAAGTCCCGGGCTTCTGAGGCTTATTGGGCGTCAAGCTTCTCTGCTCCAAGATATTCCGAGATATCCCTCAAAGGGCTTGTCCGTGGTTCTCTAATTTAAGATGTAGTTCACTCAAAAATGAAAATTGTGTCATCACCTTTACTGTATGTTGTTTCAAACCTGTTTGACTTTAGAACAGTAAGTAAAATGTTACAGTGTTTTTTTTGCACATACAATGAAAGTCAATGAGGTCCGATGTTGGTTTTGGACCCCATTGACTTTCATTATATGAACAAAAACAGTTGAAACAGTCTTCAAAAGATATTTAAAGCATAATTTCTCACAGAAGATAGCTTCAACATCCTGGAGCTTCAGCAGTAGAGCATATTGCTTGCAACACAAAGGTCAAGGGTTTGATTCCCAAAAAAAAAAGCAAGATAAAACAAGTGTTTGGCCAAATGCATAAATGTAAATATAAGGCCATACAGGTTTATAACAATATGAGAAAATGTTCATTTTTGGGTGAACTATTAGTGTAAGCTGGAATGAGTTTTTACAAATCAGGCATTTGCGTAACATCACAGTATTGTCCAATCTGTAGTCAGCAAAGTCAATATACGTCTACACATACTATATTATAGTTTTTGTTAATATTTTGAATTAGATTTTAATATTTTTTGTAATTTATACTAGTTTTTGTTTGTCTATATTCTTGTCTATGTTTGCCTATATTTTGTTGATGCTTTTTAAGTTTTAGTACTTTAGATTAAACTAAACAAAAATGAGAACTATTGCCTTGGCAACTATACGTTTAATTTTTCATGTTTTATTTTGTTTCAGTTAATATTAATTTCGGTTACACTTTAATTTAAGGTGTCATTGTTACAGTGTAATTATACAGTTAAGTACTGAGTAATATTAATTAACTACATGTTCTTACTATATTTACTATGTTTGTCTTAGGGTTACTTGCATGTAACTATGCATAATTAATTGTTATTGTATTCGTAAGCACATGTAACCTGTGTAACAAGGACACATTAAAATAATGTTACCGTGATTTCAAGTAATAATTTTTTTTTAGTGTTTAGTTGTACTTAACTATAATAAACCTGATCCATTCCAAGTCATATTTTTGAGTGTGCACACAGAAAATCCCAACACGGTTGTAGGGTCATTAAATAACAACATTCAATAAACAACGCAGTCCGGGAACTCAGTGAGGGGGCAGGGTGGAAAGGAAGGAGGGAGAGGGGGAAAGAGAGAGATTGGAAGAAGGGGATGGAGGAGAACAGGGGGAGATGGAGGAGAGATTGGGTAAGAGAGACAGATGGAAGGGGGTGATTGGTCATCACAGAGCCTTAGGACAGCTGTTCTTTGATATATTAGTGGACACAATGACCTAAACCTGGCCTGCGGACACAGAAAATAGGAACCCTGTTTTTCCTAAAGGGGAGGGGTGCCAGGCATTTGGCCATTTGTGGACAAGAATTAGCTGGTCAGGGGGATGGGGATGTTGTTTCTAAAATTATGAGCATCTAATCATTCATTCAAACCACCTAGGCTGTGTGTTTCTCTCATTTTTAGCTAAATATGAGCTGAAATGTGTACAAGTAATGATACATATATATTACAGATATTGTGCTTGACAACATGCACTTTCATTTTCCCCTTAATGTGCCTATATAATTGTTTTGATTTCAGAAAATATGTATACAATCTGAAATGTGCAAATATTCAAAATTTGTAATCATTTTCTCATGAGTAATAGCGTACATTACGTAATGCATTTGTCACATTGCTGATTTTTCATTATTCTTATGCTGTTAGACTCAGTATTTACTGTAGTCATCGTCAACATGAACCCACAGATTGCAACACTTACAGTGTCCCAAAAGGCTAAGCAATAACAACTTCAAAGCTCAGAGATTATGGACTGCAGCTCAAATGGAGGACTGGTGACAGAGAGAGAGAAAGAGAGAGAGAGAGAGAGAGAGAGAGAGAAGAAAAAAATCAGATCCTTCACTGCCACTCTAGCAGATAGGCTCCTTCCTCTAGGGACCCCACGGGGCCTGGCTGAAAAGAGCCATGGCGTCTGGCAGTGCGCCGAGGAGCAGGTGTGAAAACTCGTAAGGCCCACCGCCTCTTCTGCTATTACATCTTTTTAGGCCCATGAAAGGGAGCAGATGAGCAGAAAGAAAGAGCAACAGAAAGAGACAGAGAGATCATGTTAACCACACTTCTGTAACTAATGCATCAATTTATAAAAAATGTCATAGTTATGGCCTATTATGCATGCCTTGTAAATTATGAGGAGCTGTTGTCAGGATTTTTGAGGAAGGATCACACTTGTTTCTTTATTATTTTCCATCCAAAGATACTTGAAAACTGGATATTCAAAGCCATTTTTGTGTGTTTTTTTTTTTTAAATTACGATTTTTGTTCAATATATTGAATTATGTATTTATTGTATATCTTAATGCTATTTATTTATTTAGAATTTTAATTATTATTAAAAAGCATAAAAAATATAACCTGTATTTGATTTTCAATAACTACTGTAAAGGCTCTGCATGACTTTAAAGTGTCCGATAGGCTTCATCATCGACATTTTGCAGTCCCTCTGCCTAAAGCATTGATTTAGAGATGTCTGTTTACAGAATACAAATCAGCTGATGATTAGAACACAGTGTGCCATCTTATCTGCAGTGAGGTGATTAATTCATGTAAACACAATCCTCCCTCTGCACTCTTTTCAACCAGATCTACTCTCATCTTTCTCCCTCTCTCTCTCCCTCCTTCATCTTTATTCTCTCTTGAAAGAGCCCTTCTTTTGTGGCATCTGCGTCCTTCAAAGGGAGTTGCACACATACCAGAACTGTGGGCTGAAGTTTCGGGACATAATTCCTAACAGGATGCTCACTGTTCAACCGTACAACTACCTCTTTTAGGTTGTTTTGATGTTTTATTGACAGAGATGGATCATAATTAATCAAATTCTCAGGACTGAGAAGTTGTGTGTGTGCTTGATTTTCCCGTTGCTTGCCTTTAAAGTTGTCTCCTGTTTCAACAGGGTTAGGGCAGATAAATGCAAGTACACTCTTGTCTGTATGCCATTTAGTTGAAGACGCAAACAGTGTTTGTAGATTTATATTTGAATATGCAATGAGGGGGTGTCTTTTTGTAGAGAAACCTACTTAAATCTATGTGTGGGGTTTAGGGAGTGGGTGCACACAATAATGCCTGATTGGATTGATTCAGGCTGCTCCTGTTTAAAACTGGCCCCTGTGCAATCTGCCTGGTTTAATGGCCCCGTGTCCCAGAAGGCTTGTTGCATCCATGTAGGTTTTGATCCTCAGGGCAGGAAAACAAAAGTGACGTGGCCTGAAAGTGCACACGGACCCCTGGGGAGCTGTGAGAAGCTGAGCATCCTACGGCAGCCGGGCCTGTTCGGCTCTCACATTGCAGAACCTTCTGCTCCCTCAACCTGCTTGTAGTAACATAGTTAGTCGAGTCAAAATCATAACTAATATTTTGGTTATCCTGACTTCCTAGCAGCGCTTTATTGTAATCTACTGATATTGACTGATTAGTTATTTTATTCAGTTCACATTTGTGAAATCAAGATGGTGCACACAAACAAACACACGCGCACATTTACAAAAGAACCCTCAATAAATCCCAGGACTACACAAAGGCTGTCAGCGCACTGCTGCTGAATAGATTAATAAGATTTCCATAATTAGGCAGGCCTCTGACAATAGGATCCCTCAGCTTTTGTCTCAGGACCAACAGGATTGTCAGGCCAGGAGGACGTCTGCTGGATGGGCTGTGCAACAATGGACACACAGACAGTAAGACGACCAGTGGAAACATCTGTCTCCCTGCCAGCCTCGGACCCGCACAGAGCCACCACAGCAAACCACTCGTCACGGTTCACACAAAGCAATGGCCAGGAGCTCCCATGCGGACAATGAAGTTTTGTTTAAAGGGCCCTTGGTTTCTTAATCCACACAGTGCTCCTCTGTTTACTCCAGCCTCTCGTGTTAATGATGTGAAATTAGAACTGGTCCTAGCTATAATTTAGGTATATGTGTGTGAGAGGGAGGAGAATGAAACTTGGCTGCATCCATGTTGAGACAAAGCTGCACTTTCTCCGGCATGTACCCAGTATAACACTTAAACTCATAACATATTTTTCCCTTTTGTTTAACCGTCTTAATTACCTGTTCAATGAAATCTCTCTTTTTTCCAATGATTTATTTTTGTTTACAGGCGCACTTCATAATTTTTCTCACATTATTTAAGTTTAAACAGAATTAATTAGGCTTATTGCAAATAGAAAGTTTTGATAAAGAAAATTATAGAATTATACTGCTGTATTGGGAGTATAACATAAAAACTAAGTGCAGTGCACCTTTAAATTTGTTATTTGCTTCTTTCTTTGTATAAAATCTAAAAAAACGAAATTAAAATAGAATAAAATGTTTTGCACTACTTTTTATTTTTTCATTAATATTAATATTATTAATGCTAGTTAATATAATCAGTAGTATAATCAGTATTTTACTTTATTTTACAGTGCATAATTTCTCATTAAATTAATAATGCAAATGCTTTGGCAAGAGAAATGTACAGTTTTTGTGATGTCAGTAAATAACCTGAAAATGTAAAGTGAACGAAATTAAGAGATCTTTTTTAATAGAATATTCTTTGTTCTTGTGTGACTGCAGCTGTATTTCTCAAAACTTATCATCTCACTCTTTATAGGCATACTTTATAAATTATTCTTTGGCTTGATTCTGTCATTTATTCACAGAAATAAATGGCCTTCAGTGGTCATTTGCACTTCTACTGGTGTAATTGGACCATCTATTCTCAAATGCCCAGAATGAGTTAATCTCAGCAGCTGTGGTGATTTAAATAGAAACACAGATTAAATCACATCTAGATTATTAGAGTCCCTGCTGAGGCGTAGCTCTAATTGCAGACCAGCTCATCTGTGGTTTATTTCATGCTAATGGATAGCATTTTTAGCTGAGTAGTGGGATATTAAGGTTAACTCTTCTTCTTGAAGCAACCTGCCCCAAATGGCACTTCCATGTACGGTTTGGAATCGCTTTCCCATGTGTCTTGGCGCACGCACACTCATGTATATTGATGGAGTGGACAGCAGTTTGGCTGCCTGAATGACTTCCCTAATGTCAAGCCCCATTCTCTCAGATAGACTCATGCACGTGCATGCACACGCACACACACTGGCCGGAGCGCCTGCTGTCCATTCCCCCTCCTCATTCTCTACCCGTTGCAGGTTTTATGAGCTCCCCTGGGCTGCCATCCATCTCTGTCACACACTGGCCCCATTATTGTGCTCCATACATGCACTTCACAAACCAGTCTGCAGATGGGATTGGCCTGCTGGACATATACTGTTTCTACTGACTGGACAATGACCAAATGCTTTACCTGTGTTCATCTTGTTTACAAATTCTGAGGATTTTTTATTTTTATCTTGTAGTTATATTATAAATCAGCAATAGCAGTAAGGTGCTAGTTTGTGCGTGGGGAACTTAAGGCTCTAGATATGAATATGAAGGACATGGTAATCCAATGGCCATCTGGTCTGATGGTGTGATCTTTTGGAATAAATAGCAGACGTAATCTGAAGACACACATGGGAAGGTTTGGCAACGGGAGGGGCGAGAGTTCGAGAAACAGAAAGAGCACACAAAGGGGGAGGGCCGAGTTTTTGGGAGAAAAAGAGTGAGGTGGAACATAGCACACAGGACTGAAACTTGATTTAAATGGAAATAAAGCAACAGCTTGCACACTCTGACAGAAGAGTGAATAACTAATCATAACTTTCTCCTCATATTGCAGCCTATGATGAAGATTTGTAGTTTATTCCTTTTACCTCCTCATTTCCCCCTGTAGCCCTCACCCCAGGCTGATTCCTGACAGTTCAATAATGCCAAGCTATGTGTGGAATTTAGTTAATGCCTTTGGAAGGAGCAGTTTCAGACCCTCATGAAATGGCTGGTTTTAAAACTATTCTCTGCTCCCTGAAATTCTCAAGACCAAGAAAAAAATGCACTTCCTATTAAAGGATTTAAATCTTTTTAATATTATAACAGACATAAATTATGCATCTTGCTAAATAATTATATTTCTTACGTTGTTAGGATGCATTTTGATTCATCGTGATGGTTCATTTTAGTTAATTTTCTTATGAAGTGCCTTTGAACTGGGATGCTGTCAAGTGTATTGCACTTTTAGAAGCTCAGAAAAGCTAATTTGTTTTATGAGGGGAAACGCACAGACTGATAACAGTTTCTCCTCTGGGAGAGCTACAGATGAAAACACAAGGCTGCTACATCGCTGAGGGCTTGAAAGAAGAAAATTCACAGCCCTTTTCTTTTATACATACTGCAGAAAAGAAAAACTCCCTCTGCATGCATGCACAATACCAAAATCTAGTCCTGTCACTAAGCAAAATGACAAAAAATAAGCTCCGCTAATGTGTCTATAGTCTGATTTGTGAATGGCATGAACGTATGCTGTTGATATATATAAAGTTCTTGCATAATCTGACAAATTGCTGTCTCCGGCAGGCCTATTGAAGATGCACTGGAACCCCGAGCATGCACAGCCCCTGAGCCAGTGGCCTGAGCAGCATTTGGACGTGTCCTCCACCACCTCATCCCCTGCCCACAAGTCTGAGCTCTACCCCAGCCGCAGCCGTAGCTCCTACAGCTACGCCTGGGCAAATGATGACATCTCAGCCCTTACTGCCTCCAACCTGCTGAAGCGCTATGCTGAGAAATACTCTGGCATGCTAGACTCACCATACGAACGCCCTGCTGTGGGCACATATCCTGAGCCTGGAGCCTTTGGGGCTCTTAACGGAGGCCAGAAAAGTGAACTGGAACCTTGGCCTCTAACGCACAGCACTGACGGGGTGTATCCCTTGGTGCCTCCTTCTTCTCATGATGGTCTGTCGGGACCAAAGGTGGTTCCCACATCAGCAGGCCCACCAGGCTCGGGCAGTGTGTCAGCAGTTAACAGCAACCTTTCAGACTCGGGATACAGCGGGAGCAGCTCCTGCAGTGGGCCCCATTCCAGTGACTACCCGCCCAATTACAATGGCACCTACCTCTCATCAGTGTACTGCCCCCAACCCAGTTCAGCACTTCCACCAGCCTCGTTACATGCCCTTCAGCCTAGCCCCACACTTCTCCCCAGTTACACACCTTCTACCCCCGTTTACAGCTACCCCCCTAGCACCTACCCTCACCAGACTAGCCTTGCTCCTAGTTACACCCATCCAACAGGCCCTTACATCCCCTCGGGCATAGCCGCCCCCTCTCCACTTCCATCAAGACCCACAGTGGTTGGTGGAAGCTATGGCTATCAGAACAGCAGTCTAGGGGGCTCAGAGCCTGGTGGCTCTCTGAAGAGAAAAGCATTTGAGATGACCCTGGATGAGGAAGATGGAGACAATTCACGCTATAGGAAATATAGCTATGACCCCATAAAAGCAGGGGGAGATTCTCCATATGGGGTCACTGATAAAGCTGAGTGCCGTGGAAATGGCTTTGGAATGGGCAACACAGGTCCTCAAGCCTTTAAGCCTAGTAAACCTTCATCTCAGTCGAGCCTGGAAGGAGACGAAGTGGGGAAGTACAGTGGGCTAAAGCCCTTGGTTTCACCATCGTATGGAGCTGCAGGGGACTACAGTCCACCGGCAGCCATGACTGGGGAGAACGGAGGCGCGGAGCAAGGCTTCTCCCAGCATCGGTCTCAGAAGCGCTCTGATCCCATGAAAAGCATGGAGCCCCAAATGCTGGAGTTAGTGAGCCAGGAACTGCAAGATTGCAGTCCGGCTTTGCTTTGGAGTGAACTGGCTGGGAACTGTCACATCAAAGCAGCGCTGGAGGAGGATGTGCTGTGGCCTGTCCTGCGACCCAACCCTGCCATCCGCCCACCCAGAACCGTCCTGCTGTTTGGCCCTCAAGGAGGGGGCAAAACCACACTGGTACGATCCATGGCATCTCAACTGGGTGCTACCTTCTATAGGCTGAGTTGTGCAACTCTGGCCTCTAAATTGAAAGGAGATGCAGAGCAACTTCTTGCCACTCTGTTCTCGGTGGCAACAGCCCGACAACCTGCAGTGGTGCTGCTCAGCGAGGTGGAGGCCGTTGAGGAGGAAGGTCTCAGACAGCAACTGCAGGCCCAGCTAGAGAAGATTCAACATGGTCAGAGCAACATGGTTCTGGTTGTGTGCACCACAAGACGGCCTGATTTGATTAAAGATACCCTTATGCGCTGCTTCTCCAAGCGTTACCACATAGGCCTGCCAGATGGAAACACACGCAGACATGTGCTTCTGCACGCGCTGGCGCCCCAAGGCTGCAGTCTGGGCGAAAGGGAGATGTCAGCAGTACTGCAGCGTTCAGAAGGCTTCTCCGTCTGGGAGCTGCTGCAGCTCTGCCAGCAGGCTCTGGCATCAGCTTCTGCCTCTGCACCTGTGCCCTTGCACGGCCTCCCTTCATCTCTTTCTTCCCCTACCTTCCAAGACTTTGAAAATGCTTTCTGCAAGGTACGCCCTCACAGCACCCCCAAAGAACTGGACACTTGTATGGAGTGGAGCAAGGTTTATAGCCACTGAGGACCTAGTCAGCCACTGGTTGGGGACTGCTAAATGTTTTTCTTTTTTTTAAACTACTTGTTGCAGCCAAAAGAGTGGGAGTTGAAATTACAGTTTATGGTGGGGAGGCATTTTGGATTGAATGCATTTAATCTAGGGAACATGCCATGGTGTGTTGTTTTTCTATAAATATACATATACTTTATTATTATTATTATTTTATTTTTTTTTATGAAATATTAGGCCTTTCTTGAAGGGGCATTTATTAGTTGCTTGGCATATCTGATAGAAAGTCTGAATTATATTTTGGAATTTCACTGGAATTCCAATTAGCCTTGATCCTGGACTAAACCTGGATGTTATAGATAACTTGACTTTTCCTGAAAAATACCCCCATTGATTACAACTCTCAGGATCCTATTTATTGCCAGTCCACTCCAGGGGTGTTGTTTTATTTGTGTTGATTTACTTTAAAGATCATTTGGTGTTAAAGGGCTTAGGATATATCAAAACTACTTTCTTTGTACCAAAAATGCTCACTAACATTATAATGTCCAAGTCACAGCATTCACCAAAATGTATTTACTGTTGTGCAACCTCTTAGGGAAGAAAGCAACAGTATTTTACAAAGTTGATTGTTAGGCCGCGGTCAAATCTTGTGCACTTTGTCAAAATGGTCATTTTACCAAAAGAGTATGCATTGCTACCCAAAAAGTATTAAAATGCTAATGCATAGAAACTCAGATAATAGAAAGATATACTTTTACTGTTGGTACACTTCTTTCAGAACACTTTGTTGAAGATAATACGTATTTTCCCAAATACAACATGTAAACAACCCATCACATTCCTCACAATCTCGTGAGAGCCTTTGCTCAGGACCCTCAAACACAAAAACATGCAAGGGTCAGTGAATAACTATTTTCTCTCTTCTGCTTTACTCAGTTTATTTTATTAGTATATGTAGTCTTGTTTGAAATACTCAGGAAGAATTTCTTTACCTCAGAAATGATAAATAAAGAATGTATGTAATCTTAGGGTCTTAGTAGTAAGCATTGAGGTTAGAGGTGAGCAACAGACCTGACACAGACCTGTATACACACTGCATCTGTGCTGTTACCTCTTAGGTGAAACTTGAAAATGCTACAAAGACAAACAATGAATGTAATTCAGGTATTTCAGAGAATATCTGATGCCATAAATCCATGTTTTAACTCTCTATGAAAACATTTTCCCTTATCCTTACCCTTTATTTTGATGTAGATTTTTGATGTGTCTTTGATTGTCTTCATGAAGTGTTATTGTAGATGGCAAACAAGACGTTTGATTTTGTTGGACAAACTGTTTTCAGAAACCAAGGTACAAAGCATACGTCCTTTCAAAACAACCAATGTTAAGTACTTGAGGAGCAAAAAAGAAACAACCCAAAGATCACAATGAGAATGTTTATATATATATATATATATATATATATATATATATATGCATATATAATTGGCAGCTAATCATGTCTAATCATAAATTGTGTTATACCATCATGTGTAATGTATAAAATTTGTTAACACGCTCATCATTTAGACAATCCAGATGGAGCAGCCTCTACCAATGTTTAAAATTTTCAGCTTTTTTGGTTTATAAGGTACATAAAAGTTGCAAGGAATGATCAGATGTCTTCAAATTACCACTGCTGAAGAAACTGAGATTATTAAGTTTATTTATAATGTCTGTAGACTGGCTTTTGTGGATTGTTGAATTTTGATCAACTGTGATGTAACAGCCGCAGATCATTCCTTTACCCCCAGCACATCCCATGCTCTTAGCACAATGCTTTGTCCTCTTGGTTGCTGGCCCTGTACAGCCATGTGGTGAGCTGATTTCCCATCCCCCGTACCTCTATCTTACACACGGCCTTTTGGAGAAGCCATATTCTGACTGATGTCTAGTAACCCTATAGCACTGTTCGGCTCTTCAAGTACAGCTGGTGGCTTCATTCATGCCACACAGGTCAATCAGAATGACCCCAGGAGCACATATTGATCAGTGCCGAAGAGGCAAAAACCTACAGAACTTGGCAGACTCAGGGACATCCAACATGCACAAATACATTATCTTTTGTAGAAACATTCAGCACCAATTTCCATTCATTCAAACTGAGATACACCATTTTTTATTAAGATATCATAGGCAAATACAGATATTTCGCTGATTTCAAAACAGGAACACAAAGATGCTGAGCAGTTTAACAGTTTGTCCAACAAAATTGTCATTAATTAGCTGTTTTGAATCTATTAGTACAGTAACTTTGTTCTTGGATCTTGTTCTTGTACATTTTCTGTAACCATTTCTACCTCATTTTTGCAGCATATTGTACATGAAAATATTTATTTCATGTCTTTTTTGATGTCTGTTATAAAAATGATAATGTTCTTAAACTGTAATGGTCTACCTCAGAAAAGACTGTATTTTAAGAAAGAAAGTATTACACAATATTAAAGAGAATATGTCAAAAAACTTTAATGGTTCATCTTCCTGTACATGTCAAGTGGTAGATTGTGAAGGTAAATTGCCTTCACTTCACATGCACATGATTTCAAAATATCAGTGAAATTATCAAATAGTGTATTAAAACTAAGATTTGTGGAATACTGAGGGTTATGCTATTCTACACTCTCAGAAAAATGCTGTCACTGAGACACTTTTCAAACGGACACTTTTGTACCTTTTAGATACCAATACAGACCCTTTAGGTACAAAAGTGAACCTTTTGAAAAGGTACTACCCAAGTGACAGCTTTTGTACCTTTTTTTTTTCTGAGAGTGCACAGATAAACAAATTTGCACATAAAAGGATTTTAAGTGAATATTTGCTTGTAGCTTCTGCATATAAGATAGTTAGACCTGGCTAGTTCAACAAATGAACATAGTTTAGTACTATGTTGCTTAATTTCAATCAGCGTTTAACATTTAAACACTGCCCAATGATCAGGAGTGGCTTCAGGGTGGAGTGTCAAATAAAGGTGCTCTGTGGTCAAGGGTTCAATATAATACAAAAAGAAAAGCTAAATAATTTATTTTATGGCTGCATGAAATATAGTCCAAACAGATATGATGGGAATTGACTTAATTACTTACATGTGACTGCAACCGTTGTCTTAAACTATAGGATATGCATCAAAACATTGACCCTCAACATAACCCTCATTAAGTCCAATGTATTTTTGTAGTATGGAGATTAATCTCATATTTAATGTAAAGTGCTGATGCATGCTGATGATTAAGTCTCTGACTAAGATGAACAATGTAGGGTTATACACAGTCCTTGCCCTCCGGTCCCTATCTAAAGGATAATTAATCTCCATCTACCAGTAGAATAAAATAACATCCTTCAATTTACACATTCAATAACACACTCACCTTGTGGTGGCACTAAGGGTTAATAATAAGAAATTGAAGGTCATTAATTACCTTTCCACTGAAAGGAGATGACTGGAGAGTTAATTTTTTCTAGCACTACCTCTATTTGGTTATCCAATGACATGCTTGTATTTCACATATTGATGGACAATTCTGGAAGTTCCTATTTATATTTTTACTTTATAATTGAGTATATCAGTGTAAAGGCAAAATAAATAAATAAATAAATAAATAAAAAGATAAAAAAATAAATAAAATATGTTTTGTTTCCTGTTGAGGATATTTGAAAATTTACTTGAGCAGGCAAAAATTCCTCATCAATCCCCATATCTCTTCCACCATAACCCTCACCATAGCAACCATTTGTGCTGGTGCACTGAGTGATGTGACCTGGTCAGCTTGAATTCGACCTCTCTGACTCCAGAGCTAGAGCAGAATCTAAATTACAGAATGATAAAGTGTTCAGATTCAGCGTTTAGGAAAAGCTAAAAATTACTACTGTTAAGTTTAGCATGTAACAAACTGTTAAGATAGCAAAAAAAAAAAAAAAAAAAAAAAGTGCTAATACACAAAGGTGCATGTGTATTATAAAGATAATATAATACTTAATATGAATACCTCAGTGTGTAACGTAAAATCCCTCAGTTGCACCTACATAACTAGTCTGTCAATTTACACCTTTCATGAGACCCTCCCTACAATTTCTCAAATGATATTCATGATTATTGCTAAATTTATTCTGTATTTTAGTGGAACAGATGTGGATGTGAGCATCAAGAATCTGAAAGATGAAAGCTGTAGATAGAATATAAAAGTTGTAAAAATAATTGCAAAGTATACTTCATCCCCTAAAGTATATTTTAATCCATCAAAGTTATATATAATGTTCTATTATTATAATATATTTAGTTAAGTATTATCAGAATATACAGTATATATTATATAAAACTTATGTACATAATACACAACACACACACACACACACACACACACAGACACAAACATATTCAAGTTACAGTTATATAATGAATATGGGCTTAAAGTGCACACTCTGAGCTTTAATTTGAGGATATTCTCATCAAAATTGTAAAAAAGGTTAAGGAATTACAGCTCTTTAATATGTAGCCTTCCCCCTTTTTCAAGGAACCATAAGTAATTGGACAATTGACTCAAAACTGTTTTATGGACAGGTGTGGGCTTTTCTTTCCTTATTTCCATATCAATTAAGCAAGTAAAGGGTCTGGATTTGATTATAAGTGTTTCATTTGCATTTGGATGCTGTTGCTGTGAACCCACATCATGCGGTCAAAGGAGCTCTCCATACAAGTGAAACAGACAATTGTTAGGCTTCAAAAACAAAACAAATCCATAAGAGAGATGGCAGGAACATTAGGAGTGGCCAAATCAACAGTTTGGGACATTCTGAGAAAAAAGAACACACTGGTGAGCTCAGCAACATAAAAAGCATTGGACACCCATGGAGGACAACAGATGATCAGAGAATCCTCTCCATGGTAAAGAAAAACCCTTTCACAACATTCAGCCAAGAGAAGAACACTCTCCAGGAGGCAGACGTGTCACTGTCAAAGTCTACAATCAAGAGAAGACTTCACGAGAGCAAATTCAGAAGGTTCACCACAAGGTGCAAACAAGGCCAGATTAGACTTGGCCAAAAAACATCTAAAAAAGCCAGACCACTTCTGGAAAAGCATTCTTTGGACGGCTGAAATTAAGATCAACCTGTACCAGAATGATGGGAAGAAAAAAGGCTTGGAACAAAGCATACAACATCATCTGTGAAAATGTTGGCATGAGCATGCATGGCTTCCAGTGGCACTGGGTTACTGGTGTTTATTGATGACGTGACAGAAGACAGAAGCAGCCGGAAGAATTCTGAAGTGCATATGGATATAATCTCTGCCCAGATTCAGCCAAATGGAGCAAAGCTGATTGGGCAGCGCTTCATAGTACAAATGGACGATGACCCAAAACATACAGCAAAAGCAACATATTACATCTAAGAGTGGTTTTGGCATATGAAAAAGAATGAGTGTTTTTAAAGGTCAAATAATTTTGCCTGTTGTCCTAAAAGATGACAGGATTTTTTTCTAAAAAATGCAAATGCAGAAGCATTTTGAATTTGTCATGTCTTTTGCAGGTCAGTCTCTGTGATTTTAGCTTTGCTATATTCAGTTTTAGCCTTTCAAGAGCGTATTATGCTTTAAGGTCCTCTCAAAAAGCATGTGCATTACGTCAAATTCAGATCTATTTTGTTCTACTTTTAAAAGGAATTTGTCCTCCATTTTTTCACATAAAGGTAGAAATGTTCGTGACGCAAACCAGAGAGTTCACATGCAGTGCAGCAAGATTTCCCATAGCTCAGAACCTGCCTACACCTCTGTTCATAACTGCTCGTGTCTTACTCTCCTTTGTCCTGTCTAGCCTTGATACTGACAAGGCTGACATCAGAGGAGATCCCTGACACAGGGTGAGTTAAGGCTGCCAGCTGGTAGCAATCAAGTCTATTTAGGAGTCAGGGACACATGGACCCCCAGGGCCAAAACCGTAACTAGCCCAACCCTTAGCCTTAACTCCCCCCAAAACCCTCTAGTTACCCAGTTCAGCTGTATTGATTCCAGATGTGCTGCCATCGGTGCTGCTCAGCTCTAGGCCTTTACCTAAGAGGACCCCAAAATAATGACAAGCTGTGAATGAGGGGAGAAAAAAAAAAGCAGAGTAAACAAACATGAGGTCAATTCACCAACAATTTGCTGATTTTTGCCTTCCTTTTAAAATATGAATCAGTGCATTTATAATTGTGCTATACACATATATATATATATATATATATATATATATATATATATTAGTGCTGTCAATCGATTAAAAAAATTAACTAATGAATTGCACATTTATCTGAAATTGATCGCGATTAATCGCGATTAATCCCACCTAACATTAACATTAGGGGTGTAATGATATGCGTATTTGTATTGAACCGTTCGGTACGAGGCTTTCGGTTCGGTACGCATTACAAACCGAACGATTCGTTGTACTAATCCTATTCCGTTTGTAAAATAAAAGAGCTTAAAGTGTGTGAAATATCAGTGCCACTGCGCTAAACAACGCAGCCCAAACGACGTAACAGGCATCGTGCTGTCTGCCCCGCGATAACCTCCTCTTGCTGGGGTGCGTCGAAAGACATGATCTTGTATTGACGATAGCCAGAGATATTTTTTTTTTTTTTTTTTTTTTTTTTTTTTTCGTGACGTATTGTCAAGTATGGTGACCCATACTCGAAATTGGTGCTCTGCATTTAACCCATCCAAGTGCACACACACAGCAGTGAATAGTGAACAAACGCACACACACACCGTGAACACACACCCGGAGCAGTGGGCAGCCATTGCTCCAGCGCCCGGGGAGCAATTGGGGGTTCGATGCCTTGCTCAAGGGCACCTCAGTCATGGTATCGAAGGCAGAGAGAGTGCTGTTCATTCACAATCTCCACCTTCAATTCCTGCCGGTGTGAGAATCGAACCGGCAACCTTCAGGTTACAAGCCCAACTCTCTAACCATTAGGCCACGACTTCCCAGATATTGTCAAAAACATAAATTATTGGCAATATTAAGAGGATTTAGCATTTCCAATTAATGTAGGTCTGTTACATTCTTATTTTTATTAGGCCTATTATTATTATGAAGTTACTTTTATTATTAAATTAAAAGTACAATTAATTTGCCCCGCAATAATTACCGCATAACTGACGCGCTGCGAGGATAAGATTACGCTATTTACTCCTCAATTAAAATGTTTTTTAAAAAGGTATTTTAAAACAGGTCTATTAGGCTATAGGCTACGGCTACCTACAATGAATTATAGTCCTATAATTAAAATATTAACACTGCAGTCATCAATGATAATCAATGAAATAAAAAAAGGTTTTATTTCAAGCACCGACTTTCAAAAACAACCAATACGTTTATTCTCTTTTTTTTTCACTATGTACGGGCCACAAGAGAAATATAAAGGAAATGAATGAGAACAGCTATAGGCTATACCGTTATCAGCATATTGAAGTAGATTCGTCTCTCTTTGTCTCTGAGAGAATATGCGGCGTCAGATGCCGAAAGCCCCGGCATTACTCCGTCATTCCGTTTTTACTTTCACTTTCTGCTTATAGTGAATTGACTGAGATCAAGCCGTTCACCAGCGCAAAGTTTAGTGCAAACGCGTGCTTGTGTGATATCCATTGGCTCGCCTTCATGGTTTAAAACAGAAATATTTCCAACATTGCGGCGTAACCAATTGTCCCGCCCCCCGTATCGAAAACGTACCGAACCATGATCGAACCGAACCGTGAATTTTGTGAACCGTTACACCCCTAATAAACATGTATAACTCAATATTTACTATGACTTATCCTCAATCAACTCCTAATTTGCTGCTTATTACTAGTTAGTAAGGTAGTTGTTAAGTTTGGGCTACAATTACGGGATCTAAAATATGGACATGCAGAATAAGGCATTAATATGTGCTGTAAGTACTAATAACAGCAAATATGATAGTAACATACATGCCAATAAAGCAACTGTCACAGTTTTTATGCTGTCAATTTTTAAGTTGAAACTGGCTCACAAAAATAACAACTGGCATCATTCATGTTCACGTTTTTGAACAATTTCTGATATAAAGTTTTTTAATTTCCATATGTTTATTTTCACAGTTGTTACTTTTCAAAACAGCTGCAAATGGTTTGTTGTGATAGAAATTAAACACTTTGCACAACTATTATGGAATTTTTATTGATAACATTTGTTACTTCAGAATTCCGTTTCGGGCCTGTCAAACTCTATCAGCGGGAGATTGATCAAGTCAACTCTGACTTTGTTTAAATTAAGGCTGGACATGAAAACAACCCCTGAAGCTCATACAGCATTTTAAACAGCCCTAAGACAGGCCAAATGTATCATGACCGGTCAGGAAATGGGCTTTGATATGAGGAATGCCTGAAGCTTGAAACAAACTTCACTGCATGAACATGCACCATATGGGACGAGTTTGAATTAATCTAATCTTTAAAACTTGTAAATTTAGAATTATTCTACATTAACTATCTTTCATTTTGACCGTTTAATTTTATTGAATAACTTAAACTTAAGGTGACCAACACAGGTCAGCTCGCTTTCCACATAGTGACCAACTGCCCTCTAGTGGTAGCACAAAATAATGGGTTTTTTTGGGAGGAGTGAAAAACTTGTTTTATTAATGTTCTATACGCCTATATATTAATTTCTCAGAGATATCAGCGAGCAAAAGAAAATGTTATTCTGAGTGCGAGTGTGAGATTAGAAATAGTTCTATATAGGCTAGTCGTACTAATGACTGCAGTTTCCTGATTTCAACATTTCCTGATGTAAACGATGATGTGCTGCCAGATCCACTATAAATCAAGCAAACTAGACTGATAAAATTAGCGACTTTCTTCACAAAACAATAATCGTGAATACGCTAATTTATGTATTTCTATGCTACTAGAGAAGGGAGCAGAACAACTATACAAACACCTTGTACATACAAAGTAGCTTATAAACCGAGGACAAGGCAACACTTCACCTCACGAGATTCCAGTGTTCATGAATTATTCAGGATGAGGTATATTGTTACATACATGCATTCATTGTTGAATTTGCCTGTTTTAAAGCCGTAAACATTAAATTTGTTTATTTTATTTTATTCAATGATAAATTGGAACATTTTCATTGGATTTATAATTCTTTGTAGTGAAACACTGCTGAACTGCCGGCTTTTTGTTTTAGTGCATTGATATCCCCTCCGTTGTTGTTGTGTTTTTTTATTTTATTTTATTTTATTTATTTATTTTTACATAAGAAACCAGAATAATGAAAACGCAAAAGAAATCGAGCTTATTTGAGAAAACTGAAACCTCTTTCGAAACTTCTTACTGGAAATCAAGCGTTTCGAGCAGAAATGGCGTTGTTTCCCCGCCTACAAGTGACGTTTTGTCTTGATATATAGAAGGTACCTCTTATGAACAAGCATGATGTATAAAATGTTGTCTTGCTAGCTCTCTAGATTTTGATACACAAGCAATGAGAATGTGTAGATATAGGTATGGGCAACAATACCTATATCTATAATACAATATTAGTCTGTGCTCATTGGTGATGATCCCACAGTTGAATTTGTCCTTCTGTAGTTATCACTGATTTTCTGATTTTCAGCACAATTTCAGTAGCGCTGCCTTGTTCATTAAATATATTACGTAGGCTACAACAATTTGATATCTGATTATTTTAATCCGTTTTCCTTGTGATTATTATTTTTTATTATTATTTTCAGGTGATTTAGAATTTATAGTGTGAAGAGTATATTTATTATTTATAATACCTATGTTTACAATATATTCGTTGTCGGTAAATTATTTATTCCTAGGTGTTTAAGAAGAGGATTTTCTCTCTCTTTCATTTTCTTAAGTTCTTTATTAGCATTATTGTTTTGCAACGCTAAAACATAGGCTAAATAGGCCTACATACACAGCACAGTGACAGAATGGGGTTAAATGCATATTAAATATAAAAAAAAATAATAATAAAGGTGCCATTAATGTTGATCAAATAAATGCAATACATTATGAACTTTAAGCAAGAAATGAATGGCAATTAAGACCATGACGTCGTGCAGACAATGAATAGGCTAAGCAATATGAATTTAATAAAATATGAGGCTCACAAAAGTAAGACGTTAGATAGGAAAATGCTAAAGTAGGAAGAGAATAAAAAACGAAGATACTTACAAAAGTGTGAAGATGCTTCCTTTATGCATGAAGATAAAAGTTTGAACATTCTAAAATTAATAGGCACATTCTGGCACACATAAAAGTGGATTTAAAAACGATGACTTATCTAATGTTCTGTGTATATACAACAGAATAGATATATATTTCTAATAATGTCTAATAAGTCTCTCATTCACCTGGTAGAAGAGCTGCATCAGGATGGCCAATAGACAGCAGCTTCAGTGTCAGTGTAAAGTGAAAGTAGGTGGATAGAAAAAAAAAAAAAACAACAAACGCACACGGAAGGCGCAGACTTATATCTCTTTACGTGTGTTAAAGAGCTGGCGTCGAAATCAGGTAAGTTATATTCTAACAGCATTGTATTTTTTGTTATATAAACTGCGGACGGTGAGTTTATCGCGACCTGAATTTGTTTATCGCTTAATGTTGTTGTAAGGAGGAAACATAAGATTTGTAACAGCATACTTTCCTCTACTGTAACTGTTACACGAAAATTCGCAGTCGAGCGAAGCGAGCGACCAAAAACAGAACAAAAAGCCACCAAAGAGCTCTCTTACGAATAAAAATCTCACTTTATAATAATTTAATCTCAGTATGATTATTGTGAAATCGGTTTAGCTAGGCCATTATATATACTAGACTACTTAAACGACACCAAAATGACCACATTTTTTTTTGCCTGGATACTCCATGACAAAATACGCGAGGGACATTGCCTTCATGTGAATTCATATATTCAACAAGTTTCCTGTATTTGACTCTACTGGAAATAGCAGGAGAGGAAGGCCTACTTATATGGCTAAAACGTAGCGGACTTCCATACGATTGTGCTAAATGTCACGTTATATATATGTTTTAGTTTGATAGTGGAAAATACTTAAGTGTTTAGCACGAGCGCCTACACGAATTCACGCCCTACTTTCTGTTCCCCATAGGCTGTATGTGGCATTGGTGTTTTACGCTTTTTTTGTGTGTGTGTGTGTGTGTGTGTGCACAAGAGAGTGGTCTGTTCTGTGTAAACCTTCCTCACTGTTGTTGTAACATTGCGTTTGTCAGCTTCAGACTTTGGGATGTAACACCCTCATGCTGTTATTTGTCATAAATATTATATGAATACTAATGGATGGCTTTGCTGTGGCCTTTTAAAATGCACTAAAAAGGCTTAGTGAAGTGTTTATTTCTGTGCAAAGTGGATTAGATGAAGTAAATCAATCTATCTGTCAGTCATCGCTTCGTGCTATTTGTCAATGGGTAGTTTTTGTCATGGATTTGGACATGATCAAGAGTGCAATGCAATGATTCAGTCAATAATAAAGGTTAATGTAAAGTTTAATTAGGAAACAGTGATTGTATGCACACTTCTGTGTGAAAAAAAAAAAAGTTGCCTATTCCCAATTGTAGTCTAAAGAAATAATGAACACTTTCTCAGTTTTTAGGTTGTTTGCTTACATCCTTTGTGTTATTAGTCACAGTATTTCAAGTAGTATCAACAGTAATTAGATGAGTGTAAAAGTCTATGAGTTTATTCATTTCTGCAGTATGACATGATCATTATGAATGCAGTCATCCATTCAATGAAAAGAGATAAAACAAAGTGGATGAGTGGTAAAGTGGTCCATGTGTCAGGTGCCAACTGCTGTCTGAGTTTCAGTGTGAGGCAGGTTTGATGTTGAGAGATTGCTTTCTGTTTTCCAATACAGAGAATTAACTTTATAGGAAAGAAAATACACTAATCAAACATCAGAGATTTCAATATGAACAGATTTCTCCAAACCCAAATGATCAGAACAATCTCTTCAATATTTATTTTAGATGCTTACCGTACAGTTGTCCCATTTGTATTTTAATTTCTTCAATTTCTTTTTTTATTTCTTTCAGTATATTTTAGGACATCTAAGACCAGGATGATACCTTAACAAAACAGGACTTTGAAAGAGCAGTCTTTGCAATAATTAAGTCCAATTCACACTGCACTGACAGACACCGACCAGTGCAGATAATCACTAGCTTACAATACATCACACCTTAGACATTACAAGACCTGACAAACACTAATTCAGCATGTTTAATTGATGAAAACAACAGACACTGACATGCTTGACACACTGATCAGACAAAACGGTGTGAATTGACCTTTAAAAAAAAATGTCTGAAATAAAATTTCTTCTCTTCAAATACATAAAGCATTACATAGAGCATTGATCTATAAAGTCCAACTGTAGTCACTAATTTTATCCCTTAAAACTCATCTTTAATAATCAAAAGGACATATTTTAAAGTGTTTCTAATGAAAATAATTTTTTCATGCCTTAAAATGGCTTGAATTTAACTCTACACCCTTACCTCATTGGTTAACCGAAGTTGTTAACAATATACAATAGCAAGTGGCAATATTGGATTAATTCAGCTATATATATGTTTGAGCCAGAAGAAGAAAAGGAAGATTATACATGATCGTCTACAAGTTGATGTATCAGAATGGTAATACATTTTATGTATTGCTCTCTTCCATGTTGAACACGCAGAGGTAATTGATATCATTAGCCTTTGGCTTAACTATGTTATCAAACAGCTAATAATTCATTGATAATGTTGTACAAACCATGTTCCTGTTTTCCATCTGAGACAGCTAATGATATGAAATGGCCCATCTTGCAAGTTGATGGGATTGGGTACATGTTTGTGGGCTGTTTCAAACCACATTTTTGAGACTGTAGAGATTTTTGAGACACTGCACTTTTAAGGAGAAAATGCTCAGCAGTGGCCGATGAATTTGCACATGGTTTGTCTTTAAGCATAAACCCCAGAGAAATATTTAAACAAGATTAAAAACTTGATTTTCAACACAGGGGGTCTTTAAATAAGATTTAGAGAATATGACCTTGCTTTGCAGCCCTTAAGGATCAGCGCATAAGCAGCACATGAAAAAGAAAATGATTTTATGCAATAAAATGCAAAGAGATAATAAACATGAGCAAATATTTTGGTAACACTTTACTTAAAGCCTTTATGTATAATGCATTATAAAGGTATTCATTATGTGTGTTGAAATGCGTTATATCCTTTCATAAATAATTATAACCAAAGTTATTTTACCATAAGTTAGCATAATTCATGCATTAAAACTTATAAAAAAAAAACTTATAAAGCGTATATAATGCTTTTTTGGTAAGGCTTTAGGTAAAGTATTACCAATAAGTCTTTTTTATATTAGAGAGAGAGCATATCATATTTATAAATGCTAAAAACTAGGAGGTAAAGAGTGAACACATCTGCTATACACATCATCTATATCTATATATATATATATATATATATATATATATACACACACACACACACACACACACACACACACATATATGTATTTTACAAATATTTTTGTTTTGTTTGTTTCTACTCTATATATATTATATACACAAGTATGTCATACCAATAAAGCAATATGAATTGAATTGAACTGAACTGAATTGAATTGAATTGAGAGAAACAATTCTTCAGATAATGATGAGTTGTTATAAAATGTACCTCTGACCTTTTGTCAATGACCTGCTATGTTGAAGCGGTAAAAAAAGCAAAGCTATAGGACTCATTTATAGTGCTATACAACTATTTGGAGGCCATAAATCCCTTCCATGAATATGCCATCCTATTTAATCAAGATCCTTTTATATTTTATTTGGGTTGTTCTACATTGTAAGTGGGAACCTGATTTCTACATGATTTAACCTATAAAACTTGTTTTGTTTGTATAAATCAATGTATTTAGGTCGATTTAGTGATGTTAAATAATATTTTACACTTGAGGTAAACCAGTTAATTTAGATGTTGCTATTTTTTTATTTTCTTTGATCAGTGTGCATGCTACAGAAATAAGCGTTTTTTTTTTTGTTTTTTTTTACCAGACCCGTTTTTCCTGCACAGCTTCTGGCGTTCGCACAATAGCAATCTAACACACCTGATCAACACAGTGGTCAAGTTTAACGGACTGTTGTCACTTATATGATACATGTCTTTAATGTATACTTTTAAGCATGGTCTTGAATTTCCATGGTTCATCTGTTTGTCCTGTTTGTTAGCGTAACATGACGTATTTCCCTTGAATGACTTATCTTCAGATTATGTCTGCACATAGGTGTGGTCTTTTTCACCTACGCTGCTCCAGTCCCTTTGTTAAACATTAGTGCAGGTATACCTTTACAAGTATATTAGTAGGCATGGCGCAGATTAACCAGAAAAAAAATGAGGAAATATTATTTGGAACAGAGGGATTCAGGATGAGTCATGAGCTTTAGATTCACACTAATTAGTTATCCAGTAGTCATTAAAAGAGCTTTATTGGGCAATGTCTTATTTTTGATATAAAATACTTTAAATACCCTATGATTACGCTCTATGATTTTACAGCAAATGTGTAGATTGAAACTAGTGAGTAAACTAGGGATTAATATGTTGCAATTTACTATAGAAACATCTGCCCACTTGTACAATGTACTGGCTAAACTACATATTTTGAAGCTGGTTATTGAACATTATGACAGGTCTTGGAGAGTGGGTGTAGGTGGTTCCTATGGAAAAACATCCTGTTTTTTTTTTTTTGCTAAATCGATATTTGATTATAAAATAACAAAAGCTTTAACAAAGTATGAATTATCTATTTAGATGGTTGCTACTGAAGTTATCTTCTTTGTTGTATGTGTTTTCCTATATAATTTAAAGGAATTGTTTACAAAAGAAGATATTTTAAAGTCTGTTTTTGTACATACAATGGAAGTCCAAAGTTTTCTGGACCCCAGTGCTCTTCAAAATATCTATATTTCATTTGAGAATTTTCATTTATGTATGAACTGCCCATTTAAGTTTTATGGGTCTTCAAGTTCTTCTTAAACACACACACACACACACACACAGAAAAGCCATATCTTTTAATGACTATTCTAAAAATACCATTTATACACACAGTTTAAGAGCTTAAGCTTTCTTAAAAGGTTTTAGTGTAAAAGTCAACTTTTTTTTTTTTTTTTTTTTTTCTCAGAAAGAAGTGAGCAGTGACACAATAGTCAGTAGTTATGAAAGACATGATCCAGCATGCTTTCATGCCTTAGGGTGCCATTCAGTTTCACTGCTTATATCTAACATACCATGTGCTTGTAGGCAACTGTACTACACTGTAAAAACTAAAGGTTCCTGGAGGCACCTTTTGGGGTTCTTCACTTTGCCACACCAGTGGAACCCTCTGTGGAACCTCTAGGCACCCTTTCAAAAGGGGTGGTTCTCTGAGGAACTTTAACGGTTCCTGGAAGAACCCTTTTATTAAGAATGGACAGGAACCACCTTGGTGCTTCGAGGCACCATTTCCCACTTCCAGTTCTTTAATATTTGCCCTCCTCCTCCTCCTCCTCCTCCTCTCCCACCCACTCACTCACTCACTAGTTTATTGTTCCTGCTATTGGCATTTTTTTTTTTTTATTATTATTTTAATGAACAAACTGAAAAACTAAAACAAATCCATATCCAACATTGTTTATTGATAAACAACAACAATATCCATAGAAGTTTCAAATAAATAATCACCTTAAATAGTCAATACTGCACATCACAATACAATTCATGGAAACACCAGTGTTAATATTGTTATAAATAAAAAATAAATCATTTACACCTTGACAAAATCATAAATAAATGTGACTCAAATATCTTAGAACTTTAAAACATTTCATGTACCTCAAAAATAGTACAATTCAAATGAGCAAATTTAATTACAAATTTAATGTACATTGCAGTCAATGATAACATTTTCTTTCTTGTTCTAAATGGAGGTCACAGGGAAAATTCACACAGGAGATTTTAAGAAATTGATAAGCCTCAAGACAGCTGTAGGTAACTTGATCTCCTCCTGAACAGATTCAGCAGAAAAATAGTGCACTTTACTGTACGTTTAACAGCTTTTCTGTATAATGTTGAATAGAACAAAGGCACTTATAGTAAGATGAACTCATGTTGGTAGGTTCGTCAGCAAGTAGCTCCTCATCAGGAAAATCTGCAGTGCTGCTCTCACCAAATGGTTCTTCATTACCACAGTTGGTGTAAGATTCTGTGTAGTTTGTTGAAAAAGGAGGGATTTACATAAAATTTTATTTAAAAAAATGGACATTTATTCATTTAGCACATGATTTTATTCAAAGTATCTTAAAAATGAGGAACATCACAGGCAATTTTTTCTTATATTAGTGCAGATTAATGGTTGTGGACTAGTTAAATGCACAATATCTATTACAATAACACTGTGTGTGTGTACACACACACACACACACACACACATACATACAGGTGCATCTCAAAAAATTAGCATATCGTGAAAATGTAATTTTTTGTAACTTATTTCTAAAAGTGAAACTTTCATATATTCTAGATTCATTACATGTAAAGTAAAACATTTCAAAAGTTTTTTTTAATTTGTTTTAATTTTGATGATTACAGCTTACAGCTCATGAAAGTCAAAAATCAAGTATCTCAAAATATTAGAATATTTACATTCTATACCTACAGTATAAATTTCGGGTCTCTCTTGTTCTTTGAAACCACAATAATGGGGAAGACTGCTGACTTGGCAATGGTCCAGAAGACAATCATTGACACCTTCCACAAAGAGGGTAAGTCACAGAGGGTCATTACTGAAAGGGGTGACAGTTTACAGAGTGCTGTATCAAAGCATATTAATGCAAAGTTGACCGGAATGAAGAAATTGGGTAGGAAAAGGTGCAAAAGCAACAGGGGTTGCTTTTGACCGTAAGCTTGAGAATACTGTCAAGCAAAGCAGATTCAAACACTTGGGAGAGCTTCAGAAGGAGTGGACTGAAGCTGGAGTCAGTGCATCAAGAGTCACCACGCTCTGACATCTTCAGGAAAAGGGCTACCAAGCCACTTCTGAAACAGAAACAACATCAGAAGCATCTTACCTGGGCTAAGGAGAAAAAGAACTGGACTGTTGCTCAGTGGTCCAAAGTCCTCTTTTCAGATAAAAGTCAATTTTGCATTTCATTTGGAAATCAAGGTCTGGAGTCTGGGGGAAGTCTGGAGAGGCACAGAATCCAAGCTGCTTGAAGTCCAGTGTGAAGTTTCTGAAGTCAGTGATGATTTGGGGTGTCGTGACGTGTGCTGGTGTTGGTCCATTGTGTTTTATTAAGTCCAAAGTCAATGCAGCCATCTACCAGGAGATTTTGGAGCACTTTATGCTTCCATCTGCTGACAAGCTTCATGGAGATGCTGATTTCCTTTTCCGGCAGGACTTTAGCACCTGCCCAGAGTGACAAAACCACTTCCAAGTGGTTTGCTGACTGTGATATTACTGTGCTTGATTGGCCAGCCAACATGCCTGACCTGAAGCCCATATGGAATCTATGGGATATTTTCAAGAGAAAGATGAGAAACAGTTGATCCAACAATCTAGACGAGCTGAAGGCTCAATAGTGCCTCAGCAGAGCCACAGGCTGATTGCTTCCATGCCACACCTCACTGATACTGGAGTTTGTGCTAAAGGAGCCGATCAACTATTGAATGCAGAAATCAACATACTTTAAAGAATTTGAACTTTTCTGTTTTGCAAATCCTTTTTTTTATTATTATTTATATTAGGAAATAATCTAATATTTTGAGGTACTGGATTTTTGACTTTCATGAACTGTAAGCTCTAATCATCAAAATTAAAACAAAAAAACTTTTGAAATGTTTTACTTCACATGTAATGAATGTAGAATATATGAAAGTTTCACGATATTCTAATTTTTTTAGATTAATCTGTATGTGTGCGTGTGTGTGTGTGTGTACAAAACTCAAAATGCACAAACTCAGACTTGCCTCATTTATCATATACAGTCCAGCACAGCAGGATCGTCATGTAACAGGTAGGGCAAGGCTCGGGTTTCTCAGAAGAAAATAAAAGGAAGAAAAAAAAAAAAAACTAAGTAATTGAATGTTTTAGAGGGATTTCTGATGTTTCTCTGCAGTTGTACACTTATTTACACACCTTCACTTTATTGTCAGCCAGCAACAGACATCAGCAGCTCCAGCAGTCCACTACAGAGCCATATTCATGAAACATACACAGCACACACGTCTTCATTAACTGCTGAATAAAAAAGAAAACATGGATTAAAAATTATAAACTCTTTCATTCAGTTCAGTGTAATAGTGTATATAAGACTGGATTCATAAATAATTTTGGATTAACGTTAGGCCTCACTGAAACATTATTTCAGTTATTTCAAAGTAAAAAAAAAAAAATACTTACATTAGTGCTGCTCAGTGAACCCTGTGACATTTTAAGAGAACTCAAGTATGTAAATTATACGTTCTGAGGAGAGAAAAAGATCAAAATCAGTTTTCATGTGTGTGTAACTGAATAGAAAAACAGTCTAAATATATTAGATAGTCTACGTGTAACATGGATGGGTAACAATTTAACAAACGTAAACGACAACAAATAGTTCGGAAAAGAAGAGAGTTACAATGACTAAAAGTGAACATAATGAGCAAAGCTGACTAAAAATAATCGTTTGTGATTTAATTGTCTCCATTTCGTCCCACGAAGTTCATTAGATAGTTAGCATCGCGGCTATTAAATTAGCGGTGAAAATGGTATAACGTTAAAACAAACATTTAAATATAAAAACATACAGTTAAGCGTGTCAGTGCAGGAATTTGTGTACAAATAGTAAATCTGTATATTTATTTTGGAGAATTTACTCACCTTTTGTTAGCCAGTGCTGCGCTGCGGTTGTTTCTTTGAGGAGAGGAACCGTTAATGTTACTTTGTATTTGAAATCGCTCTTGCGCGCTCACGAGCAGACAGCAGGTGCGCGAGGACGCGCCAGCCCTGGTACATTTCCTTCTTCTTGACAACATCATAAACAGAATTATTTTTTATTATATTAATTGTTAAACAATTATTTCTGAATAATTGAAAGTTATTTCATTAGGGAAATGAAAATTGTAAATATTACACTTGTAGTTTTTAGTTCAATAATATTTTTAATGTTTGCTTTAAAGTTTCAGGGAAAACGATATCCTCCTTCAAATGATTTTACATTTATTTCTAAACAACAACAACAACAACAACAACAACAACAACAACAACAAAAAAAAAACTATTTTTAGTTATTGCAGTATTTAAGTTATACAACAAAAGTATTTCAAATCCAACAAATGGAGGCAGATAAAAGTGCAATCTGGCAGAAAGAAATAAAGAAAATAATCTGTAATACCATGGTGTAGCCACTGCCTGTATGGCCCTATATGTATATATTCCCTATTGCTGAAAACAGTGTTTTCAGACATAATTTTTATTTGGATATACTGTGGCTGATTTGTATATTTTGCATGTCCCTTTTTTTTTTTGACAATTTTTAAGACCATTTAGTCTTTTCTAATAATGCTCAAGTTTTTTGTTTTCACATGCCAAGTGCCACAAAAATCATTATGTTCCGTACCATTCCGAAAAAGTAAATAATTATAATAATAATAATAATAATAATAGTAATCAGTCCTATTTCGTGTTTGTCACATGAATCTCCGGGTTCCTCCAGATGCTGGCTTTTACAAGTCAGATCTTCCAGGAACCACTTCAATGTTAAGAGATCTTACAATAACTCATTTTTAAAATTTGAGTTCCTCCAGGAACCTCCAGAGCACTTTGAGGTCTCAGTGTAATAAAAGGGTGACTCCAGAACCTCAGAACTGTAAACAAAGTGCTTCAAGGATCCCATAAGTTCCTGCAAGAACTGCAAAGACTGAAATGGTTCCTCCAGGAACCCTATTATGAGAAAAAGAGCTCTGAGGCACTTAAAATACATTTTGAAGTTTCTTGAGTACTCAAAAGGATATTTGAGGCACCTTTAGTTTTTACAGTGTAGACAGAACTAGAGTCTGTCATCAGTGAATCATAACAGTGTGATCTCATTTGTGTTGAAGCGGTATTTGTATGTAAAGTGCATTTGATTTTTTTTTTAAATATTTATTGCATTGTGTTTTTATTGCGTTTATCTTACATGTAATTAAATATGTTCGACGGCATAACATTTTTACACAGTTAACATATTTATCTAACTTGACGTTATAACTGGGTTTATGTTTCTTAACAGAAGGTTTTCCATTTTAGATCCTGGAAATGAACATTTTATGTTTCACTGTCTATCCAAACACAGAAATATATGTGTACACCTTACATACAAATAAAAATAATTAAGTTCCATTACAAACCATTTAAAAAATGAAATGGTCAGCAGCATTATCATATTAATTATGTTCTACTTTCTTACAATGCAGCACTTTATCTTACAATAAAGCTAAATTATGTGCTAAAATGACAAACTATGTAAGTAAACTTGTTATATTAGTGATGGTTGGGTTGCCAGGCTGTTGTTTTGTCAAGCGTGTTGTGGTATACAGCGTCTTCTGTTCCCTTATTTTGGTGAGAGATAAGGCAGGCATACTGTCTTTTCACCCTTGTCAAAACAAAAGTCTGAACATTAATAACAAACCCTGCTCTCTCCCCACCGCATCTGCCTGTGTTCTTTTCACCAAAGAAAAAAAGCCCCTATTAAGCCTGAAATACAACATGGTATAAAAGGTTGGGTTTTTCTTCACTTATTTTATCCAGCCGTCAGATGCCATTTATGAATGAGCTTCTGTAAATGTCATTCAATTTGCATTGAAGAATTCAGAGTTTCAGTTCAGTTTGTTCAGAATAAGAAACTTGTTAGAAATTCAATGTTTAATTGTTTTTTTATATGAAGATTGTGTATTGTGTTTCGTCCTAAATACATGCATGGATAGTTTTCTAGCCTGTACGATAGGTAAAGCTAGCAACAGCAATAGTCCCTCTTTAAAGGTGTTAAACCATGGGTAAGTAGGGCATTAGTGTGGATTAGTGTGTCGTCATCTGTGTGTCTTAACAGAATTGTCTGGTTAAAAGGCATATTTCACCAAAAATAGAAATGTTGTAATAATTTTTTCACCCTCATGAGTGATGAAACATGAAACACAACATATTTTTCAGGAAGAAGCACCATTAAAGTTGTCTATACAACTTATTGTATTCCTTCTGAAGATAGACAGGTGAAATTATTTGTTCACAACTTGAGCTAAACCGAATCTGATTTATGATGATAAGTGCTTAACCAAAACCTTTTTTTTTTTTTTTTGATTCTTCAGTTTTTTTGATTCTTTTTTTTTATTCTTGACTTGTCACTTTTTACTGATGTTGTATGGACAACAGCTATTGTTTAGCAAACAGTAACATTAGTGGGGGCAGTCGTGGCCTAATGGATAGAGAGTCAGACTTGTAACCCGAAGGTCATGGGTTCGAGTCTCAGGTCCGACAGGGATTGTAGGTGGTGGGAGTGAATAACCAGCACCTCAATACCACGACTGAGGTGAGACCCTTGAGCAAGGCACCGAACCCCCAACTGCTCCCCGGGCGCCGCAGCATTGGCTGCCCACTGCTCCAGGTGCTCTACTGTGTGTGTGCACTTGGATGGGTTAAATGCAGAGCACAAATTCCAAGTATGGGTCACCATACTTGGCCACATACCACTTCCCTTTCCATTACGTGGTTGGTTGAGTAATCTTTTTCAGTGAACAACTCCTGAAGAATTCCAGTTCCAAAGAACTGAAAATGTAATTTTTCCAGTGCAGTGGTAATGCCGTGATTTTTATTTTTATTTTTTACTGTTGTAGTGCTTGCACACTATGGCGCTGTGGGCGCAAATGACCCCGCAGTTACAGTACCTGCCAACTCAGACGCTGAATGAACTCTACCCGGACACATTCCCTCTGGACGTCAGGCACTATCTGGCCAGCTGGATAGAGGAACAGGGATGGTATGACATCACTGTTACAAATTAAATGCATACTTTTTATGTTGTATTAAGATTAACAGACTATTGTTTACCTTAAGGTTGCGCTGAACTGATACTTACAGTAGTTGCGTGAATATAGCTTCACAGATGGCAGTGTAGAAATGTTTTACTTCACAGCTAGCCATGATTAATTTATTCCATAAAGAAAGTGTCTGAAAATTAGAGAAGTGAGTAGTATTAGGCTGAAGATAATGACCGAAAAGTAGTTTGACCAATAGGATGCAGGCATTGTACATAATCAACCAATCGTGGTGTGTGAGAAGGTGGAATCTACAGAGAACGGTCAAAGCAATGCAAATATGGGTACATATGATGTGAGGACTGTAGAGAGCACAGCAATAGGAAAACAAAGCCAAAATCAGAACATTTTAGGCAATTTATAAATCCTATCCAGGACATGTCCGGGAAAAAGAGGACGTAGTAATCCCTATATGGTGGCCTCCATGAGGTGAACCACTCTGATATTAAACATTTCAAAAGTTAGTTTCTTATAAAGGTTTTTCATTAAGCTCAAATAACTAAGTTCACCTTTAATATGTACTGGTGATTAAGTAAAACAAATGAAATTGAAACATGAGCGACTATTGTCTAAGGCAGGGGTGTCAAACTCAGTTCCTGGAGGGCCGCAGCCCTGCAGAGTTTTGTTCCAACCCTGCTCCAACACACAAACCATGTAGTTTTCAAATAAGCCTGAAAGACTTGATTAGCTGGATCAGGTGTGTTTAATTAGTGTTGCATCTAAACTCTGCGGGGCTCTGCAGAGTTTGACACCCCTGCTCTAAGGCATACAATTTAGGGTAGTTTAACTGCTTAGGAATTTCCTGTAACAGAACTGAATCTTTCTTATAATGAAAATTGGGATGACGGTTGGAGAACAGCACAGGACAAGCTAGACTTGAAAGGCTTTGTTCCATGTCAGTTTGCGACATTTACTAAGGATGATTCTATACAGCAGTGCTTTAAAAATGTCATGCCTATGTAATGTTTTATTTAGGGAGAATTTTGATGTGGACAACATGGAGCAGGAGCCTCAGGCCCGAAGGCTGTTGGATCAGATGGTGCATTTGCTTCAGGAGGTGGCCCAACACAACCCTAACGTGGTGGAGAGGGTCAAACTACAACATATCAGCCGGAACTTGGTGTGCATAACAAATATTCCTAACCCTAAAAGTGGGGTGTGGGGACCCCAAGAGGGTTTATGGGGTCCATTATTGTGTACATTTAAATTCAATTAATAAAGTTTCTCTTTGGGATTATGTATCTAACATTAATATTGATAATATTGATATTTTTGGCTTCAATACAGTAACAATATAAAAGCTCATTATTTAATTTACAAGCAACAAGAAGTCTATAATGTCTATATGGTCTACATGTGGGATATTTAGGACTGTTGTGTTACTTATGCCAACTTACATATAAAAACTTACATACAAGATTGGTTTTTAAATTAAGAGTCAGGTAACACTTTAGTATAGGGACCAATTCTCACTATTAACTAGTTGATTATTAGCTCGCATGTTATTAACATATTGGCTGTTTATTAGCACTTATAAAGCACATATTCTGCATGACCTTATTCTACATCCCTAATCCTATACAGTACCTAAACTTAACAACTACCTTACTAGCTATTAATTAATTAGGAGTTTGTTGAGGCAAAAGTCGTAGTTAAAAAAGTCATAGATAATTTGTGACCTAGAGTCATTGTGTATTGTATGTTACATTTGAGTTACATTTCTTTGGCATTGTGAACACGTTTCTCTTTCTTACTTTTATATTTCTGTATTTCTCACCTTTGGCAGCCTGCCATGTTGACTCATGTTGTGACAAAGCACACTGTTTGTATTTCTGACTATTTACTATGTACTTGTGTAACTGCTTTTCAGAGTGTGTTCCAGACACAACCCATGCAACTTGTAAGGACAGTTCGAGATATTCTAAGGAAAGAAAGACACTTATTAGCACAGGCGGTAAGCACAAAACCCTTTTTTCTACAATATTTTAAATTTGTTGGGAAAATGCAACAGCAATCTTAACTTATGAGTTAAGTTATGCATAATGTAAATGTAATGTAATGACAGTATGTCATTGTTCGTGGTGTTTGTGTGCTTGTCTGTAGGGTATGCACCCTAACTTCCCACCTTTCCAGCAAATTCCTCAGAGTCCTCCAGCTACCAATGGCACCCCACAACCTGCAAGGGAGGATGGGAAGACTGATGTGGACAATCTGGTGCTCAAAGTTTTGGAAATTCAGAATTGCCGCCAAACACTTCATCAGCTTCAAGAGGATTTGAACTGGGAAAAGCAGGAAATGGAGTCGATTCAAGGTAAGAGATCTAAACTGTTTTTTAATATCAGTCAGACTAGTTTCACTTTGACTGAATGAATTTGTGTTCATTATGAAGATGAAAATAGTCTAAAACATTAGGAAATAATCAATCCATCTGGAGTTATCCGCAAGGCCAAGTTTGCCTTATTCAAAGCACAAAGGGTGTCAAATACTTTTTCAAACCCACAATGTTAAAAAAGCTTTTGTTTAAATGAAAACAGAGGAGGAAGTGCTGCTCGGCGGTCATTAATTCCATATGTATAAAACTCTTTTCAGTTTTTAACAGGTTTTCCTCTTTCATTGGTTCCTTCTCCCAAAGCACATTCAATTATTATGATCAAGATATTTGTGAACTGCTAATCATCATATAATACTTTTGCAGTATTCATTGTTTTTGACAGTACATATTATTCCAAAGCACCTTTAAAAAGAAAAGCATCGTAATGATCTCACTAAGCAAGTTTTGTATTGGTAACGCTAGATAAGGATTCTGGGGGAGAATGTAAACAATATGCAAAGTTTCCAGCTAAAGGTCAGTTTATTCTGAATCTTGTGAAGCTTGTTTTCTCAGACAATCTTAACGAAGCAGGGACTATACAGTCCTAAACACCCCTACACATGCATGTGCATGTCTACATACAGGCCCATCATAGGGGGTGCTGTGCTCTTCAAGTTTGCACAAATTTATCAACCGATCCTCACAGTGACTTTTGGAATTCTTCCTTCTTTTTAATTTTTTTCTTTTTAAATTTTTTCTCATGAGTCATGTTTACAAAACTGGTTACGCTCATGTGGCACCTTCTTTCTTGTGGTGAGATGGAGCGAGCACACAGATGTCATTATTTATCGTAGGGATGATATGTTAAATAAACTGCAGTGTTGCAGGCCAGGCATTAGGGACTGTGCGGTTGCACACTTGGCACAGTCCATGCAACAGTTCTGTCTATATAGCTGCTTTGGCACGGTTAACACAAAGCTATGCGGCAGCGCCAGAGGGAGAAATAAGACAAGCCCTAGAGCAGCAGATGTGTAAATAGTTATTTCCGTCATGAGGGCTCCAACTAGTCTAGCCTTGATTAGAATTTTGGACGAGTATTTGATGTCACAGCACAGCAATGTGTATACAAAATACATCATAAAGCATAGGCTCAAAAGTTAGAGTTAGTTTATATGAATGATCAGTTTAACTTTTTTGTCTTTGTGTAGTAGTCTTTGTATGAAATGCATTGAAAACAGATTAAATGTGCATATATGTGAAAGTCTCTGCACTGGAAAAACTGCAATTTCAGTTCTTTTGAATTGGAAGTCTATATAGCCTTCAGTATTTGCAAATATTTACAATCCATTATACAGCTCTTGTAACTCTTAAAATGTCATAATCTGGTACTCTAGAAGAATTTTTAGATTAACCCGAATCAATAATTTATTATCTTACATTTAATTAATTAATTAATTAAAAATTTATTAATAATAATTCATAATTAGTCAGTGTTTGTCTATGCTTACTAAATGTTATGCTATAATGCTATTATATTTAATATTTATATAAATTATAAAATTTTTTGCATGTAACAAAAACATAACACTAATCACAGGAGTACTCGGTTATTGATTTCATTGACATTCTGTTTATTACATTTAAAAATTGTACTTGTCCACTATTTAACATATCGGTGAGCAATCATTAAAAGGTACTGTAAGCAGATTTTCACCAAATCATATGCAGAAAATTATAATAATGCTTAAGAGATATCACTGAAAAATCTGTCCTGAGATATCACAACCCTAGTTTCTATGAACAATAAAGTGGCTTTTTGACTGGCCAGTCAGATGGCTTTTTTGCAATTATCCTAAAAGGAAAAGGAAGCAAAAAGCAAAACTGACCAATAATTACGTGAGTATCTGTAAAGGATTCATCACTGGAGTGAGCTGAGAGTTTCAGAGGGCTTGATGTCTTCAAGCACAGATGCCGATCTTATTACAGATATAGCAAGCAAACACCATTTTAAACTGTACTCTGTAGTAGGTGATAACCAGAGATTATTCATTTACATAAATTTGTGAACATAAAATGAACATCATGAAGAACCACAACACCAGTGAACTGTTCGTAACCACTGGACTGAGTTATCATAATCAGGGTGTTATGTAAAGGACTCTTACTTTGTAAAGGATACAGTTTCACATAAGGATTTAATAGACGTGCACACAGGCAAACATGCATATCAGTATATCTAATGAATTTTTTCTTGTCTGCCTACAGGTCAAAATGAGTTGGATCCACAGCATTCGGATCAAGTCACTAAACAGACTCGCATACAGCAGCTTGAATTCAACTATTCAGTCTGTGCAAAGGTAAATGCTCAAATGCATCATAAAGAGGTCATGACATGGAAGAGAGGTGAAGAAAAAGCAATTGCAGTGGAGTTGTTTTTCATGGTTTGTATGTGTCTGTGTGTGTTTATAGAAGCGTGTGCAGCTCCTTCACGAGGCCGTGTGCGCTCTGGAGCAGTGCCAGTCCTGTCTTATTCTCAGAATTAAGTCCTGGAGGTGGGAACAGCACCGAGCAACCATTGGCGTGCACTTCGATGACAACCTTGGCCCTCTTCAGACATGGTGAAGTTTTTGTTTCAGTTGTGTTACTGCATGAATGTTATCAGCTAAATCCTTAACTTGATTTCCTTTCAGCTTCTTATTTACTTTTGCCTCTTCTGCCTTTTTGAACATTAGGCTCTGTACCACACAAAGTTTCTTCATGGTCACATTATTTCTATCACTGCTTTTTTTCCGATGTCTCTTCTTGAATTTTACCTACCAATTGACCCGCTTTCCACTTATTTTATGTATTATTAAACAGTTTTTGAATAATTCAGTCAAGCCTTTTTGAAATGTGGAGAATGAAGAGAATTGTATCTAATAGAAAGCCTAGAGATCAGTGTTTCTCAACTAGTTTAGGATTCAAATTGGATAGTGGTGAACTCTATATTCTCAAACTCTTAAAATATAAATACAGGAGACCTTAAAGAGGATATAAAGTTTAGTTGAAATTGAAACTTGTCTTCTGAAATTCTTCATTTATTTGAGTTTAACAGTCAAAAAATCTATTAAAGGTTGTTTTTGGTTGTGTAGTTTTTCTGGATCTCAGTTACTAGACTATTAGACAAGGGTTTGAGAAAAAGACACAAGAAAAAGGCAGAGGAAGTACAAATAATTATGTTAGGTAATATATATATATATATATATATATATATATATATATATATATATATATATATATATATTATTATTATATTTTTTTTTTTTTGTGGGTCAAATATTTGCGTCAAATTGACCACAATAGAAATAACACAATAAAAATAGATAGGAATTATTACATTTCTTACATATTTTATATTTGTAAGTCTCTGACAAGCTACAGTAGAGGATTTTACTAAAGATTCTGTTTTAACATGAATCTCTAGTGTTTTTTATGTCAATTTTTGACAAAATGCATGGAAACCAATATGGGAAATTTGACCCCTTGCACAAAAGTTGTTTTTGAGCACAAGGGGAGGGTTAAAATATGTTGTGTTCAGATCCGGTTGCTTTCTTTTAAAAACTCAACAGGCTTGTCTTTTTGAGTGTTTGAGTGTTAGATTTGTGGCTCTTGAATTTCAGCAGATTGACAGACAATAATTCAACACACAATACACATTTTGTACATTGCGGCGCTAATATTGTTGATCCTTTCTGCAACTGCACTCGTATATAATGTACTGTGGATCATATTTTCTTTTGCTTTGATGGGTTTTATTCACACTTTTGATGTCACACATGCAGTGGTGGAGGTAACGAATTACAACTACTCACGTTACTGTAATTAAGTAGTTTTTTCCTGTACTTGTACTTTTTTGAGTATATTTTTAAAGCTGTACTTTTACTTGTACTTAAGTACAAATTAAGCAAAATAATCTACTTCATTACATTTAAATCATAGTTCGTTACTGAGTATGCCCAATTTGAATTGATATTCAAACCTTGACGGAATTTCAGTAGCCAAAAAAGATCGTAAACGGACCAATAAAAGCCCTGATATCTGAACCGTGGGAAAAGCCGCCGCTGCAGCAGGTGAAGAGCTGATCAAACAGTTAGGGAGCTCAGCGTAATTTATGGACTCAAAGTTTGGAGAAACAAACTACATGGTAGTGTTATCATAAATATCTGTATTTTGATACCGATACTGAAATATCTGACACGGTTCCATTACTCATTTTCCACAGTATCTATATAGCCTACACCGATACAAGCTGAGTCTCACTCTCTCCTCTCAGACAGTGAGTTTGACAGGCATCAGTCTCCTGTCAGGTACAGGTCACATAATTTTAATCATTCCTGCGCAAATGTGGCGAGCGCTTTATTGTAACATGAGAACACAGTCATATAATCTCAGAAAACTGGATGCGAGCTCTCAAATAGGCCTAATTTATACAAATGAACTGCCTGTCCTCTCACTCCGATATTGTTTGTGTGCAGACTGTGCAATCGCGATCTTTCCATGCTTTTATAGTAGAAATTATTTCTCTTTGCTCCTGGATTAAACTTTGTCAAAAGTTATCATTCAGAATAGATCCACGCCTGACCGATGAAAATGCTACTGGAAATTTTATTGACTGTAAGTGAAATGCACCAGAAAGTCTTTCAATATGAAAGATGGAACTTAAATTTCTTTACAATGTAAGTTTATGCTAGAAATGTTTCGGAATGGGATATTTGTATGATTTGTACATATAAATATCCTAACTGCATCACTAGATTGTACAGACATTACAGGTCAAAGCCATCTGATGTTCTATTTATCTAAATAAATAACATATATGCCTCTTAAATCACTGCTTATAAAATTTCAGTGTTGTCATATTTTGAATACCTCAACTGAATTGAGGTAATTTGTTATAGAATTTTATTACTGACTGCATACTTGTCTTTTTTTGTAAATTCAATTCAGTTTGAAATCAAATTTGAAATCAAGCTTCTTTGCTGTAAGCTTTTGCAACAAAGTTACCCTATTTTAAAGACACAAATACACAGAATGAGCAAGTGTTTAAGATTGAGATTTTTGTAATGGTAATTGATCAATATTTATATGTAGGCTATGTAAATAAAAGCCTATATTAAAATCTTTTCATCATATAAAGCGAACGTGTCTTTTTTAGAAGACTTGGATTAAACCACTCAAAGCTTGAAATAATGCTTGCCTTGAAATAATGGATGGACAAAACAATTTGTAATATTAAAATATCTATCTGGCAATATACAGTATGTGGTAGTTTTGCCAATGCTATTGAAAATGATTGAAGTCATCATGAAATCAAAAATGACCCTGCTTTTTTAGTGCACATTGCTAGTCTTGTGGTGAACAATTAAACCGTGCAAGTCTATACACCGGGGGAAAAAATTGTCTGGCGTCGTAATATTTAATCAAAAACTGAAAATTCGCCTCTGCTCTGGAATGGCGTTCTCGCTCTGATGACGTCAGTTTGACGGCTTGGGGAGAATCCTCTTGTTAAGTATGATGTAAGGACTGCTGTTTCCGGGTCCAGGCCTCTACTCATTTCACTTGAGAGTCCTATCTCAACAGCCATTTATGAGCACTATTTAATTAATATTTCATATTTAAGCTAAGCATTTAAAAATTTGCTGTGCACACTGCAGTCTCTGTGCTCACAGTGTCTCAGACACTAATATTTTAGCTGAATCACTGTCTGGCCATCTAGGTTTTCAGTATGGAGATAAAGGTTAGGGTTATAATTATTCAGTATTACATGACATCATGGGTGTATGTTAGCACAGTTTGTTGTTTTCTTGGGGCATCTGGCAGAGCGTTAGGACCCAGAAGTGAAGATATGAATGAATATTTTTTGGTAATTCATTAAATATCACCGTTAAATCTAGTAACTAGTACTCTGAGTAGTTTTTGAGAAGAGTACTTTGTACTTTTACTTAAGTACCGTTTTGACACCAGTACTATTACTTGTAATTGAGTATTATTTCAGCAATGTAACAGTACTTGTACTTAAGTACAAATTTTCAGTACTCTTTCCACCACTGCACACGTCACGCAACCTTTTGGATTTTGCCTTATTTGGCCTAAATGTATTTTTTTTTTGGCAGGTGTGAGCAGTTGCTTGGAGTAAATGGTAACCTGAGACAGGAGCTCATGTTGGTGAAGAGGGACCACGGAGGGGCTGAGCAGTTTCACACGTTGCAGGAAAGCCTGGCACATCTGCTCCAGACTCTCATACAGAGGTATGCAGGCCTCTTTCAGACCTGAGAAAGATAAGATTGTAGCGTACTTAGGCATCATGCAATCACAACAGAGGATTATGCAATCATTTGAAAAATGGCAGTGCTTCTTCTTCTGGCTTTTGATATTGTACTTTTTTGTCTTGGCAACTCAGTTCATTGGTAGTAGATAAGCAACCTCCCCAGGTCATCAAAACCCAGTCCAAGTTTTCCACCACTGTACGCTATCTGCTGGGAGAGAAGATGGCCCCTGGGAAACCCGTCCTGTTGAAGGCTCAGATTATTACTGAGGCTCAAGCGAGAAACCTGGGTCAACAAGGTGTCGTACCCAAGTAAGCATGCTGTCTTTTTTAAACACGCACAGACAAGTCTCTATTAAGCAGCATGTTTACAAAAAAAAGCCATTTTATTTATATTGTTAAAAATTATTTTTATTTGTTTTTTATTTAGTTTAAAATGAATAAGTTATTGTTTTATTACTGCATTTTATTGTTATTTTTGAAATTAATTTTGTTTATTTTATAATTAATCATTATATAATTTTGTCATTATTTTTTGATTAAAAATACTTTGCAGTAAAGTTCAAAAAGGTGTTTTGCAAAATGCATTAGGTATCTTGAATTTATAAGCAGCACTTTTACAATGTTTATTAATATAAATAAATTATAATACATGTTAATTCAGCAAGGATGCATTAAATTGATCAAAAGTGAAAGTAAAGACATTTATAATGTTACAAAAGATCTATTTCAAATGAATGCTGTTCTTTTGAACTTTCTATTCATTTAATAATCCTGAAAAAAATATATCACAATTTCCACTAAAATATTTAGCAGCACAATTGTTTTCAACTTTGATCATAATGATAATAATAAGAAATATTTCCCGAGCACCAAATCAGCATATTAAAAAGATTTTTAAAGGATCACGTGACACTGAAGACATGAGTAATGGCTGCTGAAAATCCAGCTTTGCTATCACAGGAATAAATCACATTTTGAAAAAAAGAAAAGAAAAAAAAAGAGTAGTTTAAAATTGCTATAATATTTCACAATATTTCTTTATTTTTAATCAAACTATTGAAAGGTAGTGTTTACTAATACATTTTTAACATTTCAAGATATAAATGAATAAATATAAATTAATGTATTATGAACAAACACAAATTTGCAATGAACAACAGTATATTTGTAAATTAATATTAATGTAAATTAATAAATGCTGGATTGTTCATTGTTAGATCATAGACAGTTTTATAGGCTGTCATTCACAAACGCTAAACAACTGCAAAGTCTTTTTCACTTATGCACTTTCGATGGTGATGAAATATTGAATTTATTATCTTGTAACTGAGATTAAAAGTCATTTTACAATCACATGCCAAAGAAACCGAAGTCGAACAGAAAATATGATGCTGAAGAATGTGTACAATATCATCTTTGATCTACAACTTAAGTGTCGTTATGTTGTAATCCCACTTATGTGCCTTTGGCTTATGTTGAAATCTGCCTGTACAAGCTTTTGTACATGTCATACATTTGACAGCCTTTGTTGCTGTTCTCAGACATAAAGAGGAAGTGGAGGCACAACAAGATAAGCAAACAGAATCAGGGTTTCAGTTGAGCTGTTAACCATACAGTGGCAATACAACATTTTAGAGCTCTAACATACACTTATAAAATATGCAAATGTTTTATAATCGTTCTCTCTGTTTTTCCCACTTAGTGAAAATGTAGGAGAACTTATCAACAGCACGGCCATATTAGAGCACAACACTTCAAGCAAGAGCACATGTGCTACCTTTAGAAACATGGTGGGTCTTGTCACAAACAGCTCTTTGAGATTGTTGATTTTTGATTCAGCTCAATATTTTCATATTAATATTAAGGGTTTCAAGAATACTATCGCTTTAATAAGATATGTTTCTTTCTCTTCAGTCCATAAGGAAGATCAAACGAGCTGACAGGAAGGGCTCTGAGTCTGTGACGGAGGAAAAGTTCGCTTTGTTGTTTATCACAGAAATAACCATAACGGGCTGTGAGAGCCCTTATAGCATTCAGGTGCTTGCCCCTCTTCTTTTATTAATTCATTTTAATGTAATGGATTGTTTCAGTTTATCATTTAGCCATCAGCAGGGGCGTAAATTTTCGTCTAAGAGTAGGGGGGGACAATATACATAAAAAAAAGCAGTTTTTGAAGGGGACACAAATAATACAACTAAAATTGTACTTGTAAGGATATGTATACACAGGAAAGCTACAACTATTAGTGTAGCAGGGAGACTAAGGCGTTATTTTAATGACAAATGTCGAGAGTGCATTATTGTAGCGCGAAAGCACATTAATATAGTGCACATTCTCTCTCAGAAAAGCGGATGCGCGCTCTCAGAAACATGCTGCTCTCGGAAGAAAAGAGAAAATAATCACTTCATCCTATTTAAGTGAATAAAATAGCCAATTTAAGCCTTAATTACTGGAGTTCCACAACTATTGAGACTTCATTCTCTCTCACCAGATTTGTGTGTGTGACATAAAAGAGGAAAGCAATTGGACCAAATTACTGTGAGGCAAGGAAGGAGGAGACTCAAAATGTTTCTAAACTTAAAACGCATTTTTGCCCCGTTTGCATTTGTGTTGTTTTACTACTTACACAATTTTAAGTATAAATTTTATTTTAAGTATAAAACATTATTTACAATACACAGCGTGGTTTTTAATCATATTTTTAGGGGGGGCAACCCTCAGATGGGGGGGTCTTGTCCCCCCGACCCCCCCGGGATTTCCGCCTATGGCCATCAGGACATGCACTGTAATCAGATGTAATTATATTGAAAATATTAGATTCATACATCAGTCCCACCAGGATTTTACAGGACTTTTTTTTTATGATTTTTGCCACCCAAAGTGACTGAATTTGTTGCTGTCAAAATTGTGTACACCATATTTGTGTTGTTTTGCAGTGAAAACCCATCTATAATCATGATGGACTTATGTATTTAGTGAGAGTGAGATACATAATTACTGAAACTGTGGTGACACCAGCATAGAAATACTTATAATTATATGTGCTACACAGTAGCTTGTGAAATCAAGCATTATGAGGACTAATATACATTATATTCATTATTGTAAATACTTTTTTAATAGTAGCTCAGCATTAAACCTCTAGAAAGGGATCTTCATAAACATAAACATAAACAAGGAAGTGAACAGGCTGGAAAGACAATAAGCTAGCGTAGGCCACAAATCAATAATTTAGAAAAATCAATGGAAAATATGTAACATTACCCACTCTGTCGCTCATTTTTGTAACTTTTATTTCCTTTTAAACATTTGTATAGAAACCTGATGATGCCATGAATCAATGATTTCAAAAAATCACTTGAAAATATGAAATATTGGAACTTTTTATTTCCTTTAAAACACTTGTGTATAAACCTGAGTGTGGTTAAGTCCCAGTGCTCCGTACGGTCATTCCACCCCTGCTCACTTTGCGAAGGCATTCACTGCAATACAGCAACAGGACAGTTGAGCATGTTTTGGTTTATTTGTTTAGGCTCTGAATTATGGATTTTAATGAGCTAACTTCCTCTTTTTTTTTTACTGGAAAATTGCCATAAATAATGCACTAAATTCATCAATTGCAAAATCCTGGAGGGACTGTTGCACAAAAAATTGTGTATGTTGGTGTGTAGTAACTTATTACAACAGTAACTTATTGCCTTCTTCATCCTACAGGCAATCTCTCTTCCTGTGGTTGTAATTGTACATGGTAGTCAGGAAATCAATGCTATGGCGACCGTCATATGGGACTGTGCCTTTTCTGAACCTGTGAGTAACATCACACGTCTTTTTCCTGTTGACGACCATTTTCAGTGTTTTATAAACAAATTGACAATGTATGCTCTGTGTTGTGATGATTTCAGAACAGGATACCGTTCATCGTTTCGGAGCGTGTTCCCTGGAAGCAGATGTGTGAAGCTCTTAGCAGTAAGTTCATGTCTGAAGTGCAGACGCAGCGGTGCTTGGACAGATACAACCTTCACTTTCTCGCCCAGAAGATCTTTGACCAACCAGACATCTCTGAAGATTTCAGCAATATGCCAGTGTCCTGGGCTCAGTTCAATAAGGTACCACTAACATGCATTTGTTGCGCATTAATATACAATATTATGAGCATGTGTTGTCTAAATGCTGACTAGTAGCATACTAAAACATTTACATACTGTTGTGTTTTTAAATTCATTGCAATGTATCGAATTTCTCCATGTCTCTAGACCCCTAAAAATATGTTTCTAGAGACCCTAACGTAACTTCCGTAACATTCACAGAAGTTTTGACTGGCGAAATGGTGTTGATGATTATTTCTGTGACTGTTTTATCACAGGAAGTTCTGCCTGGTCGAAACTTCACCTTCTGGCAGTGGTTTGAAGGGGTGATGGATCTTACAAAGAAATGCCTGAGAGACTATTGGAGTGAAGGGTACAGTTACAGTTCCTCAGTTTGTTTTTCACTTCATAGAGAACTACAAAAGACTAGAAAAGTAAATAAATGAAGAGAACTAGATATCTGCCTCTCATTGCCTCCGCAGACTGATCTTTGGCTTCATTGGAAAACAGCATCTCCATGTGATCCTGCAAAACAAACCCAACGGCACCTTTCTTTTGCGCTTTAGTGACTCAGAGATTGGTGGCATCACCATCGCCTATGTGGGTCCCAGTGATAGTAAGTCTCAAATATTTATACTACTGTACATGATGCACTATTGTTCAAAAGTTTGGAATTGGGAAGTTGTATGTTTTTGCAAGTCTATTTATTAGTAGTAATAATGTGAAATATTACACTCGGACCAGTTGCTATTTCCGATTCATTGCAACTTTAAAATAACTGTTTCTATTTTAATATATTTTAAAATGTAATTTATTGTTGTGATGGCAAAACTGAATTTTCTGCAGCCATTACTCCAGTCTTTAGTGTCACACAATCCTTCAGAAATCATTCTAAAGCCCGGTACACACCAAGCCGACGAACTAGTGGCGACGAAAGCAGACTGCGGGGTCGGCTCACGTCGGCAGCATCTGGGTCCAAAGTTGCCCTGACACACCAAGCCGACGCTGGACACCCGACGGCCAAGTAGCACGTCCGTTCTGCGCCTTTCTCGTGCACTGGTTCGCCAGCTGATCAGCCAATCAGAATGATCAGATGGCCCGACTGACCGACGAACTCCGACGCCGATTCAACATGTTGAATCGACCAAAAAAAGTACCAACTTCAGCCGACAACGCAGAACACACTGAGAAAACTTGAACAAAAACTGCCTGACGTCCGACCGTCGGTTTGGTGTGTACCAGGCTTAAGCTGATTTACTGCTCAAGAAACATTTCTGAAAATAGTTGTGTTGTGTAATATTTTTGTGGAAACCGTGATATATTTTTTTCAGGATTCTTTGATGAAAGTTCTAAAAAAGAACATTTAACAGAGTTTTTTAACAGTGTAAAGATACTGTCACTTTTGATGAATTTAATGTGTCCTTGCTGAATAAAAGTATTAATTTCATTAAAAAAAATCTTACTGACTCCCAAAATTTGAAATGGTGGTGTATACAGTTTTGTCTTTATGTATCTTAAACATTTATGAACAAAGAAAGTTAATTTTAATGGGGTCATGACATGGATTTTTTTTTATTATTTTAATATGTTCCTTAAAGTTTACCTATAATGTTAATAAAGATTTTTTTAAAGCAAAATATGTGGGAAAATGATTATTTTCAACCCTCATTCTGACCCTCTGTCTAAAACAACGTTTTAAGGGGATGAATCTTTTAAGGCTTGTTAGTAATCGGCCACTGTTATGATTGGCTAACCATTGCATAGGAAACAGTATTAACACCCCCTCACTATTGCATGTTTTGAGTGTTTTGACAACATAATCAAAATGAAATGGTCATTTTCAGACGAAGCATTATGAAATCATTTACTTGCAGTTTGTGAGACAGCTGCAGTCAGATCTAGTACTGCTTCATCTTTCAACAAATATTTCTTTATGAACTCTCCATGACAGTGTGCCTCGTTTATAAAACAAAATGCTCCGATCAATCTGACACTATCCGGGATGCAATTAAAAATAAACTATCCACTTGTTCCTTATGCTGGGATCATTCTGATATCTGTACAAAGATGTGAACGAGCGATTTAAACCAAATGCCTCAAAGCGAGCGTTCTTTTGCTCCATTTGTCTTATTGATGACTGACTCAAGCACGTGGACTGTGTCAGAAAGCGAACACACATCTGTATACTGTATTCAGCAGACAAGATAGCAGCAGTGATTGTAATTTCTATTTGCTTTTGATGCATCATGTGTCAGCCGTTAAGCGACTGAACTCCAGTTGGCGGGGCCTATTGTAAAAAGATGGCTATTCATCGATGTCGTGCTCTGGAGGCAGTGTTTATGCAAATTATTGTGCTCGAGTGATGTCATTCGGCACCTCATCTCCACACAAGTCATTTTTGAAGCTTGATTAAATAAATGCTTTGTTTATAATGACGAGGACATTTTAAGCTATGAAACTCGCAGGATGTTTTAATGGTACAAAGATCTCTTATATGCCAAAAGATCAAAAGGCAAATTTGATTTCTCATGTCATGACCCTTTTAAAGAGCTTTTGGAGTAAGGAAAAGGTTTCTCTTACCTTAAGTTTATGTATTATTATTATTATTATTATTATTATTATTATTATTATTATACCCAGATGTATATATGTACATGTAATATAGATCAGCAAGACTGATTTAAATGTATTGATCCATTGAGGATTTGCAGTAAAATGTTTGCTGTGTCACTCTTTTCTTCTGCTCAGACGGAGGCAGGAAAATTCAGAATATCCAACCCTTCACCAAGAAGGATCTGGACTCAGCTGGCCTTGGCGACCGCATACGGGACATTAACTGCATCACTCACGTGTATCCAGACTTACCAAAGAATGAAGTATTTAAGAAATTCTTTACAGGTGTGTAACCAGATCTTTTAAAGACAGTGTCTGTATGCTGAGGTTTCACTAAGGGTTTAAAAAAATCAGTATATTTTAATATAAATATATAAAAAATAAGATGTATTTTGTGCTAAATATAAGAGAAACATTTATAAAAAATGATTCATCTGTTTTCTTGTGTCTTGAAACAGTGCCTTCTCCCCCTAATCCTGATGGATACCTGCCATTCAAACTAACAACAGTGGTCAACCCGTAAGTGCAATTATTTAGCTGTAAATTTATATCACTTTTCAAGATGTCATCAAATTTACCCTGAGGTACTGATAAAGAAACCTTGAAGATATTATAAACTGAAGCACAATTTTATAAACAGAGCCGTTATGTTAAAACAACTCCGAGAACTGTTTCTACATAAAGTATGACAGGAATATTAATTCAACTCTTTTAACGGTTACTGTAATAGGCATTGGCAATGTCTGTCACATAATTGTACTTTTTCTTTTGATGTTCAGAGGGGACCAGTGTTCCTCCACCGCCAGCATACCACCTGACACTCCTATGGATATGTACAGGCAATCTATGAAAAATGTCTTTGGGTCAAACATGTATGTATTAATCATTGTTTAAGCCACAGATATACACACTGTCACAGTATTTTACAAGTCTTTATTATGTGGTATATAAAACACGTCTTTTCCCCCCACAGGAATCAGGGCATGTTCTCCCCGTAAGTATAATTATACTTTGGCTTTGTTAAAGTTCATTCACATTCACATCTATCTGCTCATATGAAAAAAGTAGGACAGAGTCATCGTTGGCTTTTGAGGCAACATCCTAACCAAATTAGAGTTTCTTGAAACACTGGTAATTGGCACATTAAGTACAATAGACAATCTTCTACAGTCGACACTAGTCGTTGATTGTAGTAAAGTCAGACATTAGCACATGTCGCTAAGATAACATTGCAATATTCCAAGCCCCAAAAAATGTTGAGTGAAATAGTCCAGGATTTTTTTTATGCTTTTGAAAAAAAAAAAAAATACAGTTAAATCAGTAATATTATGAAATGTTGTTACAATTTATAATAGCTGTTTAATCATTACAATTTTAGGTACAATTATTTTGATACATGTTCAAATAGAATTTATTCCTGTGATGGCAAAGCTGAATTTTTAGCATCATTATTCCAGTCTTTAGTGTCACATGATCCTTCAGAAATCATTCTAATATGCTGATTTGCTGCTCAAATAATATTTTTGAAAACTGCTTAATAGTTTTGTGGGTTTTAGGATTTTTTAGGATTCTTTGATGAATAGAAAGTTGAAAAATTACTGTCTTTACTGTTGATCAATTTAATGCATCCTTGCTGAATAAAAGTATTAATTTCTTAACAAAAAAAAAAAATCTTACTGACCCAAAACTTTTTAATGTCTTTTTATAATACACATTTTTCTTGGCTCTGTCTGCCATCTTGAATGATAGTTTTCACTGAGCCTGTGCAGTGCATCAGGGAAGTGGCTTAACCACTGAGGGCACATGTGATAACATAGTTTGTGTGAGCTATCTAGGTAGGCAGCTCACGATAATTTAGTATAAAGCAATAGCACCCAAGTAAATAACTGTTTAACCACTGACTGTTGTGATTCTGTTGCCCTATCCTAGACTTCCTCAGTCTACACCCCCATATATGCCAGAGCAAATACCTGGTCAAGGACCACTCTACCAATCACCCATGTGAGTCATAGCCACAGTAAGGTTTCCTGTAGATTCTTAGTGTATATTTCATGCATCAACGTCACTTTCTGCTGACACACTCGCACATCTGTTCTTTAATACCATTCTCAACTTTGTTTATTCTTTAACAGGCCACAAGCTCCCTCAAGTGAAGAAATAGACATGGAAGCACTGGAGGGAATTTTGTCATCAATTTGTCAAAATACTAACAAAGATCTTCAATAGAGGTACAGACCCTCCTTTCTTGGTTGGACAAAGGCTATTGGATGGCTTGGTGCTCTAAGGACATCCAGCACAACTCGCACGTCCCAAAGGACACATTACCCATTTGTTCCCAAAACAAGTGTATCTGTAGGAATGCACTTTTCTTAAATTCATTTCCATGAATCATTGGGCGGTGGGTGTTTTTATCACATGGAGTGCAACTCATCGTCACACTCGCTTTCTCCTGTATAAACACACTAAACATGCAGTTTAAAGGAACAGTGTGTTTCACTTAATAATCATAGTGAATGTTTGCTAGCAACTTTTAAATGAAATTTCTATGAGAAGCAGGTGAACCGCTGGCAAAAAGAGTCTTGTTTAGCACGCAGTACATAAACTCACAAGTCGTTCCCTGTTTCGGTCTTATGACTGCTCTTGAAAGTAGCATTATAACTGACAAGTGAAACAGGAAATTATTTGCTATCAGGTGGTTTTATCAAGAGAGACCAAATAGATTTAACATAATAGACATTTTTGTCTGCCAGAAGATTTTTTCCTTTAAATTTGATGCAGAGAAACATTCCTGGGACCAGAGCAGATTAGCGATATTTTACTCTCAATGTCCTGAATAAAATGTATTGTCTGCAAATGCAGACAATGATTTGGTGAGGTGTGCAAAGAAATGATAGGTTTTATTAAACTCTATGCAAATATGTTTTGTGCCATATTCCATATAGACAGTTTTTTATTTGGTTGTTTGATTTGCATGACTTGTGTGATTGCATATTCAATATTCAGTATTCATCTACAGTCTACAATCAGGTTTGGCCAGTAAAGCTAAAAGTAAAGTTTTTTAAAATTACATATCACTAGCGAGTTTTGCTTTACTCTGTCATGTATCATTTGTTCCTCCAGCTGCACAAAATGAGCTCAGTTTTGTCACTGCAGGCCTGCAAACCTCTCTTTACGTCATTGATGGGTATAAATCATGTAAAATACATATCATGTGCACAAAATAACAGTAAGGTTTTATGTCAGATGTAGACATAATACTGTCTCTGCATACTCTACAGTGTTCTGCGTGCACCTTTTCTATATTAAGTGCTACGTTCTTAAAATAGAAATGTAATAAACAGTTTCTCTTCCATAAACTGTGATTTTTGCCGTCTTGTAAAATATAAAGCTTTCAACTTAGTGCTTTGAAAATGAAAATATATCAAATGGGATGTTTTTCAAAGGTGCCATCAGTAACTGTCTGTATGTATTTAGTATAGAAGGTGAGTACCACACAGTTTTGTTTCTGTTGTCTATTCAGATGTTCTTTCTGTAGCACTAACTGATGAATGTGCTAGATATGCCCCTGCCTGATCGATACCCGGAAATCTCATCATATTGTTGTTACCGGCCACAGAGGAGCACTTATATACATATAGCACTTATGCATTTGTCTATGAAAAATGTAAAAGTTGCCATTTTTCTTTTTTAATACATGTGACCAAATTTGTAAATCAGGTATATAAGATTTTTTTAAAGAAATGTTCATATTTCAATGTTTTAAATCTGATAAATAAAGTCATAATCCATTTATGACAGATTCTCTTGCCTGAGTATTAAATAGTTAAGGATTCGTCCAGAATATATGATTCTCTCACATTTCATTAGATTAAAAATAGTAATATGACAATTAACAAATGTAAGTGTTGATTTAGAGATGATAAAAAATGCCAATTAATGATATTTAAGCACTGTGGCATTATTTCACACTCCAAAGTCTTCATCGAACTACCAAATAAGAGACATTCACTAACTTGAAATGATTATACTCAGCTAGGTTTAACAGTCATTTGAAATTAAAAAAGCAAATCTTAACATTTTACACAAGACTTTGAGCACAAATGATGTCTAATTTTCACGTAAACATTGACTTTTATATGTAGAAAGTCAGTTTAATTAAATGGCTTCAAAAAGAGTTTGCTTACGGAGCGCAATGGTGAGGTTTGAAGATCTTTCATGTGACTCTGGTCTCCCTTCAGTCAGATCTTGGATAAGAAGACACTAGTGGAAAGAGTGCAGAGAGGCAAAGGTTGGATGTAGCGATCGCCTTTTCATTCCAGAAGATCCAAATGCTACAAGAACATAAATGAGCATTTAAATCCAGACATCCCAGTCACTCAGCAATCATCTAATCCAAGGGAAAGAGTTGATTGAATATTTTTCACAAATCCCTCTTCAACCGTGAAAAACAGGAATAGTCGTATCATAATGCATCCATGATGTTTGGAACCAGTTCTGCTCATATTAGTGAGGTTTAAAATTTCTTTTACAATGAATTACACATATATTCTCTTGCCTGAGACAAAATATCATTGATTTTGTCTAGTAGCTATTTACACACAAAATAATGCCAACCCCCATAATCTAAACAGGACATCTATGCATGCAGACCTATGGCAGAAAATGTTCAATGAAAATGCCTGAAACTGTATGAATCAGTTTAAATATACTCCATAATACTTTTGGAAGTACTAAACTCAAGTTTTGAAAATGACACGACAGGAAGAAAATGAAGTGCTTCTATCAGGTAAAAGCTAAAAGTTAGGGTATAACAATAGACTAGTGTTTTGTGTGTTTATTATTTTATATGAATGATGGTGTGATTGTGCTTCTTTTAAAGAAACACATGCTGGGCCATTAGGCCACAGTTTAACAATACAACAGTTTGAAGCAGACTCAAAGAGGGATCCAAATTCCCAAAGGATTTATAAAGCTTTTAGTCCTGAATGAACATTCACCTAAACCAAGGTTCAAAGGAGTTTCCTTCATTTTTGGAGATAGAAAAAAGAACATTGCATGAATACAAACACATGGCGAATGGTGGAAATGGAAGAGCCAAACTGGAAACTCTCGGAAAACACACACACCACGCACAACTGAATAATGTCGACTGTAAGTAGAATGTAAAGAAATCGGTTGCAAAATGCTAATAATATAGTACATGTGTCACATCTCTGAAAAATCAAAGAAAAAATAAACTGAAATGAATGTGTGAGATTTAAACCCTGTGAAACTGGAAAGCATGCAGAAGTCCACTTCTAGTGTATTTCACTCTTAGTAGACTAGAAACGACAGAGGTGCCCCTGAGCGGCGTTAGCCACCTGATCTCGCTCCCTATACCTGAGGTGGTACAGAGCGCAGTCCTCAACAGGAAGTCCTCTTCTTACCCTCATTCATAGTCCTTGGGAAGGGGTTATAGTGTCTCGATTGCCTTTGGAAGTGTGTGTGAGTCTCCCTACAGCAAACTCGTTTGGTATGTAAGAGGTGTGTGAGGATGAGGTGTGAGAAATGATCGTACGTATGCATGTGTCGCGTCAGGGATCCAAAGTTGCCTGGCAGTGTTTATAAGGCTTGTGTTTTGAGCTCAATCGGCTCCCCTCGGGTCTCCTGCTGGGCTTCAGCCTCGGGAGGTCGGTTGCCCTTGAGGATAGCCAGTCTATCGGACAGGCCTCGCATCCGGGGAAAGAGCATGAAGTCGTAGAGCAGAGCGCCTATAGCACTGCCGATCATAGGGCCCACCCAGTACACCTACCGGAAAGTGAGAGAGAACAGATAGAAAATTGTTACATCTATGAATTAGTTAGCAAAATGCTCCATCATCTGAATACAATGGAAATGTGCCTCACCCAATGATTAATAAAGTTCCTAAAAAGCACAGCAGGGGCAAAAGACCTGGCAGGGTTCATTCCAGCTCCAGTGTAATACATCTGCAAAGAGATTCATGTCAAGTCAAGTCTAGTCAAGTCAAATTTATTTGTATAGCACTTTTCACAATACACATTGTTTCAAAGCAGCTTAGCAGATTAGAGCTGGTCGATAATGTAGTTTACTTTTTGCAATGGTACAAGAAATCAAGCAGTTGAGGTGTGCTATATAATATATTTCACAATACTGTATATATACAGATAAAGTTGGTCACACACAAAAGGAGATATTTTGAAGAATGTTCAGCCATTTTTGTCCATACAATAGAAGTAACACTGGACCCCATTGACTTTAATTGTATGCACAAAAAAAGATAATATTTAATATCTCGTTTGTGTTACACAATAAAGAACGTCAGGTTTATAATAACATGGTAAATAAATGATGAAATTCCATTTTTAGGTGAACTATATATTTAAAACGGCTAGTTACTTAAATAATGTTTGGTCTAGTGTTTGTTCCACATGTTAGGAAAGTACTTTTTCTACGTAGTTTATTTCATATGAAGAACTTCTGTAGCAGTGTTTATTTGCAGGAGTTTTTGTTGACATTTTAGTGCTGTTTTGCATCGTAAAATCTGGGCTGTCAGGACAAACCAAGAGAACCACTGATTTTAAGACTGAATCTCAGTCCTTGTGAATGCAGTCTTACCCCCAGCAGATGGCCCACAAGCACTGAGAAGCCAATTGACAGGGCAGCAGACCCCAGCCGTCCATTTCGCCTCTCATCCGTCACAGCGAAGACCACAACCACGAGTTGCAGAGTCAGGAATATCTCTATAGTGGTGGCCATTCCCAGACTGATGCCTGGCTGAAGCTGAAAGCATATATACACATACACTTTACTAACGACAGTAAAAATAGTTATCTAAATACATTTATTGTCCACTATTTTATTTATGGGAAATAGCCTTCCTTTAACAGGTCTTCTGATGATGTTTTGACATCTCTATGGTTTCAAACATTGATCGATGCATCACTAGTAAACAAGCTATTATTTCAACTAATGAGCTCACTAAAACAAATACACCCTCTTACCGTGTTCAGGCCAAGATTGCCTCTCATATTGCTTGGCGTGACCCCATACAGCACAGCGGCTCCAGCTAGAGCTCCCAAGCACTGAGCACAGATGTAGAAGAACGCACGAAACAGGGACATCTGGGAGCCAATCAGGTAGGCGAACGTGACAGCCGGGTTGATGTGGCCACCGCTGATGTGACCGATGGACTGGATGAGTGTGGCAGCTGCCAGACCGAAGCAGAAGGCAACTTGGAGCACGTTGTGTGGTCCGGTCGTCCAACGCAGAGCTGATCCCAGCCCGAAAAACACAAAGAACATGGTGCCATAGAACTCGGCAAACACAGCCCGCCAAAAAGACATGGACCGGAACTCCCACATGGCTGCGATAACTCAGAGGCGATGCCAAAAAATGGAGGGATATGAGAGTGAGAGGGAGAAGAACCTCCAAAAGAACCAAAAAGAGCTTCTTGGATGTGTTCCCTTTGATTTTTTGTGGATGGACACAAAAAACAAAGGCGTAGAAATTATGGAAAACCAAGCATAAATGCTTCTAAAACCTACAGAGTTTGCGTCAAGAGCAGCCCTTCTTCTTCACAAGTCTGAAATCATCTGTCCTGCTGATTTCTAACCTGTGGTTTTTGTCATAAAACCTTAAGTGTGACTCTGGCAGGTGATGTCTGCATCTATGTGAAAGTTCTAGCGGATGTTCAATAGAAGAACACGGATAGACAAATGATGAGCATGTCCTGCAGACATTCGACCTCTCTGATGGGAAAGCGAGAGGCCAGAGGGGTATTTATAACGACTCTGACCCTCAGTGACACTATAATCCTTTGGCAGAATTGTGGGAGGGGGCTGCAGACAATACAACAAATCAAATTAAAAAAATTCTTAACCCTTTTCAGTCCTGCTTTTCCTTTTAGCTTATGGTTGTCAAACTAAAGCTTAAAATACTGTCTGCAAATTTGCAATTGAGTGGTGTTAAAATGTATGTAACTGAATGAAATGTAACTTTTAGAGTTTTTATAATCATAAAACTGTCTTTAACTAAAAACAAAAATATCTGGTCTCAAACTATAGGAGAAAGGTCATAAAAGAGACAAAAGGGGAAATAGGACATTAATCAGACGTGGGAACATGATGACATTTCAAAGAAAAGCCCCAGAGGACAACTGTCCCATCCCAGCTCACGATAGGCAACAGTGTTTAGGAACTGCCTCTTCTCTAGCCCCGGCTACAACACCAGGGCCCCTAAAAGGGTCTAGTGGCCTTCACAGTGTGGATTAAGTGCTGACACAAAGAAACAATACCTCTCATACAACAGAAGGAGGCCTCACACGGATGTAACGTATCATAACTGACACCCCACATGCACAGGCCAGAAAATATATGGGTCTTTTAGTAAAAACATTAAAAAAAAATCTATAATAAATGAATTAAAAGAAATATGATATATGTGTGTGCATTCAAATGCATTAATGTAAATAATAGAATAGAATAGAATAGTAGGCAGATGCTTTTATCCAAAACAAAATACTTTTAATTTAAAACATAGAATGCAAAGTGTTAATTGTTATTATTATTATTATTATTATTATCATCATCATTATTGTTATTATATTTTTATAATTATATATTTTTGTATATAAATACTACATATTTATAATTATTACTAAATATATAGATTATATTTAATCTATTATATACAGTGGTCAATATTTGAAGTGGATTGTCCTAAGTTGTCCTAAAACAAGAAAGCATTTTACATTTACATTTAGCAGATGCTTTTATCCAAAAAGACTTACAAATGAGGACAATGGAAGCAATCAAAATCTACAAAAGAGCAATGATATGCAAGTGCTGTAACAAGTATCAGTTAGCATAATGCAGTACACGTAGCATGATTTTTTTTTAAATTATATAACAAATAAAAAGAAAACAGAATAGAAAAAAAATAGAGCAAGCTAGTGTTTGAGCCTTTTTTGCTTTTGTTAATTGTATAATAAATAAAAAGAAAACAAATAGATAGAATACAAAAAGATTAGAAAAGCTAATGTTAGGTTGTTTTTTTGTTTTTTTTTAAAGAAAACAAGCAGTTAGTAAATGAATTGAGTGCAAGTCTAAAAGGGACAAGTTTTGGTTTTAGGTTTAAAAACAACTTTGATGAAAGGTTTTGATCCACTTCAAATGTTGACTAGTGTATATAAACACATATGCACAATGCATAAATATAATATAATATAATATAATATAATATAATATAATATAATATAATATAATATAATATAATATAATATAATAAACATCTGCCAAATGCATAAATGTAGAAAAATAGAATAGAATAGAATAGAATAGAATAGAACAGAATATAATAGAATAGAAATAAAATAGAATATAATTGGTGTAATATAATATTTACAGTGCTGTCAATCAGTTGTTTGGATTTTGATATGTTAGATAGGTTAGTTACAATATTGTGTACACATTGTGCAGCTATATCACTTTGCTTGTGGTCTGTAATATTTGTGTTATCATCAACAAATATCATCAGCATCCCACACAAATCACATTATATGAAATCCATTTTCACTGTAATTGCATGAAAGAGTGACTTTTCCACAGCACACAATGAGGCTTTGCCGTAGCACCCCCTTCCCTGGTCAGGACAGAGCCAGTTGGTTCTGTGCAGAACTGATTAGGCAGAGTTTTACATTGTGTGTGCTGGGAGGACTGCTGGCCTGAGGCCCAATAAAGCTCTGGAAAATCCATGTTTGGAGGCGATAGTGGGGTGGGGGCAACACTGAGCCTCTTCTCTGGGCAATCACGGTGAGCTATAGACTAGTGAAAGGATACTGCTTCGCTTGTGTTTTTTGCTCTTTCATTTGGGATGAACCAAAATGCTGGCAGCAACAGTTTCTGTTGCCTTCTTTGATTACAATTTTTATGGTGCGGTTTGGCCATTGTCTCAAATGATAGGAGCTTTTATATGCAATTAGTACTACGGCATAAGAGGTCCTTTGCAAAATAGCAGCGTGATAACTACTCTGAAGGAGAAGACATGGAAAACACACTCTAACTTTGTTTAGTCAAGAATTTTAGGTGTGAATTTCAAACAAGTGTTAACTCGTTCTATACTAATTTTAGGCATAAAAACAATCTCAGACAATAACAACATTGAATTGCAAGTCTTTCAGTAACAATCTTTTCAGCAATCATTCTTCACCCTAAATAAGGTCATTTAAGGTGAAGTACCTCCTACATAAACTAGGTATCAAATATCTGTCTTTGCCTCTCTCCAGTTTCATTTTGGCACGATAACCGACCAGGCCAGATGCATTTGCTTTGGAAGCAAGTGTTTCTAGTTGAGTTACGAGTCATGGTAACTCTGCAAGGCCGGCTCAGAGTAACCAACTTTGTGTACGTCCATTGTGGGCAGGATTACTCCACACCACTGCCTGCTCATGTCTCCATAAGCCGCCTTTTGTCGCACAGGAGAGATAGCTTAAAACCGCTTGCGCGAGGATTTTTCTATTACCTCTAGCACAGACTGCTGACACCAACACAACCCTCACCGACCTCCCATACCGCCACTGTCTTAAACAAAATGCTAGCTCAGGGAACTCAACCCCCTAAAATATACCAGGCCTCACATGTCAACTGTTGATCAAAACATACAGTCTTTCCAAATACTATTCATTCATCCTTATGACTCCACCTGCTGTATTAAGTAGCCGTATCATCGAAACACCTGGTTTATTGGTGCTTTTCGGAGCTCCCAAGATAATCATATCCTCAGAAAAACAATAAATCTGGTTTAAAAAAAAGGGCAGTTCTCTGAGGAACTTACTAAACTTTTTGAGGGGCCCCTTGTTCTGGACTTTAGTCTGCTCAGTGGAACCCTTACCTTTCTGTATTAGAATTGTCCAATCAGAACCCAGACCTCAAACCATCAGGATGATCTAGATCAGTGGACTCCTCACACCTAAAGTAGCTGAGCAAAATGAGTACATTTGGTGATGAAAAAGTACTTTTTTCATATTGAATATGTAGTGAATGTTTAATAGTGAATGTTTTCAATATGAGCAAAACCTTAAAGAACTCTATGGGGTGAAATGTGACACATGGGTTTTGTACAGTCTAGTTAAACCATGTTAACCACAATTTAGCCATGGTTTTGCTACACTAACCATAGTGTAATTAGTGCAACTATTTGTTGTAAAATTGTGGTTATACAAATGGTAGTCAACACGCCAAAAAAACATGGTTACTACACTTTTACATTATAAAACCACGGCATTTTTCGTAAGGAATAGTTCTAGCAGTTTGAAAAGTGATATTTTCAACTGCACAAACCTTAAGTTAGCATATAAATTATTGTGCTGAAGCTAGTACTCTTTCCAAAAATGCATTTAACTGACTTTCAGCTTTTAAATAGATGTTGTCCCGTCGAATCTGGTATCACTTCTCGAAACCTCAAAGAGCAAATTCATTCTTGCCAGGCATGTTTAGCAGAAATGGAGCTACAGCGTCATCTTGTGGCGGCAGGACTGTTGTTCTCTTTAAATGAGAAAGGACAAAATGTTCCGGAATTTCTGCAGCCTGTGTTTTAGGTATGCACCGACAGATGCTGTCCTGTCATCCATTTGATAAATCTATATTTCATAATGCAATATCAGTTTTAACAGTTTCAACACGATAAATCTCATATCTAGAATTGGGTTAATTGTACATGCTTTATGTGAAATTGTAAGTAAAAACATTATAACGTAAAATAGAAAAGCTGGGTAAGACTTTTTAATTTTAATTAAATTTTAACCAAGAGTAGAAAGGGTTAACATTCAAAAAAAGAAAATAAACAACAAATCTGCTTCCAATAATTTAATATAAACAATGAAATAACACACTACTGCAAATGATCCTTGATCCTAGATGTGCAAATAAAGGACAAAGAATTCAAAGTGTTGTTTAGAGACAGTTTATTAGAAATATGTAGACAAAAACCTCACTGCGTTTAACAAACTGAAATTTATAAACCTGAATTGACAGGTTACAACATTGTTTTCATCTTTTAGTCACACCTGCGCTGATAGAGTGCAAACACAAATTGGTCATCTATTGATAAGTTACCCTTTGTTCTGTACAGCGGTGAGGCATATGCTTTTACATAATATGGAAGAAACCAGTGTACAATTGCCTGCTACACATCTAAGTGTGATACAAAACAACAAATACTAACTGCCAACCTGAAATCATTTCATAAAGCAGCGTGTACAGACAGGACTATGTACTTTGAACATGTTGGATTAACACATAAACCTATCTGAGGGGCAAAACTGCAGCTAAAACACATAAAACAGGGGTTTATCAATGAATCAGTGCAAGGGCTTTGAATATGCCATTCTGATTTCAAATGCAGCACTAGTGAAAATCAAATGTCTCGGCTGGCATTTGCAATGAAGCAGCATGTGCCAATGCTTCCTTCGCTCACACACAAGGAAATCGGAACCTCAACACAAACAAAAGAATAGAATTAAATAAAATTTACAGTTTGAATGAGAGGGAGAAGGCAGAATATGTCGATAAAGTCATTCGTGTCCTTTTTCCATTACTACAAATTACAATGTATACATTACATGATGCAATAACCCCACTGACATTGAGTAAAAAGCCCAAGACTGTAAAAGCCATTGAGTAAACTGACCATAAATGGTGTCCACAATACATCATTGAGAGCTCGTAATTGTCCATGCAGAACAGAAAAGTAAATAGTGTATTGTTGAGGGGCTGACGTTGCCATCAACACAAAAGTAAAAATTCATCCCTTGTGACTTTCTGCAGAAAGACCTTGAAAAACAGTTTCAAAAACGATGCAGTTTTTAAAAGGCTACCAACTCAAACTTAGTCTCTCTCTTCATTTAAGTGTTAAGTGAAAATTCTTGCTTTCTTCTGCATGACGGTTTGCTCTTCCTTTACTCAAGGTCTGGCATTTCTGGGGAAAAAAGTTAATAGTAAATAAATGAATGAATAAATAAAATGTTTTACATTTATTTTTTTAAAAACAAATGGGTCAAGGTTTTTTTTTTTTTTTAAAGAACACTGTTCATTAATACTATATAAAGTTATAACAGCTAACATATATGTGACCCGTGCTGACAAAATGAGTCAGAATGCTCACGGACTAATTTTGAGCTACAGGCAAAAGAAGTGAAAAATGTCAGTTTTGGTCGAATTTGAGGTTTTCAAAAAAAAAAAAAAAGTTCATTAAGCCCTCTTCTAGCGATCCCAATGCTCCAAATAGTAATTAAACATCTAAAATCATCTTTATTTGTACGTTTTCTGAGAGGAGTACCTTTTCTCTGCTCACTTCTGGATGACTGCTACTGCTTCTCAACACAAGCTGCAAGTCTATTGTTGCAAAGCGCAGCATTCCAGCTTTGTGAATATTCATATCGTATTCTCGATGACATGAGTCCAAACCAGTGAAATATTATTTTTAAACCCATGCTTATGAAAACAAAAGATCGCGCTGACTGACATTTGCAAAGCGCGTGCATAAAGCGCGATCTCCCTTATAAAGTACATTATTGCGAAATATGTATTGGCGAGATTCACACAATCATAATCTGTTATGTCGTACATGAACGTTTAGTTAATGGTTGGGGGAAAATCTGATGTGTAACATTATATTTGATCCATGCATAACAGTAGGTTTTAAACTAGATCTGTCTCAATGTTAATCATACATTAAAAGAAAAGGAATCATTCGCTGCTCTTGATTAAATACTGTTTATTTGCATCTTTGTTCTTATTTTTAATAAAGATTAAATAAAAATAGCTATATTGTGATTAATAATATAGTAATTATTATTAAGAAAAGAATTAGAGGAAAATATGCAATGTTGCTTGGTGATTCTGCTTTGGAATCTTTAACTCAATTTTTCTCGAAATCAGATCTGCTGCCTCTATTGCCTTCAAACAGCTGTAGCTCAGTCATTTTTTGTCCGATTCCAACAAATCATATATCATTTTGAATGTATTTTAATGGAGAATGTGAAAATAAAACTTATTTTTGAACATTTGTGCATTCCGACTCATTTTGCCAGCACGGGTCACATATATTGATCATATGTATTGATTTTCAAAATAACACAATGAACAAACAAGAGGAGGAGAGAATTTAAGAAAACGTACTTTCATCATCACTATCTGCAGACTCCTCCTGGAATGAGACAAAAAAAAAAAAAATAAAATGAAAAAAAAAAAAAATTTAGCATAGAATTTATTAGTCTATTATAAATAACTAATGAACTAATAAAACATTTAGTTAAATAATAGGATGCCTAATGAACTGATAAGTATAATTAAAAGAACTATATTCTTCTGGCCAATTTAACAACATTATGGCTTGAATAATTCTCACATCATCTGCACCATCCACATCTGGCAGGTCATCTTCCCCACCCATGTTGTTCATCATCTTCAAGAAAAAATTAAATAAAAACAAAAATGAGTATGATTTCTTTTCCCTTTACAGAATATATATATATATATAAAAATATATATAAATATATAAATAAACACGAACCTCTGAAAAACGGTCAAAACTGGACAATTCTTCATCTGAGTCATCCTCCCAGTCCTTCCAGTTATTGAAGTCAACACTGAGCCAATTAAGCTGCACAAAGAACATTGAGAAACATTAATATGTGATCTTATTACTAAATGAAGTTACATTTTAATAGTTTAATCAGACCAAATACTGACCTTTGTTTTTTCTTTTGTTAACCTTGGCCAAGATTTGCCAGGTTCTGCTTTTCTTAGACAGCAAAACACAGACCTGTCTGTGCGTTTGTGTTTAGACTCCTGCAAAAGAATAACAGAGTTCTGTGTAACACACAATAATACATGAGCCATACAGATTAAGCTCTCACAACCTGAATTAGAACGTAACCCATCAGGTGGTGTACTTACATTTGGGTCAATGGACTCAAATAGTTCTATTTCATTATGGTGTTTCATGTTATCTGTGCCTCCAACACAACTAAAGCAAAAAATACAGCATATAACAATTGCATTAACATTTGCAATGCAGATGAAAACATTTTGACTGAGTATTATTAGGCATAAAATTCTTCAGTAATAAACATATTAAACATTGGTTCATGGCAGTACACTGAATAATATTTGTAATGACAATTTAAAAATGACTGAATTTTGCAGCAGAGTACAAACACACTTTTAACAATGATTAGAATAAAATGTACCTGAAATCAAGCTTTGTTTTTTCAAATTTAACTTGGACATCTTTGCTGTCTTCTATACAGAATTCTATGAAGACAGCCTCCCGTCTGTCATACCACTTGGCAGTTGCTGACTGCCTGCAAAACAAATGGAATTAAAATATTAGAAACATCTGGAATTAAAATATATTTGAAAAAAAAAAAAAAAAAAAAAAAAAAAAAAACATGCAGAACTTCAATAAAAGGTCAAACAAGACTTCAATATTACATTAAAAAAAAAAACATTTAGTTCTAATAGGGTACATGGCAAACTAAGCAACCAGCTTAGTGTATTCGTTAAAAGGCAAACTCCACACTAAAAGTGGAGCTCTAAATTAAGATGTGCGAGCTGGAGGCCTTGGCGGGGGTGGAGCAACAATGACGTTACCGTGGCAACCAGTTTGTATCGATTGGCAGGTTCATGCATGGCCTCTTAGCAATTTACTTACGGCTTCACCACTATAATAATCACAATGGCAGAACCAAGCCCTAGCAATAAGGAAGTGATAAGAGTAATAATTAATATTCAATCTTGTACTGCACTTTAAATGCATGACCACTGGCTAAGGATTGTAGGGATAGGCTAACAGTAGCCACAAGCCCCAACATACTTGACTATTAATATTTGACACACCTCAGACATACACTACCTTCAAAAGTTCAGTAAGATATTAATGTTTTTGAAAGGAGTCTCTTATGCTCACCAAGGCTACATTTATTTGATCAAAAGTACAGTAAAACAGTAATATTGTAAAATATTATTAGTAGTTAAAATAACTTTTCTTTTTTATTATTTTTTAAAATGCAATTTATTCCTGTGATGGCAAAGCTGAATTTTCAGCTTCACTACAGTCCTCAGTTTCACATGATCATACAGAAATCATTCTAATATGCTGATTTGCTTCTTAAGAAACATTTCTTATTATTTGTGTTGGAAAAAAAGCAGTGCTACTTGTGGAACCCGTTATGCATTTTATGCACAATACAAAATTCTAATTATTTGAAACATCTTTTGGAACATTATGTCTTTACAGTCACTTTCTATCAATTTAATGCATCCTTGCGTAATAAAAGGATTAATTAAAAAAAAAAAAATTATTTTTGATCCCAAACTTTTGAATGGTAGTGTATATTTCATGCAAATAAGTGTAAATTAACATAAGGTGAGATAAATAGTGGTTAATTTAATCATACCAATTAACATGTCAAGCTGCTGCAATGCATATGTTGTGTTCAGATTTGCTGTATCACTGGCCATGTTGAAATTCAAATCATCATGATTAATTCCTGCTGCAATTTTAAACCAAGTTACATCAGCAAATTTAAATTGGATTAAGATGGTCTCTCTGCCTAGCCAAGCTTAAACTCAGGTGGTTTATCCTGAAGGCTGGATGGTCACACAGTATGATGAACAGAACACCAAACCCTTTTAAAACCATCCAACATACCAGCCTGATTAGACCTGGACAGCAAATGAAGACTCTTCAGCTGAACAACTGGCCACCCAACTGAGCACCAGCTTGGAAGACTAGCATAACCAGGTTTTAAGACCATCTTAAACCAGCAAACCAATTTAGGCTGGATTAAGCATAGTTTTTTATTTTTTATTTTTTTCAGCAGGGAACACCCTGCATGTCCTGATCTGTATAAGGCTTAATCAAGGTCGTAAATTCTGCTAGTACATTTTATGGTAATGCAGATGAAAGCTTAAATAAAACGAATCATGTAAGTTAATAGTAAACTGAGCGGCAGCTCTGATGTTAGCTGTGCACTGTGTGGAGTAACTACAGGCCTAAACTATCTAGCTGCTAACCAGCTAGCTAAGCTCTGCTGTGGGAACAATGTGCGCTATTTTCAACACCGATTACGATTTTTTTTCTATATAATTTAAAACAGTCTTCCCGAGAATAACTAGTATTCTCCTTAATGTCCATATGTAATAGTCGTATGTGAGAAAATCCCTGTTTCCCTGACAGAGGTTATGAACACACTTGCTAACTAGCTAATAAGTTAGTGCATCCTTATCAATGCCGGCCAAACTCACATGTCGATATCTTCTTTCAGTTTTCACCAAAATCTGCGTTGCCACTCGCGTCCTCTCGCCTGTGGTAGTGTTTGGAAATTGTGCTGTCAGATCAAAACGAATGCATAAAGACGGAAGCTAGCTGTTTATGCGCCTCTCTGATAACCTGCACCGGATCCGCGCGCGTGTGGTGTCTACTCGCTGGCGCCGCGCGCAGTGACGCATCATCTCAACGTTTCTAGCGACTTCTGCTGCGCGCTCCGCGCCATGCGCGCACCCTGAGCAAATGCGTCTCCATAGTAACGCAAACCTCGCTCCGCCTCGACTGTACAGGATGTCATCTGATGCAGGAATCATACGTATTTATAATAATGTGATATGTAATAAACATTTTTCTTGTATTATCTTTTCTTTTCGTTACTTTTCTCTTATCTTGAGTCAAAATTAAACTTTATTGTCAAGTTTCTCAACAATTAGGCTACAATATAGCCAAAGCTTAGTAGCCTACTGAAAATAAATAAGGCGAAGTAAATAAATAAATTAAATAATTGAAGACAAAAGGAAGAATTACTACTACTACTAATAATAATAAATGGCAGTAATATTAAAGTGATAACTGCAAAATATTATTTAATTCAATCAATCAACCAATCTATCTATCTATCTATCTATCTATCTATCTATCTATCTATCTATCTATCTATCTATCTATCTATCTATCTATCGACTTTATGGACATGATGATTTGCATGCAATATTACCAAAGCATCAAAAATTAAAATAAATAAATAAATGTTAACTAATTTAATTTTGTTAATCTATCTATCTATCTATCTATCTATCTATCTATCTATCTATCTATCTATCTATCTATCTATCTCTCTATTTATCTGTCTGTCTGTCTGTCTGACTGTCTGTCTGTCTGACTGTCTGTCTGTCTGTCTGTCTGACTGTCTGTCTGTCTGACTGTCTGTCTGACTGTCTGTCTGTCTGTCTGTCTGTCTGACTGTCTGTCTGTCTGTCTGTCTGTCTGTCTGTCTGACTGTCTGTCTGTCTGACTGTCTGTCTGTCTGTCTGACTGTCTGTCTGTCTGACTGTCTGTCTGACTGTCTGTCTGTCTGTCTGTCTGACTGTCTGACTGTCTGACTGTCTGTCTGTCTGACTGTCTGTCTGTCTGTCTGTCTGTCTGTCTGTCTGTCTGACTGACTATCTATCTATCTATCTATCGACTTTATGGACATGATGATTTGTATACAATATTGCCAAAGCATCAAAAATTAAAATAAATAAATAAATGTTAACTAATTTAATTTTGTTAATCTATCTATCTATCTATCTATCTCTCTATTTATCTGTCTGTCTGTCTGTCTGTCTGACTGTCTGTCTGTCTGACTGTCTGTCTGACTGTCTGTCTGTCTGACTGTCTGTCTGACTGTCTGTCTGACTGTCTGTCTGTCTGTCTGTCTGTCTGACTGTCTGTCTGTCTGTCTGTCTGTCTGACTGTCTGTCTGTCTGTCTGACTGTCTGTCTGTCTGTCTGACTGTCTGTCTGTCTGTCTGTCTGTCTGTCTGACTGTCTGTCTGACTGTCTGTCTGTCTGTCTGTCTGTCTGACTGTCTGTCTGACTGTCTGTCTGTCTGACTGTCTGTCTGACTGTCTGTCTGTCTGACTGTCTGTCTGACTGTCTGTCTGACTGTCTGTCTGTCTGTCTGTCTGTCTGACTGTCTGTCTGTCTGTCTGTCTGTCTGACTGTCTGTCTGACTGTCTGTCTGTCTGACTATCTATCTATCTATCTATCGACTTTATGGACATGATGATTTGTATACAATATTGCCAAAGCATCAAAAATTAAAATAAATAAATAAATGTTAACTAATTTAATTTTGTTAATTTAATCTATCTATCTATCTATCTATCTATCTATCTATCTAGTACTTTATTGGCATGATGATTTGCATGATTTGAATATTGCCAAAGCAGCATCAATACACAAAGAGTGTCATCAAAATAAATACATTTAAATAATAATAATAACAATAATAATAGACAGCAAAGTTAATAAAGTGATATTTGCAAATTCTTATCAATTTAAAATATCTCTCCCGTTCATATATACAGGCGGGGTTAATAAGAAAAAACACAAGTCAGACTAAAATTATAGAAGACGATTGCTGAAGTGTTTTTTAGAAGAGCGCCACACAGTGGTCACATGATCCAGTAATCTCTAATCCGGCTCAGACAACAGACTAGAGTGACGAACTTCCTGCCTACATTATCTTGTATTGAGGGGATTTTTCACTCTAATTACTAAAAGCGAACTACGTGATAACGAAATATGAGATAGAGACGCCGAGTTCGTGTCGCGAAGGAGCTCGAGGCGAAACCGTTTCGTCGTGACAGTCAACGATGTTCTTTGTATGTTTGTTGTCTTCCTGTGGCCAAGGACGGGGAATTGAAAAACCACAAAGAGACTGAGCTGCTGTGTTGATCGAGCGTAGTGTCACCCGAACTTCAATAGGATATCCCAAGCATTAATTCGCCAGGATTGTCGTAGTTTTAAGGCACGTTCAATGCAGCGGTCGTCTGTTGACTTCTTCGTCGAGTGGAAGCAGGCGTTCTCCAGCTGCAGCAGGTTCCCTTTACATTCGTCTCTTCCGGCAAAGTCACTACAGAAGGTGAATTCATTTATTACACCAACACAATAGGCTTCATCCCAATAATTCTTATTTAGCAAATGCTTAGGTTAAGGCAACTGCCATCCCTTTCTTCATCTGTCAGGTTGCTGGACAATCCGCAAAATAAACAATGTCTTGATCTAACTTGTATATTTATTTTCTCTAAAACAGGGAAATAGGCCCGTTACTGCAATAAACGAGAATTTATGGGATCACAAGGTAATTTAGTTTCAATAATGTAATCACTGCAAGCATCAAGTGACATTCATGAGCAGGTAGAGCAACACAGAACGATCCTTTGTTTATCCAGTGAACACGTTTCAGAGCAGCTGATGTGATTCTGCACAGCTGGCTGTTAGTGTTGAACGAGCAATGCTCAGCACAGCCTGTTCATGCAAGAAACTTCATTGTCTAGAATATTCCACCCTTCTGCTGCACAGCCACAAATCGATTGGATTGTGAAAGGGTAAATGATATTATGATGATTAAACCTAATAATATAATCCTTTTCATAAGAGATTAAGCACAAGGAGCTCATAAGATCTGGCTGAGAAGAATTTGCATGCCACCCTGCAGCTCTTGTCAGGTGTGAAGTATTGTGAATTTATGCAGGGTTGACTCATTACATGTGTATTATTCATCATATGTTTCTCCTGACAAGAAAAGGGTGAACTGATAACAAGCGCAAGCTAATATTTAACCTCAAAAATTGTAATAAGGTAAAAGGTTGACCATTACTGTAATTGGTTAGTTAATATGACACCAATCAGTCACAGCAGTGTCCTGTAGTGGCATGCTATATTTCATCTAAAACTAGTTTAATCAGCATCTTGAATTTTTTGTATAATTACTACCCTGTTGTTAGGACCTCACATTAATTGAGAAACTACATGAAATTATTTAAAAATTAAAAAATATAAATGTAGATAGATAAATGACATTTTTGATTTTTTAAAATAAGTCATTTTTTAACTATATTTATAATTATACACTATCAGTCAAAAGTTTAAAATAAGTGAAATAACTTTTCTTTTTGAGTATATTTTAAAATGTAATGTGTGATTTCAAAGCTGAATTTTTAGCATCATTACTCCAGTCCATTACTCAAGAAAAGTATTAATTTCTATAATTTCTCTCTCCCCTAAAAAAGAGAAAAAAATACTGACTCCAAGCTTTTGAATGGTATAGTGTGTAATGTTACAAAAGCTTTTTATTTCAGATAAATGCTGATTTTTGGATTGTTCTATTCATAAAAGAATCCTCTAAAAAATTTACTCAACTGTTGTAAATATTGATAATAAGAATAATAAAAAGGTTTCTAGAACAGCAAATCAGCATATTATAATGCGTCCTGAAGGATCATATGACACTGAAGAGTGGAATAATGATGCTGAAAATTTAGCTTTGATCACAGGAATAAATTACATTTTAAAGTACACTCAAATAGAAAGCAATTATTTTAAATTATAAAAATATTTCACAATATTACTGCTTTTGCTGTATTTTGGATCAAATAAATGCGAGCTTGGTGAGCAGAAGAGAATTCTTTACAAAACAAAAATCTTACTGTTCAAATACTTTTGACTGGGAGTGTATATGATTATTATTATATATTTAGCTATATATAATATATATAATTCTTACAATTTTCTTTGTATAATTATGCTGTTCTTAAGACTACATAAAACTGTAACTGTAAAAGTGTAACATTGCTACATAAAAAAAGCTAAATGGTTATTTAAAATGGTAAAAATCACAGTAAATATGGGAAATAGTCAGTCACCTAAAATATACACTTCAAAAAAAAAAGATAGATAGATTTAGATGATATATAATAAATGTTTTAATAAAAAAATATTTTATTTACTTTTTACACTCTGTGTGTTTTTAACTGAAAATACTGAAAAAAATTCAAGTAACTAATACATTTTTTATGTTTGGTATAGTGTCAAATGTAGCATATTTACCACAAGAAAATAAGCAAAATACTAAATAATTGCACCATTTTTAATGTTCATGGTGGCCTCATGTTGACTATTGCAAACTAATCTCTTTTTCCTCACAGTTTCATCTGATGAGATGAGCGTGCGAGCGGGGCAGGGCAGTGACGAGGTGCTGGTGTCGCAGGCGGTGTGGGATTACCTTGCAGCCGCAGGACGACCCTGGTTGGTCGACTTCGAGGACAAGCAGGGACTGAGTGCAGACATCATCCGGCGCGGGGAGCGTGGCGGCTGCTGTGCTGTGCGGCTCTCCCCGGTGGAGGGCACCAGCAGGGCCAGAACTGGAATGATGGAGGGGCTGGTTTCTCCTGTTACAAGGAAAGCTTTCATAGACTTATGCCGCTGTGCCCGGAAAGAAATGACCAAACAAGAAGCAGCTCCTAAAAGGAAACGTTCCCTGTTACCATGCATGACGGCAACGGAACCCGACGGGGAAGGGAGCTTGTTGCCTCCCCCTCAACCACGGCGCTCGCAGAGGCAACAGCAGAAATACAGGAAAAATGCAGACATGGACACCTGTGTGGTTTTACCCATGCAACATGAGGCCGCAGCAAGGACCGGCACCGAATTTGCCATCACTCATGAAGAAGAGAGCACCGTTTGCTCTATCTGCATGGGCGAAATGGTGGAAAAGACAACACTGGACAAGTGTGGCCACTCGTTCTGTCGGTCCTGCTTAGAACAGGCGTTTCAAGTCAAAAAAGCGTGTCCTGTGTGCAGGCTGGTGTATGGGCAGCTTATCGGTAACCAACCAGCTAATGGGACCATGATGGTTGAAAGAGACCCAGACCTGGAGTTGCCTGGTCATGAAGGCTATGGCTGCATATGCATTATTTACAGTTTCCCTCCCGGTTTGCAAGCGGTATGTACTGCCTAAAGGCAGATAACAGCAGCGTGTTTTGCATTCAGATAACCACAGACCAGTTTTCATTATAAAGCACATAAAAATTCCACACGGAAACTATAATCACACACTGTTATGTTTTAAAATTCTTTCAGCAAGAGCATCCAAACCCTGGGGTGAGGTATCCAGGCACAGACCGGGTGGCATACCTGCCAGACAGCCCTGAGGGAAACCGTGTCCTCCAAATGCTGCGGCGGGCCTTTGAGCAGCGCCTCATCTTCACCATAGGCACCTCCATGACCACCGGCATGCATAATGTTATTACCTGGAATGATATCCACCACAAGACCTCCATATGGGGCGGACCACGATGGTATGCAGTTTAATAGTTGCTTGCTAAATTATATCTGGGGAATCAGTGATACCACAGGCATCTCTTCCCTGGAATTGCTTTTTGACTTGAACATAAAACTTTAAAATTTAAAGCTGTTGGTTTGGGTGAGAGTCAAAATTTGGAGTTATCCCATTACATTTTTCAAATTACATTTATGCATTTAATTGATCAAAAATGTTAAATTCTTTCATGAAACTCTAGATGGCGCTTGCTGATGGGTTCATAACGTAACTGATGATATTCACAGTGTTAAATGACTTGGCACAAATTGATTGGTTCATGTTGCATACGCAGCCAAAGAGCATGCTGCTTCACATTTAAATGGCTGGTTAGCATCCACTTGAGCATTTTGCAGCGTGCCTTCAGAGTTCCTCTGAAACATTCCACCTTCCCCAGCTCCACCTGTATAGATCTGCTACAGGTTATTTTATATGCTATTTGTGCAGCAGCAGTGTGTCTTAAATATTCACAGCACCGTATCACCGTATGTATTGGCAGTAGCAAGTTCCTGTACTTGCTTGCAGCATGAGCAGCAGCAGCAATAATCTACAGCAATAACCAACAGCAGCGGCAATTCAGCAGCAGCAGGGTAGCAGATCTATTCCGCCAAGACCAAATACATTAAGGGCCAGATTTACTAAACTGGGCAAATTAGCGTTAGAGCGTAATTCCTTAAAAGCACCGATGGGAGGGGAAAATTCTGCAGGTGATTTACTAACAATGCGCACATTAAAGAAAACTATGGAAGCCCATTTCTGCCACTGAATAAAAAATAAAAAAGGTTATTGCGACTTTTTATCTTACAATTCTGACTTTTTTTTTCACAGAATTGTGAGATATAAACTCACAATTCTGACTTTTTTCTCGCAATTGCGAGTTAAAGTCCAATTTTGAGGGGAGGGGGGGGGGGGGGGGACTGATATGTTCTCAAAATTGCGAGTTTATATCTCACAATTTTGACTTTATAACTCGCAATTACGAGTTTATATCACGTAATTCTGAGAAAAAGTCAGAATTGCAAGTTTGTATCACGCAATTATGAGAAAAAAAAGTCAGAATTGTGAGATTAAAAAGTTGCAATTACCCTCTTTGTTTTTTATTCAGTGGCAGAAACGGGCTTCCATAGAACACAGACGCAGCCAGATCATTTCCATAATGACCAGCACAATCTACCAAGAGCAGCGCAAATTACCGCCTGCTTTAAGATATGCTTTTTTTTTTTGGGTGTTAAATAATGGCGCAAATACCAGTAATTTGACGAGTGCAAATGTTAGTAAATTGTGTTGCGTGATTCATTTTAATACTCTCCTCCCATAAATTTTGTGTCTGAAAGGGAAACTCCTACAAATGTATATATTCAATGAAGGTCAGGTGCAAAAACAACTGTGTCCACACCTTTTCAGCGCTAATTCTTCACTGCGCGTCTTTAGTAAATCCTGACAGTACTATTTTAACACCAATAAACGGTTTGCGCTGGCACAAACTGTTAGTAAATCTGGCCCTAACATTGTCATATCCATTACCATGCTAAAATCTTCTGAAAGTTGTCATGATAGAAATACAGTAAAAACAGTAATATTGTGAAATATAATTACAATTTGAGATATGTTTTGTATTTGAATGTATTTTAAAATTTCATTTATTGCTATGATTGCAAAGCTGAATTTTCAGCAGCCAGACTTCAGTGTCACATGATGCTTCAGAAATCATTCTAATATGCTGATTTACTGCTCAAGAAACATTTCCTATTATCAGTGTTGAAAACGGTTGTGCTGCTTAATATTTTTGTGGAAACCATTTTTATTAATGGAATAGAAAGTTCAAAAGAACAGCATTTATTTGAAATAGAAATCTTTAGTACAGCCACTTTTGATTAATTTAATGCATCCTTGCTGAAAAAAAAAAATATTTTACTGACTTTAAATTTTTCGTAGTGTATACTCATACATTACACTATGCATTTATTAAATACCTTTTAATATGAAAAGGCCAAAGAAACATTTATTTGAACTTTAACTTTCGCTTTAACTTAATATTGCTTTTTTTCAGCTTTGGTTATCCAGATCCTACATACCTTGTGCGGGTGACAGAGGAACTGCGAGAGAAAGGAATAACAGCTGATTGATTTGTGTCGAGCACTTGAGAAGTTTCAGAAGGATGGCAAACGTGTGCGCTTGACCTCAGTCTCTTCACAAACACACTGTGTCGAGTCAAGCCACAGTCATCTGCTGCAGCATTGATTTGGTCAGGACACTGTTTCACAATGTTTCATTTCAGTCTTTATGTTTAGCTTTGTTCTTTAGTTTACTTGAGTGAAGGCAGTGTGTTTCACATACACTATTTTCTTTGGTACAAACCTGGGGTGCACTTTACTGAGACAGATTGTCCAATATACTCAGCTGAGTTTAAGATACCCTCTCTGGACTGCTAAAATGTGAATGTCATGAAAGTGTGCACGATTCCTCATCTACAGTACAAACCTCTTCCCTGTTTCAGGTTAGAATCACTAGGTTGCTGGCCTCCCTCTTCTAACTTAGTTTCTTCCATACAAACTATCTTTTAGAACAGCTGATGGTAACATCTGGATGGAGACAAATGAGGGACAAATGGCATATTACAGTTAAATGGGTACAGCTGGGACAATCCCATACAACCTTTTTTTTTCTAGTAATCAGCACTAAGAGGCACTTTGCAATGGAGGTAATCTTTTTATTATGAGAATTTAAAGTGGATTCTGCCTGATCTTCCAGAGTGCAGGATCTAGAGAGGTTATTTGTGGGTCTTTCTAATTGTAAGGTCCTAGTAAAAGAGATGCAAGTCGATTTCAGTTTGTCCTAGCTTTTATTACCTATAACGTTCGTTTTTGTTGTTCATTTCAATATGATGTGCATAAAAAGTCATATTTTTTGCTTTATGTTTGTTGGGTTCCATTTTCCCTAGTTTGTATTTTTAGGCTGTTCGTGTATTTTTGAGTTAAAACTTCTGTCACATATATATAAAATGATGTCAAAACGAAAGGGCGTTTAAACCACTTAAACCAAACTAAAACGTCATAGCTCTAAACTTTGCTGTAACCATTTTGTTTCTGCCTCAGACTTGGAGCAAAGCCTAGCACTCAGTTTATTTTGAAGAATCAGCAGATTTGTCCAAACAAAATTTTCTGAAGTAGAAAATAATTCAGTAACACAGTAAGTGACTCTCACGAAAATACGCCCAGGTCACATTTAACCCCAAAATCAAAAGAAACAAATGAGAAATTATATTTTGCATTTAGCTTATTTTAGCACTATTAAGATTTTTTTTTTAATGTAACATTATTTTCTGATAATAATTTCATATTCAATTGGGATAAATTTTCCTCCATATATCAGTAACTATTTTTATTCTCAATTATAATTTTCATTACTATAACACATATTACAGTAAAACAGTAATGCACTTATATTTTTATTCTTAGCATAAATTAAAGACTTAATTTAAATTTCATTTTAAATAGCTAAAAATAAAATTTTGAAATACATTTATAATAAATGACACCATGCAAAACCCAAAAAATGATTTTCTTTGAGCCAAATGTATTTACTTTTTTTTCTTTTGATTTCGGTGTGAGATATGACCTAGGTTTTGTGAGATTCATCCAGATATCTTAAATATATGCTAGGCTGCTGTCGTCCACGAAGCAGATTTATCGAATTTGTTTTGTATTTCTCTCATTGAAATGTTATTGTGCCTTCTGCTAAAGGTCACAGCTTTTTATAACTAACGGTACTCATTACTTGTTGGTATTGGTTCAACTGTGTTTGATCAATATGAAGCATTAACCTGATAGCAGTCTTTCAGCTTCACGCAAAATGCATCATGATTTAGAAAGCGTTGATCAGGTCTCAAATGGTTTTGCGCAAACCAAAACATTTACTTTTTATGTTTTTTTTTGTGTGTGTGTGTGTGTGTGTTGTTAGAGGTTGCTTATGTTTTACAGTATCATTTAACAGAAAACAGTATCAGATTTGAGTTTTGTTTTGCTACCATATTCTCTTACTCTCACCTTTATGTTATGAAGGACCAATTCAATCAGGATTTGTAGGACTTAAGTGTTACTGTCATGCAAAATTCTATGCACTTCAAAATCAGATTTATAAAATAGACCTCTTCAGATGACTGATTGTTCAAATTAAATAATTTGCCTTTATAGTTGTGTTGATTTGTATTACATATTGAATTGTATGCTACAATTAAAATGTGCTTTACATTTTCATACTTGAATAAAGGGATTCTGTTCTGTTACATTGTGTTGGTTATCAAGTTCAACTTCTCAAGGTAGTCTGCTTATCTCTGTAAATGGCAATATGACAGTGCTCTGTAAATATGAACTAGCTACGACCTGCCAGGAATTGCAGCTGTCATGCTTGTCAGACAAAATGCATTTTTCTCAGAATGAGCTACACTGTAAATTTACGATTTGAGCATGTTTTACAACAAACTCCCTAAGAAAACCTTGATGTTAGTATTAATTGCTAACCAAAGGGATCTCTAGTGTGTCATTGTCAGAAGAATTATACAAATTTGATTTGTATTACATTGAAATTTATTCAGTACAATTTCTTTTGCAAGGGTTTGATATCTTTGTATATTCTCTTTTATATTTTTGCTTCTTCATTAAATTTGTCTGTAAAGCCCAAATGATAGGTTCCTATTGTGACAACATGCCCCACTATTGTTGTTGCATATTATTACAAAGTATGCAATTTACTGTATATTTTTTTCTGGGTAATAATGGTGGAATTGGTTCAATTTATTAAGTATGTTTATGGTCAGATTTTTTAATGTAAATTTATGAACAGAAAAAAACAGTTCGGTGCGCTGCTCTGAGATGCTCAACAGAGGGCGCTACTTCACTTTTATAAACTCGACTAAAGAGTAAACGCGTTGTGTATTTTACCATGAATTCCTATTCTGAAAATTAATATCTTAACATTTTTATGTTAACATATTAACCTAAATCCTGGAAAAGGTATTCAAATGTTCAACACAAACAGCAATTCTTCCTTCCTACCAGTCAGATTTCAAAAAAAGGCCCATTTCCATCGTAGGCATCAGGAACCACATGGCATCTCTGCTTCCATCATCTGGAATGACACTCAGAACAGTAAATAGAATGTAGTAAACGTACTATACCACACTATACTAATTTATATTAATCTCTGCAGCCATTAATTCATTGCACAGAAAACCTGGAGGGTCAAAACTGGTAAATATGTATTTAGTGCATATTATCTTTCACCTTGCATTATTTCACTCATGGTTTCTGAGAAAGAGGAGATGCTACGCAACCTGTACATGTTGGAATTTCTCTAATTTGGCCAGCTTTTACAAAACGACAGATGACTTTGTGCAAGTAAACAGTAGAGATTAATTGGACACAGTTTTTGATGTCAAAAGATAACAACAACAAAAAAGATACAAGTACTTTCCATTCCATAATAAGCCATTTTATTTATCATATCAGTCTTAAGACTTACACATTAAATCATCTTCCCAATATTTTTAATACTTGAGGGGGATTTTGGCAGAAATGCAGTGACGGGTGGTGCATGATAAAAGCATCGTGCTGTAAATTGGAAAACCCATGTTGTAATGTGACTCAGGGCATTTCCTCTGATTATGCCAGTGAGCCCTTGAGCAATGCACTGAATCCCCATCTGCTCTACAGTCTACAATAGTGCTGCCCTGACCCCTCTCTGCATCTGCGTGTTAGATAAGAGTATGGAAAAAACACTTGGCACGGGTAACCAAGTACTCTTGTCTCTGCGAAGGGTTAGGTGATCTACTGCATATTTTTTAAAGTTTAACTGTTGAAATGTCCGCATAGTATTATAGTGGGGTATGTTTAGATGATTTAGATTATATATTGGTTATTTATTTGTCCCAGCATAATTTTTTAAAATTTCAATAAAAATTATATGCTTTAAAAATGCATGAATTAATTTGAAAAATAATGTATTAATTCATTTATTTATTTATATAAAAATAATAACAAAAAGGCAGTTTCTCTTGTGCACAGAGAATGAAATTTACAAGAAAATACTATTTTACATTTATACAGTTTTATCATTTTCCATTACCATATGTGACACAAGTCAATTGATTATATAAGATAATTTCCTCTTGCCTTATAATATTAACCATCTTTTGCTTTTATTTTAATGTCAGCAATGGATTTAAAGAAATGGTGTCATACTTTTCCAGACCTTTAATTATCTTGGGATGGTTCATAAGCTCCAACATTAATACTCAGACTGAACAAGAGCTTTGCATTCCCATGAATGTCATTAGTGGGAGAGATCTGGAGTGGCTCAGGTGTGTGATGCCCATGTGCAGGCTGGACCATGAGGCTTTGCAGTGGTATGAGCGCCATGCCGAAGCTTTTTTGGACATCTGCTGCCCTTCCATATCACGGGCCGGCCCATCTGGCTCAGCCAGGCTTTCCTCTCTACAAAAAAATTGTTGCTCCTCATGCCAGGAGCACTCTTTGTCTGCCTTACTCTCTCTATTCTCCCCTCCTTCTATGTCCCTCTATCTCAGGATTAACAGCACTGAATGTTTGTTGTACTGCTTGTTTGCCTGAATAACACGTGTATGGATAATGATTATATGTTCAGTATGTTTAAAGATTTCACATCGGCATCAAGATACCAAGATAAGTAAGACAGGTTGCATACACATCTAGCTTATATTTTCTTTTTGGGTGAGCTGATATTCTGAGATTTTTTTGCATGCATTTTATAGTTTTCCAAACAAACATAATTAAAAATATAAATAAACAAATATTGAAAAAATAAAGAAATAAACAGAAAATGTAGCCTACTGCTAATTTTCTGCCACAACATTATCCATTAATTTTATAGACATGTTAACTCTAAAGGAAAATGCAGTGCAGTGCAAAATTCAAAATACAGATTAAACACTGTTAAAAAAATCAATATGGAAAATTACTTCATATTAATACAGTGCATTGTGTTCTATTTTTTTTTTTTTAGAGTGTGTAATTTAAAAAAAAATTAGATTTATACTTGATATTTTGAAATTGTGTGTGAAATGGTGCATAAAACATGCTGGATTGTGTGTTCTGTGATTTGGTTTGTCGCGTTCATTTCCCTGGGCAATCTCACTCATGTCATTATCCATCTGCCTGCATGGAAGGTTGGGGGTTGCAAAGGGCAGGGAAAAAAGCCAAAAATGCAAATATGGTGAAATATGCAAGTATGAGCATCCCTATTGTATTTTGAAAATATAATAATAATAATCAACAGTGTTTGAAACTTTCAGAGTCTTAACAATCTGTTAGATAAGTTCTGTGCTTTTATGAGTCTCAGGCATTGATATTTGTATACGCATTTTACTGGAGTTGTCCTGTCCACAGAGCTACCTTGTGCCCCTCCCTACTGTGCTCTTTAATTAGACAGGATCTGGGCTCTGACAGCCCTGGCATGCTGCTTCTCTGTCTCTGATGGTCTCTTTCTTTGTCTCTCTCTGTCTGTCGCTCTCTATTTTCTAATCCCAGCACAACTCTCTGTAGCACAGGCGTCAATATGATACACTGTCTTTTATCTAACAATGGGCCTAGGGCTGGAAACCAAGAACCGGTTCACTGTTAAATTAAAAGATGAGTGAGATGTAGTTCCGTTCGGTTCTGGCGTGTGCGTTCTTCCACCGATGAAGAGGAACACCGTGTTAAAATACTCTGGCATTCAGTGTTTGTGTTTCTAGCGCTATTGAACGGCAGCCGCAACAACGCTACTGAATCTATAGCGAGAAACAGCTCGACCAGAGTAAAATTACTTTTAGGAGTCGGTTCTTTTTATTAAATCAATAACTTACTGCGTAGCCGGTGCAGTCCAACCAATACCCAAACGAATAACTCTTATGAGTCGGTTTTAGTTAGCCAATTCAAAACTATAGAGTTCAGCCAAGGTAAGCTACTCTAACCGAGTCGCGAACAAATGACTCATATGAGCCGTTTTTAGTGAATCAATGCTGTACGAGTCTGTTCTTTTTAGTTAATCAAAACCATTCAGCGCTATCAGCGTGATCCTACCGATTCCCGAGTTATTCTTATGAGCCGATTCTTATGAGTGAATCAAAAACATATTTAGAACAGGGTTTCTGAAATTAATTTAAGACTTTTTTAAAGACCTTTCTAAGACTAAGTAATAAACACAATGTTGTATTAACTTTAAAATAATAATAATAAAAACTTATCATTTTGAAAATACAGCTTCCAACCAAACTCCATTAGTTTTTAAATAATTTTTCTAAATAAAATGAGGACTTTAACACTTTAATCTCTGCTCCCAACCAATGGAATATGTAAATTATTTTGCTATACTTCTGATCATTGCAAAAGTGTTCTTCTTCAGTATTTTTGTCTTGTTTTCTGCCAAAATCAACTTAATTAAAAAAACACGTTTTCATACACTATTGAAAGATATTTTTGATCTTGTTTTAAACATAACCTTATTTAATTTTGTTCAATTGATCAGAAAATAAGACTTAATATCTCCCTTTTGCATCTCAAATAAATTTATCTTGATTTAATGAATGAAGAAGACATTAATTTTTAGCAATTAATTTAAGAGTGTGCACTGATTTAATACTTTTTAAGTGCATGTCTTCTAGCATAGATGGTGGCATTTGTATAGGTTGATTCAACTGTGTCGTGACATGACTGTTTAAGTGTCAAAGAATGTAATGCATAAGTAAATGCACCTTCTGATTTAGAGCCGTGTATGGCTTCTGTATGGATTCTGCAGAGAAGGCCCTTAGATTCCTGAGAGATTCACAGACGGACTTCACCATTAGGGCACGAGAGCAGCTCTGGCAAGGACTGTACTTTGGCTGGATTTCCAGAAGACAGATTGGAAGCCTCTTGTTTAAAATGTTAATAATTAGCAAAAGCAAGTGTTACCACTTGTGAGAGTTAAAAAGGGATCTTCATTACTCTGTGAGCATGATCAATTAAAATGATGATCAGTAATTACCCTCAAACCTATTCTAATTGGACACAGAGGAAGCATTTGCTTGCAGGATGATGAAGCTGTGATGTTACTGAGAAAAGAAATACTGAATTACAGCATTTATGGATTTTAATACTATAAATTGTTTATTATGTTCAGTAAAGCCGATTAGATTCAGTTTTATGGGGATATAGAATAGGGATGACATTTTTGTGGGCTCCAATGTGTTTCACTTCATCAGTTTGGCCTAGCATATCATTTTCAGTGCAGGCATCAGGACAACAAACATTGTTGTCCATAATTTATTTACTGCAGAGGCATAGGCTGCACATCACTGCAAATGTCATATGTGTAAATCAATGCAAATATCATAAGAAGCATCTACAATATTCCACCCACTCAAACATACATTTCCATCTATATCTTTTGTGTCAGAGCCACCGAGATAGTGTGAGTTATAACATCTTCAAGCATGGTATGATTGCTGGTGGGAGATTTGATGGCTCCTGCATCTTTGAAGCAACTGAGCATTGGACGTATAACAGTTTTGGTTACACTTTAGTGTCCTTCAAATAATCTTATTTCAAACAGAACACAAGATTATTGCTTACCCCATTGGCAGATTATTTTGCTTGTTTCAAGCAAAAACTCACTTAATTTTGACTTGTTTTTTTTCTGAAAACAAGACTATAATTTTTACTTGTCTAGAAAATCCTTCTTGATTTAAGAATTTTTAGATATTTTTGGCTGGAAACAAGACAAAAAAATCTAAGAAAGAAAAGCATTTTTTTGCAGTGACGACCGTGACTAAACTTGATTTACAGACGCATAAACAACAACGATTTCTCCACAGTTTTACATTGTTCAACAGGTTCAGTGGATCCTCTGCAGTGAATGGGTGCCATCAGAATGAGAGTCAAAAAAGCTAATAAACAAATTCATCATGTAACGTTTTTAATTTCAAATTTTTGCATCTGGGAAAAATATGAGTCCTCTATATTATATTGCTTTCTCCAGTGATAAAGTCAACTCATCTGAATCAAGAGAGAAATATGCACAGATGAAATACTATTTACAAGCAAAAACAGTTCTAAACAAATATGTCTGTGGATTTTTGATGTGAGAGGACAACAGGGGATGGACTTTTTCACTGGAGGAAGCATTATTATGGATTACGGACTAGTATTTGGTTCAGAAGCAATGATTTGAAGTTAAAATGCCTTGATGATGGATTTGTTTCTTATGCAGCTTTTCACTTCAAAAGTCTCAATTGATAGCCTGGATTTATGTGGATTACATGTGGAATTGTGATGTTTTTATCAGCTGTTTGGACTCTCATTCTGACGGCACCCATTCACTACAGAGGATCCATTTGTGAGCAAGTGATGTGATGCTAAAATTCTCCAAATCTGTTCTGATGAAGAAACAAGTCATCTACGTGTTGGATGGCCTGATGATGAGTTTACTAACATTCTGCAGATTTTAATTTTTTGATGAACTATTCCTGTGCAGCAGATGCATTTTATTTTATTTTTATTTTCTATTAATTGCTCAGCCATTAATTGGGAATGGTGCAGTATTTCATATTTTGGATTCATACGAGCAAAATATGAGAATTTCTCCTCACTTCATGCTGCCTGTTTTTGGCATTGGCCTCTTTTATCTTCAACAGGCATTCTTTTTTTGGTTGTCTGGTGATTGTCTGAATGGGGCTGCCTTATTTATGACTCCAATTACATAGCCAACATTAGCAGGGCCTTTAGCCTAATGAGTCATGCAGACGATTGGAAAGATGGCCCATGGAGCTGCATTGACGGAACTGTAAACAAGTTCGCTATATCACTAGAAGCAGTTACCATGATGTACTGTTGGTTTTAGGCAACACCAGTCACCTGAAAAGGCGAATTATCTCACATTTGCTCACATAGGAAATATGTTTTGCTGTGTGTGGTCTGTCTGTTAAATCTATAGTGGGTTTCAGACTATAGTTTAAACAGAAATAGGTCAGGCTGAAAGACTTACAGCCACAGACAATGCAAATGCCATGACCTATGCAGCCAGGACATATAAATGTCATCTAGCTTTGTTTAGGTAAACTAGATGTTCTGGGTTGAACATATTATTTAGCCTCATGATCATATTGAATCCAGTGTGTTTATAGTATTTATCCTCTGATTTTCTTTGTATGATCTCTTTGTTATTGTTAGCCATTCAGCGTATGAAAAATGTATGAGAAGAGCTCTTCACATCAGTGTTAATATTCACACCGTGCATGGATGCACAATCCGAGTGATTGTCTGTATCTTGTTGGATAAAGACATTGGAACAAGTGGAAACGTTCTCCCTGTGTATGTCTTCATGTTCCCATGACAACAGGCTTACCGCTGTGAAAACGCATGAAGACAAGGATTATATCTGTTTGTAGGGAAAAACAAATCTACAAAGTAAGACAGCTCTTGGTTATTTGGTCCGTCTCAATACGTCGTTGAGAAAGATGGAGTGTTCATAAAAATACAGAGGATGTTCACACAGACACAAAGCCAAAACAGACCTTGCTGCAGGTTGAGATGATGAATATTTTATGTACTTACATGGAAACCACACTTACTGTGGTGTACTTTGATATATAGTGGAGTCCACAAGTATGGGTGAAATGCTTATATTTTATGCCACAATTTTCATTACAAATTATATTATCTGCATAAATATTTAAGTTAAAATTTGAATTTTAAATGATAAAAATTCAAATGAATTTCAGAATACTGTTTTTCTTTTAAAAATAGTGCAGAATATTAGATATAATGCATATTTGTTTTTCATTTAACATTTTTTTTTTTTTTTAATTTTGGTTCAAAATACTTATGTAAAGTATAATGATGATTAAAATTGGATTTTTATCCCCGGTTTCACAGACAAGGCTTAAGCCGAGTCCCAGACTAAAATGTAAGATGTTTTAACTGAAATAAACTTGCACTGACTGAACTTAAAATATATCAGTGCCTTTGTTTTGTCTCAAGACACACACCAGTAATGTTGTTTTCTAAGGCACGTTCATAAAAATTACTTAAATATCCTAATTGAACTATGGCCTAATCCTGGTTTAGTCTAAGCCTTGTCTGTGAAACCAGACCAAAAAGTATTCAAATTGTCTAAAAACACAGTATTTTTTGTAAGTCCAAACCAAAGTGAAACTGTGAAGTGAAAAGCAGCAGTTAAGCCTCATGAAAGCTACATCAACTCCCAAATACCAAGAACATGATTTGTTTTGGATGCCGTCAGCAGCACGGAACATAAAGTCACTCTGTGTTTCTTACATAACCTCCTTCAAGCTCATTTTGTGCTTCACTTCCTATGTAGTCCTTGTGAGTACATGGAGAAACGTCCTCCAAGTGCTTCTTCAGGGAGTGTGATTCCTAATCGCAGCCCTGTCATTGGGCTTTAACATCAATTCTCACTCAGTCCAGTTCCTCGATCCTCAGCTTTTCCATAAGAGCTGTGCCTTTGACAGCCAACCTCAGTCCGACAATAACAGGAGCTATTTTTGTGATTTGAACTGGATGGGTCAGGCAATCAGCTGACAAGGTGGAAGTGAAGGTCTGACACAACATAATACTTTCCCACAGTGTGTAATGCTTTCCGAGTTGGACTCCTTTTTACTTAATGGCACAGAGGTAATTTAGGGACCTTGAGGTGATAAAATCACATGGTTTTTCGCACCACACATCCTGCTCTGAGCTGTAGCCACATTGGGTTTTTAAAAACAATTATTACGCAGCTTTGTGGAATATCAATCACGATATTCGGTGGTCAGTTATTTCCTAATTTTCACTGTTGTCACTTATCTGGAAACTAGAACTGGAGCTACTTTCACACCACAGATTTGCTCTGTCATTTCATGCAAATGCAATTTGCACCACTTTGAACCTCAGAGGACTTTGGTATTAATATTACTATTGTTGCAGTTTTCGTCTTGTTGCTAGAACGATTGTTTTGTACATTTTAAGGGCCCATTCACACAGAACACATTTTCATGTTTGAAATGTTTAGAAAACAGTCTAAAGACGCATTTTTTCAAAGTTGAACTTTTTGTAACTTGATCGACACATTTTTAGAACACTATGTAATGTGTGAGACGCTGCAAACGACGCAAGACACAATCACAACAGTCAAAGACGTCCGTCTAAGTAGCCAAACGATGGCTGAAAATGACAGCGAAATGCAAAAATGCATTCTGTGACACCTAATTTTATCTTATTGGAAGACTTAAAATCTAAACAACCTAAATAAAAACAAAAAAAAACAATATTTCATGTACGGATATTTATTTGGTGAGTAGCCATGTTAGAGGCTGTTCACACAAAATTGTTTTTGTACTCCACTGCGCTGCTTTTCCATTGTTTTTCTATGCAAATGTACTAGATGGATGCGCTGAGGGCAGTTTACACACAACACATTTCAGTTTTTAAAAATGTGAGACGCAGAGCAATGGAATAGAAAAAAAATGCAAGGTCTTGAGTTTTCTTAGTAGAAGACCTAAAACCTAAAAATAATTTCAACTCAATCAAATATTTCAATATTTCAAGGGCGAGTTGCCCTTGTTAGGCTTCGTTCATACAAAATTTTGTATTCCACTGCACTGCTTTTCCATTGTTTTTTTATGTAAATGGCTAGATGAATGTGTTTGGGGCAGGTCATGCAGAACGCATTTCTGCGTTTAAAAAAGTGAGATGCAAAGCAGTGGAATGGGAAAAAACTCCATGTTTAAAAAAAAAAAAAAGATGTGCGAATGCAATGATCAAAGACATCCGTCTCGTGCATTTACATGGAAAAACAATAGAAAAGGACCACAGTGGAATGTGTTCTTTGTGAACGGCCCCTTTGACCATTGCACTTGCAATATTTGCAGTGTGTCGCACATGACATGGTGTTTTAAAGACACAGCGCATAAGTTAAAATAAGTTTAACTTTTAAAAAAATGCTTTACAATGATCTTTCCAGTGCAAACTTTTGGATCGCTATGCATTTTTTAATTCCACTGCCATGCATCTCACATTTTTAAACACAAAAACGCATTTTGTGTGAACGGCCCTTATGTGGGATAATGTACAGTCAGCCGGTCATCACTGCAAAATAAACTCAGACAGGGTGACCCCAACGCAGAGCATACGTATCTTACATTTAATCCCATCATGGCACTTGAACTGAAAAAGCGTATTTGTGCATTTGGGTGAGTTGTCTGGGTTTGACAGAGATGAATCATCCTGGCCGTGTTCAGTAGACAGTAGTTTACCCCCCCTCCTTGTTGTTTGGCAGATTTACTTGCAGGACACGGTTGGTCATCGCTTGAGTGCTCGCCTATATTTTGTTCTTTCTCTTTCACTTGGAGGTAATGAGAACAATGTCAGTAAACCTGACTTGTGGCTTGAATACACGGCTTTGCTCCGGCTGCCACACTCAGTGCATTCAACACTGTCACATTCTGCACATCAGACCTCGCTGCCAATGCCGCAGCCTTTGTGTGCACCGTTGCCTAGTGATGGCACGAGGAAAAGCACAAGGGGAGTGTGTGCATATCTTTGCATGTTTGTGTTTCTTTTCTTCAGGTTGCTCAATATCCTGTTTCGGTTTATGCAGAGCAGGCATGTGGATATTGTTATAATCGGAACCAATATTTAATCAGACAATTAAATGAGCGGCGGTATGAACCACCCAAATAAATACACACAGATGAAAAGAATCACAAATTTGTGATTACTCATCCAGACAGGAAACACGGAAACACTTGACTTGCTTGACTGAATCATGGGACAGGACATACCGTTTAATGTTTTTGGATGTGTCCTAGAAACACAAGGAAGATTTTAGTGCTTCTGTTGCAAAACAACGGAAGAAAGCGAGCCTGGCAGAGCTTCAGGAACGTTGAACAATTGATCATGTCTGCATTTGCCCTATAGAGAGCGAGTGGGTGGACAGGGTGCTCATGGGAGACTACGGGATCAGACTACTGTCAGCTGGTTGCAGGATGATTAAAGGAGCACACACATGGAAAAGACATTTTGCTTAGGTAAACAAAATTGTTTATAATGTTTGTTAACATTCCATGAATAAATTTGAGCCATTAAGAGAGGTTTAGGGTAATTATGAAAAGAAAATTTGGATAGAAAATGAACAAACAGAGCATAAAACCTAGAGTATTTTTTCAGTACTAATTTGTTAACATTCTACAACTAATATCAAGAATAATATTGGTGATTTGTTAAATTTGAATTATAGTGGGGTCCAAACATCTGGAATTCAAAATATATTTTAAACCTGGAAATGAACAAAGTTTTAGGATTTTAAAAACAGAATGCGTTTTAAAAAAACAAGTACATAAATAAATAAATTAATTAAAAATTTAAAAATTATGACGTAAAACAAATATATTCTGCACTATTTCTAAATCACTAATCATGGTTTTACATACATGTTTTTACAACTTGAGACATTTTTACATATTCTTTTGTAATGAAAAATGTTGCATTAAATTAGAAAAATTAAAAATAATAATATTAAAAATTTCAATATCCCAAATAAAAATATTATTTTCTCACTCTAGACCTTCTTAACTCTATACAACCATTAAAATCATGATGGTTGAAAATCGGTTGAATTGATATTTAATTCAGAGTATTAAAACTATTTTTAATTAATAATTAATTTGAATGACCAAAAAATAATGTTACCGCATGATTTTCCTCATTACAAAAACATTCCTCAAATTTGTGTAATTCATATTTGAAACATTTTAAGACAAGACGACAATTACTTAAAGAAATTTATCACTAAATATTATTAGCATTATTTTAACTTTTTATTATGTCTTTTATTTTCAGTATTCTAAAAGTCTATTTAATTTTGACATTTGTACGATTCTTCAATATTACAGGGTAATAGTTGCTCTGTGGGGTTTTGAATCTTTTTTGTTACTGGGGTAAATGCAGGGCACATGTTATCCTTGCAGCTCTGCATGTCTGCTTCATTAGTCTGCCCAGAGCACACAGACACTTATGGACCATCACAAATAGAGTGCCAGATCAAATATGTCACATTATCATTGCACGAAAAAATATATATTTACATACATCGCTGAAATGTTTTGGCCCAATATAAAAAAATCAGTCACCCTCAACCCTGAGAGAGCACAAAAGAGCGACATGCCGTAGTAAGACAGAGACAGTAGTGATGGCTGCTGATGATCTTGCTGGGCCCTGCACTGCGGCAGAGACTGTGTGTGAGACAGAGAGAGGGTGGAAGTGTCTGTGGGTCTGCTGCAGAGGCAGACGGCTCATCAGTAATCAGAGAGCGATGCTCGCTTTCCCTCCTCAGGAGGTATGTGTTCACACACATTCAAACAAGGATAAGATACCCTAAACGAAACAGTGATCTGGTTTTTAGGATTGCAGCTCACCGTTCTTTCAGACACTTTGAGAAAAGATGCATTGTGGGATGCTGAGATGTTTTTACACAAGACCCACCTGTCAGAACAAGATCATGTCAACAGGCTAGATCAACTGAAAATGTTGCTTTTGGCCATCCTACCCTAGATATGCAGACCTTGTTGACTGTATCCAACAATTAAAATCATACACCAAAGTCATATTTTTCACATTATCTGTTGAATCAATATTCAATTGAGCGTATTTAAAACACTTTATTTTTTCTTGCTGTTTTTATGAATACTTGAGGTGCACAAAAGAGAAATGTAAAATATTTTTATAAAATAAAACGTAAAATTTATTTTTCATCTATAACTATTCTAAAACTATTAATTCATTTTAATGGCCAAAAAAATAATCCACCTGATTTTACCCATTACAAAAATGAGCATTCCTTACATTTTTGTCATTCATGATCTGAACCATTTCTACAACAAGACAGGAAGACAATAAAAATAAAATAATCAATAATTAATAGTGAATAACTGAATGTTCTCAGTTTTACCCAAGTTATTGACAAAATATTATTAAACAAAAAATTATTATTATATAGTATACCTCCATTACTAACATTATTACTATTATTATTATTATTGAATCATTATTATTAACTTTTACTTTAAATATAATTTACAATTCTATTTAATTTGAATGATTATTTTATTGCTAGAAAAATATTTTTCACAGAAATATTCTCATTTTTCAAAGCATCTTTGTGACTTTCATATCTCATAGATTCAAATTTCTGCATACTAATAATAATTAACTATTATTAATAATAATAATAATAATCACTACATAACTATAAATTATGAGGGCAATGTCATTGCAACAAGCAAATGATTTAAAATAAGCTAAAATCGAAACAAATCCATTTCCTACCAAGCAATTTTGTCTGGTTCTTAGACTGTGCCATGATGCCCGTGGCCCTAAACCATATCTGTTCATAGCCGAGTGAGCAATTCCTTTCCCCGTGTCTATCCTGATATTGGCCTAATTTGCTATGACTATCAGCGTATGCAGTTACAGCTCCCTCTCTATGCGTATGTGTAAGTATATGCTCCTGTTTTGTGCTAGCGGACACTAGAGTGGGCTGAGGTGAGACTGGACCCTTAGGTCCTTGTACTTTCACTGCATGTGTCTAACATGGCATTTAACAATAACCTAGATCCTTCTAGCATGCTTTCATAAGCGCTGTAGAGTGGATCAAAAGCACCGCAGGTGTTCAAGAGGTCAGAGACCCCGTAAACTCACTGATTTGAAGCAGGAGGGCAGTGCTTTTGATAAACTCCCACACTGACATCACTGTAGATTTTTAAAGTTGTAAATAAGAATTATTGGAGTACATTTTACAATACTATTTTAGTCTTTATATTTCAACATTTTATTAATTCAATAACCCTGTCATACAGTCTTTACTGGTAAATAGAGATCATATGTGAATAGGAAATAAGATTGTTCTGATGTAAGAAATCTGTTTTGGGTCAGTCATAAAGCTCTGTCAGAGATGTTTACAGTAAGCTCCACTGCTTTTAATTTTTTTTCTATGTAAACATGAGCTAGACGGACATCTGACCATTGCACCTCGTCTTGCGCATAAGACCCTGTCAAACTTCCCTTAAAGGCGAGTCATTTCACTCCTTGGCCATCTTTGAAACGCCTTGCAGGCAGCTATTTCAGTCATGCAAGTATAGCATCTATCTCTTTGAATGAGGAAACATATTCTTCAGATCTGTTTACCGAGGTTACAGTTAGCCTACATTTCATATTTGAAATCACCAATGAAATCTGATAACACCTGTCTCTACAATTTTGTTTCTTCTGCACAAATAGTAGCCTATTGAAAAACTTTTTTTTTTTTTTTTTTTTGTGATAGCTGTATAGCATCTCTGTTAAAGAGTTATAACCTGGTGAAGTGGTTACCAATTGTAGAGTTAATGAAAGTTATCATGTGTATTCTTATGTTCAAAGCAGATGTCATAACAAATGTCAGTAGACTGGAAAGATTTTAAAACAAGCGTAAATGCGGAATCATTCATTAATTTGTACAATGTTACCTTTACGCTGTGAAAATATATACGGAAGATAGAAGACAAGGAGCACAACGCTGAAAAGGGGCGGAGCTACATCAGTATTCAAAAAACAGTAGGCAAAAAGTACCAGGATGACCTAGTACTTCTGGCGAGCTCCTGAGGTCAGAGATTTTCTTATTATTGGGAGATTAGAGGGTCTGTATTACTTACTATTGGAGAAAGCATAACGGTCCATTTGGATCACGTGTGACGTAATAACCAATCACATTACAGCCTTGACGTCATTGAACTTCAGTTTAGAGTTGTGCGACACTCAGTCGTTGTTTATGGACACCATAGGAATGAATGAGAAGTGTTGTAAGCTGAATCCCACCTGTCGCAAAAAGTCAGTGACTTCTCTTATAAAACTGCATTTTTTTTGGTGTAAACTAAAAATAGTTCAATTCAAAAGTATTGTTTAGTGTAAAACATGTTGAAGATTAGCCGATAGGCTGTGGATTCATTAAGTGATAAGCTGTTTCCTCTAAAAAGCTGTTTATTCAGCGCAGTGAAGCCTCTCCTTCACTGACTATGTTTACATGGACATCAGTAATCTAATTATTTACCTTATTCTAAATAAGACAATATTATGATTAAGGTGTTTACATGAGTTGCTTTTAGAATATTCCTTTCATGTTCCTGTTTTACGTTATAGTACATAGATCGATTACTGGCACGCGTCATTACGTCCCCACGTGACGCCATCCGACGTCCCCTCCTGAATTTCACGTATAAACATACCCTGCGTCCCAATGTGCATACTATCCACCCTATCTGCCCTAAATAGTATTGAAAATTACTAATATCACATAGAATTTAGGATGGCTAGTATAAACATTGGGACGCAGGCATAGTTCCTTCGTGATGATGCCATATACAGTTTTGGGTGTTTCATTTTGAATTTTATGAAAGCTTCAAGTGCAGCTAATTATTTGTACGTGCATACAGACAACGACGGTGTTGAAGCTCTTTTATTTGCCGTCAAACGTTTACCCACTGCCGTGTGTGTATCCTGTCGCAAAATGCGACGAAAAGTCCTACACGACGGTAATAATGTGATTAAGGTGTTTACATGTCTATACTGCACTTCAATAATGCGACTAAAATAGGAATACTCCACATCTTAATTCAATTTGTGTTTACTTCGAGTATGACTTTAGCCGGATTAAGATAATCAAAAATCTCTGTTTACATGGTAGATTCTTAATCAGAGTATTGTCTTAGTCATGTTAAAATAGGAACATTGTTTTCCATGTAAACGTACTCACTGACATCCATTAAAAAAAAAACGGCCTCTGGTCTCCTTTCCCACGTACTGAAAAAGCGGAAGTGTTAGCATTAGCCATTACGCTTTTTTGGCTAAAGTTTGCAGGCTTGCCTTCTAGTGGCTTTGTTCATACTACTAGTGATGCAAAGTCCGATTCATTTCCGCGAACCGGTTCTTTTCAGACAGTTCGGCTCATTGAACCGGTACAAAAAGCCGATTCATCGGTTCCTGACGTCATCAAGCAGTAACGTCTCTATGCATTTCTCAGTCTCAGTTGCAATTTCTCAACTCAGTGCCATGTTGTATCAATGAAAAATTCAAATAAGTCATTTGTGTCAACACATATTGAAACATTCAAAAAATAAAGTTATTTGTGTGAACGCATATTGCTGATTATTGCCATATAATTCACTTAAGTTAATGGTGTTTGTGGTCACAGTTTCATTCGCGGATCCTTTATATCAGACTGACTGACCAATATTGACTAGCCTACAACTTGAATAAGATTCCTAAAAGTTTCACACCTACAACACACATTACAGACAATGGTGCACATACGTTCTACATGTCTAAAGTATAAAGAAAGAATAAACCAGTCTTATATAGTCCTTGATTTCGCTTAAGCAACTTAAAATATAATATGCATGCATGCTCAATAAACTATAGTAAAATGTACATCACTCGACAGAAAAGTTTTTGCAGGTTTTAATAAAATGTAAATTAATAACAGTCATAAGCATATTTCCAGTACACGCCTCAGGTGTGCACAGTATCATCAACTCGCTCATCAGAATCTTCGGTAATCCTCAGCAAATTTCTCCACGGCTCATTCGGTTCTTTTTGAGTCCTCGGTAACTCTCGGCAAACTTCGACAGTTGGTCGAACCGGCTCATTCGGTTCTTTTTGAGTCCTCGGTAACTCTCGGCAAACTTCAACAGTTGGTCGAACCAGCTCATTCAGTTCTTTTTGAGTCCTCGGTAACTATCGGCAAACTTTGACAGTTGGTTGAACCGGTTCATTCGGTTCTTTTTGAGTCCTCGGTAACTCTTGGCAAACTTCGACAGTTGGTCGAACCAGCTCATTCAGTTCTTTTTGAGTCCTCGGTAACTATCGGCAAACTTTGACAGTTGGTTGAACCGGCTCATTCGGTTCTTTTTGAGTCCTCGCTAACTCTTGGCAAACTTCGACAGTTGGTTGAACCGGCTCAATTTCGACAGCTGGTCGAACCGGCTCATTCGGTTCTTTTTGAGTCCTCGGTAACTCTCGGCAAACTTCGACAGTTGGTTGAACCGGCTCAATTTCGACAGTTGGTCGAACCGGCTCATTCGGTTCTTTTTGAGTCCTCGGTAAGTCTCTGCAAACTTCGACAGTTGGTCGAACCGGCTCAATTTCGACAGTTGGTTGAACCGGCTCATTCGGTTCTTTTTGAGTCCTCGGTAACTCTCGGCAAACTTCGATAGTTGGTCGAACCGGCTCAATTTCGACAGTTGGTTGAACCGGCTCATTCGGTTCTTTTTGAGTCCTCGGTAACTCTCGGCAAACTTCGACAGTTGGTTGAACCGGCTCATTTGGTTCTTTTTGAATCCTTGGTAACTCTCGGCAAACTTCGACAGTTCGTTGAACCGACTCAATTTTGACAGTTGGTTGAACTGGCTCATTCGGTTCTTTTTGAATCCTTGGTAACTCTCTGCAAACTTCGACAGTTGGTCGAACCGGCTCAATTTCGACAGTTGGTTGAACCGGCTCATTCGGTTCTTTTTGAATCCTTGGTAACTCTCGGCAAACTTCGACAGTTGGTCGAACCGGCTCAATTTCGACAGTTGGTTGAACCGGCTCATTCGGTTCTTTTTGAATCCTTGGTAACTCTCAGCAAACTTCGACAGTTGGTCGAACCGGCTCAATTTCGACAGTTGGTTGAACCGGCTCATTCGGTTCTTTTTGAATCCTTGGTAACTCTCGGCAAACTTCGACAGTTCGTTGAACCGGCTCAATTTTGACAGTTGGTTGAACCGGCTCATTCGGTTCTTTTTGAATCCTTGGTAACTCTCGGCAAACTTCGACAGTTGGTCGAACCGGTTCAATTTCGACAGTTGGTTGAACCGGCTCATTCGGTTCTTTTTGAATCCCTGGTAACTCTCGGCAAACTTCGACAGTTCGTTGAACCGGCTCAATTTTGACAGTTGGTTGAACCGGCTCATTCGGTTCTTTTTGAGTCCTCGGTAACTCTCGGCAAACTTCGACAGTTGGTCGAACCGGTTCAATTTCGACAGTTGGTTGAACCGGCTCATTCGGTTCTTTTTGAATCCTTGGTAACTCTCGGCAAACTTCGACAGTTGGTCGAACCGGATCAATTTCGACAGTTGGTTGAACCGGCTCATTCAGTTCTTTTTGAGTCCTCGGTAACTCTCGGCAAACTTCGACAGTTGGTTGAACTGGCTCATTTGGTTCTTTTTGAGTCGAACGTGCTACTTCGGCTGTGCGTCCTGCGTCATCAACCCGGAACTAAAGTTCGATTCAGTTCAATTTGTGAACCGGCTCGACCGGTTACTTGCTGAGAACCGGCTCAAAAGAACGATTAGTTCAAGAACCGAACATCACACTACTCATATTCATATAAAACACACTTTTTAACGGTCGCAAAGTTCGTTCAAATTCAAACGTAGTATCTACTCAGTATGCGATTTAGGGCGCACAGTGACCGTTTCTATAGCAAACAGAGCTTCTAACGGCAGTTACATGATGAATTTAGCTCTTTTATTTAGAGGGCAGGAGTGTTCCGCCATATTGCGAGTTGCACTTTCTCCCATTCATGAAAAATATAGTGCACCAAGCCTTTTTAGCATATTCTTTTCTTCATTGTGTACTATAATAAATGACTTGTGTTTTAAAGAGAAAAAACAAGTTCTGTGTGATCATCCCCTTACACCTGTGCAATAGCATCTTATTGGTAAAAAGACAAAACACCGTTGCTTGTGTAAACAGCACATTTGTGTCTTTTCCAGAAAGGTCAATCGGGCAATTTACCAGGTTTAATGTGTAAAGGGGGCTAATAATGTTACTTGGTTTTTTTGTTGTTGTTGTGAAATCTACTAGCATCTTCTGAGTGAAAATTATTTCTGCACAATTTTGTAGCACACTAGATTAAAACATTGTAATGCACAAAAAGTAATTTCACAGATGGTCAAGGGACTTAACGTCTGCAAATAGCTCCGCTATAAACAAACATAACGCTCCTAATAGCACTTCTTTAATCTAATGTTCTACTTTGTTGGATAAGCCTTGAGAGATGTTGCTTTCATAATGGAAAGCTCATTTTACACGTGCCCAATGAGTAACTTCATTATGGTTGTCTTTGTAGAGCTGTTTCCCGGTGAGATTGGAAGCTGGGCTGTGTGGAAGTCTCTTGGCTGATGAGTCGGGGTCTCCACCTCAGCCACATGGCCTCCTGGCAGCGTTCCTCTTTTGGGCACTGGCAGCAGCTTGTGACCCATGCCCCTCCCAGATGTTGTGTCTTGAGACAGATGTGCACCCCAGCTCGATATCCAAGGAGTCTAGGTAAGTATGTGGTTAAGGCGGGAGATGTCTTATACTGGCTGATGAAAAGGAGGAATGTGCCAACACCACAGCCCACCTGGCATCCAAACAGTCGATAAGGGACGCTAACAGAAGGAGAGCTTGTATTTTATAGATGGATTTGTGTCAGCTGTAAAAATGCCACAATATTTGCTGAATGTAAGACAAGTAATTAAATGTCATTAATTGATAAATTTACCTACTTGCTTAACACCAAACATTAGAATGGTTTCTGAAGGATCATGTGAGAGGACTAGAGTAATGGCTGCTGAAAACTCAGCTTTCAGAGGAATAAATTACATTTTTAATATCAAATTAAAAAAAAATATTAATTTGTAATAATTTCACAAAATTACTGTATCTTTGATTATATAAAAGAAGCCTTGGTGAGCATGAGACTTTCAAAAACAAACAAAAAATCTGATTACCTCATTTTTAACAGTCATATATATGTTATATAAATTAAGCAGCCTTAAATGTTTGAGTACAATATTACAATATACAATTATGTAGATTAATAAAATGTATCTATATAAAAAGAAAAAAAACAAATTAAGCATATGGCTTTCTTAGTCAAAGAAACACCATTTTTGGGCAGCTTTTCGGTTTTCCTTGGGAAGAAATTAAATTAAATATTTATAAATTCATATTTATTGTCAAGTATGAATACTTGAGTACACCAAATGAAAAACAAACTAAAAAATTGTAACGCGTAACTCAGCCACTGGGGGCTTTTATACTTGTTAATAATGCCAATAGGCATTTTTCTAATTTGCTTTCACAGCATAGGGTTAAAAATAAAATACTAAAATGAAAATACTCAAATAAAATACTCATATACACTAAAGTAATGTGTGCCACACAAAGGCAAGCTTTATTACTGGAAAGACAAATGGAGAAGTCATTTTAAAAATAACATTTTGAAATAAAACCGTGTGAAACACAAAATAAAATAGTTACCTCAAAAAATGAATCCAAATAAATAGGACTAAACAATTTTACATCAAGCACAACTTTGTCAATCCATAACAAGAACAAATATTTAATCTCGTGACATTCTTTTAAATGTCTTACAAAGATTACAAAACAGGATATATACAACTGAAGAACTAGAGGACATGCTTGAAGTGTATTTGTTCCCAACATTGTGCAATGGCAGCATAATGACTGAATGTCCATCTCCATCTGGGACGCTCACATTACCCAGAACTTAAACAAGTAAATCGACAGCTACAATGTCTGACCAGCCGTGTGACATGTATACACGCTGTTTATACTCCCTAGCACCCAAAATTCATCTTCCCTTTCTTTATTTACGCAGTCACTAGACAATGCAAAAAAGAATTTGGTGTGTGATCACAGTGGCAGAACTTGTAAACAGCCACAGCGGTTGCTCGCATCTTCCCTTCCGCCACTGATGATTGAACAAAATGAAAAAAATATTGACTTCAAGTATACACAAATAAAGCAAAAACAATTATTTGAACACCAGTTCAAAAATGGAAAATCACTTTCATTAAACAGGACCAGCCTGTTCAGTTTTATTCCAAAAGTCAGCTTCCGTTTCCAGTTTGACCTCGCAGATTCACAAACATCAAAGCCCTTATCAGGTCAGCTGATCCATATTTTTAAAAGATTCAGTCTAAATTTCCTTCCAGTCCATCTGCTCCTCATGCATTAACCTCCCTTAATGCTCATGAACAGAACACTAATATTCCTATTTGGTTGAAAAGGATAAGAAAAATAAAACGTGTTGCACTCCAATGGTCATATTTTCATCTAATTACTTTAACAAAGTCTGAACAGAGTCACAATATATTGGCTTGCAGTGCTGATGTATATCCACATAAATATACGTATGTCCACAAAGCAGTAGCATGAATTTTTAATAGCCTTTTTTGTTTTAATTATTGCCACTGTACACACTTTGCATTATAAGCACTTGAACCATAATTATTGCTTTGTGGTGGAAAGCATACTTCAAGATTAGCACTTTGCACAAGAAAACATGTTTTTTTCCCATTGATAATCAAGTTTAGAAACACATTGGAAGATATTATCCACAAATATTTCAGCTGCTAGTGCTGCAAATGAGCATGGAGGCAATGAAACGGGAGATTCTGCTGCTCGATGACAGAATGCTACATAAGATGCATGACAAACTAAACCCAAGCTGCTCTGATCGTAAACATCTCAAACCAGGTGACTTAAAAACCTTCTTGCATACATTTGGTTTCAGAAATCCTCGACATAGTGCTACGGCATCTCTGGAGGTCACTTTCAGGAATGAAAGCTTATTCATCATGCCAAATTCGATCCGATTGAGCCCTCGCAGAACTAGCGCAGGGATCTCTTTGCAAATTCATGGTTGCCTATACTAGAAAGCAGCAGGAGACGTTAAGATACAGATAATCACTGTAATATGTACCCCAGTCACACCCATCCCATCTCTCAGATAGCTATTGCCTCTAAAAATAGAAGCGTGTATATATCAGACAGTGTTCTAGTAGAGGAAAGAAGGGAAAATTGACTTTGGTAGCATCATAAATTGTCTTTTAACAAATATTTTTTGGCCCGTTTCCCTCTATTCCTCCATCTTAGCGTTTAGATATGGGCGGCTCCCACTTAAAATCACATTTCGCTTCCTACACTGCAGCCAATTCAACAATGCCAAATGGGCTACCTTCTCTTCTACATGACCCGGGCCTTGCGCATAGCTCCACAATGGCCCCAGTTTCACAATTTTAGTGCATACTGTAGGTATTTATTTTGAGACTTACACTAGAGATCCTGTATTTATATATCAACTGCTTACATTGAACATTGGAACCTTTTTTATACATCTGTTTCCTATTTACTAAGTTGAATCATTCTGAGCTTCAACTGGCACAACGACAGCAAATCTCGTGGTAACAAGGAGTGAATAGATGACGGCTGATGATCGAATCTCGTTTGAAAAGCAAGATACAGTACTGAAAATACATATGCACTGTTGAAGAGCTCAGGACAAGGAGGACAGCGAGGTGTCCACTTGTTCTCCAAGGTGTTTCTTTGGGGGGTGAGGAAGGATTCCACACGTCAATGATGTGGCAATCGGAACCCACCCCCCCTTCCCCAGACCAAAGCACAGGGAATGGTGTAGCTTTTGTTATGGGGGGGTGAAGTTCTCCACTCACATTACGGAACAACTCTTGGCCTTCTCCTTTTTGAAGGTGGAGGAGAGGAGCTCGGACTTGCTGGGCAGGTGCAGCAGGCGTTTGGACAGCCGGCGGGTCGGGCTGGGTTTGGCAAGCGGCTGTAGCTTGTTGATGCAAGCCAGCGCAGCTGTGCGGAACACGCTGTGGATGCTCTTCTCAGAGGTGAAGGCTGAACACTCCAGATAAGCCTCAGCGCCCAAATGTTTGGCCATGGCAGAGCCCTGTGATGGGAGATGCACAAACTCCGTTTGTTATAGTTTCTCAGGCTTAATAGAAGCTAGTGTTTTTAAAAAATACAGTTCATAAATTCAAAAACTTTGTTCATGTCGTCAGTTGTCTACATAGGTTGTTAGATATTAAGTCAGTGTCCTAAAATATAAAGGACAGCTTTATGTTTACATGTAACCAGTTATATCAAGAGAAACATATATTTTATTAATATGCATAAATATTGAGCATAACAATAACAGCACTGTATTAAATTGTCACTGTACTGAAGCCATAGCAAATTATTTAAATATTATCTAGAAACAAATGTGTATCTTTTTTTAATAATAAACTATTTGTATTATAAGATTTCAAAATATAAATACAGTTCAAACGTTTGGGTTGGTAAGATTTTTATTATATTTTTGAAAGAAATGCTCTTATGCACTCCAAGACTGGATTTATTTGATCAAACATGCAGTAAAAACAGTAATATTGTAAAATATTACTACAATTTAAAATAACTGTTTCTATTTTAATATATTTTAAAATGTAATTCAGCAAAGCTGAAGAAATCATTCTAATAAGCTGATTTGGTGCTGAAGAAACATTTCTTATGATCAATCCTGAAAACAGCTGTGCTGTTTAATATTTTTGTGGAAACTGTGATAATTTTTTCAGAATTCTCAGGTGAACATTAAAGGAAATACATCCTTGCTGAATAAAAGTATTAACTTCTTTATACTTACCCCAAACATTTGAATGGTAGTGTAGTTCAAAAAGCAGATTACAGAGAATATTGTCTTAAAGCAAGATCAATGCGACAGGGCTAAGACACAACTTGCGGCTGTACCTGCTCATGAGTGATGGGTGTTTGTTTCTGATTGGACAGCTCCATCAGCGTGCAGACGTCCGTCCGAAGGTCCGTCTTGCAACCAACAAGGAGAATACGAGTACTGGGGCAAAAGTCGAGGATCTCAGCCCTCCACTGCAAAGACAGAAATATGCAATTCTAAGATGAATCAATTCTTGCAAAACACAGAAAACACATATTGTTCTGTATAACTAGGGTTTTGCAGCGATTATCATAATCTTGGTTTTTGAGTGCCAAGCACTTCTGGCAAGTATAGTGTGATAAATATTGCAGCCCAAAAATGAAGTATAGTAAGAAAACAAAAACAAATGAATCATTCATAAAGTCTAAATTAAACAGACTTGCTATACTTGAGATACTTTGTTTGAATTCACGTTACCACAAAACATAGGTTACCTGACAAAACATATTACAGTGAAGAAAGCTCCTGAGAATCGGGGTCAGTGCGGGGATTGAATATGAATAGGAATATCTAGTTACCTTCTTAAGTCCACTGTCAAAGATATCTGGGCGACTGATGTCAAAACAAAGGAGCACTGCATCAGAGTCACTGTAGCAGAGGGGTCTCACATTGTCATAGTATGGAGATCCTGAAACAAGAGAGATGCTACTGAATAGAAAAGTACAATTCAGTGATGAGAGAAGAATGCTTTCTTACACTGAAACATGCAAGAGTTACATTTCTTTTAAAAAACATGATAAAATGTTCTTTCCGTTGAGCCTCAAATGCAGTTTGAGTGTCCTTGTTAAAATAATAAAATGCCCGAGACAGATGAGAACAACAACCTGGTTTCACAACACATTTAACTTTCATATGACGCATTTCAGAATGAAGCTGTTGATTGGGCGGATGTGTCTGTCCCTGTGTCGCCTTAAGTCAGCAGAAAACAGAATGTCATTTCATAGGTGGAAAATGTTTTTAAATGTTACATTCTCATACAAAATTATGAAAGCAAGCATTTTTACAATAACATTCATTGATAAAATCTCACAGTAAACCATGAATATTCACAAAATATTCAATTTTAGTTTCACATCTTCAAGTTTTCGATAATTTCGAGTTTGGTTAAATCAAAGCAACATTTAAAAATATTTTAAATGCTTTTAAAAATATGTATCATGACCCTGCATTCTGAATCACAAAATAAATAAAGAAAATTAGTTAAATGACCAATGAAACTAAATTTTACACCATTTAAACTCTAGTTACAACTGTACACTTTACATTCTATCCATCCATCAATCTATTGTTGTAACAAGAGTTTGAATACTGTAAAATATTTAGAAGTTACCTAAATTTTATTTATAAAAACGTTAGTCTAAATGTATATATACATATTTTAAAGATCAATCATTGCTTTTACTACTATGTACTTGTGTATGAGTCTTTAAGCTAGAATTGAAGAAAAGCAGATCTGATGAGTGTGAATGTGCTGTATAAATCTGCAGCAGAATCAGACAAAGGCCGGAGGTACAGCTCCCCTGGTCATCACTTCATTTCCATCCAGTTAAAGCCCTCTCCCTCTCACTGCTTGCCATATTGGCATTTTAAAGGAGAAGAAAATGACAACTGAGCTCTGAATCCTCATTGATCTATGTGTCTCGCTCTCTCCCTCGATTTCTTTTTTCCAGTAGATTATGCAACTGGAGAGATGGGGCTGGGGTAGGCACTTCCTCTCGCTCTTGCTCAGAATCCTTAAGTAAGCCACCCACCCCTCATGTGCCCCCCCCCAACATATGCAATACCTCTAGTCCCCCTGTTTCCACAGCAACAGCCTTGGAGTCAACCATCTGCAGAGCGCCGTCTTCCTAAAGGCGTCCCTTAACTGCCTATCAATCATTTGATACAGAGCACTGCCCACCCGCTTGGTACTGAGGAGATGCTGGGGTGGTGTAAACAGCCTTATATATACCTGACAATTGCAGAGTCTCCTTTTCTGGATTAATTTAGCCTCAGTTTCCTCCTGAACCTCACATGTAATGGTCTTTAGGTCTTTGCATGAGTCCGTGATACAACTGTTAGCACATGCACTGTAGAAACCTCAAATTTAGTTATATTGATTAACTTGCCATTGAAAATGGAGATTACTACTCAATAAAAGAAATATTTCAGTGTAGCCCAAGTGATTCCAAAAGAAATCATGCTTATGAATTGAATAAGGTTTTTTTTTTCTTTTTTAGTAAATTTATCAAGCATGACCACTGTAAGACCGGTTGATTCCTAAACAACTGACTTGATTCTTATTAGACTATCAAACTGTACAGTCAAACCAATTCCTGAACAAATGACTCTCATGAGCTGGTTCTTTGTAGTGAATCAAATATATTATACACCTGTGTGTAGTTTAACTGATTCCCAAACAAAATGATTCTTATGAGCATATTATTTTTAGTGAATCTAACACATTCAATACAACCAGCAAAATCTAAACAATTCCCAAACAAATGACTCTCATGAGCTGGATCTTTTTAGTGAATCAAACACAGTTCATCAGTTATGTACTATTTTTGAAAACATCTGAAAAAGAGTCTAAACACCCATTTTGCAAGAAGTGTTTTAAATGCATGCATTAATTAAATCCTCATCATTTGGCAATGACATTACATTTCTTTTTCCAAATATTACTTTCTCACAAGCAGTAAATCGTTAATGGAACCAGAATTAAGTTCTTTACAATCCCTAAACATTAAGTAAAATCATGAGGCAATAAGTAAAATTTTAAATTTTATATTATGTTGATTTTAAGTTAATTAAATCGGTCAACATGATGTCTGAACAATTCTTTCAGTTAATCACTCACAAAGACTCATGAGTTGTCATTTTGAATCAGTCTGATGAATCCTTCACTGACTTATTTCATGTTGACTGCAATTAAATCTCATTCAGTCAAGGATTCATCAGACTCACACAAACAGACAACTTTCAACAGATTAGTTGAAAGAATTACTCATAAGAGTAATGTTTTAAGTTTTAATTAACGTAACATCAACATGAATTTAAATGTATAAAACCAATCTGCCTTCATTTGATTATGGAGATCTCTAGTTGAAAGGACCACAGCAGACTATCTTCACTCTGAAGCACAGATCACTGCCTATTTTCTCTCTCCTACCAAGACGTCACGGACACCCAAACCTGAGCGTGAGGCTGCATTCAATTGTTGCTGATCCTAATGCAGCGATCGATGTAGATGTACACCTAGGGACTGAGGAGCAATTTCAATTAAACTTGACAAAATGACTCATCCCAGCAGTCAGAGACAAAGACCTCCTCATGGTGAGCTAACTAAAACTCACTCAATCCACTGTTTGAAATCTGAAAAAGGACACATTGAGGCTTACACTTTTGGCAGTGAGCATTATCTAACTTGAATACCGTACCACCCGCAGTCTTGGATCACAGAACTGCTCTATTGAACAATCCTGCACACAGTGAACAAACCACTGCTCAGCTCTCAACCCTGGGCCACATGTTCCCCGGCTGAACAAGAAGAGGATGTTATGCTATCTGCGTATTAACAGATGGAGGGGTTGTGAAGCGTGCAAAAAAGGGTGGAAAAAAAAAGAGCAGAGCAGAGTTGCTACAATCAGAATAAATGCTTTTTGTTGTGACGCCATGCCTGGAGCAAAACTAGCTTAGCTGAAAAGTGGGCCAACGTGTGCATGTGACTGATATGAGACAGCCTTTTCCTTGGGCGCAGGAAGAGTCTTGTGAAGAGAACAGATGGAGGTGGAGTGGGCTGCTTTTGTGCGCCACACAGACAAGAGCCGCACCGCATTCCATCTGCTGAACCCTTTCACTCTTAGAAAAACGAATTTAACTGTTTTACCAATGACTTCGAACTATGAATGTAACTGGCAAGTTGCATCAGACATATTCTGAAACATAATAAAATTGTAATAAATAAATTTTGGTGCGCACATGAGTGTGCTTGACGTCACATGTTTGTTTCGTGGAAACGTCACTTAAAAGGTGGTCTTTTTTAATTTGGGAATGATTCATTTCAGTACTTAAAAGGAGTTGTTCACAGTTCTCATCTCTCATGACTAAGCCATCTCTGACAGTCTCAATGATACAGCGATAACAGATCCTGTCAATTATTATTGCTTAATGCCACATCTGCCATTTACTAGGGAAAGAAAATATCATTCAAGTGTGAATAAGATGGTATCATATAATGAAAATAATATGCTACTGTTTCCTGCTTCTCTACTCTGAATCTACAGTGACAGATCAAAATAAATAATTTTATTCAAGTGAGTGAGCTTGCGGTCTCTATTGAATATGATGAGATATAAACTGTGTGCAAAATAGTGTCAGACAATACATTTTTTTACTGTGTTGTAGTTTGCTAAAAAAAGTAAAAATCTAGTGTAGTAGTAGTAGTATAATTAAAGAACAAATAACGAATTATTATTTTAATGAATCACTCAAAAAGGCTAACAAGTTATCAGTTTGACTCATTTTGATGAACTATTCCGCAAATCATCACCATTCAAGTTTGACTCAAAATAAAGCATAAATTATTTTGTGTACTTTAAATAGTTACTGATTATGTGTAGTTAAACGTGCAACAAAATTACTTTAAAATGTTTTATAAAAATTTTAATGAAAAGCTTAACTTTAATTTTAATGTATAGTTTAATGTTTTAAAATGTATTTACTAAAACATTAAAACATTTTTTGTATGTTAGGTGGGTAGATTTACAGAAATCTATATGAACTACTGTAAGATTGTATCAAATTAGCAGTGTTATTAACTAAAATAAAACTATTACAGTTATATTTGTTAATTGAAAATGCTTCAAATAAATGAAAAGCAAATATTAAATGAAAGACTTAAGTTTTAAATGTTAACTTGGCAACTAACTGAAGACAAAGATAAATAGAAATGCAAAAAAAAAAACACAAAATTCCTTAAACTTATACTAAAAATAAAATGAAATATAAAAGCCAATTATCAAAATATTAATAAATATTATAACAGTACATAAATATTGCATAGTAGTTGACATTTCAAATGTGGCACAGAATGAAATAGCTGACTAAGAGTAAACTTCAACGCAGTGGAATCTGTGGGAATTAATCAGCACTCTCAGACTCATGTAAATGCGAGCAGGGGGCTGAGAGAGGTCAGCATTCACAAAGGAGCTAGAAGCAAATGAAAGCCCCTGTCCGTCTTCCCAGTAGAGATGATGAGAACAAAACCTCGAGCGTTCTCCATATCCCCCTCCCCCCTTTCCTTAAGATCCCAGAGATTCCATCACAGAACATGATGGGGGCCCAACAAAGAATCCCCCCTCTCTCTCACTGTGAGGGGCTGGCCATGACCCCTCAGGGAATACCATCTCAGAGCTACGGTGGTGTTTCCTCATTGGTGCCTGTCATCAACTGCCAATGGCCACTGGAGAGCCCATTAATCTACTGGATGTTATAATGTGCTAATGGAGCACTATTTTTACGCACACGATCTTGTGTAGTCATCCCATACCGAAGCAGCAGAATTCATATTCGCAGAAATGTACATGCATCAGTGTAACGGCAAATGCCACCTAATTCATTGCAAATACCTCAATGCAAATTAAATATAGCCTCCATATTAGAAATACAGACAGCCATCTTCTAAGAGCCTGCAGTAGGTCCAATTGGCTGTCGCGATTAAGTGTGAGGATTGATTTTCACCTGTAAATCCTTTCTGGGCCTCAAAGCATGCAGTTTGAAACCCAATGATGAGGTCTGCTCAATCAATGAGGAAAAGAAAAAAACTTTAAAAAAAAAAATAAAAAATACAAAATTAAAAAAAAAATGGGGAAGTCGTGGCCTAATGGTTAGATAGTTGGACTCGTAACCCAAAGGTCGTGGGTTCGAGTCTCAGGTCCGGCAAGGATTGTAGGTGGGGGGAGTGAATAACCAGTGCTCTCTCCACCCTCAATACCACGACTGAGGTGAGACCCTTGAGCAAGGCACCGAACCCCCAACTGCTCCCAGGGCGCCGCAGCATTGACTGCCCACTGCTCCGGGTGTGTGTTCACGGTGTGTGTGTGTTCACTGCTGTGTGTGTGCACTTTGGATGGGATAAATGCAGAGCACAAATTCCGAGACTTGATTATCCATACTTGGCCACGTCACTTTAACTTTTTCACTTTCAAAAGTCTAATAAGAAGCCTCATTCACATTGAGCAGCATCACAGAGCTGATATAAATAGCACACAGGGAAATTCTAGAATATAACCAACCAACAGGTACAGAGTGCTATCTTACAGCCCATAAACAGCGTGCGTATCAAAACTGCCTCGCTGTAAAATTATTCCATCACTGTCAGAATCTTTGTTTCCATTCATTTGAATGCCATTTCTACTTGAGTTCAAACTAAATTTACTTGAGTAGTAATTTAATTCAAAGTGATTGAAAATGTGCAATGAGCTAATTACTGTAGGTTATGACTTTGGCACAGTTTTGATTTTATGCACAAAACTAAAGCAGCAATTCAGCTATTTACTGTGCACTGAATGTAATGGAACATCATTTAGCACTTCTGTATGAATATACACACATTGAAAAGTTTGGGGCCAGGAATGTTTTTTAACAGAATTACTTTTCTGGAAGGTTGCATCAAATTGATCAAAATCAACAGCAAATACAGTTATCATCTTATAGAAGATTTCTATTTCAAATAAATGCTGTTCTTTTGAACTTTATATTCAAAGAATATTGAAAAGAGTCCACAAAATCAGCACAACTGTTTTTAGCATTGAAAATAAAGAGAGTTTCTTGAGCAGAAAATCAGCATATTAGAATGATTTCTGAAGGATCATGCGACACTGAAGACTGGAGTAATGATGCTGAAAATTCAGCTTTGCCAACACAGGAATAAATGACTTTTTAAACTATTACAACAGAATACAATTGTTTTAAATTGTCAAAAATAATTCACAATATTACAGTTTTTACTTTTATTTTCGATCAAATAAATGCAGCCTTGGTGAGCATAAGAGATTTAAAAAAAGTTTATATCTTACCGACCCCAAACATTTGATTAGTAAAAACATACAAAAAAAACAAAAATTATTTTAAATGTATTAAACACAAAACTCTTGATTTTTTTAAAATCAGAACCAGCATAGAAATAACTGTGCATTCACTTAATGCTACAGTATATTTCTCACTTGGTGAAGGAATACTTAAATAACACTTTAACGTTTCTTTGCCAAATTATCAATTTGTCACTATCACTGAACCCATTTATCACCCCATGGATATAGCAAAATCATTTTATATTTGAGAGTACTTTGACTTGGAATATCTGTTTGACTTGATGGAAATACAGTTCAAAATCTACAGCCTCAGCCATGATTAACGGCTAAAAATGGATAAAACTCTGGTTTGCCCTCTCATCCTCATACAAACCGGGACTCATCCCCTTAAACCATACTCTGCGTTTCAGCTGGCTTGTCTCCAAGCAGACTAAATCAGATAAAAAAGCACGAGCAAAGGACTGAGGCATATTAACAGCACATATTTCATTCAACAATCTGTACATGAAATCACAATCCTTGCTTGCTTTCTCACTCACCGTCTGCCAATCTCTACTGCACATGTACAAACAGACAAACACATCACAGAAACATAGTCCTATCACCCACACTTCACAGTCAGCGGACAGCCAGACGGTTCTGGGTGCTAATTATGCTGCATGCGTTTAGCACACATCCAAAGAGACGTGAGATTATCATGTATGTCATTTACTAGGGATTCAGAAATGAGCAGTGTGAAGCAGACAAACAGCACATTGTAATCAGGTCAATAGGCTACAATAGGAAGCCGTGGGCAGATGTGAACTGCCTCAGTGACCACATACTCCCTCGTTAGTCTGATGACTATGTATGGCAGCTGATAGACAGACAGACGTCTAGTCTCATGCCTGATCCATATTGCACAGAAAACTAGAAAACACTTTGTTGATTTGGCAAGCTTTAATCTGATTGGCTGACTTTACGCAACTTCCGGTATTAAGGGCATAGAGAGTTTATCATCAGTTTATCATAATTTGCTTCCATCTGAAAATCATGTTAACAAAGTAGTCAACAAGCACTTTTGAGAATGAAAATGACAGGATTTTCCAAAATTTTACAATATTCAAGTTAACTAGATACCAGAGCGGTACAGTAAAATAATAATAATAAAATCATCAGTACTTATTACTTTTGAAACAGACAGAAGTTCTGATCACACTGAATTTGGTCCAGTGGACATTGTTTTGAATTGGTGACACTGATTTTAAAAATCAAATCCATATAAAGTATGTAGACATTTGTTTGTACGTGTTGTTCTATTGCAAACATCTGTTGCAATTATTCAGCATTTACATCTTCCTGAACTGCTTCAGCATTTGCATAAATAATTATATTTGCATTCAAATTCAATATTCTAATCAGGTAGTTTATTAATCACCATGACAGGATTGGCCCAACACAGTTCAAAACAAGCCAGACTGTTGTCATGAACAGAATATAAAACAGCTACAATTTGTAACAACCATAAATAGAGTAACAGAGCCGTGACGAACAAATTGTCAAGACAATGGCATATTTTTAAAGTCAAACACCGTGGCTTCCAATTTCTAGTGTATTCTCCAGACAATTTCAAATGCACTCTAAAGCATAAATGCATGAATAATATTATATATTCATAATATATTTTAATGTAATGTTTTATATATAATACCAGAACTGATATATGTCTTCTCCAGTCTCACATGACATTTCAGTATGTTGATACTGCTTCATTACATTACATGTACCATCCAAGTTGCATAATGTGCACTAATAAAAATGTTACTGTCAATTTTGATCCATTTTAGTATTTAGTAACCGAATCATCCGTTTAGTCTTACCTGATGTGTCCCATAAACTCAATTCAACACGCTGGTCATCGAGCTCCAGACAGGCTGTGTAGTTCTCAAACACTGTGGGCACATACGTCTGTGGAGGAGATGCAACATATTAACACCGACCAACGCATGTGATGCTGCATGTATGAGATGCTTGGGGGGAAAACACTTTAAATGCTAACATATAGTTCTTTATCACTACGAAAAAAACGATTTAATGTATGCTTTATTGTTATGCCAGTAAAATAAATGATATGGACTAACTCACTTGGTAACCAAAGCATGTTACAATGAAACTAACATGTATGAGAGAAACAACAGTTTGTTATTAGGCAAAACCATTGGGTCTAATGCCATATTTTTAGAATTAATTTAATAAATGGGCGTCTTTCAGAAATGCTGTAGGCTACTGACCTCTGGATAACAATCCTTTGCCAAAACCTGTAACATCGCAGTTTTCCCGCATTGAACATCCCCCACCAGCACCAGTTTACATCTGACCACCAGTGGCTGTGCGTTTCTTCTCTCTTTCATGATTTTGCGATATCCTATAACCAAACAATATAAACCCAAAATAAAAATAAAAAAACACCTAAAACAGACCAACGCGAAGATGCGCGAGTGCACAACTACTTCTGTACATACAACACCGCGAGGTGCCCGCAGCCGAAGTGACTGAACTATGGACTGGGGGTTTATATATGCCGCACAACAGCCAATCAGCTTGCGCGATGCTCATGACGTCTCACATTCTTCTTCCCTCCTTTCCATCCGGAAACCTATTTCCCCGTCGACTCAGCCTTTCGGGAAACTTTTGTCTCATCCTTACCGAATAAAAAATTCCACTAAAATGCTCATTTTATACATGAGTTGTCCAAAATGTCCACACTAGGGTTGTTCTGCGATTACAAAAGACTGTATATAGTATATAAATAGATTTATAGGCTATTATATATATATCACATAGTCTGTGAGAATAGCAGTGGATAAAGTAGTACACTGAATGTCTGTCACATACAAACTAAATCACGTAACTTGCCAGCTTTTCCTGCATATTCTAGCATCTTCATTGTCTCCAGAGTAATTAATTAGATTGTTTTCACTCCAGTAGCCACAGACATGAGGTCAATAGGACTGTTCACACATCCTTGTCCCTCCGCCTACTGACTTTACTTTCACCTTTAATGATCTGTGAATTACCTGCTTTCTTTAGGGGAAGACTTGTGTTTTTCTTTCATTTTCCAGTCTTTTTAATTCATACGTGATATATTCCCCCAGATGATACATCCCCAAAATTTCAATGGCTAATTCTTAAACTATTACATTTTTCTGCCCTAATCCTTAGAGTTGTGATTAAATGTATCTGTTATGACATGCATGTTTGGTTTACTTTCAGTTTTAAAGTCATTTTACAGTAAAGTCTCCCATGACTCCTCAAAAAATCCCCTTGACTAAAACCATGAAAAGATTTGTTTACAGTACTAACTGTCTGGATTATTGGACAAATTACTCTTTGATCCCTATCTCTGTTTGTTTTGGACACAGGGTAGTTTGATTAATGGTGGGTGGGAGGCCAAAAGTTTATTGGCCTGATGGGGCAGTTCAAAATCTCAGCCCTCAGGGAGTCTCAGAAGGCTAAAGTGGTCTGATAGACAACAGATGCACAGAGACACTTTCAAGGTTATATTTGTATGTTAAACACCTCAAGGACTGAGGCTGAGTGGAATAAACCTTATGTAAACACTTCCCTTTTCTCCCCTACTTGCATATTCATTTATTCTCCAAACTGGAATTAGATGGTCTTCACATCATTGAATGTTTTCAGAGCAGTACGTTAAATGAGCAGTACATTAAGATTTTTCAAGTAGGCCTATTTTGTGTCCCAAAACTGCTTTTGTCCCTATCCATGTCACACTTTAAATACCATTTAGAATAAAATTGTGAGCTGGACTTAGAATATTTTGTCGTTAATTTGACTCAAAACCCTTGTCATCTTGTCATATGTGCCATTCAACTTACTGAAGCAGTGGTATCATGGATAAGACTTGTAGTATCCTCAGCAGGGTTGGAGATTGCATGAAGTAGGCTATGTATGAGAGGAGAATTCCCCTGCTGTAACAGCAGGGAACAAAGCACAGGAAAGCAGGCGGAACTGAATAATCAACAGCCCCGTGTGTCACAGCACAATCTGCTGTTAGACAGAGGAAGGAGGTGTCAGAAGGTGGCAGTTGGGTTCCTATCGCTGTTTAACATCTGTGATTCATGGTCACTTGGCATCTTTTGCAGATAATTATGTAAGACAAAATAGTGTTGAATGTCACAGTACTGCAATAATTGATTCTTTTGATAAAGAAACTTCTACTATGCATATGTGTGTGTGTGTGTGTGTGTACTGGTATATATGGTTTATGAGGACACAAATGTGTAAAATGACATGAGTACTACAACGTAAACATGGTTTATGAGGACACTTCCTGTGTCCCCGTAAAACAAAAGGCTTAAAAAACATACTAAACAGTGTTTTATGAAATTCAAAAACTGGCAGTAGTTTCCTGTAAGGGGTAGGTTTAGATGTAGGGTTGGTGTAGGGCAATAGAAAATACAGTTTGTACAGTATAAAAACCATTACGCCTATGGAGAGTCCCCGTAAACCACAAATTCAAGTGTGTGTGTGTGTGTGTGTGTGTATACATATGTTTTAAGACCTAGCCTGTCTGAAATCCTGTGCTGACCAGCTGGCCCCCATCTTCACACAGATCTTCAACAGATCACTGGAGCTGTGTGAAGTCCCCTCATGCTTCAAACGCTCCACCATCATCCCCATCCCAAAGAAACCCAAGATTACAGGACTTAACGACTACAGACCTGTGACTCTATCTGTGGTCATGAAGTCATTTGAAAAACTGGTTTTGGCTTATCTGAAGGACATCACTGGACCCTTACTGGACCCCCTGCAATTTGCCTACAGAGCAAACAGGTCTGTGGATGATGCAGTCAACATGGGACTGCATTACATACTGCAACATCTGGACAGACCAGAGACTTATGTGAGGATCCTGTTCGTGGACTTCAGCTCGGCCTTTAACACTATCATTCCAAACCTCCTCCTGTCCAAACTAACTCAGCTCTCCGTGCCCACCTCCGTCTATCAGTGGATCAACAGCTTCCTGACAGACAGGCAGCAGCTAGTGAGGCTGGGAAAATACACATCCAGCACTCGTACGATCAGCTCTGGAGCTCCTCAGGGTTGCGTTCTCTCCCCACTGCTATTCTCCCTGTACACCAACGACTGCACATCTAAAGACCCCTCTGTCAAGCTCCTGAAGTTTGCAGATGACACCACACTGATCGGCCTCATCCAGGACAGTGACGAGTCTGCTTACAGACAGGAGGTTAAGGAGCTGGCTGTCTGGTGCAGTCTCAACAACCTGGAGCTCAACACGCTCAAAACAGTGGAGATGACCGTGGACTTCAGGAGAAACCCACCTGCACTTCCTCCTCTCACCATCATGAACAGCACTGTGACTACAGTGGAGTCATTCAGGTTCCTGGGCACCACAATTTCTCAGGACCTGAAGTGGGACAATCACATTGACTCTATTGTTAAAAAGGCCCAGCAGAGGTTGTACTTCCTTCGCCAGCTGAGGAAGTTCAACTTGCCACAGGAGCTGCTGAAACAGTTCTGCTCCGCCATCATTGAATCCGTCCTCTGCACTTCAATAACTGTCTGGTTCAGCTCAGCTACCAAATCTGACCTCAGAAGACTACAGAGGGTAGTCCGGTCTGCTGAGCGAATCAATGGTACAACCCTCCCCACTCTCCAAGAACTGTACACATCCAGAGTGAGCAAAAGGGCTGGCAAAATCACTCTGGACCCCTCACATCCAGCACACTCCCTCTTTGAACTGTTGCCATCTGGTCGACGCTACAGAGCTCTGAGCACCAGAACGACCAGGCACCGGAACAGTTCCTTCCCTCAGGCAATCCATCTCATGAACATTTGAACTCTTAACAATAAACATGAAACACACAACGCTATAATACTTTTTATTTTTTATTTAACACAAATACTTATTACATTTCAAATTTTCACCTAACATACCTGTACATACTGAATTGTATGTGAAACATGTTTCACATAAAAGATGTTTACATATAGTGCACAAGAAAAAATAATAGTTGAATTTTTAAAAATGACCCCGTTCAAAAGTTTACATACACTTGATTCTTAATACTGCGTTGTTACCTGAATGATCCACAGCTGTTTTTTTGTTTTTTTTTGTTTAGTGATAGTTGTTCATGAGTCCCTTGTTTGTCCTGAACAGTTAAACTGCCTGCTGTTCTTCAGAAAAATCCTTCAGCTCCCACAAATTCTTTGGTTTTCCAGCATTTTTGTGTATTTGAACCCTTTCCAACAATGACTGTATGATTTTGAGATCCATCTTTTCACACTGAGGACAACTGCGGGACTCATATGCATCTATTACAGAAGATTCAAATGCTCACTGATGCTCTAGAAGGAAAAACTATGAATTAAGAGCTGGGGTGTGAAAACTTTTTGAATTTGAAGATCAGGCATTAACTTTTGAACAGAATGAAGATGTGTACATTTTTCTTATTTTGCCTAAATATCATATTTTTTCATTTAGTACTGCCCTTCAGAAGCTACAGAAGATACTTACATGTTTGCCAGAAGACATAATAAGTTAAATTTTCCCTGATCTTCAAATTCAAAAAGTTTTCACACAGTATTAAGAATCAAGTGTATGTAAACTTTTGAACAGGGTCATTTTTCTAAATTCATGTATTATTTTCTCTTGTGGACTATATACAGTATATAAACATCTTTTATGTGAAATATCTTATTCAGGTCAGTACTAAATAAACAATAACGCATTTTGTATGATCCCTCTTATTTTGGTAAAATAATTAACATTTCGCATGATTCTGCAAGGTGTGTGTAAACTTTTGACTTCAACTATATGTACTATATGTACTATAATGTACTACTGATAGCCCTCTCTTTTGGAAAGCTTTTATCCCATAAATGTATTAGAAGTTTACATTTATGATTAAACAAGAGGCTTTGTATAGATTCATGCAACAGAAAATTAAATAACTGGGTCAGAATAGCTTGTACTTTATTATGCTCAGGGTCCCATTACTTCTCATTTATATGTGTATTCATGCATTCTTAGGTCTATCACATGCAAACTAAATTAGGCCCTTTACCAGTTTTTCCAGATTTCCTGCATATTCTGACATGTTTGTGTGTGTGTGTGTGTGTGTGTGTGTGTGTCCAAAGTAATCAATTAAACTGTTTTCTTTCAGCATCAATAGCCACAGACATGAGGACAATAGGACTGTTCACACATTCTTTTCACTCCTCCTAACGACTCTAACCTTTAATGATCTGTGAATCCCCTAATTTCCTTCTGAGAGGACCTCAAATATTTTGATTGCCTTCATTTTGGTGCATTGGGTCTATAACTACATAAACAACTGTCCTTTATTATCTTATCCACAGTCTGAGTCTTGCAGTGAAAAATCTGTACTGCACATCTACCTGTTAAAGCAACAAAGAAAGACATTTGTTTCATCTCTGCCATAAAAACAGTGCTGGGATGTTATACATCAGTTTAAACACATGTAATGCATATTTGTGCCATTTCATGCATGTGACTTCTGTAGATAGACGTTTAGCATTTGTTGACAGCGCCAGAGATAAAGATAAACCCTCATGTGTGACAGATGGCTGTGTCATTTGCAGATAAAAATGAAAGCATTTTCAGTGTCAGCCTCTCAGAAGGGTAATGGAGCATAGTGAAATGAAGAGAAACAGCATATGGAAATGGCAAATCCCATTTGTTCTGGGTTATGTGTGGATCTGATGAATAGTGCGACGAGGTCAAGAGGATCAGTGGAATTGCTCTCTGTCGAACTTTACGTTCTGGTCAGCCGATCCGGACTACCTCTGTCTGTTTTTCTCCAGCTCTCTCAGAGCATATCAGGCCACACCAGTAATCAGCTCTTGCTACTAGAACACCGACTGAGACAGAAAGAGAAAGATTCCAACAACACCCTCTGACCCACAACCGCCCACTTGCAGCAGACAGAGGCCCAGCAGGCAGCTAATTAGCATGTGTTAATGAGTTCCTGTGCCAGGGTGACCCACTCAGTAGTGCTGGAAAAGGGTGGAGGTATGGTGTGTCTGCTTCACGGTGCTTGTAAGCACAATTACAAACAAGCCTGACATACTTTGGAACTGCAAATCTAGCACGTTCATACAGTATGCAAGGGTTTTGTAATAGAATTCACTGCGGCTGGTTTGCTGCACCCTTACAAAACAAAAATAGATGGGAATATACTGGACAAATATAATTTGATATATTAATTAATAATTTCCATATGTGGGAAAGTCGTGCTCATATTTTTCAATATATTGCAATATATACGCATGGTCCACGTATGGATATGTATACTGTATATAGAAAACACATAGCAATACCTTTATTAAACTAGTTAATTTTTATTTCATTAATCAATGGGTTTACATAAAGCTAAACACATGTATAAGAAAAAACTTACCGAACTGAATATTAAAGCAGATATTTATTCTAAACGACAGAAGCAGAAAACTGGTAAAACACTCACTCTTGCAGTGTCCACAGACAATTCGCTTTCTCACTTGCTAAATTCTTGTTAAACTCATGGCAAGATGGTGGAAAACGAGATTTGACATTTATATCTTAATGGATTGAGTGCTATAAAGCACAAACCTGCAAGTTTGGCTCTCAGTTTTCCCATATTTTTTTGTGTTTTTGTGTCAGTACATGACAAAATATAACCTCACTGCTAAAAATGCATGCACTGTAAAAGGTTTTTAGCAGGTAATCTAAAATCTGATTAATGTGGTAACATTAACTATTATTAAAGTCAAAAATATCATTTCATATCACTGAATCAACCTGACTAAATTGAATTACACTAAAAAGGCTCATAAATTGTTCCTTAAAGTAAAAATTACTCAACTGCCATTTTATAAATATGAAATAACTTGAGAAATAACAAAATGATCATTCTCTGAAGTTTTAGAAAAAGTATTTACAATAATAGATCAGAAGCAGTGTTTGAATCATTTTGCGTTTTGCACAATACTTGCTCCTGCACTGACATCTAGTGGAAATTTGGGAATTTATTTTTGTGACTCAATTATTCTCCATGTGAGTGGTTAGTTGATACAAGTATTTTGGAAAATTGACATGTCATCACTGTTTTGATTCTTTTATAATTATTGTGCATGCAGCTTTTATGACTTCATATTAACTTAGAGACTATATTTGAAAATGTATTTGTTATGCCACAAGACCATTTAAAATGAATTTGAGTTTGTAAAAAAGTTACAATAAATTCAACTTTATCAAAAAATATATATATTGTTTTAAAAACATATTATACATCAATAACATATGCAAAAGTGACAGAAACCATGCACAGACCATTATTTTTCTTTTTTATTTTCTTTTACATTTTTTTTTCTTCCCCAGAGCACACAATAGTTCTGCTCAGCATCAGATAGTACACTTTTCTTAATTTCTTTCTTTCTTTTTTCAGACTTAGTGCTGGGTCAGTGTTGTCACATTAGTACAATATGATAAATTAACTACTGGAAGAGCGTTCACACACTTACATAGTGCATTTATTGCATTGTAAACCAAAAGAAAACCTCAATCACAAAACCAAAATAGTGCAATCATATTGATTTACCTTTATTCAGTGATAGACCTTTACCAGTCCAAGCCATTGTCTTCCTCCTTCCTCCAGTGTTGCATACAGTACAGTATATTGTGATAGAGAACAACATAAATATCTAATAAAATAAACAATTAGCCTTGAAAATATACTTTGGAGACCCAAAGACATAGTTCTTGACTATGTACAAATCACCTGGAAAGATATCAAGCATATTTTCAATTGGGAAGAGCTCATTGTGCTTTGAAGCCTGTCTCTTGCTTGTTGCTTTTCATATGCAGTGATTTAAAAATTGACAGAAGATTTAACATGGTCCCAAATAACATTTTTGTTCAATATATGTAAATAAGTTTATTTATGTACACATTAAAACGAACAGAAAGTCATTTGTTTGTGCATTTATATATAGATGAGGGCAATGAATTTTAATGTGCAAACTGTATATACTGAAGCAGATGTTTGTGATGGTTTATATGTTTCTATGTCCATTGCATCTCCCTATTCAGTTTACAGTGCTGTTTATTTCTACAAATGCCTGATTGTGTCATGCATAGTCATGATTAGCTTGAATGTACAATGGGACTGCATGTGCATGTATGCAAAGAGTAAATTAGTGAACATTTAGTTAAGAGATTGTCTTGCAAATAAGACATGTCATTTTGTTAAGAGTGATAATCTTTGTAAATGATTTTGTTATTGCATGGAAGAACAGCAGCAAGCAAAACTCAACAGTTACAGCAGCAGATATGTCAGCAAGATCACCACTTATCATGCAAATAAGTGTTGATGGTAAAGATAAAAAAAAAATATCAGGAACTTTTTCAGTGTTTTGAGATTCTCAAAATGCAGAAAAGGATGTTCAGTGGTTCTGAAACAATAATCATACCGTTACACATCTTATGGTTGTTTCTGAATTAATGGTATGATTATGTACAGTTATACTTGTGTGAAAACAAAGATGCTTGCAAGGGTCTCACTTTTGTGGTTTTAAACAAAACCACTAGATGTCAATGTAATTCAAACATTAGTATAGAGCAGAGGTTCTCAACTGGTTTTACTTTGACCCAACACAGCACCAAAACAGATTATTTCACAAAAGAAATAAAAAAAAAAAAAGCTCTTAGAATCAAATATTAAAATGTAATTATATTAAAAATAAAATCTTAATAATATTAATTAAAATATAGTTATAAATAAATAATAAACTAAAATAATTAAAATAATCTAAATTAATAGTTCATAAAACATTGGGGCACAAACCACTAAACTTCACTACAAATGAAGTTTAATATATTTTGGGTAATATTTTTTTTTCAGTTTGTTCAGCATGTCATCCAGTGTATCCATGTTGGTATCTACCTAATTTACCTGGTTATAGGTGGATTTGCATCACTAATGCCATATAATTTTCTCCTTTTAAAACTTAACAAGTCTTATCATCCTAACTATGCATGATTATATTAGTTGCATTTTATTCTGTGAATTTAGCATAGTTTTATCACGTGTCCAATCAGAACAGACCTGCGAGGTCTCAGTTGAGAACCACTGCTGGACAAAATAAATAATATGTTAGGCTGTTTAGTGCAATACTGAGATCTAGGCTTAAGATGTACAAACATTCATGTGGTCTGTTTTTCATTGATCTGAAAGGGTGATATTGCAGTGTGGTTGTAAATACTGATGAGTTACTAGTTGATTTGCCCTGGTTGACATAAATATAAAGTTTACAGTGGATAAAAAGACACAAGAAAAATCAAACAGAATATAACAGAAAATAAAAACGTTTTCAGTTAAAAAGTCCCAAGTGTGGTTTCAGAATATGAATTAGTTATTTGAGGGTTGTGCTACATAAAGCCATTTGGGTTATTAATTATGAGTGAATTGTATTTGATGATTGATTGAAATGAAGTGTACTGTGCAAAAGGTATGGCCGTGAAAACAAACCAAAAGCGATGCAGGAGGTGGAGACTGAGTGAGCGGGATGTTAGTGGCATGTGGTACCCTTCTTTGTGAGGGCATGGTATGGATGCTCTGATGCCAGTGCCAGAGTCAGGCTGGCAGAACCTGGTGGACAGACGGCACCACCATCTCAGCGTGGGGTTCAACAGGGACGTTCAGACCAGTTGAATGTGTGTATACCTGTGTGTGTGTGTGTGTGTGTGTACCTGTTTTTATATCCCGGTGGGGACTTAAACCTGAATACACAGACTCATGGGGACTCGTGTCACGGTGTCACGGTGGGGACCTAAATTGAGGTCCCCACGGGTAAACAAGCTAATAAATCATACAGAATGAAGTTTTTTGAAAATCTAAAAATGCAGAAAGTTTCCTGTAAGGGGTAGGTTTAGGTGTAGGGTTGGTGTAGGGTAATAGCACATACAGTTTGTACAGTATAAAAACCATTACGCCTATGAATGTCCCCACAAGGATAGCGAAACAAGTGTGTGTGTGTGTGTGTGTGTGTGTGTGTGTGTGTGTGTTGGCTGAAGGCCTGCAGCAGAGTGGTCCTGAGATGTAAAGGACGACACATATGTCAGTGCAGGAGAGGGTGAGTGTTGTCACTGTCAGTGAGGCTGGGATTGGTCCACTTCTCCGCTGGCCCTCATCTCTGTCTCCATCCCTCTGTTCCTCCTCTTTCTCATCAGGGGGCAGCTGCTCCGAGCCCCGTCTCATTCTGGGGCAGTGAGTGGCTGGCCTTTGAGGAATATTCTGGGGGTTTTTCTGGAATGTTCTGTGTCACTCTATAACAATCAGAGAGCAGTGGAGGAAGTGATCATTATGGTTAAACACCCTGACCACAAGCTTTCTGTCAGTCAATATTTAAGGTGCACTCAATATATATATATATATATATATATATATATATATATATATATATATATATATATATATACAGGTGCATCTCAATAAATTAGAATGTTGTGGAAAAGTTCATTTCAGTAATTCAACTCAAATTGTGAAACTCGTGTATTAAATAAATTCAATGCACACAGACTGAAGTAGTTTAAGTCTTTGGTTCTTTTAATTGTGATGATTTTGGCTCACATTTAACAAAAACCCACCAATTCACTATCTCAACAAATTAGAATATGGTGACATGCCAATCAGCTAATCAACTCAAAACACCTGCAAAGGTTTCCTGAGCCTTCAAAATGGTCTCTCAGTTTGGTTCACTAGGCTACACAATCATGGGGAAGACTGCTGATCTGACAGTTGTCCAGAAGACAATCATTGACACCCTTCACAGGGAGGGTAAGCCACAAACATTTATTGCCAAAGAAGCTGGCTGTTCACAGAGTGCTGTATCCAAGCATGTTAACAGAAAGTTGAGTGGAAGGAAAAAGTGTGGAAGAAAAAGATGCACAACCAACCGAGAGAACCGCAGCCTTATGAGGATTGTCAAGCAAAATCGATTCAAGAATTTGGGTGAACTTCACAAGGAATGGACTGAGGCTGGGGTCAAGGCATCAAGAGCCACCACACACAGACGTGTCAAGGAATTTGGCTACAGTTGTCGTATTCCTCTTTTTAAGCCACTCCTGAACCACAGACAACGTCAGAGGCGTCTTACCTGGGCTAAGGAGAAGAAGAACTGGACTGTTGCCCAGTGGTCCAAAGTCCTCTTTTCAGATGAGAGCATGTTTTGTATTTCATGTGGAAACCAAGGTCCTAGAGTCTGGAGGAAGGCTGGAGAAGCTCATAGCCCAAGTTGCTTGAAGTCCAGTGTTAAGTTTCCACAGTCTGTGATGATTTGGGGTGCAATGTCATCTGCTGGTGTTGGTCCATTGTGTTTTTTGAAAACCAAAGTCACTGCACCCGTTTACCAAGAAATTTTGGAGCACTTCATGCTTCCTTCTGCTGACCAGCTTTTTAAAGATGCTGATTTCATTTTCCAGCAGGATTTGGCACCTGTCCACACTGCCAAAAGCACCAAAAGTTGGTTAAATGACCATGGTGTTGGTGTGCTTGACTGGCCAGCAAACTCACCAGACCTGAACCCCATAGAGAATCTATGGGGTATTGTCAAGAGGAAAATGAGAAACAAGAGACCAAAAAATGCAGATGAGCTGAAGGCCACTGTCAAAGAAACCTGGGCTTCCATACCACCTCAGCAGTGCCACAAACTGATCACCTCCATGCCACGCCGAATTGAGGCAGTAATTAAAGCAAAAGGAGCCTCTACCAAGTATTAAGTACATATACAGTAAATGAACACTTTCCAGAAGGCCAACAATTCACTAAAAATGTTTTTTTATTGGTCTTATGAAGTATTCTAATTTGTTGAGATAGTGAATTGGTGGGTTTTTGTTAAATGTGAGCCAAAATCATCACAATTAAAAGAACCAAAGACTTAAACTACTTCAGTCTGTGTGCATTGAATTTATTTAATACATAAGTTTCACAATTTGAGTTGAATTACTGAAATAAATGAACTTTTCCACGACATTCTAATTGATTGAGATGCACCTGTGTATGTATATATATATATATATATATATATATATACATATATATATATATATATATTTATTTATTTATTTATTTATTTATTTTGTGCGATATTGCTTATATTAGATTGACATCTGGTGGATTGGATGTAGTGTCACACATAAACAACAGTTTTAGTTACAGTGTGGTCATTAAATAAGACAAAAGTTTTTTTTTTTTTTTGGTTAATTAAAATAAAGCTGAAATTAAATAAAAAAAGAAACATTAGATGAAAAACTTGAACTTAAAAAATTAAAATTAGACATGTTGTCTTGAAATGAGTTGAAGTACTAAAATGACTAAAACTAAAATAAAAATACAAATGTATTGAATTCATACTGATATAAAATAAATTAAAGCTAAATAGAAATGCAAAAAAAACTAATAAAACTGACAAAAGCATATAACAAAATTACTAAAACCAACTTATTAAATTAAATTAAATTATATTAAAAAACTTAATAAAAAACAGCCTTCATTATATTTACATTGTAAATGTAATAAAAGTCTGATGTTAGACATTATTTTAAACTTTTTTCAAAAGTACATGTCATTTAAAATAAGCAAGTACACATTTGAAATTGATTGTTATTATTAATATGCCCTGGCAGGAAAATACACATTCATAATAATAATTTTAACTGGCAATCCAACACTCCAACAATCCAACACTCACCCTAATTTGTGGTAGTGCTCATTCAATTAGCTCCTGCGTCTCTGAGAACTAGAGGAAGAGGATGAGAGAGTGTTTAGAAGATGTGAAGGTCATGCAGGTAACATTTAAACACTCACCTGTTGGCTAGAGTTGGCTGAGGGTGGTGTAACTACATTTTGCTCCACTAGAGGGTTCAGGGGGGCGGAGCCTGGCAGGTGAGTGGCACGCCAGTATATATCTAAGTATTCGGCCAGGTGTTCGCAGGCATCCTCTAACTGATTCTCATCCAGTATAACATCAAACATTTCCTAATGCAAGATAAACGCAGTGAATACAAACAGTATTAGTGTAAGATATCGCATCTGTTCACTTGTTGCTTCAGTTTAATGTGTGTTAACAGGAGCTGAATGTGTGCAGTAATGGGACTCACTGGTGGGCACTGTGCTAGTTTATCTCCAGCCATCATTTGCACGTTGAGATGTTTGCTTTGAGATTTCCCTCTGGACTTAATGAGTCTTTGAAGAACCTGGGATATAATGAGTAACACTAAGAAAATGAGGGACACGTTTCTTCAGGGAAATCTGAACCTACCTATATAACTTAACCATTTAAATAAGCAAAACAACACTTTTAGCTCTGTGGACTTATAGCACTGAAGATAGTCCAGCAAAGACTGAAATGTTATCTGTTTTTGTGTGTGCACAGTCACTTTTTTGTTGGTCCACTTTAGTTTTTGTTGTCACCTTCATGTAAATCTTCAGGAATACATTTTTGTTCAAAGGACCTTGAACTTTGCATTTCATTTGGTGTGCAGATTTTTTGGCTTTGGCTTCTCAACTTATAAATAAACACACTTTTCAAAACCATATTTAAAGGGATAGTTCACCCAAAATGAAAATTCTGTCATTAATTACTCACCATAATGTCGTTCCAAACTCGTAATACCTTCGCTCATCTTCAGACCACAAATTAAGATATTTTTGATGAAATCCGAGAGCTCTCTGACCCCGCATAGACAGCAGTGCCACTACCACGTTCAAGGCCCAGAAAGGTAGTAAGGACATCGTTAAAATAGTCCATGTGACAACAGTGGTTCAACCGTAATTTTATGAAGCTACGAGAATACTTTTTGTGCACAAAGAAAATAAAAATAATGACTTTATTCATCAATTTCTTATCTTCCGTATCAGTCTTCAGCACGTGTTCACAAAAGTACCACGACCATGCTTTGTGGTGCTGTCGTGAATGTGCGTCGAAGAACCGGAAGAAAAGAAATTGTTGAATAAATTTGTTATTTTTGTTTTCTTTGCACACAAAAAGTATTCTTGTGGCTTCATAAATGTCATAAATGTTCTTACTACCTTACTGGGCCTTGAACATGGTAGTTCCCTTGTTGTCTATGGAGGGTCAGAAAGCTCTTAGATTTCACCAAAATTTCTTAATTTGTGATGAAGGTCTTACAGGTTTGGAACGACATGAGGGTGAGTAATCAATGACAGAATTTTCATTTTTGGGTGAACTATCCCTTTAATTAATCTATCATCAATGTTCAAGTGTAGATATACATGCATCACAGAAAAACTCATTTTTCTGAACCAGCAAATGTTATTTCCACCACAACTTTAATTATGTATTTTGTTTGATATCTTTCTCTGATTTTAAACACTCATTGGTCATGCTAAAACATTTTAATAATATTTTTAGACTAATATTTGAAGAATATTTAAATAATAATTATGGCAAGACTTATGGTTGTGGTGGAAATGATAGAGGGACAAAATAGGTCTAAAATTATATAAATAGTTTTCAAATAATTTGTTTACTGTACTATTTTTTGGTGATCATAGTTTCATAATAATTGAGTTATTAAATGACATAATTTGTATTTTTTATTATGGATTTCTATATTAGATGAAAAGTCATAGTCTGGGACAGGAGTAAAAGAATAAAATACATAAAACCACATTAAAAATACATTAAAAAAATACATTTTAAAGGGTTTCCCAGGCCGTTTTACAGTAACAGAAAAGTTAGTTTTAGTTTTAATATAAATCTTTAATTGGAGAAACACCCATTTATGGCTTTTTAAAAATAAGTGATTTATTGACTGGTTAAATATTGTTGTACCTTTGGAGAGGACACTTTGACGTAGACAATGATGGGGGCGAGGGAGGTCTTGAGAAGCTGTGCGGGGTGGTTGATAGTATCTGCATCCAAGACCACCAACTGCAGGCTTTTAGCCAGTTCAAATATTCTCTCAATTTCACTCTGCACCTCGGCTGAGAGAGAGACAGGCATGATAACACGAGCCACATTAATAATGAAACAACGAATGATGCCATATTAGGTCCTTCATACAAAAATACTTGATCACACTTTATATTAACGTGCTATTTAGCTTTACCCTTGTATGTTTTCACTCACCCAGACTAGAACGTGTGTTTGACCTCTCCATGATAGCTTTCTTGTTCAGTACAGACCTCTTGGCCAGAGACAGATCTGCAGTCACCCGTGTGATAGAAATCCTGCCATGAAATCACATGAACCACATACCAAATAAAAAAACATAGCACACAAGAAGTATGGACCACTTTTATGATACTTCTGATACAGAAGAAAGAAGGTAGATAAATTATTTATTTCCATTTTTACAAATGCACAGTTTTGGGTGAACTGTTCCTTTAAGAGTAACGTTTTCAATTTTAAGCTCTAAACCAGTGAAACAAACAGTTTCTGCACTCACCTCCCATCAAACCTGTGCTTCAGGAAGTCAAACAAGGCTTTCTGCATCATATCAGTCACCTGCATCAGAAGATTGTGAGAAAACATTCATTCTACATTCAACCAGAAACATTTCATATGTAATTAACCTGTCAATCTGAGGTAGTTTAGGTCCTGAGCTATTAATAGTGTTAACATCCACCCAGTGATTTTGTTGTCTAAGGACCGTAGAGGGGAAATAAGGAGTTCTAAGCAGGGGATTCGCAAGAAGAGTCGTGTATAAGGCTAATATGGTTTGGATGAGGTGATGTGGTTTTATTTAGACACAGGGATGAAAAATGAATGACTCCAGAAATAGAGGGCAGAGAGTTAGCAGGGGAAGCAGGTCCCTGGTGTCTCTGTTAAAGAGCTGACTGACAAATGTGTCCAGAGCACTGTGCCACAGCTGGACTTTAATATTTTACATTCGTGAATCCTCTCGCACACCAAAACCGCCTGAGCAGTCATATACAACTGGATCCAAAATGAGCTTTTTGCCATGCCTGCCAATAGTGAGTGAGTTATGAGAATTTACAGACTGTAATTACTTTTCATAGGCCATGAAACAGAATTTTGCATTATTTTATTAAATATAATTATGCTAAATATAATTATATAAATATTGTTTAGTAAATATAAATACAAATACTGACCACAAATATTCTTCATAGATCATGAAACTGTATTTTGCATTTTTATTAAATTATAATCAAAAAATTTTATTTATAGAAATATTATTTCTTACATCTAAATATAAATAAAAACTGCATATATTTGTACAGGTCATTGTGTAACTTGTATATCACATCATATATATAAGATGAGCCAATCTCTGCATAAATTTGTTGCAAAATGTGATTTTGTTCCAGTGTTGTTATTAACAGGTTTAAAAGTAAACTTATTAAATCATTTTCAGTAATTGAAAGAAACTTTAAATAAAATAAAATACAAATATTACACGAATAACTTAACGTAATCTAACTGAAAATTACTAAAAATGAAAAATTTAATAAACGCTATAATATAATATAAATAATAATAAAATGACATGCTTGTTAGTTTCATTTTGGTAGCTTAATATATATGTCATCGCATTGAGTTCTAGAGGAAAAAATCCTTCAGGCATATTTCTTTTGGTAAAATTTCCACAGAGGTGCAAGTTAAAAGACACAAAAGTCATGTGAGTGAGTGATTTTCTTTAGTAAATGGTTTGCATGTCCTTGATTTGATTCAGTGAACAATTCCTAATACAGTTTTATTTACTCCTCAAACTCAACTTTTACTTGCTTGGTGGTTGTTAATTTTGGACCCTGCATACATAGAACAAATGGCCTGTCTTTTAACTGCCATGATGATAAAATTTCATATAATTTACCTCATAGCCTTTCAACGAAGGGCCAACCAGAACAACAGGCCTCATGGATGGAACTACATCATAGGGTGGAACGTGTTCTGTCTACAACACACACACACACACACACACACACACTATTATGTCTCACAAGATCTGAACCTTAACTAACATTTCTCAACATCTAATGAGTAGCCTCAAGGGATGCAGTTTCAATAACACAGCATTAATATCTCTCACAGAGAATCATCTGAAAGGCCAGACACAAACTGTGAATATTTAATAGCACTTTTTGAGGGAATGTGTTGCATTATGGAAGCAAGGAAGCAACTTTAACCACCTACCTGCTTCTGCTTCTGTTTGGCTTGTTTAAAACAAGAGAAATGTGTTTAAGAAAATCTAAACAGGTTGTTTGTGTTCATAATGGTAAAACAATTTTATACTGAAATATTATGTAAACCTTGACATATAAAATCAGCATAAACCCTGAAGGGAAATGCAGAGGAATGTTAGTGGCTCAATAGTACTAGCGTTACAGTAAGACAGTAGTGTGTGAGAGTATTTAAATACCTCTCACCTGCAGAAGGAGGAGTAGACCTCCAGCCACCAGATGAAGCATTTCCACCCATTTTCCTGTTACCAACACAAACACTTTAGAAATTACAGGATGAGACATGCCAATAGCTGATATCATACTTTAAACTAAAATCCCATGCTGAATTTATGTTATGCTGAATTTATTTCTCCCTTACGGTATAGTTCACCAAATAATAATCTAATAATCTTCACTTTATTTATATCGGTCTGCTTGTCTTTGTGCATTCCAAACCAACTGTATTGCTGTGTATTAGTAGTGGGGATTTTTTATTGATTCTTTCTGTAGGCAGTTAGCTAAGCCAGTCGGTGGGGACAAGTGACTCTTTAAAGGGGACCAATTATGCAAAAATCACTTTTATAAGGTGTTTGAACACAGTTGTATGGCTGCAGTGTGTGAAAACAACCAGCCTATAATGTTAAAAATCCACCAACTCATTTTTTCATAAAACCAATAAATCATAAACAGTCTTCTCCAAAAGAGCTGTTTTAGATTCTCCCTCTGTTCACGTCACCGAGGGGAAAAAGTCCCGCCCATTTGTGACGCTCTCTGCCCTATTAGCATAAACACAGCCCTGAGTGAGAAGCTGCAGTCCGCAATTACTGGAGATATATACAATGTCAGCGCCAAAGAGGGTTTACAAGTGTTGTGTTTTGGGATGCACTAATGAACATAGGAGTCGCCATAATCTCTCCTCATCTGAGCTGAGGACACTGTGGTTAAATTTCAAATTTCAAAGGAAATATCCCGGAAAAAATCGGTAACATCCCCTAAATGTTTAGGAATCAATACCAATGCTTTGTGCGCGAACAAACAAAGTAAGTATCACGCATTTGTTTTCCATGAGCTTGAACTCTTGAAGCTCCGCCCTCTTCTCCGGGAGCAACAGCTCATTTGCATTTAAAGCAACATACTCAAAATCAGTGCGTTTGGGCTCATACCCTAAAATTGGCAATTTTAACAAGCTATAAAAATTTATCTGTGGGGTATTCTGAGCTAAAATTTCACATATACGCTCTGGGGACATCAGAGACTTATTTGACATCTTGTAAAAAGGGGCATAATAGGTCCCCTGTAAAAGCCATTCAAATGATTTGTTCAAACACAATAATTCAATTATTTGAATATGAATACTTCCCTACTATATAGTAGGCAAAAAAAATAAAAAAATAAAAACAGTATGTGAAAAAAATACCTCTATCTATAATTAGAGGTACCTAATAACTAAGTCCTCTATCTAAAATTATTCATTCTCCAGTGAAAAAGTCACCTTGTCTGAGTCAGGAGAGAAATATGCACAGATCAAGCACCAGTTACAAGCGAAAACAGTCCAAAATAGTTCTAAACAAATAAGTTTGTGTATTTTGATGTGAGAGGGTAACAGTTGACAGACTTTTTCACTGGAGCATTATTTTGGATTATGGACTGGTATTTTATATGGAAGCGAGAGTTTGAGTTAAAAGCATCTTAATGATAGATTTGTTTCATACAAACAATGCAATTTTTCACTTCACAAGATGTTATTTGATGGACTGGAGTCGTGAGGATTACTTGTGGATTATTGTGATGTTTTTATCAGCTGTTTGAAGTCTCATTCTGACGGCACCCACTCACTGCAGAGGATCTGTTGGTGTGCAAGTAATGCTAAATTTCTCCAGATCTACATCTTGAATGGCCTGAGAGTGAGTACATTTCTGCAAACTTTCATTTTTGGGTGAACTATTCCTTTAAATGCTAATTTACTGTATACAGTACTGAATAACAACTATATAGATATGATGAGATGCAAATGTGGACCTCTGAGCTGCTTTCTGTTCCTGCTTGATCCGCATGGCCTCCAGTTTAACAGGGCTGGGGATGAAAGCAATATCTGCCCCCTCCTTCACCAGCCTCCCGATCCACCAGTCATTATTATACTTCTGTAGGATGGGAGACAATGTGCTCAAAAAATATCACAGTGAAACATAAGCTAACTGTTAACTTCAGTTCATTGGTTGCTTCCCACCTCTTTTATGTGCAGAAAATCTTTAGTTTCAAAGTTGATGGCAGCACCCTGAACCGGACAATCTTCATCGAGAGCCCCACAGTAGCTGACATTGGTTCTCACTGCAAACGCCACAGGTTTGGTCTACAAGAAAACAAAGAAAACAGTTAACATTATGTTAAGAGGAGAGGTAATTGACAGTGTATCCGTTTGAGAAGATGAACCTTGGCTCTCTCGAGCTGGAGCAGGGCCTGGCGCTCGGCCTCACGCCGAGACGCCTCCTTGTCCTCCTCCAGGGACAGGTCGGAATCCGATGGTCTACTCCTGTAGGAATCAGCAGAACTCTGCAAAAAGGACAAGAGTCCAATGTGAAAGTTGCTCTTTTACATTTTACTTTTACAATTGTTAGCTTTAATGCCCTGTCTACCTCTTTGTCTATTACAGTGAACCTAATTCACTAAGCAACAAATTTCTGCTTGAAATCTGCATACAATCGTGTTCATGTACAAATCATGATTTACCAAATCATAAGCAGATATATATAAATATGTACAGCTGGCTAACGAGAGGTCTGTTAACTGGGTCTGTATTGAAGGTATGTTTCAACTGGTTTTGAGGATGGCACACCTGGCATTGCTCGAGGTTGCTTAGCCGGAAACAATGGTTTGAAAAAAAACATCTTAATTATGAATTTGTTTATAAGAAACATTTTACTTCACAGTGCGTTAATTGATAGACTGCAGTTGTGTGGATTACTTGTGGATTATTGTGATGTTTTTATCAGCTGTTTGGAATTTCATTCTGACGGCACCCATTGACTGCAGAGGATACGTTGCTGAGCAAGTGAAGTAGTGCTAAATGTCTTCAAATCCATTCTGTTGAAGACACAAACTCATCTACATCTTGGATCGCTTAAGGGTGAGTAAATTTTCATTTTTGGGTGAACTGTTTAAGGTTAAAATCAAATTCATGAAGATTGTGAATTAGCCAGAACTTTTTTGTGAGAAGTTCTCCTGTGCATATAAATACGAATTCACATAATTATTAATGAATGAGATTCTCATTTTGCAGAGTTTTAACTGCACACAGCAATTGCTGCAAATGCTTTGGCAATATGAATATAGAAATATTTTTCATGCCAATAAAGCATTAAAACTGAAAACTAAATCACCAAATGCACCGATAACAAAAGACCTAGTGACCGTAAACAAGCATTGCAAAAACCTTTCCTCTATCATCTCCTGCATCCCTCTGATCTCCCCTCCAGACCAGCCATTCTCTCCGTCTTTTTCCCTCCAAAATCCAGAACACAGTGAAGATATGATTTAAATATCAAAGGCAGCCGCAGGGCGCAGGTGTCTGCGACATCTACCGTCGAAAGAGATGAAGCATAATTATGCAGATGCCGGCTAAGATAAGATTCTTATGTGCGATTAAAATATATCTCTCGTCTAAATGAACGTGTTAATTAAAAGCCAGCCCTGCTGTGGGAGGCATCTCCATCACAGAGCTGTCCTGAACTAACTCTTGGATGATCTACACTGTGTTCATCTCTTTCATGTGTTCGGCTTAGAAATAAATGAAAAGAAAGAGTAGGGCTTTGAAGTACAACAACACACTATATCAAACATTTTTTTTGGCCACTTTTATCAATAGGAGGTAATAGTGATGCAGGGGTCGGCCACATAAACATCACTACCTGCAAGGCTGTGACACACCTTTTGTGTTTCGTACATGCAGTGTGTCATTTTCAGATGACCCGACAGACAAAGCAATCTTTTGCTCAGTACCTGGATCGATAGAGTAATGTAATCCTTTAAAAGACACAATGCATCGCACCCTAACCCCCTAAGAGTGTTTCCACAACATCTCACCCCATATTCCACTTACAACACCATTTTAACCATCAGACATTCCCAGAAAAGGCTGCATAGAATGTTTACAGTATGTTGCTTAATAAAGCTTTAATAGCTTTTTTAAAATAGAATTTTAGTCTTAGTATTCTGTTTATCTTCCTTTTGCTTTAATGACAGTATAGCATTAGAGCTGCATGAAATCCACAAGTTTGTGTAAAACCTGATGTTCTCCAGAATGATTTAAGAATGATCCATCTTGAGCTTCAAATGGAAGCAAGAATTTGACCATCTGAATTTTAATTTTCTCACAATGAGAAAAATGTCAGAGACCTGAGATATAAATTCAGAATTGCAAGATATCGTTGAGAGACTCAATTCTGACTTACTTTCTTGCAATTTCAAGTTTACATCTCACAATTCTTTTTTCTCTGAATTCTGAATTTACATCTTGTGTTCTGAGTTCATAAAGTTCATAAAAAAGTATGAATTCTGAGAGATTTTTTTTTTTTTAAACCTGTGGCGGAAACAAGCTTCAATGTTCACATGATCAATGTCAAAAAGTTTCTTATTTTATTAGTGACTTGCAAATATTGCAGAATTTCATAATGCACACCAAAAAAAAGGTCACCTAAAAATTGGAACATCTAAATTAACAGATTTTATTCAAGTCAAAACATTATGTAGACATCACTGAACCAAGCTATATACATTAATTTATACAAACAAAACTATTTATATCGGTTAAATCAGGCAGTTACCACATTTTACAGTGTAGCTTACAAATTTTCAAATCATTAAAACGGTGTTTATTTCCAGCTTTATCGTACATTTTGAATTTGTAAATGCATTTTTACATTTTTAATTTGTCATTTTTCTTTCAATGATCTGCATCTGTGCAGCAGATATAAACGCAGGGCAGTCAACATTCATTTTCACAATTTGTTGTGCAATAGCAGAATACAGCCAACAGGGGGCGAAAAATCAATGAACTTCCCCATATCCACAAGGCTTGTTAGATAACAGTCATTCATTCTCCTATATTTCATACAGTTTCGTGCCCTATTTTCATTCATATTGTCAGAATCTGATTCCCAGTCTCCTATATGTAGCAGCATGAATTTGATGCTCACCACAGCAGAACTTGTCCTGACAAGGACAGGGATCAGAGAAGTCCATAGGAATCAACAACATGCAACATGCATAGAAAGAATTTTTGCATTATATTATATCAGTAATCAGTATCAGAAAGAAGGTTGAACTATACTGGCTGCAGTTAACTTTTTTATTTATTTATTTATTTTCATTATTATTATTATTATTTAATCTAATATATTTGCCCCTGCAAATTGATTTTCAAAAGGATTTTTACCTTTATAAGGGTAGTTTTTAATATATTATAATATAATGCAATATAATATAATAGAATATAATAGAATATTTTTACCCTTATAAGAGTTTTTTTTTTTTTAATAAAAAATAAATAGAATAGTGTCCAAAACCTAAAACCTATTAAGACCCGGAATATAATATCCTGAAATACAATTATGAATTGATAAAATCAAAAACAGATGAATTAGCATTTACATAAATATATAAATTTATGTAAATATACTTAGTTCATTACACTCTTGAATATAAACATACATTTATATAAATATGTATGCATAAGTTGTGTGTGTGTGTGTGTGTGTGTGTCACTTTTCACTGCATTTTTACCTAAAACCGGTTAAATTACTAGTTATAAAAAATTGGAAAAATGGACATTTCTGACTTTTCTGACTATTGCAACACAACAAATCCATATGCCTTTTTTTTTTCCCTAACACAACATATCAACAACTTGCAATACTATTTGAAACCATACCCACATACAGAAAGATATGAGAAAGTGAAAGAGATATTAACAATCTTAGTCAGGTAATACATATTGTCAATTAAAAAATCAATGCAGCTGAATGCATGATGAGTCTGATGGTCGAAAAGCTAAGACGTGCATCTCGACTGAGAATAATTTATTCATAAAAAAAGGCTTACACGAGGATATTAATAGACTATGACACAGGCAGAATGCATGCAAAATTCATTCACTCCACCAAAGCAGCGCTGATTGATTACAGAATCACACGAAGTGAAAATGTAATAGAGAGAGAGCGCGCGGGAGAAAATCAGTGAGAGAGAGAGAGAGAGAGAGAGAGAGAGAGAGAGAGAGAGAGAGAGAGAGAGAGAGAGAGAGAGAGATCCCTACCTTGCAGCTGAGCAGCGCTGCGCTAGAATCGGACGCGGACATGCCTATAGAGACGGCTCGTATCGCCCCCCATCACTCTCTCTGTGGTCGAGCGAGGCGCGAGCTGCTCTCCATGGTCAGCGGTGAAGAGAGGGGAACGCACTGGCACTGCACTCAACGCCTATACAGAATTGATGCCCTGACTGCAGCAGCTGAGTTGTGCTGTTCACTGAGAGCAAACGCCCTCCCTCTGCCGCTGCTGCTGCCTTTCTTCCTCCTGCTCTCACGTTCAATCAGGCTCCATTTTGTCCCGCTCCACACACTGGAGATGCGCTTCTGCAGCCCTTGCAGCGGGGGAGGAGATGTTTACCTCTCACACGAGACAGTACTGACACTCTCACATCTCATTCTCCTGCAGCAGGGAAAACAGGTGCTTTGCAAGTGGGATGTGTGGAGTCAAACTGCAGGATCCCTTACGTTATTGTGGAAAGCAAGACTGGATGAAAAACATATTTGAAATTAAATAGCATTCATTTTGCATGCTCTGACATGGTCTGTCTCTTTATTTCTTGTAGGCTACATCTCTCTAAAAATGTTCACTAGATAATGTTCAATATGTAGCCTACCATAACAAAGCATTGTAGCTTTCTGTCACATATTTGGTAAAGTATTAAGTAACAGGCAGTTTTTGTTAGCATTGTTGGCTATTGTCTTGTATGATAAATTATTCCTCATTTGTAAGTTGGTTTGGATAAAAGCATCCGTTTAATGACTAAATGTGACCCTGGGCCACTAAACCAGTCATAAGGGTCAATTTTTTTTTTTTAAATAGAGATTTACACATAAACTGAATGCTGAATAAATAAGCTTTCTATTGACATGGTTGGTAAGGATAGGACAATATTTGGCCAAGATACAACTAGGCTATTTGAAAATCTGGAATCTGAGGGTGCAAATAAATAAATAAAAATAAATAAATTAAAAATTGAGAAAACTGGCTATAAAGTTGTCCAAATTAAGTTCTTATCTATACATATTACTAATCAAAAAAATAAATAAATAAGTTTTGATATATTTACAGTGAGAAATTTACAAAATATCTTCATAGAACATGATCTTATATCCTATCCAAGTGAATAGTCCAAGTGAATGCAAATTTCATTTACATTCATGCATAAATGCCTTCTTAACATGCAAATATTATATATGATGTACATTCAAGAAAAAAAAATCACTATAATTAATCTGTAAGTCTGCTCTGTCATACTAACTGGATTCCACAGTACCAGTACCTTTTTTTTCTTGATGTTTGCTAAATAAGCAGTTTGAATATACCTAACAGTCTGTCACTGTGCACCAATCAGTGATCATAGTTTTGAAATGCACTGACACTTTGATTCACCATTGTTAAATGACTTAATAAATTGCAAAACCTTTTGTGAATTAATCTGATTATTGCACTAATGTACCGTATGGTAATATTTCCCTGGATGCTCTAATAATTTCATTTCCTGGTTGTTTCAATGAGCAGAAGACTCAGACACCAGCAAAAGACTCCAAAAGCTTATGCAAGTGTTAAATCAGGACCAGACACTGAAAGCTCACTTGTGCATGAATTAACAATGCAAACAAACACATCTGCCTGATGAGAAACAGCTGGGAAACCAATTGCACTAATGCATTTGGTGCCCTATAATGGGGAAAAGTGAATTAAAAGTAAATTAAGTGTTTTCTAAATCCTATGTAAACGGATGATAATATACTTAAAAAGAACAATCAGTGTTGTGACGCCAGCATCAATAAATTACTGTAAAAACAGCAGAGACCACTCAAATACAATGGCTCTGGTTTGATTTTTTTTTTTTCAATTCCCTTACAAAAATGAACCATGGTACAAAAATGTTATTGTAGTTAAACCATAGAGTTAAACCATGATAACTTAAAATTACCCATGGTTCTGCAACACTAACCATAGATTTTATAGAACTAGTAAGCGGCGACAAGTGAGTGAATCTTTGAATCATTCAGTCAACCGATTCATTCAAACACATTGATTCATTTAGCAACGACACAAGTTTTATTTATTTTTATTTATTTTTTTTAATTTAGCAACGACACAAGTGACTTTCTTTACAAATGAATCATTGAATCACTGAAACTACAGAGCGCCGCTATTGTGTGTTGTTTGGATATTTGCAACAGGCGATTCTGCTTTGACTTTGTTTGGAACTATTTTGTGTATTAAAAAGGGGGGTGTCAAAGGGTGCCCCCTCCCCCCTTTGGCCCCCCTAAATTTGGAATCATATCACAGCAAACAATTTTGGGTGAAATGCGTAGTTTGTCCTGTAAACAATATATATATATATATATATATATATATATATATATATATATATATATAATTATAACCAATCACATACGATTCTGTTGAGCTCATGAATTAAATGACCAATCAGAAGCGTTCAGATGAGTCATCTCTGAAACACGCTGCTTCGTCACCGCGCGCACTGGCTGATTGAATTATCTGACTAATTCTCTCATCAGAAACAACAAAGTGAAGATGTACGAATGTAAATAAGATATTAATTTCACAGTGTAAAGAGCTTTAGACATTATTATGGCAGTTTTTGAGAGTGCTTGAACTCGCTGGACTGAAGTGAAAATGTTCTTTGATATTGTAAACGTTCTTTGCTCTCTTTTTGTTCACTGAAAGTGTTATAGGCTAATTAGTCACATACAATGTTTTTATTAAATTCACATTAAATACAAAGTCAGTCGTATTAAAAGTATTTTATGGTATGACACCCATATCTGGTACTTAAGTTAAAAGACGGGCTTTTATGCGTAGTTAATAGATTACAGTATTAGGCTACTTTGCCCATTGCCCTTTATAGATCAAATAACATTATCTATAAAGGTGCTAAATGCATTTACTTACACATTTGAGAATCGAGATATTTCATGATATATTTTGGGGATATATCGAATAAAAAATTAAAACAATTTAATAAAACCCCTGCTGAAAAAAACAATAGACACCATTACAAAATTAGTAATGGTTTTACTGGTTATAATGGGACTTGTATTGGTTTTACTGGAAACTGTAATGGACCCTGTTGGTCTCTGCTGGTAATTGGTTGCCTTCTATTGGTGGCTTGTTAAAACCAATAAATCCTAATGGCATAATGTCCCAAAACACACTACAGAAAACCATTTTTTAAAGTTGATGGTCTGTAATGTTTGTAATGGTATTTGTAGTGGAAACCATTAAATGTTTCTGATGGTTTTATTGTTTTTTTTGTTTTTGTTTTGTTTTTGTTTTAGTTTTTTTTTTCAGTAGGGACATAAGTCTATATCAGTTATACAGTGGTATTGTGGCTGCTGTATGTCATATGACACGCATGAGAGCCCCCCTTTTTTTTTTTTATGAACCCGAGCTAACATGAACTAAGAGTTGTTTTTAACAAAGATTAATAACTTCTGTAGCAAATGTAGCTTTTGCTCATTGATAATGTTAATGCATTAACTAAGGTTAACTAATGAGATCTTACTGTAAAGTGACACTTATTGGTCTTTTAATTCTTTTGCACTTTAATCTGTGTAAAATATTTAACTTTATACATTTTTGTGTATTGCTTTATTGTATTTAAATGTTCAGATATTTTTGTTATAAGAAAAACCTGTTATACTGTATTATGACAACACTTTTTTGCAACTAAATTTCAATATCGTGATAATACTGTATACCGTGATAAAAGCATTAGCAATTAATCGCAACATGAAAATTTGATACCGGCATATCCCTAGTATAAATTGTTATAGATTACTTCTAGAGATTGCAGTGATACATAAAAATGACTGAATGAATAATATTAAAGTAGGTTAAGATGAATTTTAAAACTGTGCCCCCTAAAAGCACAAGTGGCCCCTGTCTGGCCCCCCAGTTACTGTGGTCTAGAACCGCCCCTAAAGTAACAATCAAAATGTAAGTTACTCAGTGTTCACTTCTTGTTTATTGTACTGTTAGTGTCTCATGGCATCATAACACTGTTTCGGTTGGTTCCACTGATCTATATAAATGACTATGTTCTCTATAGATCAGTGGTTGGTTCTACTCGTTACCGAATTCACGCAGTATTGCTTTTGTTATGGCACTAAAAGGATTTACCGGTCTGTTACGATTACATTGTTTTGTATCCTTCACAGCACTGTAAGTTTTTCACACAAACTCCCTGGGAGTCTTGATCTCGATAACCTCTTTCTGTCTGCTAGTCTCTCCAGGCCTGATCCCACTGAGAGTAAATTTGTTCCACCCTATGAGGTCGGGGATGGATGCCTTCATAGCAGCGTTACTGTCCTGACAATAGCATGATGCAGAACACCCCACAAACACAAGGTGAGTCAGCTTGCACACACAGTCATAATGGGGCGGTACCACCGAAAATGAATCATGAATACGGACCCTTTTCCTCTTCAGGTTGTATTAAATCAGCAGGCTAACAGAGGCCTGAGGCTGCCCCTGGTTGTTTAGACCTCTTTTTGGACTCCATTATAGCTACTGGAAGCTTGTGCTCTTTCTTAATTCAACTTTGTCTGCTGTGGCTTTTAGAGCTGTGTATCTTGAGGCTACGTTACTGCTGTGCTTTCTTTTATACATTTTATACACATGCTTGCAAGTGAGTGAGCTTGAAAACAAACACAAGGCCACTCACATACCTCAGCTCTTAAGGATGTGATGTGTGGCCAAGAATGGTGTCCCATACTCAGAATTTGTGTTCTGCATTTCACCCATCCAAGTGCACACACAGTGAGTAGTAAACAAACACACACACACACACGCCCGGAGCAGTTATAATGGGAACATAATAGAATTACAGTATTTAATAGAAGTACGTTGGAATCCTAAAGTTTGAGACCGTATTGAAAATATAGGGTTTAAAAATAATTACTATATAAAGCAGTAAATAAATAAATAAGATATTTACAGTTAAGAATTTTTTATGATTTTGAAAAATGTAAAATACAGGAGCATTATGATATAACATAAATAATAGTTGTGTCTACTGAAACTTGCAGGATGGTCTGACACTAAAAAATTAGGAAATATTAAGTTAAGAAATTTTAATAGGGGAAAATGTTACTTAATTAGAAAAATTTAGAATAGAGCCATTTTCAGGTTTCAGACTTTTGGTGCTCTTTAGGGATGCACCGATTTTAAACACTGGCCAACATGATGACTAAACTTAGAAACAACATTTTTCATTACTTGAAATATAATATAAACTCATTTTATTTCAGCTGTTGCAAGGGAAACATTTCTAATTTTCATTTATTTTAACCTACTAAAACAACTAAAACTAAACTAAAAACCATAACCTAACAAAAACTATATATTAAAAAAATCTAATAAAAAATTCAAAACAAAACAAAATTACTAAAACTTAAAAAAAAAATATGTATAAATAAATCTTAAATTTAAAACATAAACAAAAACCTATAATAGTATATCAAACCTATAATTAATTTATTTTATGATATATTTATATCATTATTTTCATTTAAGTTCCATCTAAGTAAAAACAGCTTATAGATATCAGAAGTAAATCCGGTATCGCCTGAACAAGAGAACAGCTTAGAGGGAGAAAAAAGTGAGAGGAAAAAAGCGATAGAGCTTGAGGTGAAGAAAATCATGAGGGTGAGTGGAGGGACAGAAAGTGAGGATGTCACTCCATCTCTGCCTAAGCAATGGAGAAAGACGGTACATGTTTTTTTGTGTGTGCTGTTGATCTATATATAGCTTTTCTTCTACTCTGCTTGCTTTTCTTCTGCTGGGTGCATACAGAAAGCTGCCTGGATGTAGAGTGATGACCCATGAGGAACAGAAGTGTGGACTGGGTAAGGTAGAAGCCCTCACAGGGGCTAAACTCTGCTACCTTATGCAAATATCCTTGACAAAAATTCACATATTAAGTATTATATATTTTGACTATACTTAGTTCATTTACTCGCTCTCAAGTGTTTCCAAACCTGTATGGGCTTCTTTTTTCTACTGAACACAAAAGAAGATATTTTTGGTAAACAAACACCTGATGGTACCCATTGACTTAGAATTTTTTCCATACTATGGAATTCAATGGCCACCGTCAGCTGTTTGTTTACAAACATTCTCCAAAATATCTTCTTTACAGGTTTGGGGTGAACTATCCCTGTAAGCTCACTAAATGTTTAGTTCTTATAGCAGCTGAAATGACTTCACGTGTGGTTGATCATACTTTATGAAAACCAGTTCCAGTGAGGACTTAAATTCTGTAACCTCTTGTTTCTATTCCAGATTACAACAGGATAAATCAATACTAGACTGATACCTCATCCTATCCGGGTGAGAACTTCCTGTCCTCGTGTTATCTTGCAAAGTTTCATCTTTCTTTCTTTTTTTAAATAAGAGCTCACTGCTTATCTAACTCAGTCTCTCTTAATTACAGAGTATATCCTGAATTCCCACACATCTTGTTATTGTACCAAGGACACAATTCCTATCAAAGATGAGTTCCCGCTGATATCTGCGCAAGGTGATAAAAATAGAAACGGCATCTTGAATTTCAACCACAAGCAGTGAAAGTGGAATATGGACACCAGAATGATGCAAGTCACCAAAATGAGATGACAGAAGCATATGAGAGTTATAGATGTACTTTATCCACACAACACACAGTATAGCAGTACCATGGCATTGACCCCTACTGATCAAATGGCATGACTGAGCAACTGTATATCAATATGGCAAGAAAGGTAATAAAAGGCAACTTGATCTACAATACTCATACTTACATTTACATTTATTCATTTAGCAGATGCTGTAGTCTATATAGTCCAACCTTACCAAATTTCAAGGGAGTGCTAGAATTGCACAGCGGTAAAACATAAGAGTACAGTACTGTAAGTGCTGAAGAGTGGAGAAAGATTTGTAATTAAATGAGGCTAAATGAGTTCATTTATAAATGCAAAAACAGTAAAGCAGGGTGCTAGCAATGGCAAAGTTATAGTTTATTTCATTGGGAATGCATGAACTGATATAATGTGTGTGTGTGTGTGTGTGTGTGTGTGTGTGTGTGTGTATATATATATATATATATATATATATATATAGTATAAAAATCTTCCAAATTCAACAATGTAAATGCAAGCAGTACATCTTCAGCATTTTGGAAGGTGAGGGTTAGATCAAGAATTTCCATAAGATTTTATTGTTTTAAATAAATTACATTTGTTTAAACATGAATGCAAATACATGTCAAATTTTATCCAATTCAAAAACAAATAATGGTTTGAAGTCACAAAGTAACAATGATTAAGCACTGGATTAAAAGCAACCAGATATTTCACACGCACGCACACGCACACACACACACACACACACACAAAAGCACTTTTAGCATTCTTAACATTTTGTAGTTGATAATTTAATTTCTGGTTTAAAAATACATTATATGTTTAACAAAGTAACTGTATTTTTAAATATTTTTATTTATTTACTATATTATTACTATATACTATTTTGATTTATTTAAATCCTTTCTGGGGGCCTGAGTTGCACATAATCTCTATGTACAATGCTTGTTAGTTAAAATTATGTTTTTGTACTGTCATAATACAGATAAACTCATAATAATAAAAGCAGAAATGTTCAGTACATATATAATTTGTCTGATAATTACAAACTTCAGAAACTATTATACAAAAATATACTGCATATTGTACTATACTGTACCAAACAACACTGCTAGGTTATTTCCATGCCACTTCATTCTAAATTTTATTCCTGCTTCCTATTAAATAAAAAACAAGCATCAGCTTCTATAAAACTGATTAAAGGAAATGTCTTCACCTCTAAAAACTTTGCTGGTTTATCAAATTTAATCAAGGCTTTGCACGTTGATGCTCCACTGCACACACACAGACACACACTAAGCACTCCTCTCCTCACGGGACAGGCTTTTAGTGCTCTAGTCTCATGCAGTATTTAATTGACCCCACACAGGAAGCCCAGCGGTTCCAAATGCACTCCTTCCCCCAACACAAAAGAAACACCATGAGTGCATGCAAGTATTCCAACAGCTCCACAGACACCACGATAAAACAGAAACCTATGCATATTCCACATGAATCTGCATGATAACAGCATAACGAACATGTTTTCTTTGGATGGAGAGACTGAGAGAAAGAGTTACAACCTCAGCAGAGTCAAAATAACATTCTGGCCTCAATAAGTGACATGTCAAGCTGCTTCATTTCTGCTAAAACAAGCTGTTATTTATCCACTTGTGTGAGATTCAGTTTTTATTGCTTTGAATATTTCATATTTAAAGGTTTTTCACACCACACTGCTAAACCAAACTGAATATTCATCCCAAAGTCTGTGAAACATCCACTAAACACACATTTTAAGCATTTTTGGTTGTGCTAATGGTTAGAGAAGTGGCTGTACTTACTCAGTTGGAGGTGTGGAGAGAGTGCACACTCTCACAGCTAGCTGGTCATGGTGCGCTCCCTCTCCAGGGCAGAAGTGAAGTGTACTGTAGCGTCAAACTCCGGTTCCCTCTCTTATTCCCCCTCCCCCTTCACATTAGGCAGTATCTATCTCATATTCTCTCTGTCTTATTCCTTTCCCAGCTCCCTCCCCTTCTCTCTCTCTCTCTCTGTCTCTCTCTCTCTCTTGCACCCCACTTAGTCCTTTATGCCTCTGTGTTCTCTCATTTTTCTCACACCACACTGACTCAGACTTCATTCATGATATGAAGGTTATATATCAGATCTATGCCATTGTTTATTTTTGGATTCTCCAAGATATTAAAGTTTATAATTAAAAGTCAGATATGAACCAGTCAAAAATATCAAAGAACACATTAATTTTGTAGCTCTATAGCAAGTGTCTTCTACCTTTTTAAGGCCAAGGACCCCTTGGTGAATAGAGACAGACTATAATAATGCATAATAATGATCATATTGCAAAGCTATTAAAATTTCATTTTTGATATGTAAAGTCATATTCATATACATTTAAATATTAATACTCAATTCTTAAAAAAATATATATTTTGAATGAAGAAGGGACAATGTAACATTTAGTGGAAATTTAGGTTACTTAATTTTGTATTTTTGTTTAACGTATATAATGTACGTTTTTTCTTTTTTTTTTTTTTTTTTTTTTTTACATAAAATAAGTATAATTGACCAACCCCTTGTTAAAGACTCCTGCTACTCACTCATACTGTATGTCAAAAACTGATATTTGTGTCTATTTATCCTCCTACATAAGTTATGTTGAAACATCTTAGATAAACCTTCTTATTTATTTAAATCTCCATTATGTCACTTTAGCTGAGAAAGAGTAATTTTCTTAATATTTTTCATTTTTAGAAATACTTTTTTTTGGACAATACACATAATGTACAACCCGAATTCCGGAAATGTTGGGACGTTTTTTAAATTTGAATAAAATGAAAACTAAAAGACTTTCAAATCACATGAGCCAATATTTTATTCACAATAGAACATAGAGAACATAACAAATGTTTACACGGAGAAATTTTACACTTTTATCCACTAAATGAGCTCATTTCAAATATGATGTCTGCTACAGGTCTCATAAAAGTTGGCACAGGGGCAACAAAGGGCTGAAAAAGCAAGAAATTTTGAAAAGATTCAGCTGGGAGAACATCTAGCAACTAATTAAGTTAATTGACATCAGGTCTGTAACATGATTAGCTATAAAAGGAATGTCTTCGAGAGGCAGAGTCTCTCAGAAGTAAAAATGGGCAGAGGCTCTCCAATCTGTGAAAGAGTGCGTAAAAAGATTGTGGAATATTTTAAAAACAACATTCCTCAACGTCAAATTGAAAAGGCTTTGCAAATCTCATCATCTACAATGCATAACATCATCAAAAGTTTCAGAGAAACTGGAGAAATCTCTGTGCGTAAGGGACAAGGCCAAAGACCTTTGTTGGATGTCTGTGGTCCTCAGGCCCTCAGACAACACTGCATCACTCATCGGCAAGATTCTGTCATTGACATTACTAAATGGGCCCAGGAATACTTCCAGAAACCATGTCAGTAAACACAATCCGCCGTGCCATCTGCAGATGCCGACTAAACCACTATCATGCAAAAAAGAAGCCATATGTGAACATGGTCCAGAAGTGCCGTCGTGTTATGTGGGCCAAGGCTCATTTAAAATGGACTATTTCAAAGTGGAAAAGTGTTCTATGGTCAGACGAGTCCAAATTTGACATTCTTGTTGGAAATCATGGATGCCGTGTCCTCCGGGCTAAAGAGGAGGGAGACCTTCCAGCGTGTTATCAGCGTTCCGTTCAAAAGCCAGCATCTCTGATGGTATGGGGGTGCATAAGTGCATACGGTATGGGCAGCTTGCATGTTTTAGAAGGCACTATGAATGTTGAAAGGTATATAAAGGTTTTAGAGCAACATATGCTCCCCTCCAGATGATGTCTATTTCAAGGAAGGCCTTGTGTATTTCAGCAGGACAATGTAAAAACACATACTGCAGCTATTACAACATCATAGCTTCGTAGTAGAAGAGTCCGGGTGCTGAATTGGCCTGCCTGCAGTCCAGATCTTTCACCCATAGAGAACATTTGGCACATCATTTAATGAGAAATACGTCAAAGACGACCATGAACTCTTCAGCAGCTGGAAACCTATATCAGGCAAGAATGTGACCAAATTCCAACACCAAAACTCCAGTAACTCATAACCTCGATGCCCAGATGTCTTCAAACTGTTTTGAAAAGAAGAGGAGATGCTACACCATGGTAAACATGTCCCCGTCCCAACTATTTTGAGACCTGTAGCAGGTATCAAATTTGAAATGAGCTCATTTTGTGCATAAAATTGTAAAATTTCTCAGTTTAAACATTTGTTATGTTCTCTATGTTCTATTGTGAATAAAATATTGGCTCATGTGATTTGAAATTCTTTTAGTTTTCATTTTATTCAAATTTAAAAAACACCCCAACATTTCCGGAATTCGGGTTGTATCTTGAATGAAGTTTATTTTTCTAACCCAGAATTTTCTTGTTTGAAACATCAACTTCACAATTTTGTTAGATTTATACATAAAACACACTGTATTAAAAAAATGTACTGCTAATTTTGCATTAACTTTACGGATATTTCTGTAAACCCTAAAAGACAACGCAGTGCAGTGCAAAAAACACCTGTAAAAAATCAATATGGAAAATTCCTTCATGTTAATACATTGTGTCCTTTTTTGGATTGCAGGAAAAATCAGTGGGATAAGAAAATATGTTTTCCTAAAAGTTTTGTTATCATTAACAATTCCGCTTAGAGCAAATTTGTCCAGCTTTAAAATTGCTGAGATATTTCTTTACTGGAAAACAGATCTGATCCAGTGACAGTGCTGTGGTTTGGGAGAGAATCCTGGGCTGTCAGGTGTCTCTTTTTTCTGTGTTTATGTCAAAGATGTGAACATGTCCCATGTGTGGTATTGCAGTGAGACGAGGCTGTCTTAAATGCTCTCTGTGCTGCTGAGTCTAGAAATGCATGGCAGAACAGTTCTGATCAAACTGTGGCTCCAAAGCAGTACTCAGAAAGCAGAGGAATCACAAATACACAGCTCAGGAACATACACACACACACAAAAACACACACACACACACACACACACACACACACACACACACACACACACACACACAGAGGTTTGGGAAAGATTTAGGCAAGCACTGCAGTTACAAAAAGTCACATTATTTTCCTGGACAATAAATACAAGAATGAATGAATGAAGGAACGAATGAATGAACAAATTAAATATAAAAATAACATGGAAAATTGTATTATTAAATCTGAAAATAAACAGAAAATTTTGTTTTTCGAATAATTTCAAACAATGTAATGATACAATTTATGAAGAATTCTACACTATTTATAAGTCAAAATCTTTACATATATATTAATAAAAATATTACAAAAACATGACTATCAGTAATGATTATTAAAAATACTAACATATTTTAAAAGGAGGGATAATGAATCATATGTCTATATAAAAATTAACCCTATATAAAACATATATAACATTAAAAACACATACCTACATAAACAAATATGTCAACTTATCCAATGACAATAGTGACCTATAACGAGAAGCAGTGGATAGCAGATGGTGGTTCTCATATAACTTTTAATTTCCACTGTCCAGTAGATCTAAGATCCATAATAGATGAGGACATGTTGCTCTGTACAGTCAGGCATGGAGAGCCAAGGAGGGGGGGCCCATCAGTTTGAGTTCCATATGAGTGGTACATGTGAATAAAACATGAATAGAGGCTTGAAATCCACAATGTTATCAGAGCAGAGACGGAGAGAGAGAGAAGGCTAAATTTCTGGCAGGATGTTGGCAGCCCTATAAGCTCATTCAGTCCTTGTGTCTGTCAGTCTGTCCCATGGACTTGCTCACTGGGTTGAACCCTCTGGCATGCATTATGTATGAAACCTCTTAAGAGCTTGAGTTTGGAGTTTAAAACTTTTTTAAAATTGTGGGCTGTGGCAACTGTTTTCCTTAGTCATTGTAAAAGTCATAAGACCACAAAGATCTCAGGGAGGAAAACCTTCATAACTGTAAATCCATTTAAAATGATAAGAATGAATGAATGAATGAATAAACAAACAAACAAATAGCAAATCACAAAATGACAAAATGGGTTTGAGCAATATAAAATGAACATGCTGCTGTCTCAAATAACACACACATCGAGAGAGAGAGTAAAATAAAGAGAAACATCTGTTCATACTGCGGTCTCAAACTATAGAAAATGAACAGGAAAGATGTTTTTTATACTCTTTAGAGTAATATCAAGAGAACCACTGCTGTCTAAACTAAAATAAACTCTACAAAGAAGCAGAAGACATAATGTGGACTGAGTCAGGTGTTGCATAACATGTTTGTGTTGTTCTACCGTCTCTCAAGGGAGCAAACACAGTAAACAGTTGGGAATTAACAGTGAACACACAAAAAGCAACGACTGGACTGTTCTTTCTCAGTGGAAGGTCGAACGATCTTAATTACAGAAAGCCTCTACAACTTAACACTATTCATGTTCTAAACACTCACTGTTTATGGATGAGGTACTAACAGGTGAATTAGTCTCAGTTACATCTTTGTAGTAGCCTACACGCCAGTGTCTGGACAAAACTAGAAGTGAGATGATGGGGATGCGGATAAAAAGATCGATAAACAGAAGGATTTTTAATTGATAAAAAATCACCAAACTTCACTACTAAACAACTCATCTGTATCTCTACCCACGCGGCATACATAGACACCATGTCTGAGCATCGCTTGCACGTTCATCGTGAGCTTCGTGGCCGTGCATCCATTCTTTCCGAATGAACGCCTTAACCTGCATTTTTAATGTTACAGGTTTGAATCAGACTTGTGTGAATTCATCTTTGACAGCAAACACAATGCACTGGTGAAAGGAAGGATTAGATTACCCTATTCCTCATAAATAATGAAACAGCACTTTTCACATTGTCCTTTAGGACTCATAGAGAAAAAGATGGTTTGATCTAATACATGAGCTGATCCAGTTCAACTTACAATGCAGCATAAATAGGAACACAGATCCACACCACCTCTATCTATCTATCTATCTATCTATCTATCTATCTATCTATCTATCTATCTATCTATCTATCTATCTGTCTGTCTATCTATCTATCTGTCTGTCTATCTATCTATCTGTCTATCTGTCTGTCTGTCTGTCTATCTATCTATCTATCTGTCTATCTGTCTGTCTGTCTGTCTGTCTGTCTGTCTGTCTAGAACATATTCATCATGTGTGTAGTAGGCCTAGAGAAGCAAAAGTTGACAAATAACATAGACATAAACGTTTTTCAAGGTACAACCCAGCAGGCACAAAACAGGCACACAACGTCATAAGACGTTGATACTTGGTTAAATTTTGGTTGCGACGTCGGGTGACCAAAATTCAACGTAAATTCAACGTCTTATGTCAATGTTAAATTGATGTCCAATACCGACGTCAGCTGACGTTGAGATTTAGTTGTTTTTAGGTTGTGCAACCAAAATCCAACATTAAGTCAACGTCAAATTGACGTCAAATATTGACGTCAACCCGATTTTCATTTTCAACCAAAATGCAACGTCTGTCCGACATCATGTCCAACGTCAACCTGACATTACATAGACGTCTGGTGCCTGCTGGGAAGTTTATTAAAGCAAAAGTTAACCCAAGATGAAAATTTCTTCAGGCCATCTAACATGTAGATGAGTTTGTTTCTTCAACAGAACAGTCCATTACCCACTGACATATTGGTTAAGAATGATTTTGGACTGTTTTTGCTTGTAAATGATGCTTGGTCTAGGCATATTTCTCTTCTAAATCAGACAAGACAACTTTTTTGTTGTTGTTGTTTTTTTTGTTTTTTGTTTTTTTACTAGAGAAAGCAATATTATGGATAGGACTATATAATGGATAGTGGATATTATCTAAAAGAAACAGTTTGAAATAAAAAAAAATTTCTTAAGGATGGAGTTGTACCTTACAAACATGCAGCTTTTTGCTTAAGAAAAAAAATAAGATGTTAACTGATGGACTGTAGTCGTGTGGATTACTTATGGATTATTATGATATTTTTATCAGCTGTTTGAACTCTCATTCTGACGGCACCCATTCACTGCAGAGGGTCCATTGGTGAGCAAGTGATGTAATCTAAATTTCTCTAAATTTAACATTACAAGCAAATCATTTAGATAGATACTCATTTACATTTTGTATGGCCTGAGGGTGAGTATTATTTATTATTATTATTATTATTTATTATTTTTTTTTTTCATTTTATTTTTCATTTTTGGGTGGACTATTCCTGTAAAGTGTAAAGTTAAGTGTATATTTTTGGTCTCCATTTATTTTAACTAAACACCATTTATTTTAACTAATCTTCCTTTTTCCTGTAGGCGTCAAATGCATTTTAAAAATGCCAAATATTTTATGTAGTCTCTCAATTAATATGAGATCATAAAAACTGCATGTAGAATAATCATACACGAATAAGAAACATGTTTAATGGTGTAGAATGTCACTCTGTGGTTGTCTCTGCATGTTATGTTAGCTACAAAAAACAAAAAAACAAAACAAAAACAAAGAGCAATAATGTACAACATCTTCCAGTCTGTTTCCCATGATGCTTCAGTGACAGATAGAGTAAGTATCTTTGGTTGTGGGGGCACAAGGATACTGTAGCTCCTCTCGTTTTTCACTGATCTGGCACTTTGGATGGGAACAGGACTTGCAGTGCTGTCTATTTTAGATTGAACTATTGACTTTTGAAGGAGGTTATATCAATGTCAAATAGACAAAAGAGTTTTGTAAGCTGTCTCTCTCACACACATACACTCTATTCCTCTTACAATTTTTCAGATGGACTTGTATGACAAACAAACAAACAAAAAGCCTATATATTTTTACATATTTACATATTTTGTAATAATGTAATATGCACAGAATGTCCATAGATGAGAACTGTGTACATCTGGAACATACTGTATTATGTGAGGAAAACTCTCTTATGAAATCAGGGTAAACTAGAACTGATTTTTCATGACGGCATGAACAGGCAAAATTTATTTATTGCTGCCCTCTGGCGAACATTTTGAAACACTGCAAATGTGCAATTAATATGACATATAATCGATTTAGATTAATTATTAGAATTAAATGGAAAGCCATGTCATTTATTTATTTGCATAAGTAATAACCTGAAACTCTGTACTCTCTATTTGCTTGTGCTTGTCGAAGAAAGGATTCATGAAACTTGTGGGAAAACTCGAATCAAATTCGCAAACACTGAATCAAATCATGAAGCAAATGAATCGGTTAAATGAATCAAATCCTACTTATAAAACACACTACGTGTAACTTTAGAGGAGCAAATTATAAATAATCATTATATAGTGAATTTAGACAAGTCCGAAGTTTGTCATAGGCTATTTAGTAATCTTAATGAGGAAGCTATTGCATTTTTATAAACCCTAGATGGCAGTACACAACAATAAATGATATATCAAGGTTGAAAATAAAGATTATTGAAGTTCTACAATAAATGCAATTTCAGATTTTCTACTTCAAAATGCCATGTATTATTCAAAGTGGTATAATTCTATAACTTTATTATAAAAGTTTTGTCTCCTGGTAAATTTAATAATGATGAATAATCAAATCTGCTAAATAAAACTGCATTTCCTTTGCTGCATTGCCCCCATGGAATGCTAATTTATCATCTTTATAAATGTTAAATATTGTGGATGAACATATAGTATGTAATCACAGTGTGGCATTAATTATTGGAAAAATCAGCAGTAAAAGACAAGCATTGACTATTTAATAGCAGCACAAATGGGTTAGAGGAGGCACGTGATAAGATGTGTGGTTATTGTAGGATAAATTCATTAAATGTCAACTAGACTACTGATGCAACAGAGACAAAATACACATAAAACACTGGAATAAGACTGTTTTAAAGCTGATGTTTTGTCATCGATACAATCTGTAGAAAGACAAGTGTAGTTTTTCCTCTGACCTCCAATTTCATGCTTTGCTTCGGGCTGCTGAAGATTTAAGACAGGAAATTAAAACTTCAGACAGAACCGAGTCAGAACAGAGGTTTGCAGAAGGTAAATGTGCTGGGAGGAGGAGTCCGGAGGAAAATAAAGTGCACGGAAACTAGTGTGGGAGTTGGTGTGGAAGGCCAAAGTCCAGCTCCTATAACTCAAAGTTCATATCCTAAAATAGTTTCATTCTTGTTGTAAAAGTGGGATAAAGGTTTATTTAAAAGTTAAAGTGTGTGTTTGTGTGAGCAGTTATTGATCCGGGTGGTAGGCACTTTACTGTTATGGGAGGAAGTGTTTATTTAAAGTGACATTATGTTTGGAGTATTTGCACACTCAAACATTCAGAGGGGGATATTTTTGTCATATGTTTGCTTATATTGTGGAGTATTAGAATAATATTTTAGTGTCGAATTTGACACATTTTGGACTTTGTCTCTAATTATTATCATCTTTCTCATTATTTTGTGTTTGTAATGTCATAGGAAACTGAGGAAAAAGATATTTCAAGTTTCCCTCATCTTTTGACCAATGAACTCTTATGCTATAAAGATTGTTACATAGATTGCATTCACAAAATTCTATTCTATTCAATTCAATTCTATTCTATTCTATTCTATTCTATTCTATTAATCGATCTCCATTTTTCCCAGGCCGGCTAATCTGTATTTCCTGGATATTTCCATTTTTCCATGATTGTAGGAAGCCTGGTATGTGTTTATGTGATTGTGGGATGGCCAGACCCTCTCACAAAAGGTGGTAGTTTTCATTTAAATCATGAAAATCAGTGTTGTAAATGAAAACCAGGGTAGTAGATATGTTTTTCAACACCTGGTTGCTGTCAATGCAAAAGGTCATGCAATCTGTGCCCTTTTCTGTCCAACCAGGGGAAAAAAGTTGAATGTGTTTAGATTTTCCTCTTGTCTGTTTATGAGCCTGATTCAAATAAATCAGCTTATGATTGTAAATTAAACATGTTAACATGAAAGTGGGATTTGCTGTGTGAAATCTGCCTCTGTAAAAACAGATAAAACCCTACAGCACGACCACAGAGGACACTAGTCACAGCTCTGACAAGGAGACCAAACTGCACTCAAAGGTTGTGTGTTCTGTAAGCAGAACAAATAAAGCTTTATTTGCATAGTGGGGCCACTAACCAGTCACACACACACACATATACACACGCACAAGCACATATTGTTTTTATCAGCGTAGAATCCTCAGGCAAAGCTCACAATGGAGCTTCAAAAAGCAAAACAGAAAGAAAACACTGTCCAGAACAACCACTTTAAAAGGTAGTGAAGCCACAAGTCTGTTTGTCATGTACTGTCATGTAATTATTCTGATGAAAAACACACACTACCAGTCAACCGTTGGGACACACCTACTCATTCTTTATTTTTTTACAATTTTTAACCTTAGAATAATACCATAAAAACACAAATGGAAGTATGGGACTTTATGTTGTGAGCTGAACAATGTTAAACAAATCCAAACTACTTAGATTTTAGCTTCATAAACATCGCCACCCTTTACCTAGATTGTAGCTCTGCATACTCTTGGCTTCCCCAGTCAACTTTTAAACCGTATTAAATGAATATCTATATATGTTGAACACCTGTTGTCTGCTTTTCTTTCACAAGAAAGAATATTTATTATTTCATATTTTATTTAAATTCATTTGTCAAGGAATTCATATACAAACAAAACGATATCCTACAACATTTTATTTATTTAAATTTATTTATTTATTTATGAGAACCATGAAGTCAGTCAAGTGTGTCCAAACCTGTGGCTGGTAGTGTGTATTTACACAACATAGAGCAATTAAACATCTTTAATGTCAGCAGGGGGAATGTGTAAAACATCCTGTATGAATGATATTCCTTCACCTGTTTTAGCACAAACACATACAGTAGAAAACTTAGAAGCTTAGAAGCTACATTAGTGGTGACCTCTTATAGGCGCAATGTTTATTTATTTATATTACTGGTTTACTGTGGCCTATACCTCTAAACCCTATAATCTAAACCAGAAACCTGTTGACATATTAGATTTAAGGCAAAACATTTTTGGCTATATTTTCAACTAGTTATGAGCGCTTCAGTTGGCCTCATAATTGTTTCTTTATGTTTGAATAAGTCTAGGTAGTGTACAATCTGTACAAAGACCATAACTGGAAAAAAATATGAATTATGAATACATTTCTATTGCTAATAGCAATAGCATTAGTTCACACCTCAATTCAACACACAAAAATTCAACACAGTAATGGTATTCTGTAAAATTAAGTATTTTCCTGCTGGTTCATAAAATATGTATATACATACATTATGTATAACATTTATATATAAATATAAATGTTATACATAATGTATGTTATGTTATACATAATGTATGTATATACATTATATACATACATTATGTGGCTCTGCTGAGGCACTATTGAGCCTTCAGCTCATCTGTATTGTTGGATCGACTGTTTCTCATCTTTCTCTTGAAAATATCCCATAGATTCCATATGGGGTTCAGGTCAGGCATGTTGTCTGGCCAATCAAGCACAGTAATATCATGATCAGCAAACCACTTGGAAGTGGTGTTGGCACTGTGGGCATGTGCTAAAGTACTGCTGGAAAAGGAAATCAGCACCATAAAGCTTGTCAGCAGATGGAAGCATAAAGTGCTCCAAAATCTCCTGGTAGACGGCTGCATTGACTTTGGACTTGATAAAACACAATGGACCAACACCAGCACATGTCACGACACCCCAAATCATCACTGACTTCAGAAACTTCACACTGGACTTCAAGCAGCTTGGATTCTGTGCCTCTCCAGTCTTCCCCCAGACTTCAGACCTTGATTTCCAAATGAAATGTAAAATTTACTTTTATCTGAAAAGAGGACTTTGGACCACTGAGCAACAGTCCAGTTCTTTTTCTCCTTAGCCCAGGTAAGATGCTTCTGACGTTATTTCTGTTTCAGAAGTGGCTTGGTAGCCCTTTTCCTGAAGACGTGTGAGTGTGGTGACTCTTGATGCACTGACTCCAGCTTCAGTCCACTCCTTGTGAAGCTCTCCCAAGTGTTTGAATCAGCTTTGCTTGACAGTATTCTCAAGCTTGCTGTCATCTCTGTTGCTTGTGCACCTTTTTCTACCCAATTTCTTCCTTCCAGTCAACCTTGCATTTAATGTACTTTGATACAACACTCTGTAAACTGTCACCCCTTTCAGTAATGACCTTCTGTGACTTACCCTCTTTGTGGAAGGTGTCAATGATTTTCTTCTGGACCATTGCCAAGTCAGCAGTCTTCCCCATTATTGTGGTTTCAAAGAACAAGAGATACCTGGAATTTATACTGTAGGGATGGTCATTTATTGAAACTCAAATGTAAATATTCAAATATTTTGAGATACTGATTTTTGGCTTTCATTAGCTGTAAGCTCTAATCATCAAAATTAAAACCAAAAAATAAATAAATAAATAAATACTTTTGAAATGTTTTACTTTACATGTAATGAATCTAAAATATATGAAAGTTTCACTTTTTGAAATAAGCTACAAGAAAAAATGAACTTTTTTTTTACGATATTCTAAAGAATACACACACACACACACACACACACACACACACAAACATATTTTTTTTGTCAATTTTAGGACTTTTTTCAAATTTTCAAACAAGACTTTGTCAAGCCATCTTTCATTTTTTTCTTGTTAAAAATCACACTTATTTCAGTTGTACAAATATAACATATTCTCTTTGAATTTCAATTTATTTTAGTTCTACTTTTCTAAATCTAGATGTAAAATTCTCAAATCAATCTTGCAAGTGTACAACCCGGTGTTTTTCATAGTGGGGACTTTCCATTAAATGTTATACTTTTTAAACTAAACTAACACCTTATGTCTAAAAATATCCCTACCCCACATCGAAATCTTTTCGCATTTCTACGTTTTCATTTCTATTTAGCATGTTTATTAAGCCTGCCCTCGTGATATTTGGGCTGGTCACCACAAGGTCAAAAATGTAACTAGTTTTAGTGTCTATGTGGAGACATTTGCTCCCCACAATGTAGGTAACACTAAAGCCACACACACAAACACAGAGGCTGCACCTCTATGGGGACTCCAGACTTCAGTGGATAGTAGCAGCGCGTGAAGAAGCATGAAGACGAGCGTGCCTGTATCAGCAGCGTGCGCGAGAATGTAACCATCGCCCAGTCAGTCACTCGCCGTTAAACACGCTCTCGGTCAAGCGACAGCTACACTCCGTGATTTCGCGATTGAAGCACGTTGCGCTGCTGATTCATGGGGGCTTTCGGTGAGTGCTGCTTGCCCTACGGATGTGCTTTCGCTTACTCTTGAAATGTGTGCTTGTTTTGCAGTGTGTTATGGGGCTCGTTAGCAGCGGCAGCGGCGTAAGAACCTCGGGCAACACGTTATAGTTGCAGCAGTCGATGAAAGCGAATTAACAGTAGAGTAAGGATATGTAGCTGCGTTTGTCTTTTAAGATCAGTCTCTTCACGATCAGGTATGTTGAGCTTGCAGTAACCTTACTGCAAAGGGCTCTATAATGCACTGCACTAGAAACCAGACATTCTCCACATTTCGGAGTTTGTTTATGGTGATTACTTGTTTAGTAACTGTGGCAGCATTTAAATGTAGTGTGACTAAATCATGCCATTGCAGTGGATAGGTCATGAGATTGTCTAGTCTTTCAGTGTTACGCTTTTAGACTCTCATGGTATTGCTTTTGAGGTATAGACATTCTAAGCGGGTTACACTGACTTATTTTGTCATATCTCTGTTTTTCTATGAATTTTTGTGTGTGAGGTGTTAAAGTAAAGGCTTTTTCTTCTGTCATAAACATTACAGTATATAGTTTTACTGCAGCAAGTTAAACGTTTTTATGGTCTCTTACTTTTTGTTTTTCCTCATGTCAGTACTGAATGAATGGTTGAATCTTCCTGCCAAGTTAAATTAGTGCTTGCAATCCAATGTGAAGCCACAATGTCTCTAGAGTGGGAACCATGAAGGAAAAACCAGCCCGTGTTTCCCACAGACCACCATAACTTTATTTAGATAGCTGTGTTTGATTTTGATCAGTAATACACATTTTGCCTTTCAAGCTCACGCATTAAAGGGAGTTGAATTTTGACATGTATTTTTGACATGTAGATGGTTTTTATTCTACAAATTTGCAAGATTGTAGGCTAAAAATACGTTTTAGACAAAGTGTTTATCTTGGAACTGTTAACATTTCTTTTAAGTTTTTCACAACTAACACAGTTTTGACTAGTTCATTTTAATGAATTAGAAAGACGATGTATAAATTGTGTGTGCATATATATATATATATATATATATATATATATATATATATATATATATATATAATTGGAAAAATGTTAAAAAAATATTTTTAGATGAATTGCATGCTAAAACTTCTTGATGTAATTGTGGTTAAATTCTGTATTTCAGAGTTATTGGAATTGGTTACCTCTTATTTAATTTCCAGACGGTTAGTCCTTAAAAAAAATCGTTTGAAGTCACTAATGCTGCTGACATGAGGTAAAGTGGTGACTCATCTGAGCAAATTTGGGGAAGCATGGACAATTTAATCTGAATTACAGAGCATTGACTTATGAAGACACACGGGCCATAAGTCCTTTGTTGTCAGACAGCAAGCTAGAAACTGGCCTGTGTTTATATTTTGGGAAAATGTTCCTGTCTTAAAACACACCGTTTTTGTGGTTAGCTTTGAAAGTCAAATCCTAGGCATTTGGACAGTCAGATTAACCTAAGTCTTTTCAAATGTTTGTATTTGTGATGCTCTTTTTTTTTTTCCTTGTGCATTCGTAGGTTTACAGTGAGATTGATTGGACGCTTTTAGCATCAGTCAGTTCTAGCTATAGAGTATTTCCTCTTATTTTATTTTCAGCTCTTTTAATTTAATCTCATGTGAATTAACATTTCTGAGAAAGCAGAATAGCCGGTTAATTACAGCTTGAAATCAATACTCTTTACTAACCTATTGAGGCATAAACATGAATAAACACACATTAATGTCAACAGCGAATTCGTCAACAGCTATTAGCGAAAGTTATTAGCGGTAATCAGACACTGATAATCTCAGAGAGGTTTGTCTTGTGCCTTTTTCATTTTCACGCTTCACTCATGCTGCATGTGCTCTATTTGTGTTGTACCAGCAGATTCAGGTGGCTGAGAGATGCAGAGATCTTGGCGCTATACGAGGATTTTCTGTTGACCCTGTGCTTAAGTGGGTGTCGTGGAACTTGACAAACCCTGTGCTCAGAAAAATGCTGATAATATTAGCTCTCTACACTAGAGTAAATGCAGTGCCTGGCTAAAAAGAGCAGTGCCGCCACACAAAGGGGAAGCCACTCAGGTAAGTCGACCTCGCTAAACAACTTAGCAGCTTTCACTGTGTAAATACGCTACCAGTTGAAAGTTTAAATACAGTTGACCGACTTTGCTTCTCATGATTCTAAAAACCTTTTGATCTAAAATTCATGCTTAAATGCTTGGAATTAATTGTGTAGGCAAATATAAATTGCAGTTATGTAGGAATTTAGAAGGAAAAGCATGGGAATTCCTTCAGTATTGTCTAAAAAACGTGGTAAGTGGAATGGCCAACAATTATAGTGTCAGTTATATTTTTAGAAACTCTATGTTTTTAAGGATGGGCTTCTTAAGTTTTCAAGAAAAGATTTTGTATAGTTGGTTTATAGTAATATTTTTGACATGAATATAGCCTTTGATGCTGATATGACTAATTAAATAAATAAAATTAAAAATATTTATTTACTTATATTTAAGCAGGTTTTTTGTTTTTTTTGCTTTCAGAATGTCTTGGGTCAATGGCTTTAAAGCTGCAAGAGTGGACAACCATAAGACGGCATGGGGTGAGCGCAATGGCAGGAAGTCAAGGCATAAAAGGGGCTCGTCCCTGTGCAACCCACGCTACATGAGCTGTCTACGGGACCCCGAGTCTATGGAGCCCCCTTCTCAACACTACTCCCGTGCAGCAGGGGGCGCCACCAGCAGCAACTTCAGCACACGCTGCGTTTGGCAGGAAGACCATTATGGCAGGAAGGGTGATGTGGGTCTGAGAGCCGTGGACCTGGCGTTTGAAGATTCTGAGAAGAGGCAAACGAAAGATGGCGAGGACCCCGATGACGGCGGAGAGGAGAGGAAGGGTCCCGACAGGTGTTTTTTGACTTGCTTGTTGCGTCTGGCTCACGTTTTTCAGTCCAAGAAGTTTAAGTCGGCCAAGCTCGAGCGACTATATCAACGGTACTTCTTCAGGCTCAACCAGAGCTCTCTTACGATGCTTATGGGGGTCCTGGTTGTGGTTTGTGGGGTTATGTTGGCGTTCCACTGCGTCCAAGGTCCACCAGATGTGGCTTTCGCCTCGGTGCTCTCCGTATCCATGGGCTTGTTCTTAGCCTTGATGGTGGTGTGTAACAGAAACGGCTTCCACCAGGACTACATGTGGATCGTTAGCTATTTGATCATGGCGGTGTTAGTGGTGGTGCAGGTGTTTGGCTTGTTGATGGTGGATCCACCCAGTCTGTCTGAAGGGATATGGTGGACAGTGTTCTTCATCTACATCATCTACACGCTGCTGCCGGTGCGAATGAGAGCAGCTGTGCTCACTGGAGCTGTGCTGTCCACCATTCATATGGTTATGGCATGGAGACTCAACCTTGAGGATTACTTCCTTAATAAACAGGTATGTGTATGCTTCTGATACAATTAAAATTAAAAGAGGAATATTACACACAAATATGAAAATTAGGCTGTTATTTACTTAACCTCATGTTGTTCAAAACCTGTTGTAAGCTGTTTTTTCTTTGTTCAGTGAAACACAAAAGTAGAATTTTTTTAATGAATCATTACCCAGCTCTTGCTATACAACAAAAGTTCCCCATTACTATGTATGTCAAGCTCCAAAAAGGGCAAAAAAGACCATAAATGCACCATTAAAGTGCTCCATACGACTTATGCACTATATTCCAAGTATTCTGAAGCCACATGAATGAAAAGCAGGCCTAAATGGGTTATTTTAATTATTAGTAATTTTAAAAATAATTATAATTATTATTGATTGCTGATTGCTCATCCTCAAAGCTTTCATTATTCCTCATTTATTTATTTATTTTCTTTTTACAATTTTGACACTATGTAAATAAGTCTACTAAATAGGATGCTGCATTTTTACAGTTTATTCTTAATTGAGAATTAAAGGTAAGCTTCACTTGCATATACAATTTTATGATAGTTCATTGGTGTTTTTTTATGTTTTTGTCCTTTTTTTGGTCTGTGTAAAAATGTATTAAAATGTTCCACAGAAAATTACAGCATATGAATTTAGAACAGCATGAGGGTGTGTTAATAAAGACAGAATATTTATTGTGGGTGAATTATTCCTTTATATAAGGAAAATTTCCAGTATGGGAGATTTGTATTTTTGGTATGCGTGTATTAGTACTAGAATTCTTTGAAGAAAAGAATTGCACATTATTTACACCACATGTTGCAAAGCCACAGTGGTGGAGAATAAGCACCAAGTAACTGATCAGTTGAAGGCACAGTCTTTCACATCTCCAAATTCTTTGGAGTCACAGATTTCAGTGGATAATTGGTTATTGTTTGAAAGCTTTGATTGTTTCAGTACTTTTAAAGGAATACCTGGCATGACAATTTCGGACTGCAGTGTAGATGGATCCTAGTTAGCAAAATTCTCTTCTCTTTTCAAACTTTGCTTAATCCTTCACTGTTCTTAATATGATGCATTTAACATGCAGTGTTTCCATGCAGGGGCTAAAATGCATCTATTGTGTCAGCTCCGCGTTCAGTGTGATCTAGTGCTGACACTGTTAATACTGGTTCAGTGAGCTTGGGCTTTTGTGTGTTTGCTCCTTAGACAGCTGGGCTGTGGGCTCTCTACTTGGCACTCAGCATGATAGAAATGGATTGGGATAATGGCTGCTGATTGACTCAGACCATGGCCCAGAGCATGTACTTGTAGATTCTCGTCATAGACATTTGGTATAGGTTCCAGCCCTGTGGGCAATCAATGCAGGACAAAAGTCCATTGGTTGTGTCGATGCTTAGTGCATTATATAAATGCTCTCTCTCGCAAAGAGCGAGGAAGGTATGCCTCCATGTTTGCTCTGTGATCTTTTGTTCTTACAGTACATTGATGAGAAAAGTCTTGGGTTGAGGATAGGAGTTGTTTAGTATTTGTTTAGTTTACAAATGTAGAGTGACCTGTCAGTTTGATTACAAGAACTGTATAATATCCCATATAATATAAACAACAGTTCAAAAGTTTGGGAGTCAGTAAGATTTTATTTTTTTAATGAATACTTTTATTAATAAAGGGTGCGTTAAAATAATTAAAACCGACAGTGAAGGTATTTATAATACAAAAGATTTCTATTTCAAATAAATGCTGGTTTTTTTTTTTACTTTCTATTCTTCAAAGAATCTTGAAAAAAGTATTGATTAACACAAAAAATATTAAGCAACTGCTATCACCGTTGATAGAAATGTTACTTATGCCAAATCAGCATATTTGAATTATTTCCAAAGAAACAAAGTGCAGTATTTTTTTAATATTAATTTAATGTTATGCCTGATATTGTATAAAATTATACTTTTTTGTCTAAACACCAACACACACGCTAGAAACTATATGAATTGTTTCAAATGCTATTTAGAATGAATTAAATTAGTTTAGGACTGAATATTGCTAAATATTACATTTATTACAGTTATGTCAGATTAACTTTAAAGATCTAAATTTGCATCTCTTCAAGATATACAGTAATTAAATATCTATCTATAACTTTTCTGTTTAAATGTGTAATAAACCCAAAGATTATTGGAGTACGTTTAACAAGAAAACACTAATTCCTTATTTTTACTTCAAATTTTCATGTTTTATTCAATGTGTTACTTGCCATTTCTGTGTATTTGTTTGTGAAATTGACTGGCAGTTTCTAAACCAATTTATTTTTCAGTGTATCACAGACATCACAAAAAATTAATACCTTTGGATTTTGTATAATAATGGGAATTTAATTTACAGCACGAGCAGGTGATTTGAAGTTCACCGGTCAATGTCTTGATATGTATGTATTATTTAATACTCTGTTTTCGGGTGTTGGAAGTAATTCATTCTAAATTCATCACTAGTGCTATAAGAAGTCTAGATAAAGTAACCACTAGTTAGTTGCTGGATGACTAGTATGGATAAGCACATGGTTTTCTTCTTCATCCTTTGGTCAGACAGGCTAATCTGAGAAATGCAGCTATACCTCACAAAGCTGGGGTATAGCATCTACTGTTCATTCCCTTTATCTCTCTCGGTTCTCCATTCTGTCTGTCTCCCACCATCCCTCTCACACCCCTGCACTCCTTCTTGCTGTGCTGTTTGCGTGTCCCTCAGAGATGACCAGCAGTGCAGTGCAGATAGAGCAGGTCAGTGGGCGATCACCAGCGGGACAATAGCTGTCTTTGTGAAGATACACACTGATGTGGTGGTGTGGGGAGGAATGTGGTGACAGGAATGGCTGGGGATCGACAGTATGAAATAGCGCCGGACTGACGTGCTGGGCTGAAAAAAGACAGCCAGCCCAGGCCTTTCTTTCGCTTGCTCTCTCTGTCTCTCTCACTCACGTAGTCACAAATTCCCTTTTTACAACAGGCCTCATGAGATGTCCCTCAGTCGTGGAAGCCGCAGAGGCTTTATGTGCGTGGCATGCTGCTGTGTGGGTGAAAACTCCATACTGCTGCTCTCTTAAAGTTCTGGGCTGATTGCAGGGAGAGAAGTATTTAATTGATTTTGCTGTGTAGATCTTGGTAATTGACATGAAGTAATTTTGGAAAGTTGCTACATCCTGCGGTGTGCCATACTGTAGCTCATCTAAAAAGGTCTTTTATAATTCTTGTTTTTATATAAAATAAATATAAGGCAATTCAAGACAATTATAAGGCAAATCAAGCAATTTTCTACAAGTGAATGAGCCAAAATGCATTGCCATACTGCTCTGAAATCCACTTAAACCTTAATAAATGGGAGATTACACATTTTGAATTTTAAAAAAAAAAAACACATCAAAAGACTTTTAAATGAACTAAGCAAGGCAAAAAAGTATGTGTATGTCATAATCCTAGTCTTATTGTAAATGATTAAACATTTTCAAATGTAAAAAAATTCTTTGTGATTTTTATTTTTATTTTATTTTTTATTATTTTTTTTTTAATTAAAATTTTATGACTTTTTCTTGGCTTTTCTTATGTGATGACATTAATTAGGCCACACAGGCTATTGGAAAATGTTATTCATTAACTAAATAATGTTAATAGCATTAAGTTTTGGATTTGATATGTAATGCTCAGTTTTCACAATTTATTAAATTCCCAATAGATATAAAATAAAATTGATAAAGTTTAAAAAAAATTAGATGTTAATTAAAAAAGTCACATTATGGACAATTGCCCACTTGCAGCTGTGTATGGATACAAATGTAAGGCAGAGGCTGTTGTTCAAATGGAAAATATGTTTGGTCACTTGGTCCAACTGCTTATTGGCAGGTGCGGGACCGTTTATGTCCAGAATTTTGGCTTTGGTATGTAATGCACAGTTTTCACTTATTCAATCAATTCCCAAACATGTAAATATAAAATCAATTAAAAAAAAGTTAATTTAAAAAGTCACATTATACAGAACTGCCCACTTGCAGCTTTATATGGATAAAAATGTAAAGCCAAGCCCGCCGTTCAAATGGAAAATATGTTTGGTAACCTGGTCTGACTGCTTATTGGCAGGCGTGGGACTGTTTATGTCTCGAGATGCAAGTTTTTTGTCATATAGAGAGGCGGCAGACACTGATTTCGCTGGCACTCTGTGACTCCAGTCTATGAGAGCACCTGTTCTGTGGCTTTTGTTCCAACATTGTCCCATGGGGTTAAACTAGGCTCATGAAGAGACCAGCAAATTAGAGACATAAATGTAACACCTTTTTCAGAGACACCAAGCTGAATGTGTTATTTTTAGCCGAAGACCTGGTTACACGCTTGTGTATAGTAGCTAAATTAACTGATGCCTAGCCGGATACACTAAATATATAGATTTCATTGATTCCTGAAAACTGATTTAAGCAAAATTCCAGGGAAATTCATGGTGATGAAAATAAACATTTACTTTATGCTCTGTGAAATTGTTCTAAAATCAATTTTTGTTAGCATACATCAACTTAATACCTGTTATTGTATGAACAAAGAGAGCAGTTTTAGCCAAATGCCCATAGCATGTATGATAGCTAGCTCAGGGGGAAAAACCTGTTTTTACAATGCTATGGTGAGTTGTTTGGAGATGCAATAGAGATGCGCTGATGGTCATTCCACTGCGGCAGAGAAACAGATAACTGCACTTGAGTGTTTGAGTATCACATGTTTTAACAGTACATCAAGGTCTTAAGAACAATGCATTTGTTGATGAAGAATGCATGTCTGTAGATACACTCGTGAGCTTAGGGCTGGTCTGTAGGCATGTGGTTACTGAATGATGAAAAAAATATGCTGCTAGAGAAGAATCAAATGGCAGTATTTGAAGAGTATTGGAATGATTTTGGCTCACTAGTTGTTGGTACTCCAGTGTCTGATATAGCCATCAATTTTCATTCAGAAAATGCTTCATTAAAAAAAAAGAAATAGTAACGTAAATTTTTTAAATTATATTTGGACGTAGGTTCAAACTTAGCTTTATAAATTCTCAAAAAATGTTTATGATTTTTTACATTTATTTAATTACATTCATTTTTTTTTTTGCACTGTATGACAATAGAAATATTTAGCTGTTTTATTTTATAACAGCAAACAATGAAGGTCACATCACGTGCAGCACCTGTTTTGAAGGGGGGGGGAATTCTGTTATTTACTCACCCTCATGTCGTTCCAAGCTCATGTAACTTTCTTTCTGGAACACAGAAGATTTTTTGATGTCCCATTTTTTTCCACTGTGGTCAGTGAGGTCCAGTGTTATTTTGAATCTCATTGACTTTCATTGTATGAATAAAAGCAGTTGCAACATTCTTCAAAATATCTTCTGTTGTGTTCCCCTGAAGAAAGAAAGGTTTATAACAACATGAGGGTAAGTAAATGATGACAGAACTTTAATTTTTGGGTGAACCGTCACTTTAAGGAACAGGAATGTCTAATTGGAATTTGATTCAGAATCACTCAATTTATTATGATTCTCATCTCCAGTCTTTTAAAATCAAATTTCATTTTAGAGATGCAACATTGCCATAAAGTGCAAAGCTAACAAACACAAGTCTCAAAATTGTAGTGCCAACAGCTGTTTTGCCTGCTGAGCGATCAATCAAAACTTCTGGCTGACCTCGGGTCAACCTCAAGATTAGCGCTTGCTTTTGCCTCAGCGGTGTGACCACCACGCCTGACTAATCAGCGCGGGAGGTGTCATAAATTAGGATTTAATGATAAGTGCAATGTTGTACTCGATATGCCTGTGATGATAAAGGTAATAATAATAGCATGGCTAATAATAACATTTAAACAGCGGATCACATCAAGGCCTGTAATAGCAGATGCTCTATGGTTTCCTAATGACCGGGGCTTTCTCACTCAGAACAAATACTGGGTTTTAGCACCGTGACTGCCAAATGTCATGTATTAGGATTCCAATAATGATGGTAAACTTTAATTATCATGGCACACAGGCTGTGGTTGTTTTTCTGATTTTAAGAGACAAAAACTGGAAAAGGGTTAGAAAAACAAACTAAGGAGAGAATAATCTGGTGAGTCATAACATTTCACCAAAGTTTACCCCCCAAAAAATTTAATTAAAATTCTGCTATGCTCTGCAGCGAAGGCCATTGAGTTCTCTATGCCTGCTTACTTGAGAACAGAAAAATGCATGCAAACAAGCACAAAAGTAATTCATAATGACAAACTTTTTTTTTTTCTCTCATTCAGAACTATCATTTGGATTCAAATATAGAACACAAGTTGACTACGTTTATGATGCTTTATCCTGCTTTTCTGTCATTCTTTTATTTGTTATTTCATGGAAAAGAGCAGCCTGCACAGTTGTCAAAATCTCTTCTTTTGTGTTTCACAAGTCATACAAATCCTTTTATAATTAGAGAATGGGGATTGTTATGATGTTTTATCAGGTTTATTTTCACACTCCTTTGACATCTAAATGTAATCAGCTCAGATTATTCAAGTATTGATGTGCTTTTAAAGTGTTGTCTTATACTTGTCTTTTCGTCTGTGGAAACTATTGATTTCCGCTCTTCTTCGTCTCCTCTATGTTTTTCGCCTTTGTACCTTTAGGTCCGTCTCTTTCAGTGTATGTTTCATTGCACAGGGACCAATTGATGTTTTGTGGGATTTCAGGCCATCTTTTTTTGGATTCAGGCCATTGTGGCGACCTGTGTGCTTTTGCTGTGCATTGGAGAATTGAGGACTCTAAAAGGTTTAGGTGGATTTTAGAGCAGTATGGCATTGCAGTTGGCTCATTTGCTTGTAGAAAATTGCATGATTTGCCTTTGCAATTGTCATCACATACGCCAAGCACAAATTCTGTGACTTGGACTGCTTAGAGCTCAGTGTCTATAATCCTTAGATTAGGATGGCTTCACTTTCCTGCCATTTTTATTTTGGATTACTTGTGTATTTGTGTGAAGGAACGCTGTGTTTGCTGATTGACTTGAATTTGTCGAGCTCTACCCAGTGTCATTTTGCCCTTTCCAAGTTCATCATAATGATAAAAAATTCCTGACAAGGTGCTTTGAGGTCTCTCAGGAACGTGGCGGTTCCCTGTGAGAACTTTCTCTTAAACCAGTTTCTCACCGTGTGTTTATGTAAACAATGCATAATGTCCATGCCGAGGAGGAGGAGGAGGAGGCGGCTGTCATGTGCATGTCACGTGCGTCACTCTGCTTGTCTGACCTTGTGTGCTTGTGACAGACAACCTCAGTGTAGTCCTGGAGCACATTAGTACAGTGCTTAGAATAGAAATGAGGAACACATTTATTTTTATTTTTTTTGACTTCAGATGTAACATCAACGAGCCACTTGTCTCTTTTTCATTTGTGTTTTTGTCATGAACTTTCAGTTAACCCAAAATTAAATTGAGTTGTTTACTTATCCTTATGTTGTTCCAAACTCATTCTGTTATTTTCTTTTTGCCAGAGCAAAGGAGATTTTGAAAAGATTTTAAAATTTATACAGTGTGACAGTTTATAGTAACCACAGGCTTTTGAAGCCGTACAATACCTTGAGTTGTATAATGATATAATTGATTCATATAACTGTAAAATTTGGGATGATCTTGAATTCTGGTTGATAGACACTACTGTTTTTGAAAGAAGTGTCTCATGTTCACCAAGTCTGCATTTGTCATAAAAAACTTTAGCATTTGTGAAAAAATATTACAATTTCAAATAACTGTTTTCTATTTTTAAATATTTTAAAATGTAGTTTATTCCTGTGATGGCAAAGCAGCCATTACTTATGTTTTCAGTGACAAATGATCCTTCACAGATCATTCTAATATGCTAATTTGGTGCTCGAGAAACATTGATTATTGATTATTCTTATTGATATTAGCTGCCTTATTTTTGTGGAAACTGCAATTTTTGTTTTTTCTAAAAGCATAGAAAATCCATCGGCAGCATTTTTTTGAAATCTTTTATGTCTTTACTGTCACGTTTGATCAATTTAATACAGTTAATTTCTTTCCGTTTATTTACTCATCCCAAACATTTGGAAGGCGGTGTTACACCAGTAATTTATTTTCATGTTATGGCCAATATTAAACTTATGTACTATTTCGTTTAAATAAATTACGAATGGCATCATAACATTATAATGTGCACTTTTATGAAATGTCATTACAGCATGAGGGTGAGTAAATAATGACAGAATTTTCATTTTTGGGTGAACGTTTCCTTGAATTATTAGGCTTAAATAAATGGGTGAAAGAAACCTAACTCCAATTTTCTGTTTCACACACTGAAGTTTTTTGGGTCAATGCTAATTTGTGGGTTTGTTTGGATCCTGGTTTGTTTTCCCTTGGCTTTCTGTTTGTGATCATTTGTATACAGCTGTCATATGTCCTGAGCCCAAAGGCATCAAGCCTATTGTACTATCGCTGAATATGTCTAATTCGCAGCTGTTTGTTTTGATGAGATAATTATTGTGATATAATAGGCGAATTCATCTTTTGCCATACTGAGAGCACTTTTCATAGTCTAGAATCACATGACAGACTCTGTGGCCTATTTGTAAATTTGCTCTTTCTTCAGGCTGACATGATAATTTATCAGGGGCCTGGAGCCTCAAACTGTTATGAATGATAAAGAAATAAACCGTCCCTTAGTAGAACCTAGAGGAAGAGACTTTGATCCTTCATGACCTGCATAGTGGGCCTCATATTCCTGCCTACATTTGAGCAAACTTTAATCTTAACTTCATTTCACTTGCACAACAAATGCTTTTTCAAATGTTTATGAGTGGACTTTAAATCATAGCTTAAAAGCCCTGTAGTAAAGTTGCATTTCATATGCCTGCTTTTGACTGCTGTAGGGATGAGACCTCAGTAGATATGACAAGTTCATCTGAGGTCAAAGATGTTTTTATAAGTTTGCCTTTCCAGGAATTTTTTTGGTGAGGCATTTCACAGACCACCCTTAAACCTTAAAAGCCTTTTCATTCATGCTGCAAACACTCCAGCAGCATCCGACATTCTCTTCAAATAAACATAATGATTAAATTCTCGATATAGGCCTCAATGGACCTTTAACTAAATCCTAGCGTAAGGTTTTGCACGTATATGTGTGTATATAACGTTACGTTTCTGGGCCGAGTTCCAGTGCGAGTAGGGCTTTGGCTTTCTTATGTAACAGCCCTGTGAAACCAGAGCTTTTGCTCAACGGCGACTTCCCAGAAATGGACTGTTTTACCTACTTATCTATTCATTTAGATATTCTGCCTTCTTTCTTTTTTCTTTCTCACTCATTCTCCACCACTCCTCCTGCTCTAATTCTCTCTGATCTTGTTTGTTTGCTCTGTGCAATGGCTCCTGAGATCAGGACTGGAAGATAGAGAGTTGATCCTTATGGTATAGCAGCTGTATATACAGGGCTTCTGTGGATTTTGACCCATAGAATGGTTTTTAAGTACTTTTTAAAGGAATAATTGACCTAAAAATGAAAAAATAAAAATAAAACTGTCATCATTTCTCACCCTCATGTCATTTGGTACAGAAAATGACTGTTTCTTCTGTGAAACACAAAAAAGATGCTTGGCAGAATGTCCAAGCTGCTCTTTTCCATACAGTGAAAATGGTGACCAATTAGTTTCAGTAAATAACCACTTAAATTTAATTCACAATGACATGAGAGTGAGTATGTGAAGACAATTTTTGTTTTGAGGAGAACTATCCCTTTAATGGATATTATCCCTTTAGGTTAGCACTGTGTCATTCAATTCTCTGCACTTAGGAGGTGTATTCACACTGTCTACAGTGAAACATCACGATGGACGATAACATCGGAGCGGTGTGTGTGTGTGTAGAGTTAGGTGGTGTGCCCGAAGTGTGAATCCATATTCAGAAAGGCACAGAAAACAAATAGCCGGCTCAGCATCATGATGTCTATCAGCCATTGGCGATAGACGATGGCATCGTCGATTGGCCCAACCCTAGTAGGCAACCCTGAGGAGCCATGATGCACTATTAATTTAATAACACTGTTAAATGTAAATCTTTAGCAATTCCCAAAAATGAATATGCATTGTTCATGCTTGTTTTAATAATAATATTGGTATGCCTAAATTCACTTGTAGCATTTAAAATGATTGATTTTACTGTTTTCACTTAAAGAACCAGCCCATTCTTTTGGGAATCAGAGTAGCTGTGTCACACTGTATGTTTTGTGCGGTAGATTCAATATCAGACAAATCAGGCAAATCGCGAGGAAGATGAAAACACACAAACATAAAGCACACAACTATGAACCCTCCATGCAACGTTCAAGTGTTATGTCCATTTCACACTGCATGTGTAAGCGGAGCGAAAGCAGTTCACATGTCTAGTGTGAAACAGGTCTTAGCGAGGCATTTGGAGTGCTGACATGGCATAGAAGCCGGTCTAGTGCTGGTAATCAGTGTTTCTGTCTCTGAGAGTGTGTTGAGGGGCCCTATAGCTCGAGGGCTTTCAGGACTCTAGCTCACAGCACTGAATGTCAAGACACATTCTTCCCTGAGGAAGCTCTGTGCCAGGACTGAGATGCTATATGGGTAGGGTTCATAGAAAAAAAAATAACAACATTGAAATCTCCCAGTGATTGTTTTCCAGATTATCCTATTAGGGAAGATGGTTGATGAAGAGGGCCATAAAGCTTTGTTTTGAAAATCTCCCTTTGTCTCTGAGAGAGATGCATTTATGTTTTAAAATCATGTTTCAGAAGCATTTCTTTCTTTATCTTTTGCATGGCCTTGGTCCAGATTTGCTGAGTCCATTGTGTTTGGTGCCATTTTTCTCAAAGATCACTCCATGGCTTCACTGCTCAGCTGAGACCAATTTTAGTTTGGCCCAAACTATGACTTAGTTCAGTGCCAAAAAAGTCCAAGTCCTTCTCTTCTCTTCTCTTCTCTTCTCTTCTCTTCTCTTCTCTTCTCTTCTCTTCTCTTCTCTTCTCTTCTCTTCTCTTCTCTTCTCTTCTCTTCTCTTCTCTTCTTTCCTTCCTTCGCTTCCTTCCCTCCCTTTCTTTTTTATTTTATTTTCTTTTTCCTTTCCTTTCCTTTCCTTTCCTTTCCTTTCCTTTCCTTTCCTTTCCTTTCCTTTCCTTTCCTTTCAACCAATTTTCGTTCCTTCCTTCTTTGCTTCCTTCCCTCCCTTTTCTTTTCTTTTCTTTTCTTTTCTCCCTTCCTTTCCTTTTGGTGTTCTTTTTCTTTGTGCCTTCTTTACTTAATGGAAATTCATTAAAAACCAAATTTATTATTTTAAACTAAAACAGTTTAACAAAGAAAAAAAAACTTCTCCCCCTTCCTTTTATCTCTGTCTTTCTTCCATTTAAATTTTTTCTTATTTATTTTCTCTTTCTTCCCTTCTTCATTACTTCCTTTGTTCCAACAAAGTGAACTGAGAGTAAATCCACCCTAGCACAAGTCATGTTTGACAAAGTTAATTGTCTGGAAGTGACACCACTCCCCATATAACTTGATGTTTTCAACTTGTGGTTGCCAAGACAGCAACAACATCTGGATGAATTTCTGCTCTAGTCTTGAATCATGTCAGCCCACAGCACATTTAAATCCTAAATGCCGTCATTATTTCATAGTAATGAAACATGTAATAAATTCATAGTCAGTGAAATATATCTGCATCATTCAGAGGAGATGGCTAGAGCTTCTCTTGATCACACACAGTGTGTAAATATTTCTTTTGTTAGTCTAGATTTCTTTCTGTTTCTCAAACTTTCCTGTATCTCCTTCACATTTGCTAACCTTGTGGCACAGCTAAATTTTGCTATAAGCAGAAGAAAGTTCGGTTTACCACCTTATAAGACAATGTTTAGACTCTTTGAAAGGAAGTGTCCCTGTTAAAGAGGAAGGCACTTTATATTCATAGAAGTGTTTCTATGAATATAATCCCATCATTCCTCACTCTTGCCACACCAGCCCTGCTCCATACAATATGTCAACAACACTATGAGTGGTATGTTTTGGGAAAAATGCAGAAATTGTGTTCTTGCTTGAGTGTAAGAAAAGGTTTCACATGTTCATGTAATAAATACAAAGGATTTGGAAAGGCTTTTGGCTTTGTTTAGAAACCAAGTTTTCCAGTCCTTGTCAGTTCAGGTCAGCTTTATTATGAGGATTAAATAAAACAGCAGTGTCTTTATTCTCTGACAACACACAGTCATCTAACACAGAGGCTGACTGCTCCATGTGTGGCTCATTGTCTCTCTCACACACACACACACGCACACACGCTCAGTGAGTGATCTGACAGTCTCATTTAATCAGTTTTGCTGTGAGGTAAAAGTATGTGACATTTGTTCTGTCAGATCTGTCAACTCAAATGTCAGCCGCTTTTTTAAATTTACTGATATGATCTACTCTCAGTCAGTGTGATATAGATGAATTGAGGGTATATTGGTGTATATTGGATGTTACACGAATAAAACACAAGCTTTTTGCAGTGTATGCTAATGCTAACTGTTGATGGTGTTTCTGGTCAAAAAATGCTGTTCTTCTGAACTTTCTATTCATCAAATAATCTTGAAAAATATCACAGTCTCCACATAATATTAGGCAGCACAACTGTTGTCAGCATTGATAATAATAATAATAATAATAATGATAAAGTGTTTCTTGAGCAACAAATCAGCATATTATAATGATTTTTGAAGGATCAAGTGACACTGAAACTGGAGTAATGGATGCTGAAAATTCAGTTTTGCCATCACAGGAATAAATTATATTTTATAATATATTAAAATAGAATCAAATATATTAAAAAGGCTGTTTTTAATGTTTTTGCTGAGTTTCAAATGCAACATCACTGATAGTGTTTTCACAAACATCAGCCTATGCTTTCCTTTTGTTATTTTTCTTTTAAATTAATGAACAATATGCATTTAATTAAAACAAGATTAAAAGTAATTACTCACCAAGTGCTTACATGGAATCCCATTAGAAAATTAAACTGCCACCATTAGGATAATCCACACATGCAACTGTTGTGTCTATATAAAGACCATCTCATTTTTATAATTTCACATGTTCTTATCCGGAAAATCAATCGACAGTCTAACAACAGGCTCTGCTGTGGAGAAAATGCAGTCTGCCAGCACACTAATACTGGTCTGAAATGAAATGTGAGTCTAATAAGAATCAGATATACTTTATGAATCGAAATATTGTTAAACGTGAAAGCTGAAAGCTTATGACACATCCACAGTATCACCCAATGTATTTTGTTGTAACGTCAGTTTGGGTGAGGAATTCAGTGGCATATTGATCAAAGAGGAATCAAATATTCTAGTAGTACTTTGCTAGTTGACTAGTTAGGTTACTCGCCTAGTTTATTACTTTCTGCACATCCTTTTGCAGGCTTTTTCTGGCCACACATGGAGAATTAGATACCTGTCGTGTTTATGGCCACATCTCCACATTTTCCATGTCTAATCAGCTTGGTGGATTGGACCGTTGGTGTTAGTTAGTCCCTTGAATAGAACTGCATTTTTTAGTTTTGGAAAATTTGTGCGAATGGACCACACAACCCACCTTAATGCTAAAATTACGCAAACCGATAACAACATCTGAGCAAATGGATGCCTGATGGGCCTGACTTTTCTTCCTGAACTCTAAAATCTGAAGATGTTTGCACATTCACTCTAGGGGCACTTGAAAAAGGGAGTGGAGCTATTTTTCTGAAGATCTGCTGTGCCATTTCTTGTCAAGTGGATAAATAAAGACCGTTCCTCTTCGGCAAAGAAGAAAACGCTTGTTGCAGAGAAATGGGCCTCAACAAATTCTCTCAGGCAAACTGTTTCTGACTGATGGAAAATGATGATTGTTTGCTTGGGTTGTTGGTAGTAGAAGCGTACTCTTACACGTGATAATCACGTATTGACCTTGTGTGTTCACTGTCATATTCAATATTTCAACTCATGTTATGACCATGTAAACCGGATAACATATCTATATCAGGATACCAGGAAGAAAGAGGACATGACATAATCTCTGGAGCATTGTCCACATGAAGCAGAACTCAAGCAACAGGAATTACAATTTAATAAATGGGGTAGAAATGTGCTTAATGGTTCTAAAATAGGCTTGACCTTATGTAAAATATAATTTCTTTTCATTTGTTGTGACGTGACCTCACCTGGATGTTTTTGTAAGATTAACTTGCGCAAAAATGCTGTCCATTAAAAACCTGTTACACAATTCTCAGAAACCATTTACAGTAAAACCACAAACCATCTTCAGTTCTTTTAAACACACAGGTTTGACCGCATGCCATCTAATCCCCAGATACTTGTACTGATGTAGAGATAAAAGACCTGAAACACAAAGCTGGTTGCTGGATGCTTTTCATATTACTGCGGAAAGTAGGCCTAACTTCTTACACTATTACATTAATTGGTCTTCAGCTGTTTGGACCAATTCTGTGTGCTTTGTGTTGTGTTTGTTTAAATGTCAACTGCTGATGGCACTGAAATGCTGAATAATGATTGAAAATGATAAGCAGCTTCAGTGATTGGCTGGCAAGAATCAATATTTCTTTTTCCCCCTGACAAACGCGCAGGAAACTGGCTGTCGCTGGAGGACGAGGGATGAAGTGTTTTGACTTTTACTTGTGGACAAAAAACTTTTTCCACTGTTCACTTTTCAGAGATATGGATTTCCAGGCGTTTTTCAGTGTCGGGAAGCAGCTTGATTCATGCTGTATGTCTTTTTGATACAGAATCTTTCCACACTCTGTTGGAGTTCAAATTTCTTTTCTTATAAATCCCTGAAATTTTGTATGATTGATTTTAGCTTGAATGCTGTAATACAGGCAGTAAGTACTACGGTAAGATCGCCCTCAGTACCTCACCCCAACTCTGTGAAGTTCATGGCTGTTTCATTGTGGTCTTTATGTTCTGTGTTTATTCCTGATAGATGCTCTTATATCAAGTGGATTGAAGAAAATGAGTGAGAACATTTAGGACATGAGTCACCTTTTCGCCATTAAATAAGGCCAAAATATGTTCGTGGTATGTAGCCAGACATAGTTAAATTAGAAAGACATCAATCTTTCTTGGTTTCCCTCTGGACTGGAGAAGATTTACTAGGCTGACTGAGTCTCAACTAGGCTGACTGAGTCTGTCTTTTTTTCCCCCCCAAACAGATGTGCAGAGCATAGGCATATTTATTTATCATCAATATGTGTAAGTGTGTAATTGATATATATCATGTGTAGGGATATAACGATTCACTCAACTCACGTTTAGATTCGAATCACGATTTTGATTTCACGATTCGATTGGATTCACGATTTTTTTTTAACCAAATGAGATTTAAGACAAATTATAAATTAAATGTGTCCTTTTATATATATATATATATATATATATATAAATATGCGATGAGCTCAGATTGGTTAGCTGGTCCAGTGTGTTGTGATTGGCTAAACCGCCTCTAGTGCGTATCTAAACGTCCTGCCTCTAGTGCGTATCTAAACGTCCCACCCCTCACCTCAGCGGCATGTGCTCCGGTTGTATTGTAAACAATGATGTTGTCAATATTGCTTATCAATTTGAGCCCGATTGAGACCCAGAGAATATTAGTGAAGAGGATTGCGCAGAACCTGTGCAAGCACGGCTCTTAATGGTATGTATAACGCTTCTCATTGCAATGTGAAAATAAGTGTATAATTGGAACAGTTTGTTGGAGCTGAGCTGATGATCTGAATGAGAGAGAGAGAGATGCAGAGTGTGTGCAGAGCAGGGAAACGCGAGCAACAGTATTAAGAACCGCTGCTTTAGAACATATGATTTTGAAACTTGTGAATCCATTAGAATCGTTAGAAGACAGAATCGCGGTTCATATATGAATAGATTTTTACGTGCACCCGCAATCAACCACCCCTTTAATATGCATTATACAGAGGCAAGATGAAAAGAAAAAATACCATCTAAATTTTTCTAAAGACAGTAAGTTCCCCTCAAACATAATTTCATATAAACTCCTACCCCTAATTGAATCGCGATTTGTTTAGCATCTCAACCGATTTGAATCTTCACACATTTGAATCGATTTTCAACCGGTTAATTGTTACATCCCTAATCGTGTGTGTGTTTATCATACACAAATAAAATTAAAAGTCCCATCAAAATCTAAATATATTCTTAAATATTTAAAATAAATATTTTAAAAATATTAAAATGTTGTTCAAATTATTAAATTATTAATTCAATTTATTTAAAAATATTTAATTTTCTTTTACTCACATCTCACATCCAAAATACCTCATTTTAAAAATATTAAAATGTTGTTCAAATTATTAAAAAAATATTTCATTTTCTTTTGCTCACATCTCACATCCATATTTCCTCATTTTATTCCTCTTTTTCTCTGTGCAGTTATGTGCCAATGCGATGATTTTCCTGTGCACCAACGTCATTGGCATCTGCACACACTACCCAGCAGAGGTGTCTCAGAGACAGGCCTTCAAGGAGACCAGAGGATACATCCAAGCCAGAATACACCTTCAGAGAGAGAACCAGCAGCAGGTTGGCAAGCGCTCGAGTAAACAAACACACCTACCCGCCTGACACTTGTTTACTTCATGAATGTGCATGAAGCATGCTGATAACATGCTGTGCTTTAGCTCTTAGTAAAACCTTGTGAGAAAAGTTACAACTTTAAATTCATCCTTTAAAGCACTGCTGCTTCAGCCGTACACAAAGCTTTAAAACATTGTGTCAAGTTAATAATAGTAGTATAACTATAAAAACAAGTCTTAAAAAATGTAAATCTTCTAGTCCTACAGATTTGTTTTCAAATATAGTCTAAATTATAGTATAGATGTGTATATATTTGACATTAAATATACATTTTACATTTTATATATATATATATATATATATATATATATATGAAAATAAAAAAAATAGTATACTAAAATACTATTTCAGTGTTTCTACTTCAAAATTTCTTGTTTAATTAAACTTTGTGTTACTTGTTTCTTATATGTGAAATATACTAGCTCTGTGTGTGTGTATATGTATATATACAAATACATTTTATATCATAAAAATAAAAAGTTTATATATATATACATACACGTGTGTGTGTGTGTGTTTTTATTTATATATATATATATATATATATATATATATATATATATATATATAGGTGCATCTCAATAAATTAGAATGTCGTGGAAAAGTTCATTTATTTCAGTACTTAAACTCAAATTGTGAAACTCGTGTATTAAATAAATTCAGTGCACACAGACTGAAGTAGTTTAAGTCTTTGGTTCTTTTAATTGTGATGATTTTGGCTCACATTTAACAAAAACCCACCAATTCACTATCTCAACAAATTAGAATACTTCGTAAGACCAATAAAAAAAAAAAACATTTTTAGTGAATTGTTGGCCTTCTGGAAAGTATATTCATTTACTGTATGTACTCAATACTTGGTAGAGGCTCCTTTTGCTTTAATTACTGCCTCAATTCGGCGTGGCATGGAGGTGATCAGTTTGTGGCACTGCTGAGGTTTCTTTGACAGTGGCCTTCAGCTCATCTGCATTTTTTGGTCTCTTGTTTCTCATTTTCCTCTTGACAATACCCCATAGATTCTCTATGGGTTCAGGTCTGGTGAGTTTGCAGGCCAGTCAAGCACACCAACACCATGGTCATTTAACCAACTTTTGGTGCTTTTGGCAGTGTGGACAGGTGCCAAATCCTGCTGGAAAATGAAATCAGCATCTTTAAAAAGCAGGTTAGCAGAAGGAAGCATGAAGTGCTCCAAAATTTCTTGGTAAACGGGTGCAGTGACTTTGGTTTTCAAAAAACACAATGGACCAACATTAGCTGATGACATTGCACCCCAAATCATCACAGACTGTGGAAACTTAACACTGGACTTCAAGCAACTTGGGCTATGAGCTTCTCCACCCTTCCTCCAGACTCTAGGACCTTGGTTTCCAAATGAAATACAAAACTTGCTCTCATCTGAAAAGAGGACTTTGGACCACTGGGCAACAGTCCAGTTCTTCTTCTCCTTAGCCCAGGTAAGACGCCTCTGACGTTGTCTGTGGTTCAGGAGTGGCTTAACAAGAGGAATACGACAACTGTAGCCAAATTCCTTGACACGTCTGTGTTTGGTGGCTCTTGATGCCTGACCCCAGCCTCAGTCCATTCCTTGTGAAGTTCACCCAAATTCTTGAATCGATTTTGCTTGACAATCCTCACAAGGCTGTGGTTCTCTCGGTTGGTTGTGCATCTTTTTCTTCCACACTTTTTCCTTCCACTCAACTTTCTGTTAACATGCTTGGATACAGCACTCTGTGAACAGCCAGCTTCTTTGGCAAAGAATGTTTGTGGCTTACCCTCCTTGTGAAGGGTGTCAATGATTGTCTTCTGGACAACTGTCAGATCAGCAGTCTTCCCCACGATTGTGTAGCCTAGTGAACCAAACTGAGAGACCATTTTGAAGACTCAGGAAACCTTTGCCGGTGTTTTGAGTTGATTAGCTGATTGGCATGTCACCTTATTCTAATTTGTTGAGATAGTGAATTGGTGGGTTTTTGTTAAATTTGAGCCAAAATCATCACAATTAAAAGAACCAAAGACTTAAACTACTTCAGTCTGTGTGCATTGAATTTATTTAATACATGAATTTCACAATTTTAGTTGAATTACTGAAATAAATTAACTTTTCCACGACATTCTAATTTATTGAGATGCACATGTATGTGTATGTGTATATATATATATATATATATATATATATGAGTTTGAGTGTTTTTGTGTATTTTATCCCCTAAAATCTTGAAAGTTCATCAAAAAAATCTAAAAGTTATGTCAACTACCCACGTATGTGTACATATACATACACATGCTCACTGGTGTCATCTCAAACCTGATCCAGGAGCGCCTGCTGCTCTCTGTGTTGCCAAGGCACGTTGCCATGGAGATGAAGGCAGACATCAACGCCAAGAAAGAAGATATGATGTTCCACAAGATCTACATCCAGAAGCACGACAATGTCAGGTACACAAATGCCAAGACCAGCACATGGTGTCATACAGATACGGTTGCCAGTGTTGTCCTCACACCTCCAGTATGAGAACCGACAGTGTTATAACACTCAGTCCCCACGTGATTGAAGCAGGCGACAAGTCTGGATAAAACACAGACACATTAGACACTGATACCGCTTTAAGGTTATCTTTCCCAAGGCTGAAGCGATGTTGAATGCTTAAACACAGATTAGCGTACTCGCTAGTGCTTGAGACGTGACTTTCCTGTGTTGTTTTTTTTTTTTTCTTCCTCTGAGGGTCAAGTTGGATTATGGCTGCTTGTTATGATGTACCAGAAGTTACACAATCAATTAACAGAAAGCTGTGTGAAATGACAGCAAGCCACTTTTGTAATGCAGTTACAAGATTGGAGTGTGTGGAATTCAACACGATGTCCTGCATAATCCCAGCCAGCTCGAAGCATCTGTGCTAGGAAAACTTGGACGTGTGAAAATGCTAAATGTCACAGACTGTGTAGGGATCCTGCTTTCCAAATGTTGTGAATTTTATCAGCCGTTTATGAAGGCAACAGTGCCATCTGTTGTCGCACGATAATGCGTCCGTACCGTGTGTCCATTCTGTCATGTCTCAAATTGTAGTTGATGACCATCTATCCTCCTCATGGCTAGGAGGCCTTTAAGGACACCAGCCGAGTCCTGCTTTTTCTAATTGAAGGATAGACTGAAGTATTGAGAGTGGCCACCCTCTATTCAGAAAGTGAACTGAATCGATGTTTTTTCTCAGTTAGCCCATCAAACCAACTTCAGTGACCCAGACAAGGTGCTCGGTGATTATTGATCTCATTTTCTCTGTCTGTCTGTCTTTGTCTTCTGTCTGTTCTTGCAACAGTATCCTGTTTGCGGACATTGAGGGCTTCACCAGTTTGGCATCTCAGTGCACGGCTCAGGAGCTTGTGATGACCCTTAATGAGCTTTTTGCTCGCTTTGATAAATTGGCTTGGGTAAGTGGACAACATGATTTCATTTTTAGTGTTATATAAAAAAAAATTAAGTTTTTAAATACTTTTATTTCTTATTTATTACTTTTATTTTATTTCACATTCAATCTTCAAATGAATGTACAAAAACAACATTTTTAATATTTATTTAATGGCATTTTATATGACTGAAAGCCAGTATCACTGATACCAAAACTACTGATGTCTCTATAAAATAGTTTTTCCCCCTAATATTCAACCATTGTCTATAGCCATTCAACATTACAGTATAGTTGAGAGCTATCAATTTTAACATTTATTAGACTTTAAAAAATAACTTCTAATTTAAGTGAACTTAAAAAAACTGAAAAAATCTTCACATAAACCCATTATAATAAATGATATTCAGCTACTGCCCTTCAGCAGAAATATACAGAAACTGAATAAAGTTACCAAACACTAAATTCTAAATTAAATAAAGCTGAATTCTTATAGCTATAAAAGTTATTGATTTCCTCTTTTTTTGTTTTTTTTTTTTCCTTTGATTAACAGACACAGCAGCTGGGTTGTTTTGGCTGCTTTAAGAGCTGCCTCTGCTTAACGTGATGCGGATCTGACACACATTGTATTTTCTCTCAACTCTCTTTACCTTTTCTGACCCACCTCAGGTCTTAAAGTCTCTAATAATGAACTGATGAGTTGAATTGGGTGTGTTAGATGAGGGAGACAGTGCTGGGCTGCTCCTGGACAGTTTTGAAAACCGTTTCAGGGAGATGTTCTTAAATCTGACTCATTTATAACATATTACATGATGATGATTATACATTATTTTTATCAGTACTATTGTTACTTGTATGTTTTTGTATGTTACGTTATTGTAAATAATGTATTGAAATGATACTGTTAATGTTGCCATGAATATAAGCCATTGTTGCTGATATGGCATTAAAACAAACAAACAAACAAACAAACATGAATGAATGAATGAATGAATGAATGAATGTGCCTTTTTGCCTAAATAAAATTTCTAATATTTATACAGTTTTGTTTCAAGAAATTAAGCATGTTAAATATCATTTGTTTTAAATGCTAGAAGTGAATTTAGGCAAAGTTTATGTAAAGTATGGATATTTATTTTGACATTTGCAGTTTATTCGTTTTTAAAGATCAACTTTATGTGAGCTCGAGATGACAGCTAATGTAATCTTTATTGTAAAAAATAGGCAATGAACATGCACAATTACATATGTAATATCTACTGATAAATTAAAAAACAATTCTCAAGAAACAGCCGATATGTTAATAAAAACCTCCAAACACTTTTAAACATCCTATTAGTGAGGATTTCCACAATAACAGTTGCATAAATGTGCTGTGTTATGTCTGAATTCTTAGGAAAACCACTGTCTGCGTATCAAGATCCTGGGGGACTGTTATTACTGTGTGTCTGGACTTCCGGAGGCAAGGGCAGATCATGCGCACTGCTGTGTGGAGATGGGAGTGGACATGATTGAGGCCATCTCGTACGTTGTACTTCACATCATTTACTATATCGATCTCTCTTCCTCATCAACACATTTTTCAATTAAAACACATGCGTGTTGCTACATGTTCAGATTGGTGCGAGAGGTCACAGGAGTGAATGTGAACATGCGCGTGGGAATACATAGCGGCCGTGTGCACTGCGGGGTGCTCGGCCTACGCAAATGGCAGTTTGATGTCTGGTCCAACGATGTCACACTGGCCAACCAGATGGAGGCGGGAGGTCAAGCAGGGTAAAAGTGAACACCACCCATCAAAAATGTGAAGTTTTATATTCAAAGTTGGCTGTAAAAGATGTAGAGATTTGTGTTAAAGGAGTGTTTCACCCAAACATAAAAATAAGCTGAAAATGTGTTCACCCTCAGGCCTTCCAAAATGTAGATGCATTTGTTTTCTGAGATTTGGAGAAATGTAGCATTTCATCACTTGCTCACCAATGGATCCTCTGTAGTGAATGGGTGCTGTCAGAATAAGAGACCAAACAGTTGATAAAAGCATTATAATAACCCATGAGACTTCATTCCATCAGTTAATATCTTGTGACGTGAAAAGCTGAGTGTTTATAATAAACAAATCCAAATCATTAAGACGTTTGTAACTGTAAACCTTCACTTTCGGCTAAAATAAGAGTTCTTTATACATAATATTGCTTTCTCCAGTGAAAATAGTCATCTTGTCTGAATCAGAAGAGAAATATGCACAGATTAAGCACTGTTTACAAGCAAAAACTGTTTAAAATATTTCTAAACACACATGTTGGTGGATTTTGAAGGACTTTTTCACTGGAGGAAGCATTGTTGTAGATTAGGCGCTTGGCCAGAAGAAATTATTTAAAGTTAAAATGTCTTGATGGATTTGTTTCTTACAAACACGCAGCTTTATGTCAAGACATAAATCAATGGACTGCAGTAGTGTGGATTACTTGTGAATTATTGTTTTTATTAGCTCTTTAGGCTCTCATTCTGACGGCACCCATTCACTGAAGAGGATCCATCGTTGAGCAAGTGATGTAATGCTAAATTTTAACACGTTTTTATGAAAAACAAACTCATCTATGTCTTGGATGGCTTGAGGCTGAGTGAATTTGCAGGAAGTTTTCATTTATTTGGTGAAATATTTGGTAAAACTCCTACTGTTGTGAATGTCTACAGGCGGATCCACATCACCAAAGCCACACTGCAGTATTTAAATGGTGACTATGAAGTGGAACCAGGTTTTGGAGGGGAGAGAAATGCATACTTAAAAGACAACAACATAGAGACGTTTTTTGTCCTGGGCTGCAGTCAAAAAAGGGTGAGTCAAATGTAATCATATGGACATTGTTTATACAAAAACTCATTTCAAAAGTCTGTGCGGATCCCTGCAAATTCACAAACGGGATCTCGATTGCATAATATTTGGAGGTGAGGGCTGTATTTTGTTGTGCTTTGATACAAATGACTGAGTTTCCCTTTGGGGATCAATAAAGTTTCTATTTATTTGAGTTTGCTGGAGTACAGTTTAATTTCCTGTGTGTGTCCTTGTGCCAAATTTGTCTTGCAGAAAGAGGAAAAAGCAATGATGGCTAAGATGCAGCGTGCTAGAGCCAACTCTTCAGAGGGTCTGATGCCGCGGTGGGTTCCTGACAGATCTTTCTCCAGGACTAAAGATTCCAAAGTCTTCAGACAGATGGTGAGGTCCGCTCCATCCGCTCTCGCTCCACCTCTGACAGCTCACGCCGTCTGATCTCCCCTGCACTTCTTTATGAGTGTAGCAACAAGTCATAATTGAAGCAATTTTCTCTGGAGCTTGCCAGTGCCTATGTGTGAATTGCTTTTTCCCCTTTCCAGCCGATGACTTTTCTGATTTCCATCAGTGTCACACAAAAAAATCAGGGACAGTAAAAGTGTGACAAATAAATATTGCGTCAGCAGACAGTTTTAATAGGCAAAGAACAAGTGCAAAATATGGACAAAGATTATTATTTCAAATAGAAGTAATTTTGTAGAGAATTAATTGGTTTTCCAGTAGTTTTATACTGTCTGTTAGAAATTCTGTGCTCGTTCATACAATTTTTTGAAAATCATTATTTCGTGTAAAAACATCTTTTAAAAAAATTAAACAAAGTTGTATGAATTAATAAGATTTGATTAAAAATAGGGTGAGGAGCCTTGAATTAAAAATGATTTAAACTTATATTTTTTTAAATATACAAAATATATGTTAAAAATGGTTGTGGTTTTCATATTATGGTTTGTTAAAAAAACATTTTAGGATAAGACAACTTAATTAGATCAGAACACCTTTCAATATATATTCTTTAAAATAATTTGTAAAATAATGTTACATTATAAATTAAAAACATTTTATGTGTGTATTTATATACATACTTTATATATACTATATTAACTATACTATATTAATAGATTTGTTTTCAAGTAAAATTTTCTCGTTTTTAGAATGTTTAGCCATTTTTCTGGAAAACAAGAACATGATTATTTGTAGTGTAAGACCCATTCCTTGTCTCTGTCAAGTTCTCACTCTCTTGCTCTGAATGTAATTTGAAGTCCCTGAGTGTTAATTAAAGCAGCAGTGGCTCTGTGGGGTTGGCTTCGGAGCTGTCTGAGATGAAACCCAGAATGTGTTTTTCTACTTCCACTGTGTTTTTACTGCCCACTGTAACTAATCTACCTGTCTGTTTTCAGGGCATAGATGAAGCCTCCAGCAAAGATAAGTGAGTTCTGCTTTTATTAAGACACAAATCCAATCTCTCTGGCTCTGAAGGGGCTTACGGATTAAATTTCACAGGCTGTTTTCACAATTTGTGAGTCGCTTTAGAATAGAGCCAACATAAAATGTATGGTCTAGATTAGGTTTCAAGCAAGTTTGGCCACTACTAATGCTTATTTTTTCGTAATGGATCAAAAATAGTAGCTTGTTATAAGGACAGAAACAGAGATATTCTATATATATTTTTTTAATATCAAAATATACATTTTATGCTATCACCTTTTTATGCAGTACATTAATGATTTACAGTAATGTAACCTTTTTGCTCTCACCAGCCGCTGTGCCCAAGAGGCCCTGAACCCAGAGGACGAGGTCGATGAGTTTTTAGGACGTGCCATCGATGCTCGAAGCATTGACCAGCTGCGGAAAGACCACGTCAAGAAGTTCCTGCTCACATTCCAAACACCTTTTCTGGAGAAAAAGGTCTGTAGACAGCTTGTAAAATGTGTTTAACACTGTACAGCACTGACACAACATTTATAAACTGAGAGTACTGAAAAAAATGTCTGAACTGCTAACAGTAACAAATTTTTGTGCTTTTAGTATTCAAAAAAGGTGGATGATCGTTTTGGTGGTTACGTGGCCTGTACACTCGTCGTCTTCTGCTTTATTGTTTTTATACAAATCATCATATTTCCACAGTGAGTGATGAAGTATTCTTTATACTGTAATAATGAACTTGAATTTGTTAAGATATATATTTGTTATATTATATATTGAATTGGTGTCGTGTATTTTGTCTTGCAGTACACCGTTAATGCTGGGCATGTTCATCAGCGTCTTTATTATTCTCGCCCATGTCCTCTTTATATGTGCCATTTACTCCTGTGTTAAGGTAATTTACTACCTCCCTCGATCCTTAACATTTATGCATCTGAAATCTAGACTACATTTTCAAATAAATAGCTAATGTGCAATCAATGATTTTCTGATTTATACACAATTTGTTTCTCTCTTTCAGCTTTTCCCAGTTACCTTGCAGACAGTGTCAAAGAGGATTGTTCAGTCCCGTGTCAACAGCACACTCGTCGGAGTCTTTACAATTCTGCTTCTTTTCATCTCTGCCTTTGTTAATATGGTAGGAATTTGATCTGAGTCTGTTGCTGGCTAAAAAAAAAAAAAAAATAAAAAAAAAAATCCTTTGTCAGTTTTTTTTCCTGTATGTCAGTGTAATTCTACACTAGCATGAGCACTAATTTCCCAAGTTGAGCTGGGCTTTCAAACTTAATTTAGTGTCACTTTGATTAATTTTGATTTATTTATTTAAAGAGGTGGAGATGACATCATTCTTCTAGATTTAAAATGAGCAGTGAATTAAAATATTTAATATACTCCTCATTTTAAATCTGGAAATGTTGCTGCTGCCATCCTCTCCTATTGAAATAATAATAATGATAATAATATATATATATATATATATATATATATATATATATATATATATATATATATATGTATACACAAGAAAAAAAATTATATCCTGGATAAATATTTGTAGGGTTATTAAAAGTTTAAAAATGATTAAATGTTCAATTGACTCAAATTTGCATAAAATGAAAAGAAATTTAATGGATGTTTGCCCCCTGATTCCTTGCTGGAAACACTTGTTTTTAATTTAATGTTTAAAGGGGTCATGACCTGCCTTTGTTTTTTATTTTGTACTGTTCTCTGAGGTCCACTTATAATGTTATCAAGATTTTTACATCAAAAAACATCATCATTTGGAAGTAATAAGCTATTTTCTGTCCTGTTTTTAACCCCCTCATCAGAACACTGTTTGAATAAGCATGGCGGATTGTAGGCTCGGAAGTAAACGCCCACTGCTATGATTGGCTAACAGTTTGACAGCTTGTCATGCTTGACAGCCTACATCTGTAACATGTAGTAACTCAATACATATCAGACGATCTGTAAGGAGAGACAAAGCAATAGTGACCAAGTAATAAAAAGAGTTACTCACACTTGTGTGTTGCGACATTACTGCTGGATCCAATATAGTCAGCACATCAGCGTCTTTTAGTTTCAATCTTTCTAAAAAACCTGCATCGAATTGTGCATTGTTTGTAAACGAATCCGTGGTAAAATGAACAAAGGACCAAGTTCTTACTGTTCATGACCCCTTTAAGTAAACACATAATGTGCACCTTTTCTGTTTTGCACCTCTACATTTTTTTTTTTTTTTTAATGTCTTTCAGTTTACCTGTGACCGGGAGGATCTGCTAAAATGCGTGGCTGGACAGTTGAATATTTCTGATTCGGTCCCGCTGTGTCTGTTATATAATCTGACTGGACTAGTAGAGGACCCCTTCTTCTTCTGTACCGGGCAGCCTTCAGCATGTCCTTTACCTGAGGTCAGTGTGTGACCATCTGTACATGTATAATGTGTGCACTGTGCATATATATATGCTCGTATGTCTCCCTACTGCATCAAACTTATGCAAAAACTCAATGATTTATTTTGAAACTTGTATTATTTGGCCCCTGTTTTCATGGTAACAGTATGAAGGCATGTTGTATGATGGTGTTGTTCCTGTGCTTCTAGTATTTCACATACAGCGTGCTGCTGACTCTGCTGTGCTGCTCAGTGTTCCTGCACATCAGCAGTATAGGCAAGCTGGTCCTCATGCTCTTCATCCAGGTCTGCTTCCTGCTGCTAGTGGAGTGGCCTCTGGTCATGCTGCTAGACAACGCCGACCTGCTGGTCACCGCCAATGCAATGTGAGTGTTATTCTCTGCAAACATATAGAGTGGATGTAAAAGTCTTCTTGTAAGTCAGTGGCATTAGGTCAATACTAAAATAACAAAAATTACAGCATCATTAGTAAAGGGTACAGTTGCATATCTACATATTAATAAAATGTTTAATAAAATGAAACCGTATTCACAAGAAAAACAATGTTATTAATGAATTAATATTTATATTAATATTTAACTCTTTAAATAATGGAGTGTATTATGTAGCATAATATTTTTTTTTGCTGTGGCATTGATTTAGAGTTAAACATTATAATAGAAAAACTATTATAAAGACATTTCTGTGTCAAAACACATTTTGTGCCTTTTTGGGGGTTTAAGAACTGCTAAAATGGCCAGTGGTTGTAACACATGATTCACAATTATTTGTCTTTATTTGTCTTTTATTATTTGTCTTTTCCCACCATAAGAGTTTATCTTGACAAAGCCAATATATGTATAATCATATTTAAAAAAGAAAAACAAATTAAGACTGCATTTTATGAGTTTCCACTGTTTGACTCTTTTAGTCATTTTATTAGAAATTTAAGGACCAAAAAACATTGGACAGTTAAAGCATGATATTTTAATGTTAAATAAAATGTTAGTTGAATGTTTAAAACGTTTATGTAGAATTTTCCCATTAAAACTAATTAAAATGTAATAGTGATGAATGGGCACATGCAAATTGTACTGAAGTTACTTATTAAAAAAATGTAATAGCATTTCTTTTAAATTACTGTCAACAGATTTAAATATATTAAATGAAATAATGTATATGTGGGGACACAAATGTGGTACACATAACCTTTTAATGTGAATGACCCATATTTTTCTGGGTGTTTATTTTTAGTGGGTCATGTTGGTCACTAATGGAAATATGTCTGTTTTTATGCAGGTATTCTTTCAATGAAACAAATTATTGGTGAGTTCATGTCATGCTTTTTATACTGTGATTGCAAGAGAGATGGTTCAAAGGCAGAAGGAACTTTAGAATATGAGCACAAATTAGATTCCAATGTTTACATGTAATGTGTATTTGTCTCCTCTTTTCAATTCTGTCAACATCTTTCAAAAACTATTTACTGTATGTATGCAAATATATGAAAGTTGTGAGATTTACAAGATAGATACCTGTAGTATGAGCTACAACACAGAAACTTTAATTTGATAAACAAGAACTAATGCTCGTCAAGTTTTTGCTCAGTCTCTGATAAACTCCTATCTGTATGTGTTGTTGTTTTCCCACATAGCCAGGAAACAGTGACTAAAGTGTCTCTGAGGGTGTCGATTCCAGTCATCCTCACTGTATTTGTACTGGCTCTCTATCTACACGCACAGCAGGTCGAGTCCACCGCACGCCTTGACTTCCTGTGGAAGCTACAGGTGTGTAGACCGTCTCTGAATCGATCACTTAGCGAAAATACATTTCCAGAAGGATCCCAGCTTAGTCGATGACTTATTCGCTGTCATTCTTCACCAGGCCACTGAAGAGAAAGAAGAGATGGAGGAGCTGCAGGCCTATAACCGTCGTCTCCTTTACAACATCCTGCCCAAAGATGTGGCTGCCCACTTCCTCGCACGAGAACGTCGAAACGATGAGCTCTACTATCAGTCATGTGAATGCGTGGCTGTTATGTTTGCCTCCATAAGCAACTTCTCAGAGTTTTACACTGAACTGGAGGCCAACAATGAGGGTGTGGAGTGCCTGAGACTGCTCAATGAGATCATCGCTGACTTTGATGAGGTAAGAACGTTGTGTCACTTGCTTCTGAAATGGAAGTATCATTTTGTAATGTCAGAATTTCAGAAGACTATTTGATTTTACAGTAGCCTTTAGCTTTATACTGACACCTACTGGTGTGGAGACAAAAGTTCCATGTAAAAGCTAATGTTTTTGGTTACCAATGCCACTGTATAAATTACACTATTCGTCATGCATGATTAATTTACTCCATGATTACAAATGTGTTTTACAGTTTGGAGGTTACCAAGACAAAGCAAATAAAACATGGCTGCCACCAAAAGAGGTAGAAAATAGCTTTTACAAATCTTATGTTTTTTACTGTTAATAGATCATTTCTGAAGAGAAATATAAGCAGTTGGAGAAGATCAAAACTATTGGTAGTACGTACATGGCAGCATCTGGATTGAACGACTCGACGTACGACAAAGAGGGCCGCACACACATTCTAGCTCTTGCTGACTATGCCATGAGGCTACGAGAACAGATGAAGTACATCAACGAACACTCATTCAACAACTTTCAGATGAAGATAGGTAAGTAGGTCTTCACCGTGAACTTTGCCTGATATATTTAACTTAGAAAGCGCAAAGACTGTTTATGAATTGGCTTGCAGACTCAGAGGCTCGGGAGTTTGTTAGAGCAGACAGTGACAAATGTATTTTCACCATAGGTTTGAACATTGGGCCAGTGGTTGCTGGTGTGATTGGAGCCAGAAAGCCTCAGTATGACATATGGGGCAACACAGTGAATGTGGCCAGTCGCATGGACAGCACAGGTGTTCCTGATCGTATCCAGGTAACCACAACATAATAAACTCTTTGCTTATACAAGACTATTTTTGGCAAAGCACAGCTTAGAATCCCCCATTAATTTCCTTCTTCAAAAGTGCAACACTATACATCAATTACTATGTGCAACATTGTATTTATAAAGATGATGCTGCCCTCTCTCTTCATGTTACTGCAATTGCAGTTTGCAGGAGCTTTTTGTGACTTTTTAGCTACTTAGTTATTACTTAGTGAAATGAGAAATTTAAAATTAACTTAAATGTCTAAATACTTCCTTCTCTAGTTAAATGTGTAGAGTTAACAATTTTGTTAGTTGATTTCCCTGAAAAGTGTAAACACTAACTCTGTGGTTGTTTAAAAACATTGCTCTGTTTGTTTGAGCATCTTGACCAGTCTGGCATAGCAGCAATGGTTTAACTCAGTGGTTTTCAAACCTGTCCTGGAGGACCCCCTGCCCTGCACATTTTGTATGTCTCCCTAATCGGACACATCCAATTTAGTTCTTGCCGTCTCCACTAATGAGCTGATGAGTTGAATCAGGTGTGTTAGACGAGGGAGACATACAAAATGTGCAGGGCAGGGGGTCCTCCAGGACAGGTTTGATAACCCCTGGTTTAACCAATGGCCTGAGTTTGGGGCGTGGCTATCTGTTTATCCAACCAATGGCAGACAGTTGAATTGGCCATTTGAAAATTAACTTTATTTTTGCAGTTCCCTTTGGTGCTGCAGAAATTGCACACCACATCTTTAGTTTTTGGCTAGTTCGAATTCAGTGTGTAATATTTATGATGTTGTTCTTTATTCCTATAGGTGACCACTGACTTATACCATTTACTAGAAAGTAAGGGCTACCAGCTGGAGTGCCGTGGACTGGTGAAAGTGAAGGGGAAAGGAGATATGACCACTTACTTCCTCAACAGTGGTCCTGTCTGCAGTTAACACTGACCAAATGCCTCTCAATGCACTGAAATGAAGGAAGGACAACAAAAGGCTCCGAATGGGATTTGAGCAGATCCAAATATAACCACTCACTCAAGTTCTCTAGCTCACAAGCATTAGTGGGCATGTGTGGTATTTATATATGCACCTTTTGGGAATAATGAAGTACGCTCTACCTGAAAGATTTGATGAAGAACTGTTGCCTTAGATGCAGAAGACTTTGAAGAAAGTTTGGTTTTCTTTTTTATTTTGTGGGAAAGACTTTTTCCATACCAGAATTTGAATTCTTTATTTATTTTGACAGGTTTTAAACCATGTAAATAAAAAAAATAATTATATATGCAAGCATCAAGAAGCAAGAAGAAACTGACCAAAGAACAAAGTATTTGATAAAGGAAAACTACACACGCCTGGTAAACTGTTTGAAATGTCCGAACAAGTGTTATTCATTTTTCTGGTTTTCCTTTTTTTGGCCTCCTGTCACTCTCTGCCACATTGTATTCTATTATAAACACTAAAGCAGGGGTGTCCAAACTCGGTCCTGGAGGGCCGGTGTCCTGCAGAGTTTAGGCCGTTTCTCAAACGGAAGGCTGCATCCTTCGGAGGTCGCATTTGTAGGCTGCATATGTCATAAAGAAGATCTTATTTTAGAATATTAACAGTTCTAAATTTGACCATTATTCTTAGTTAAGCGTAAATTATTGTAATATGCTTATGACTCGTGAATGTAATGCTCAGTTAACTGAAGTAAACCAGGCTTTATGACGTATGCAGCCTGCAAATGCGACCTCCGGAGGATGCAGTCTTCCGTTTGAGAAACGGCCTAAACTCTGCAGGACACCGGCCCTCCAGGACCGAGTTTGGACACCCCTGCACTAAAGCAAAAAACAACTGTCTTCATTGAAGGCTTTAGAAACAGGAATCCTAATACAAGTGACTTGTATTTATAGTTCGTATGATTTATGAGTGATCAACATGTTTTTCCCTTTTAGTATTTGTGTACAAATGAGGTAAATGAAGGACGAGAATGGTACTGGACACATTTTCCTTGGTCATTTGTTCATGTGTGTGGACGGTGTGTAAATGTCTGTTATCTTTAAAAGGGCATAATAGCTCACTGTGAGGTTTATAAAATGAATTTCAAATAGCTTTTTTGCAAGATTAAGTGCTAATTAGATTAAATTCTTTGCATTTATGTTCAATTGTTAACTGATGTCATTTCCTTCTCATTTGAGTGTTAAACAAATTTCAACTCTTAATTCATTAATGTATAAATCAGTGAAAAAATTTACCCAAATATGACCAAGACCTCATATAATTCCAGCACAGTATGGTCAGCAACGGTATAGTCTTCTTAAGACCCTTGTAAATAAGTGTAAATGTGCTGACAGAGGCCCGTTGGGCTTAGCGGTTGCTGACAAAAGTGGCTGGACTGCAAATTTGTTCGTTTGAGAGTGTTCAGCATAAGTCCATTTCAGCATTTCCTCATGAGCGCTCTTAGTCATGCTTGCACATTTGTCAACATTTTTTAAAAATTATGCAATTACTGGTCAAACGCATAGGTTAGCGCTGCTGCAGAGTATTTTTGTCATATTCTGGAATTTACCATTCCCACTATATAGATGCATCTTGATTGTGTTTCAAGAAACATCCTTCACCGTCCTTAACATGAATTTCCCAATATGAATGTACATGTATGTTTAACATTCTCACTTTGTCACAGACATAAAAGCACATATGGTTTTTAGTTCAGATATGTTTGTGGAACATGGACCTTTCAGGACCTTTTTCATTAAAAAGTGGCAAATCAGTAAATTGGGTGTTTTATTTAAGCATAATGTTATCTGTATCAAAACAACACTAGTTTGTGCAATTTGTCATTAATTTCTTCTTGTTTTATTTACAAGTGGACATACAGGTCACAGTCGGTATAAGCTGGACAAAAAGGTTAAATATTAGGCACTTTCCACAAATATGGTATAAAATCGAATCTAAAATACTTTTCTTAAGTGGTCAGTGAAAGCATAACCTTCAGATGTAAAGCGTGTTGTCAACCTCAGGAGGGCAAGCAAAATTTTATCCATTTTCACCATAAATTCATAACTAACAATGGAGTGCAAAATCTGGCTACATGTAACCTACATATAACGTTTTTATTAATTAAAAAATTAGTTAAAAATTATTTTACAGCAATTAATTAAATATGAGTTCACAAGATTTTTTTTTTTTTGGATTAGTTTTTGTGCTAGGTTGATTTTATGTTAGATATTTTATTGAACATAATAGGTATAACGTTAAGTGATGAATAAAGTGTACATCATTTGGAGTGTGCCATTTGTTAAACCGTTAAAAATGTTTCCTTTTATTTTCAACCTTTATACTGTACATCAAGAGAGTTTAATACCTCAAAACGAAGCTATCAGGTAGACAGACAGGCCATTGTTGGGTGTGAGTGGCTCTAGTGATTGTTGTGTTAATGGACTCTTCTCTTTGTTCATGCTCGGCTTGGTGTCTTTTCTTCAAGTAGCAGCAGTCTCATGTCAGTCGATAGTTTGTAATCACGATTCTCTCCTACAGAAGTACCGACCCCATTCCCTCTTAACCTGCCTTTCTCAAATGTCTGAATAAATCTGTATTCGGTTACGCGTACGCGACACAAGAGGCATTGAATTTAATTGCATCCCAGTTAATAATTCATATATGTTGAGGTATAGTTTGTTAACTTACCACATCCTTTCCTGAGCCTTAAGTAATCAACGTCATCCAATTTTAGACAAGTGCAAAGCAACACTGAAATTTCACTTGGTTGAAAAAATCTGTTATCCCATATTTAAGTCATTTGTTGAGCTGTTTTTGAATGAATCTTTAAAGTGAATCATTCTCGTTCACTTCCATGGACTGAACTATTTAGGTTCACTGAATCTCCCCTTTGAAGCGTGTTTGCTTTTTACTGGTGAGGAGATGCTTAAACTATTTTAGCAGTTTTGGACACGCAAAACGACTCTTTGTTTTGAAGGAATCGGTTGATGAATCCTTAAGTCGCTACCTGCTGTCTCTTACAGATGTACAGCCCAGAAATGAATCTTTTTGGTGAACACGAACACACTCAATAGATTCGAATCACTGAGATGAACCTAAATCCCCATCATCACTAGAAGGAAGCTCCGGCTTTAGGACCCAGACGACTTTCAATCATTTGAACGAATGGCACCTGTTGCGTTCAAAGGGAAGCCGGGAGGCCAGTGCTGCTGGTGGCGTGAAACCGTCGCGCGCTTAGAGAACCAAATATCTGTAAAACTCGAAGTTACAAAGTAACAAAATCCGTCCATCGACTCTCCGCTCAAACAAACAGTGCCGCGTTAGACGAGGAACCGCGTATCTATTTAGATAACCTGCCTCTGGGAGAAGCACATGATTGATTGAAATTATTACAGGTAAGTTTTGAAGATTTAATTAAAGGAGTCCTTTATTTGTTTCGACGTGTTTCGCGTGATGTCTTTTGTCAACAAATAATAACCTCGGTGTATCTTCTTTTCCTCCTTGATATGAGCGGGTTTCGTCTTTATTTCTAATCGTGTATAAGTTACCCTTTTCTAACACACAAAAGCTCGTTTGTCGTTCATTATGCTCATTTATTCGAAAATAAGGCTCCTAGATGGTTGTGGAAGATTAAAATTTGTGTCATACTGTTCATATTTTAACCTTCATATATTCTTCACTCACTTCCTTATCTATTCAGATAAGTTTCGCTGAGTTGTCGTGTTGCGTGGCATTATTATTTTTTTGTTTAAACTTTAAGGAAGTGCTTGGGGTTTGCGAAATTTGCGAAACACATTATTCAGTAAGGAAAAATGCAGTTTAACCAATAGTTACTTCATAATTTGTGGTTGTAGTAATAATGTCCTTTTGAGCTCATAACCATTCAACTGACTCAGTATTAATGCAGGAGAACCAGTTTTAGTTTGAATGATTGGGTTAGTCTGAACACCTACGCAGAAGTCGGCCTGACTGTCTCTGCTGGTCTTGGGATTTGTGATGTAGATGTTTTTAAATAGACTGGTTCCATGGCCACTGAGGTTACTGATTCATTTAACACCATAAGTTCCACTGTCCTGACATTCCCTATTTTGAATGTAATTGCTTGAGGTTGAAATGCAAGAATAATAGTGCTTTAAATGTGCCAGTCCTCAAGATGACCATTAAACTCGTACCAAGCAGATGGTGAGATCCAGGTTTTTTTTTTTTTTTGTGTCCTGTTCAGTTAGTCAGATAACAGGTGACGTGTCACAGTTTTGAAGTGTATTTATGCAAAGCTTCCACCGCCACCCATTAAGTGTAGTGGGAGTGTGCGGTGAGCCACCTGCTGCCACGTGGATCCAGCAGGGCGAAGGAAGGATCAGGTGCAGAGGGTGTTTGTTGTCAGGTGAGGTTTGTTTGCGCTGTTGCTGTGATCCGTTTGAGAGTCCACAGTGCAGGCTTTCTTTGCTAATTAAGAATAGGGCATGGCTTGCTTTGTTGTGGAGTTTGTGTACATAAACTATCATTTTCCTTCATAAGTGATCATTGTGGTCTGTTTTCACAGTTTGGTGATCAAGATTGGCCAACAGAATGCGTCTGAGACGTCGTTTCTCCCCCCTGAAGCTTACTGTTCTGGGTGGCACACTTTTTATGGTCATTCTGGTGGTGCTCCAGAGGGACGTTGGCAGCGGTTCACTTCAGGACCCCTGGCTACAAGATCTCTCTAACAAAAAGGAGAGGGTATTCGAGATGGTCCGTGGGGCTGTCAATAACTTCGCCTTCCAGATCGGAGCCCCGCAGCCCCCGTCGGTGGGAGTGCTGCCCACCCCGGACCGAAACTGCCCTTCGGGTTTCTACACTCAGGCGGATCTCAAACCGTGGCTTGAGAGACCTCCTCAGGACCCTCAAGCACCGGGAGCCAATGGTGCAGCCTTCCAGAAAGCCAGCATGACTGCGGAGGAGGAGAAGGAGAAGCAGGAGGGCATGACCAGGCACTGCTTTAACCAGTTTGCCAGCGACCGAATCTCATTGCACCGCAGTCTTGGAGATGACACCCGTCCACCCGAGTAAGAATGGGCACATTGTTTGGCACCATGAGAAAATGTGGAATACAAACAATTCATTCAATTCAGCAACCAATCCACCATAATAATGATTCCCTTCATAGGTTAAAGGAAGGCAGCACTCATGATGTGCTATAATGTTTGCTGGCATTTTAGATGCCTTTTAATTTACGTTGACTCATTTAATCTGTTTACACAGAAACATAAGGGTGCAGATTTATCTGTTGATTTAAGGGCTGGGGCTAAAGCCATATAAATGCTGCCCAAACACTCATTGTTGATTAGAGTCTTTACTGTTTTGCTGCTTTGACAGTTTCTAATCACACCTTCACCTGTTGCATGACTGAACAATAGGTTGACGTGTTATGTTTCCCTTTGAATCTTATTATGTTTAAACACTGTGTTAAGTAACAGACCTTGAGCAATTTGCATACGTACTCATATTTATAATACTGATAATTACAATGTTTAAATGTGTATTTTGGGAATTATGTTTTAGAATATTACCTTCAACTTTTTGAGGCGTGTATGTTTGTCAGGGTTATTATAGTTAACCAAAAATAAACCATAAAAATGCTTTCATTATTTGGAGTGACAAAGCAATGAAACTTATTTTATTCATGCTAGAAGGCAAGATGACATTTCTCATTTACATTTAGTTTAACACGATATACCTGAAATACAAAAAAAACAAATAAAAATTATATAGACATAATTAAACTAAAACTGTATATACATACACACAAACACACACGTGTACACACACACACACACACATATATATATATATATATATATATATAATGCATGTATATGTGTTTGTAAATATGCATTTATATATTATTATTTATTTATTTTTGAATTTACGTGTGTGTATATAGTACACGCATATATAATTTTTTTTTCATGCATCCTTTATAGGTGTGTTGAGCGAAAGTTTCGCAGATGTCCTCCACTCCCCACCACGAGTGTGATCATTGTGTTTCATAACGAGGCATGGTCAACACTTCTGCGCACCGTGTACAGTGTGCTGCACACCTCCCCGGCGGCCTTCCTCAAAGAAATCATACTGGTGGATGACGCCAGTATGGCAGGTGTGCCCGGCCTTATCAGTTCATGCTCTAAAAATTAACCACCTGTAGAAGTAGTGTTAATCTATGTTCTTGGCTTAGTGGCAAACAGTTTTATTTAGTGGAATGTTACTTGTATGAGTGCATCTTCAGGTGAATGAAAAATGTCACAAACATACAGTAGAAAGATCAAGTTAATGTTAATGGTGCCAAAAAAATGTCTGAGGGAACATAAAGGAAATCATATTGCATTGTAGAGAAAGTATTAATATAAACTTATTGGCAATGAAATATTCATTTGTATTATTAATCTGCAAGTAAGAACTTTTAATTGTTCTCCTCATTAGTTTAATTGTTCTCATTAAGCTCCTCACTGGTTTTAGGTACTTAGTGCTGTAAGTGATGAGATAAAGGAAATGTGTCAGTTCGTTTGAAGTCTCACCACAGGAAGCAACATGCTCTGAATCTATTTTTAGACATTGAAAAATGGCACATTGAACACTTTACAATTGACAGTGTTAATCTTATGCTCTACAGTTGAAAAATTTGGAGTTGTAAGTCATTTATCCTCATGAAGTACTCCGTAAACCAGTAATATAGTGAAATACTATTATATTAAAAAACCAATTTTGTTTTTGAATTTTTTTAAATATTTTAAAATGGAATTAATTTCTGTGATGGCAAAGCTGAATGTTCAGCAGCCATTACTTCAGCCTTCAGAAATCATTCAATTATGCTGATTTGGTGCTTAACAAACTGGATTATTTGAAAAATTATATAAGAACAGCATTTTTGAAATATAAATATTTTGCAACATTGATAAAAATTGTCAGCAAATATATTTATAATTTAATGTATCCTTGCTGAAAAAAAAAATCTCAAACCAGGTGTTATTATATTATTATTATTGGTAGTTTACAATACAGAAGAAACAAAAAAACAAGATTACACTAATGTCTGTCTTGTACATTTGCTCTTGTATGTTCTTGCAGAACACCTCCATGAGAAGCTGGACGAGTATGTGAAGTCACTGAAGATCGTGAAGGTAGTGCGTCAGCCGGAGAGGAAGGGCCTCATCACCGCGAGGCTTCTCGGAGCCAGTAAAGCTCAGGGAGAAATCCTCACCTTCCTAGATGCTCACTGTACGTATGTCATCACTCTTCATGACTTGCCCAGCCCAGTTCCATTGTCTCACACAGCAGACCAGTTTCTGTTAACACGTCATTAACATCCATCAGTTTTGTTATTTTTTGCTACTGGATGGAAAGTAGTTTTTCAGGAACCTGCTCTTCAGGTGCATAGGCATGAGCTTAAAGTGGTTACTCCCATGATTGTTGTTTTTTTTTTTTTTTCTTCTGGCACTCATGTCATTTGCAAAGTTATGCGCTGTGACAAAGGGCTAGAATGTGATGCTTATCCACTGTAGGCGGGATTGAAGCTTAGCAACTCGTTACACCTGTGTAGTGTTTTCTGATACCTTGTATAAGATGAAAGGGTTGAAATATGTGACATGTCTTGTCATCTTAGCATATGTGCTTGAGTAGCGTATTTATGAACCCTCTTTTGTCATGTTTTTGTTGTTACAGGTGAGTGTTTCCATGGCTGGCTCGAGCCTCTCCTTGCTCGCATTGTTGAGGAGCCCACTGCTGTGGTGAGCCCTGAAATCACAACCATTGATTTAAACACTTTCCAGTTCCACAAGCCTGTGGCATCTGCCCGTGCCCATAACAGAGGCAACTTTGACTGGAGTCTCACATTCGGCTGGGAGGGCATTCCAGATTACGAGAACGCTAAACGCAAAGATGAGACGTACCCAGTAAAGTAAGTCATGCATGTTTTATTTACATTTTTAACCTTGGTCTAATACAATTTTATGTGTTCATGTTGTTGTGATTGACACACAAATAATTACCTTTCTCAAGACAGGTGTATTTGCTTTTTAATCAATTAGAGGGATTGTTTCCCCAAAAATGAAAATTCTGTCAATTACACACCCAAAATAAATCTTGACTGGGTGATCAGATGAGGTCTCGTATTACTCTCAAGGCTTTTTGTGGTAATGACCTGGCCATTATTCTGTTTGTTTACTTGTTACTTGCCAAAATCCTACTAAATGGAAATACTGACCAATCGCAATTCCAGAGAAGTTATGAGATGTGTGATTTACATTTGTTCTGACTGATACAAGTATTCTGCTGCATCTAAACATGATGTAACACTGCTGGACATTCACTGTGATTTGTTACTTTGCCTTTACACAGTGTGGTGTGTTAATGAAATGCATGGAATTATTTAAACACTGTTCGTTCATCACCAGGTTCTTCCTGTCAATCTGATTTTTATGAATGAAATGACTTGGCTGGTTGTATCAAGTATCACTGAGTATCAAATGAACCAATTTCAGAGTTTATGATGGCCATGTCTTAAAAGAGATTACGAAGATTAGGCTACATGTGTCCTCAGCTAACTAAACAGCCTATACTATCATAAAGTACATCGGTAACACTTTTATTTTGAGTCCACTTTAAAGATTCTACTAACAGTAAGTAACTTTGCAACTACATGTCAACTAGCAGTCATTAGAGTATTAGTAGACTGTCTGCTTTTTTTTTAATGGGTCCACAACATACTGACTATAAGAAACTTTGCAAGTAAGTCAACTTATTCTACTAACCCTAAACCTAACCTACTCTGACAGTTAGTAGACATGTAGTTGCAAATGAATGAGAATTAGTTGACATGTAGTTGCAAAGTTACTTGTAGTTAGTAGAATGTCTAAAGTGGACTATCAAAATAAAGTGTAACCAGTACATCATTCCTAACCTCTTTTTGTATACAGTATGCGGCCGTCTTGAACAAGTGTAGAAGAATTGCACATTTAAGATGCATGATGTCACATACGCATCTTATGTCACTACGTTGTTTGTATATACAGCATTTCACTTTAGCAACAAGCTGGTGAAATATCTGGATAATTCGGAATAACCATTTGTGTGAAGAAATAAGTGAGAAATTAATGACATGTATTTGTTTTACAGTATTGGTAACGCAATGAAGTCTGTTTTTAGAATGCATTATAAGGGTGTTCTTACTTAGGCATTATAATAAATGCATAATGCCTTTTAATAATCATAACGGCAATTATGCTTGCCTGTTTGTGGTTATAACTTTTAATGTATGATGATTTATAACATTATGAATACCGTTATCCACTTAGATTATAATAGATTATAGTTCCAATAGTTATGTGTTGTAAATCTCCTACTGTACATCATTCTACTGTACATCATGTTTTAACTTTTTGCAAGAAACTACTTCCCTCTGTTAGTTTTATGTAGAAAAATATTTTATTTTTATTTATTTTTACATACCAATGGTTTTTCTGAGGTGAAAAGTAATAGGATCTGACACCTGCTCTCTGGCTACAAATCCTGCTAATTGTATTTGTCCTGTTCTTTCTTTCAGAACTCCAACATTTGCCGGTGGTTTGTTCTCTATATCTAAGGCCTATTTTGAGAAAATTGGGACCTACGATGATAAAATGGAGATATGGGGTGGAGAAAACGTCGAGATGTCTTTCAGGGTCAGTTCCAGCTCTTCAGAATTCACCTGCAGCCATAATAATGAGATCTGTTAAAACGTGGATGTGTTTTGTGCTGTCAGGTGTGGCAGTGTGGCGGACAGTTGGAGATAATCCCCTGCTCCGTCGTGGGTCATGTGTTCCGCACCAAGAGTCCTCACACCTTTCCCAAAGGTACAGAGGTCATTACACGTAACCAGGTGCGCTTGGCTGAGGTGTGGATGGACGACTACAAGCTGATTTACTATCGCCGCAGCCAAAGTGCAGCTAAAATGGCCGAAGATGTAAGAACTGCTTTCGCTTTCAAAGGATTAAAATATTAACCTTGTGTTTGTGGTTATACGGTATATCCACTGTAAGTGTAAGCAAAGAGCATATGATTAACTGCATGACTTTTGTTTCCTGTATGGTTGCGTAGAAAAACTACGGTGATATATCTGACCGTTTGAAACTCAGAGAAACCTTACAATGCAAGAACTTTTCTTGGTACCTAACCAATGTCTACCCAGAAGCCTTTGTTCCTGATCTCACCCCTGTCAAGTTTGGAGCTGTAAGTGCAACATTTATGACGATTAGCCATTTTTAATACAGTCTGGGGCTAACCGTTTATTTTTTTTCATTTGTGTGTGTGTAGCTCAAGAATAGGGGATCACAGCAATGTCTGGATGTTGGAGAAAGTAACAATGGGGGAAAGCCTGTGATTATGTATGTGTGCCACAACATGGGCGGCAATCAGGTATAGTACCATCACTCTCATTCACATTGATATTAAGAGTAGAGGTGCTCTTAAAGGCATTTTGACTATGGTTTACTTCTTGATCCAAAGAGAACAGATGTTCATCATGATGTGTTTGTTTTCAGTACTTTGAATATACATCTCATAAGGAGCTGAGGCATAACATAGGCAAACAGCTCTGCCTGCACGCGTCTCCTTACCCAGAGCCAGTGAAGATTGAGCTCTGTACACTGAAGGGCAAAGGCAGCAGTTTGGCTCCGGAACAAGAATGGGTGTTCACAGAAGTAAGTGTCCTCTCAGAACAGAAATTAATTACTCAACTGGTCTTTCTTCATTTTTGCTGTCTCCATTTGTTATCAGATTCTATGTCCGTCCCCTTTTACTTACTGTCTGTTGCAATCCTTTTTAGCAGGTGAACTTGATCAAACACTAATGTCATGTCGCCAAAAATATGAAAAGTGAAAATAAAAGTGAATGGTCAGGTTTTTATTTATTTTAATGTTTTTTTTTTTTCAGTTCATTAATTAATCAGTTTTTATTTTGATTTTATGTATTTAAATTAATTGTTTTATTCAGTTAGCAGGCATTAAAGGCAGTAAAGACATTTTTAATGTAGCCAAATATTTCTGTTTTAAATAAATGCTCTTCTTTGGAACTTTTCTGTTCATCAGAGAATCATGAAAAATATGGAACGTTTCCACAAATTTAAGCTGTTTTTAGAATTAAGACATGTTTCTTGAGCACCAAATCCACATATTAGAATGATTTCTGAAGGATCAAGTGACACTGAAGACTGGAGTAATGGCTGATAAAAATTATTTTTGTTAGAATATTTCACAGTATAACAGTTTTTATTATATTTTTGGATCAATGCATACAGCCTTAGTGAGGAGACTTCTTTCAAACCCCAAATTTTTAAACGGTAGTGTGCTGTATATGTTTATATTATATTACAATATGTGACCCTGGATCACAAAACCAGTCATAAGTAGCACGGGTATATTTTTAGCAATAGCCAAAAATACATTGTATGGGTCAAAATTATAGATTTTTCTTTTATGCCAAAAATCAGTAGTATAGATCATGTGCCATGAAGATATTTTGTAAATTTCCTATCGTAAATATATCAACTTAATTTTTGATTAGTAATATGCACTGCTAAGAACTTCATTTGGACAATTTTAAAGGTGATTGTTCTCAATATTTTGATTTATTTATTTTTTTTTATTATTTTTTTTTTTTTTTGCACCCTCAGATTCCAGATTTTCAAATAGTTGTATCTCGGCCAAATATTGTCCTATCCTAACAAACCATACATCAATGCAAGCTTATTTATTCAGCTTTCAGAAGATGTATAAATCTCAATTTAAAAAAAAAAAAAAAAAGAGAGACTTATGACTGGTTTTGTTGTCCAGGGTCACATATTAGAATGAATAATTAAATAATCCTGTCATTAAGCAAAGGGTGAGCATACCAAATACAGCATTCAGTATCCTGATATTCATGTTAAATTTTCAGGTCAAAGATCAAGTTTAAATTCCTGTGATCTGATAGTTTCACCCCATTCAAACGAGTAACTAGTTTTTTTCTTCATGTTATGTTCATTATGTTCATTTTAGGAGGACCTGCTGAAGAATCCGTCCTCTGGAAAGTGCCTCCATAAGAAAGGAGACAAGATATTAATGAGCCCCTGCAATCCAGCAGACCACCACCAGCAGTGGTCTTTCAGTTGACCTCACACTCCAATCGAAGAGCAAGGACGTTCACTCCCATAAGACCCACGAGGGAGGGCCAGCAGCTACAGCTCAGGCTGACAAACTCACTGTAGGCCTGAGCGGATGCACTGGGAGTGTGTTGGATATTTCATATCCATAAGCTCCTGAAGACATTATGATCAGACTGGGGTCAGGATGCTCAGGGAAGACAGAGTGGAGATCATGCACATCAACCCACTGGAGCATTACAGAGTGAACAATCCAGCAGCAAGATTGTTTACTTGATGCAATTTATTGCCTTATTGATGATGTTTACTGCTGCTTTTAAATGGTGTAGGTTTTATTTATTTTTAAAGAAATCGAAAATTAAATATTTTTGGAACATTGTTAGTGTTAAGGCCAATGAACGGCCGGCCTTGCCAACGATACATGTGATGTTTGTATGATCTCAGTCATTTGCACATGCTGCAGGGGATGAGGGTTTTCTTCAGCTCTAGTAAACTGTCACAAGACAGCAGTAGTTTCTGATCCTTCTCTTGTGTTTTTGAAGCCGTCAGTATGTATAAAGCAGCATGTGACTTGCATTGCTTGATTGTTTCAGTGTGCTGAGGTCTTTTAGGGGAAATCATGCTCTAATAATGTATACATGTAATTAACTGTTTCATCCTCTTCACCTCTACAATATTATTCTTTATGAATTTTGTCTACACAGATTTAATCTTTAATAATTAGAAATTTCAAATATTTGATTTCATGTATATAAAAAAAAATACACATTCCCAGATCATTTGCTTGTTGTTTTTCAAAACGCATTCGTTTCTGGTTAACGGTTTTTAAAAAAAAATGTGTTTAAAACCTATGTTCACCAGTTTATGTTTCTTAAGGTCCACTGTCCTGCAGTATTTATCTCCAACACTGATCAAGCACACCTGCTTGTAATCCTGAAGACCTGATTAGCTTGTTCAGGTGTGTTTTACTGGGTTTGGAGCTAAATTCTTACAGGAGCAGAATTGAAGAGCTAGTTACTGCTGTTATCATCATAATGAAATTGTGATAACTTGATATTGACCACTATTGTGATCAGCAATAAAGGAACAAAAAGCTTCCGAAACTTTCTTACATTGTCTTATGGAGGTCCTTTATTCTTTTTTTTTTTCATGATTTTACAATAGTAGCAGTCCTAGTTATGGTATTTTAGTGAAAATTATAGAAATTTAGAGTTTTTTGGTCTGTTTAGCGTATATTACAGTAGCCTTTTTGAATAAAATTATTAGGTGGTCATCATGGAAGCTTTGTGGTCAACGGTTGTGAGAGCATTTCTCTCGTTTATCGATAGGGGACAGTCGGTGTCATATTTCTGTTTTAGAGGATTGTTAAAAACAGGTTGTAAAAATAAGCTCTGAGAAGCTGAAGGGTGTTCCTGGAAGTGCTGTAAATACAGGAAACACGCTTTCACTGATAACTTAGTCCTAATCCTAAAACGTGGCGTGAGAGTTAGTGCTGTTTAGCCAGCATGTTTAATACGATCGTTTGTGCTGAACTGAAGTCTTATTCAATTTCAAACTGCAGCGCTCTGTGTTTGTATAGATGCTTTTCAACCTTTATCTCTTATATATGTTTACCATGGTTATGCCAAAATACAACTGTTGTAAAATCTAGTTCATCATAAATGGCCAGTCAGTTATCAATATCAATTTCACAAAAATGGCAGCTGCCTATTTACAGTACATTGTGTTTCATAGTTGCATACTTCAGGAAAGTGTTTGGTTATGTTCTGACATCAACACCAGGTGCACACAGACAGTACTAAATGCTGTGATACAAGAGGAAGTGCTTTTTCTGTTTTAATGTAAATGTTTAAACTAACTTCCTCTTTTTGGCGTAGTGCGAGATAATCTGTTTGATATGACATATCCAGAATTATCATTGCGTGAGTGATTCTTTTGTAACTCACAAAATGGTCCATAATGTGATAACATTGATCATGCTTCAGCTGAACTTGCTGGAGTTTAAAGGGGGGTACAATGCTGTTTCATGCATTCAGAGTTGTTTACACTGTTAAAGAGTTGGATTCTCATGCTAAGCATGGACAAAGTTTCAAAAAAAAAATTTGGACGTATGACAGAGTATTTCTGTAACAAAAATCTTACTTCTGGGTTAGTACAAGTTTCGGAGATTTTTTTTTCTCGATCGTGGCTCTTCATGACGTAGACGAGGGGTGGAACTCCTTATATGGGCATTTCTCCCGGAAGCACGCGCCCGCGCACGCGTAGACCTGAGCAAGAGCGCGCTGCTTCATTCGGCTGCACTGCACAGGACTCGCTCGGGAAGAATGTCTCTAAAGAAGTTTGTTTTTGGTTGTAAGGGAAAGATAACCTTGTTCAGTTTCCTGAAGAACCCAGCGTTACGTAAACAGTAGATGCAGTTTGTTTTTCGGGGCAGCAATTCTTCTTCACATTCTGAAATGCGGCACAGCTGTGAATGCATGTGAAGCTGATGTTTCTGTGGATATATTTAACTCTTATAGATCTGGTTGTTCCGGTGCTGGCAGAAAAGGCCATGAATGCCAAAAAGATGACCAAGAGGTGTGGAATGTACTTCAGTCCTGAGGATCTACTGTTGAAGATGTAACCAGTAATAATGAAGCACAGATACAGTTTTGTCATAGATCATACAGTGCTAGATTTTCATCCTCCTTCTCCACCAGGTTGAGGGAGAGAAGACACCCTCTGTCACTTACTATTAAGATGGGTTATTATTAATTAACCAGGATTACAGGGTTTAAATCTCATCACAAGGTTATTATGAATAACCAGCAGTTGATCAATGTTTAATCAGCTGTTGACAGACAGTGATGTTACAGTCGATCATCTTTCCCCATAAACCGTTCTATCTTTCTTTGGTTGCCAGAAGCGGCGATTTGATATGCGTGGGGTTCTGAAGTAGGCCTAACTTGCAAACTAGTTATCTATTAGATTGTTAAAATCGAACCCTAGATAAGATGAAATGTAATTCATTCATGAAAACACCTTATTTATAAGGAACTACATCACATAGGATCTTCTAATTCACAATATACACTACTGTTAATTTTTTTTCTTTTTTGAAAAAAAATTAATACTTTTCTTCAGCATACTTAAATGATTAAAAGTGACAGTAAAGACATTTATGTTACAAAAACATGGACTTTCTATTTATCAAAGAATCCTGAAAAAAGTATCTTAGTTTCCACAAATATATTAAGCAGCACGGCTGTTTTCAACATTGATAATAATACATTAAGTGACAATGTTACAGTGTTTCTTGAGCTTGTTCTGATTCAGCATATTAGAATGATTTCAGAAGGATCATATGACACTTAAGACTGGAATGATGATTCTGAATATTCAGCTTATTCAGCCCAAACTTTTAAAATATATTAAAATAGAAATCAGTTATTTTGAATTGTAATAATAAAGTACTTAACAATATTTCTGTTTTCACTGTATTTTTGATCAAACAAATGCTGTCTTGCTCCTACCGACTAACCAACTTTTTAACAGTAGTCTATATATATATATATATATATATATATATATATATATATATATATATATATATATATATATATATATATGTATGTATGTATGTATGTATGTATGTATGTATGTATATGTACAGGTGCATCTCAATAAATTAGAATGTCGTGGAAAAGTTCATTTATTTCAGTAACTCAACTCAAATTGTGAAACTCGTGTATTAAATAATTTTAGTGCACACAGACTGAAGTAGTTTAAGTCTTTGGTTCTTTTAATTGTGATGATTTTGGCTCACATTTAACAAAAACCCACCAATTCACTATCTCAACAAATTAGAATATGGTGACATGCCAATCAGCTAATCAACTCAAAAAAACCTGCAAAGGTTTCCTGAGCCTTCAAAATGGTCTCTCAGTTTGGTTCACTAGGCTACACAATCATGGGGAAGACTGCTGATCTGACAGTTGTCCAGAAGACAATCACTGACACCCTTCACAAGGACGGTAAGCCACAAACATTCATTGCCAAAGAAGCTGGCTGTTCACAGAGTGCTGTATCCAAGCATGTTAACAGAAAGTTGAGTGGAAGGAAAAAGTGTGGAAGAAAAAGATGCACAACCAACCGAGAGAACCGCAGCCTTATGAGGATTGTCAAGCAAAATCGATTCAAGAATTTGGGTGAACTTCACAAGGAATGGACTGAGGCTGGGGTCAAGGCATCAAGAGCCACCACACACAGACGTGTCAAGGAATTTGGCTACAGTTGTCGTATTCCTCTTGTTAAGCCACTCCTGAACCACAGACAACGTCAGAGGCGTCTTACCTGGGCTAAGGAGGAGGAGAACTGGACTGTTGCCCAGTGGTCCAAAGTCCTCTTTTCAGATGAGAGCAAGTTTTGTATTTCATTTGGAAACCAAGGTCCTAGAGTTTGGAAGAAGCGTGGAGAAGCTCATAGCCCAAGTTGCTTGAAGTCCAGTGTTAAGTTTCCACAGTCTGTGATGATTTGGGGTGCAATGTCATCTGCTGGTGTTGGTCCATTGTGTTTTTTGAAAACCAAAGTCACTCCACCCGTTTACCAAGAAATTTTGGAGCACTTCATGCTTCCTTCTGCTGACCAGCTTTTTAAAGATGCTGATTTCATTTTCCAGCAGGATTTGGCACCTGCCCACACTGCCAAAAGCACCAAAAGTTGGTTGAATGACCATGGTGTTGGTGTGCTTAACTGGCCTGCAAACTCACCAGACCTGAACCTCATAGAGAATCTATGGGGTATTGTCAAGAGGAAAATGAGAAACAAGAGACCAAAAAATGCAGATGAGCTGAAGGCCACTGTCAAAGAAACCTGGGCTTCCATACCACCTCAGCAGTGCCACAAACTGATCACCTCCATGCCACGCCGAATTGAGGCAGTAATTAAAGCAAAAGGAGCCCCTACCAAGTATTGAGTACATATACAGTAAATGAACATACTTTCCAGAAGGCCAACAATTCACTAAAAATGTTTTTTTTTTTATTGGTCTTATGAAGTATTCTAATTTGTTGAGATAGTGAATTGGTGGGTTTTTGTTAAATGTGAGCCAAAATCAAACCAAAGACTTAAACTACTTCAGTCTGTGTGCATTGAATTTACTTAATACACGAGTTTATCAATTTGAGTGGAATTACTGAAATGTAGTGTGTGTGGTGCATCTGAAAAGTGAATACAACTTTTCAAGCATATCAAGGTTCTGTATACATTCACGACACTTTATTTGGAAAACCCATATATTAATTCATGATTTTGAACATTAAACCCATTGACATCCTGTACATGCACATTCCAGCGGAGCTGTTAGAATGCTGACTGGAATGAGTCCACTCCCTTAACTTGTCATTCACTCTGTTTGTGACTCCCATGTACAAGCCCTAGACAGACAACCAGTGCTCTCACTTATGTGCAAAACCTCTATTAAATAAAATTGACAAAAACATTTAACATTACCTGTCAGATTGCACTAAAACATTGCATTATTATTTTTTTGCTCTGCAAAAAAGCTATAAAATCAGTGAAATGAACAATATTATGACAGATCTAAAACTGATCCATCACCCAAATGTGTTAATGATATCACTATTCCTGATATTTCAATGAAAATATAGGAACGGCTGAAATATTGCGCTAACAAATGTGAAATGAGCTTAAATGACATCTCTGCTTCACTGTATGTCTTATACTTTCACCTTTCAAGACTCTCACCCATCATACATATTATTTACATAATATTTGATCTCCCTTCCAATGAAGTCCTCACGAAGAGTACAATAAAGAGGTCATCTGTTAGGTTGATCATCTCTTTTGTTAGATTGTTTTCATGGCATTGTTGAATCCTCGACTCCCCTGGCAAAGAGACGCACAAGCTGGCCATGCACTCTGTAGAGAGAGTCATATCAAGAAACATTCAAATGAGAAGATGCAAAGTTTTTGGTTTCAAACTCCCAAACTTCTACTTGATGTCATAAATCAAATTTCATATGATTTGCTTACTTCATTGGAGCCAGATAATAAACATGTAAAGTGCTGTTCAAATGACTATGGTCGGAAAAATGTATTTTATTGTTTTTAAAAGAAATCTCTCTTGCTCACCAAGCTAAGGCTGCATTTATTTGATCAAAAATACAGTAAAAAACATTAATATTGTCAAATATTTTTACAATTTATAATTAGTGTTTTCTATTTGACTGTTGGGGTGGGTTAATATGACCAAAATCTTATATCACGATACGAGTAATTTTATGCCATGGTAAAGATATATATTTTTGCTTTAAATAAGGTTATGATATCAAAATTTTTGATACCATAGAAATTTCATAATTCCTGTCACCAGTGTCAATATCACAAAAAATAAATAAATAAACTCAAGCTCACTGAAGACAAGTAAACAGTCAGCGAATAAATAAGAATAAGAAACTAATTACAAGCAATAGGACAAAAAGTACAGTAGAACAAATAAAGAAGAAATGCTACATACATTGTATTAAGTAAACACATATATAAAACACTGCATATTCTTCACTGTGTAAATTAAATATATATTTCTTCTTATTAAAGTTACAAAAGTGATTTAGTGAAAAGCAATGAGAGATTTTCTCTCTTTTGTTGTTTGATTAATATGAATGACAGACAGCAGGAATATTAGACTGCTGTCACTTTAAGAGCTGCCCGGATCCAATGTACTGTTACATGTTTTCTTTCTCAGCTGTTTGCTTTCACTTAAGACCTAAATTATAGTGTTTACGAGGATTTAACCGTTCAAATCCTATAAAGCAGCAAAAATAACTCCCGAACTCTGTGAGCTCCGTCTTCACGTGTGCGTGCCTCTCATAAACAGTCTCTCTGACAGCGCGCATTTAGCGAAATGAGTTTGCTTTCGCTGCTGATTGCATTTTAACAGCTTAAAATAACTTGTTTTTAAACCGCAATGCTTAAAATGCGTGCAAACCATAAGTTTATGACCACGTAGCACAGCAGTGTCACATGAGCGTGTAACCACGATAGAGAAAATAGTCAAAAATCTCTACTGGTTGACAAATTTCTACCGTTTAATCATGTCTACCGGTATGTCACCCACCCCTATTTGACTGCATTTTAAAATGTTATTTATTCCTGGGATGCAAAGCAGAATTTTCAGCAGCCATTACTCTAGTTTTCAGTGTCACATGATCTTTGATCTTTAATTTGATGTTCAATTATTATTGATGCTTCAAAAGAACATTTTAAAATGTTTTTAAATAGAAATCTTTTGTAGAGTTACAAATGTCTAATCAATTTAATTCATCCTTGCTGAAAAAAAATTTCTTTAAAAAAAAAAAAAAAAAAAACTAAGATTTTTTAAGATTACCAAGATTTTTAGAGCCTGACATCTTCAAATTTTACAGGATTGAGTTTTTTCATGCTAATTGCAACTGAGTAACTAGATTGAAATGACATAAATTGACTCTTTTTTTTTTTTTTTTTTTTTTTGCATGTTAGCTATGCATCTCCAATTAAATAGCTCAGACTTGCTCAGCAGACTGATCTCAGTACCTGCATGAGATCTCGGTGTGAGGTAGAATTTCTCCATCGCAGTTCCACACTGATACCGAGCGCGGTTTAGTGCAGCAAGGCCCACACACGAAGCCTCGTCTCTTTACTCTACTCGTTGTCACATTTCCTCTCTCCTTCCTCTCTGCCAGATGCTGCTGTGAGTGACCTGCAATGTTACTACTGCTCAGTTTCTCAGGATCCTCCAGTACTCTCTCAGCGGAGGCCTGAATTTCTCGATCACCCTCCTCACCCACCTCCTCTTCTTCTTCTCCAGGGGGTAGAGAAAACCGAACAGCCTTGACACGATGAACTTCAACGAAGGGCAGGTCAAACTGAAAGTATAGAAGTTTTGTTTTTCTGACTGATTTAACTTTTAGCTGAGAGTTTATGTTCTTGAATGTCTTTTGGTTTTACCTGATCCTGTGTGTTTGTGTGCCTGTGAAGGTACTTGAGAAAGCCCAGAGGGTTTGTTTCTCGCACCAGTATGAGGTCTGCCGTCCCGTCGGCCAGGTGGGCGGATGGCGAAAGACCCTTTGGGCTCCGTGGACATGAGCTTGAAATACAGGTGAGAGAGATACACTTGAACCTGCCTTCAACAGTCACCCACTCACCTGAGATAAAAACAATAATAAAAGGTTCAAGATCCTAAAATCATTTAATCAATAACTCTTAACAGTCTACATCACAAGTGCATAATGTGTTTGTACTATAGGTCTACCCAAGCACACTTTGGTACGTACATGACAACAGTCAAATACAGACGTACAACATATGAACCCCATAGAGACACACAGCGCAGTGTGATCCCAGTAATAGGTCTCTAATGAGATGACACAGACAATCATTATACAAACAGATAGCAGATGGTCTTACCCTCTAACTCACTGCTGTACTGGCTCACATTAGTGCTGTAGAGGGAGCTGGAGCTGTCAAAGTGGGGGAACAGCCTCTCTTTGCTCTCTGAACACACTCGGCACCTGCATACACACGCAAACATGCTTTTAAAACATTTATTGAAGCTGTACAAACCAAGACGGAGTTATTCCATAGGACTGCCTTTCTTAATGAGGATATTTGTCTGATGCAATCCCCTCCAAAGTATGCCATTTAAATCCTGCTATCTTTGCTCATGGGCATGTAATTCCACATACGGGTTAAAAAAACAAAAACAAATAAAAGATAAATGAATTAGTATAAAATATTAGTGTATGAAAAATATAAATAAACATGAACATAATATTTGTCAGAATTTAATTTACATTTCCACTGATTTTCAATGTATTTAATTATTATTTTTATTTAATTTATTTTTTATTATTTTCATTATGAATTAATATTTATTACTATTATTATTATTATTGCTACTACTATTTATTAAATAAACGTAAAACATAATTTCATATGTTATATATATATATATATATATATATATATATATATATATATATATATATATATATATATATATATATATATAAAAAATTATAATAGTATTCAATACATTTAAAAAAATTACAAATAAAATGTTCATAAATATAAATTTTTATAATGTTATAGTATATATATATATATATATATATATATATATATATATATATATATAAATAAAATTACATTTGAGTTCTTTAATATATAATTATTTTTATTCATTTTGATGTATTAAAAGTCATTCATTTATTCATTTATTTTTATTAAATTTATTAACTCTCATTATTATTATTATTATTATTATTATTATTATTATTGCTACTACTATTTATTAAATAAATGTAAAACATAATTTCATAATTATATATCCAGTTTTACTGACATTAGGCTTTTGTGAGTGTTAAGAAAATATTAAGTTTGTATAAAAAGTATTCAATACATTTAAAATATTATAAATTAAAATGTATTTATAAAGATTTTTATAATGTTTTTATATAATTGCATTTTTATTGAGTTCTTATTACTGTATACAATTATTTTTTATTAATCTTTATGTATTAAATTGTAAAAAAAGTTATTTTTATTCATCCTTATTAATTATTATTAGTACTATTATTACTATTATTATTATTATTATTACTTGATAAAGCCAGTTGAACATTAGGCGCTTTGTGAGCGTTGATTCTGAATGTTGTGTCAGTGTTAATTAAAAAAAATAACAACGCATTATATCAGGTTGAATAACCCATAAAAATCTTCCTTTGAGACTAGCAACTAGCTCTTCACCAGCTACTCTTCTTCCATCATTAGAGATCATATTGCTTGAGCGGTCATGGTAACGGCCCTACGGAAGGATCCCCACTTCAGAAAAACACTGAGGAATTCCAGCCACTTGTGTTATGTTGATGAGGTGCCTGCCTCTAATCAGTACACTAATATCCATACATATGAGCCCAACACTAGTCTATCCATACCAGTCATGTGGGATTAGTTCATACACAGTTCTGAGTTAGTCGTATGCATCCAGTTCCTGGGAATTTGCACTGTTGCTAGGGTTTTAGCAACCTGTTCCCAAGGTCAAAAACAAAACAGGAAATACTGACCATACAACCTACGTAAAATGCTCTTTAAAGTCAGTGTATATGTATATGTATATATATGTGTGTGTATATGTGTGTTAGAGAGAGAGAGAGAGAGAGAGAGAGAGAGAGGTTTTACAAGAAAATACTATTTCAGTCTTTGTACTTAAAAATTTCAAGTTTACCTCAATGTGTTACTTGCTGTTTCTTTGAAATTTACTAGCCATTTCTGAGTGAAAATTCTTTCACTGTATTTAAATAAAATGCAAATAAAATGTTTCTAATATGATTTCCAGGTAAAAAGACGAATGCAAATCTTTACCCTGACAGGCAGCGAGTGTTGTCCCTTGGGCTGGAGATATGAGAATCAGCAGGGAGATATTGCACTAGTCCCGGATAGCTCCTGTTACACAAATACACCACACAACCTACAAGCAGAGCAAACAGACATGGAAATATGAGCAGAGATGAGACTGAGGTCTCTTTCTCCTCTCACCATTATGATTATATGTATTAAGGTAAGTAATAAGTGTTGACCTATATATCAGTATTCAGCCTAAACTATATTTGCAAGTGTTTTAAAGACAATTGACTCATGCCGTATATACCTGAATAATCATATCTGAGAGGGCCCATCCAGCGGTGCCTCTCGCTCTCTGCCAAAACATCTCCATAAAAACCATAGCCCACCATAGAGACTGAATAACGCAGTGTTGACTGATAATGGACAGAACACACATCCAGGGGCTGAGAGTCTCCTGGGGAGTTAAAAACGGAAAAAGATTTGAGTTATATAGTCTAGTCTTGACCGACATTTTATTGTTTATATCTCTTAAAAAACTGAAATTGACACCCGTTAAAGATGATGTGCAGATTACCAATGATGATGTGCAGCGTCGATGTCACAGGGTCATTTATGCCTATGGTAGTGAAACACACACAATCTGTAGAGCCTGTGGAGAAGAGTAAACACAGGGAGGTAAACTAACACTCCTCTCACTATCTAAACCATGCATCAGTGCTATAAACAGACCACAATCGCCACCCTCTTCTGCACGCATGTCAGTCACGCAGATATGCAAACATTCACCTGCTGGAATAATGCCAATGTGGAGGTCACACGGCTGCAGCATTACGGTTGGGTCATGTTCTGAAATTCCCGCCTCCTGCTGGGTTCGTCCAATCACACCGTGCAGCAGCTCGCTGAACATGCCGTCTCCACCCACGCATATGACTCTGAACGGGAAAAAAGATGTGACTGAAAATACGCAAGATATTTTAATAACCCCCTAAAACCTAAATATAGAATATTATCAGCAGACTTGATCGAAATATAGTGACGCATATTTCTACGATTGCCTTGCAGGTATTTAGGCAACACTTCTGTTGTAACACCAAAATACGGAGGACAGGGTGCATGTGACATGAATTATTACAATGACACCATTGTTACCATACATTTTTGAATCTTTATTCATAAGGAATGACCACTGAAGGATCACTTACCCATCAAACCCTGTTAAGTCTTTCTTCAGGATGTAGTCTTGGGCCTGATTTGCTCGTTCAGTCACTAAAAACAAGAAACATCTCACAGTTTTGTCTCAAATAGCTCTGGTCATAATGTGAAACCTAGTCCCCCCATTGCAGCCATTTGCTAAAATCATTTAAGTTCATTTTTTTTCCTCATTAATGTACACACAGCACCCCATATTGACAGAAAAACACATAATTGTTGACGTTTTAGCAGATTTATTAAAAAAGAAAAACTGAAATATCACATGGTCCTAAGTATTCAGACCCTTTGCTCAGTATTTAGTAGAAGCACCCTTTTGATCTAATACAGCCATGAGTCTTTTTGGGAAAGATGCAACAAGTTTTTCACACCTGGATTTGGGGATCCTCTGCCATTCCTCCTTGCAGATCCTCTCCAGTTCTGTCAGGTTGGACGGTAAACGTTGGTGGACAGCCATTTTTAGGTCTCTCCAGAGATGCTCAATTGGGTTTAAGTCAGGGCTCTGGCTGGGCCATTCAAGAACAGTCACGGAGTTGTTGTGAAGCCACTCCTTCGTTATTTTAGCTGTGTGCTTAGGGTCATTGTCTTGTTGGAAGGTAAACCTTCAGCCCAGTCTGAGGTCCTGAGCACTCTGGAGAAGGTTTTCGTCCAGGATATCCCTGTACTTGGCCGCATTCATCTTTCCCTCGATTGCAACCAGTCGTCCTGTCCCTGCAGCTGAAAAACACCCCCACAGCATGATGCTGCCACCACCATGCTTCACTGTTGGGACTGTATTGGACAGGTGATGAGCAGTGCCTGGTTTTCTCCACACATACCGCTTAGAATTAAGGCCAAAAAGTTCTATCTTGGTCTCATCAGATCAGAGAATCTTATTTCTCACCATCTTGGAGTCCTTCATGCGGGCTTTCATGTGTCTTGCACTGAGGAGAGGCTTCCGTCGGGCCACTCTGCCATAAAGCCACGACTGGTGGAGGGCTGCAGTGATGGTTGACTTTCTACAACTTTCTCCCATCTCCCGACTGCGTCTCTGGAGCTCAGCCACAGTGATCTTTGGGTTCTTCTTTACCTCTCTCACCAAGGCTCTTCTCCCCCGATAGCTCAGTTTGGCCGGACGGCCAGCTCTAGGAAGGGTTCTGGTCGTCCCAAACGTCTTCCATTTAAGGATTATGGAGGCCACTGTGCTCTTAGGAACCTTAAGTGCAGCAGAAATGTTTTTGTAACCTTGGCCAGATCTGTGCCTTGCCACAATTCTGTCTCTGAGCTCTTCAGGCAGTTCCTTTGACCTCATGATTCTCATTTGCTCTGACACGCACTGTGAGCTGTAAGGTCTTATATAGACAGGTGTGTGGCTTTCCTAATCAAGTCCAATCAGTATAATCAAACACAGCTGGACTCAGATGAAGGTGTAGAACCATCTCAAGGATGATCAGAAGAAATGGACAGCACCTGAGTTAAATATGAGTGTCACAGCAAAGGGTCTGAATACTTAGGACCATGTGATATTTCAGTTTTTCTTTTTTAATAAATCTCCAAAAATGTCAACAATTCTGTGTTTTTCTGTCAATATGGGGTGCTGTGTGTACATTAATGAGGAAAAAAAAATGAACTTAAATGATTTTAGCAAATGGCTGCAATATAACAGAGTGAAAAATTTAAGGGGGTCTGAATACTTTCCGTACCCACTGTATATAATTAAACAAATACACCATTATTATTTATGTTTACCAGTGCTGCATTTATTTGATCAAATATACAGTAAAAACTGTATACGAAATAGAATTTTTTTTATATGAAATCTTCATTTTTATATGAAGTAAAAATCTTTTTTTAACATTATAAAAGTATTTACTGTCACATTTTTTTTTTACCAATTTAATGTCCTTGATGAAAGATAATTTAAAAATAAAATAATTTTAAAAACAATCTTACTGACCTCAAATGTTTGAATGATAGTGTGTATGTAATGTAGTATATATAGTATAGTATACTATTTTTTATAGAAGGATGAAATAACCCCTTTACAATGTGTTGCATATTTAGTTATAAAAGTAAAAATAGACTATAAAATAAATAAATAATATAAACTATTAATAGGGTCATGCTATGTTGTCACAATTTAATTTGATTATATAACTTTGCTAATTGAGACCTCTTCCCAAGTCTCGATAAAGATCTACGGATGTTACTTGAGAACCGTACGACTTGACGTGCACGGCGTATCAGAGACCAAGCGGGGGGACACTTGATAACTGCTCAGTTATTGAACGGTACAGATAGAGTCTCAGTATCTTACCCACAACATGAGAGCTGATGCCAGCCAGCTCAAACAGAGGGGCCACTAGAGAGTGAAAGATCTGTTTCCCCCTCTTCTTTCCTCCGAAAGGATTAATGAACACCAACAACCTGTGAGGACGCGAGGGGCCTGATAATGGAGAAGCAGATGAAGGGAGAGATGTTAATGAGTCATTAGAGAATAATGAGTCTGGATGAATGATAAAGGGTGTTATTTTCCACTTTACGTACTGTGGGTTTTGAGTGCTGTTCGGAGCTGAGTGATCCATTGATCCCGGACGCCCCGGCTTGGACAGCAGAACTGGGTCCTGCCCAGACTCCACGGCGCTCCAATACCGTTTCCTTTGCTGCTGCGCTTTACATAGAATACTTTTGTGATAAGAAAAAGACAAAAACATGTTTAGTCTAACATCACTGTATTTGACCCCATGCAAAAATTCCCTTTCAGAAACTTACATGTAAAATCAAGGTCAGTGTCTTCTACTTTCTTCTGGGGTTGGATCTCGACTCGACCCTCCTTCACCCCAATCACCTCTGACACTGCCACTGAAACTAAGAACAACAGACACTTTACACTCTTGCATAAATGATATACCCGTTTCTCATATTCTCAAGAAACATTTCACCATTCCTACTAGGCCTTTTTTATGCAGACGTCTTTTATGTTCAAAGTATACTGTGTTTATTGTCCAGCCTGGCTGGTGCTGTTCAACTTGTTTTGAGGTCGTCAGAATGCAGACAAAGACAAATTGCCAAGGAAGGACTTTTAAACATTATTTTCATTCATCAGCTGAGTGTTGAGCAATACACTTATATGTTTTTGGATTATTCTATTGAATCCAATCCAACTCTGTCTCTGGATTATGTTGCAACATCTATATTTTAATGCAAATAAATTAAGCTCAAATAGAACTATGGATATATTGCGCACACAGTATGACTAATCTTTTTCTAAATTTCTTGTCAATGATTAAACTAATAATGATACACTCAGCATCAAATCATTATATGGTGGTTAATCATCTACATATAAGCGACTGATGTGTCAGAGGTACAGTCAGTATGTTTTTGATCATAAATTTTTGTTTATATTTAATGTCTCTTCATCCAAATACTAATTATTAACAGCAAATTATTCTATTATTATTTTCAGAGTTTTTTCCCTGTTACTTATTAACAGTTAAATGCTGTTGACTTGGGCTCTTATATTATTAAACATATTTTTGTTATTAATATCAGTACCTCAGTCCATTATGTACAAAGGTGGTCTTTTTCTTTAGAAGACATTTCTCAAAAGTGCTGTTTATTTCTTTGCACAAAGTGTTTATAATGAGCAGAAAATGACTGTGTGCCATTAATCAAAAGTAATGGTACATTATGCATTTTAATTATTATATTGCAATTAATTATCTACCAGAATAAAAGTGACTTTAAGCAACTGATGACTGATGTCAATGGTGCACTTGTGTTTCAGTGGCTCTTCTTCATCCCAATACCAATAATTATCAGCAAATTATTTTACTTTTTTTTGTTACTTATTAAAAATAAAAGCTGTTAACTTGGGCTTATAATATTAAACATTATAGTTAATAATATTAGTAACAGTCCATTAAGCACAGCTGGTCATGTGATGTAAACATGACAGCTTCCAAGAGGGGGCGACCTGCTTATAGATACATTTAAAACAAAAGGCTGGAGTTTTCATCTCGTGAATAAGCATAATTTTTACATTTCTCAAAAGTGCTATTCATTACGTTTATAATTATCGAAAAATAACCGAGTGCGCCTTTAATCGAATAATAATTTGATTTTGCAGTTAATCATCTACATATAATAGTGACTTAAAGCAAACAACATTCACAGCCAACAATTATTACCTCAGTCAGTATAGGATCTTTCTTTACCATGTAATTTTGTCATACACCCTAAGCACACCCACAATCTTGAGTACATAGCTTTTTAACCGGTTATGAAATGTAGAAACAAGATCTAAACCAAATATTTCTACCAAGCTTTCTGATTTAAATAACAAACAACTGTCTTAAAACTTAGTGAGTGCCTACAGCACCTAGATCGCATCAGCACCTAGGGCCTCAGGTGTGTTTAGAAAGATAATGCATGCCGTACTTGTTTTCTTCTCCCGGTTCCTCTTGTCGATCTCAGTCCAGCTGAAGTACCATCCGCTTAGGAAAGCCCTGTGCCGCTTATTACCGATCCACAGACTCGACTCGACTCTCACCGAATCTATCTCCATCGTCTATTTTTTACTTTCATTTATCTATTAAATTTCATGGTCCCACAAGCATTCACCGGTATTTTTATTCATGCAAGACTTTCAAAGTTGGTCAAGACGTCTAACATTTGAAGCGAACAAATATAAGCATAATGTTTAGACGTTGGTTAAAATAGTCTCCGAGTCCGAGGGCAATAAGTTTAGTTAAGGTAAGTTCCGATACATTAATCCGGCTTTGTCTTCTTTGCGATCATGTTCTTTACCTATTTGACTGTTCGTTACAGGTTTTGTATAAAACAGCTTCACTTCGCTGTGAGGCTGCGCACCTGTCCTGGAAATTTGCATACGCAACTCTGATTGGATAAACATCTATGAATATGCAGAGAGTAACCGTAATTCATTGTATCAGCCACTTTCAACTCATTCAGAAGCGTTCTTTTATGAAGTTAATTTAAACTTGATAAAATAGAACATTTAATTTACGCGGTCTAGTGTTATTAATCAATTATGTTTTATGAATTTGAACTTTTTAATGTAGGAAGCTAGTACTATTTATGCAATGGTAGGCGGAGCTAGTGAAATAATAGGCTACACATTACAAACACTAAATAGATTCTTTCGAAATATATGATGTGTGGATAGATTTAAAATAAAAAAAATCACTGTATATCCTGCTGTATAGCTATGACAAAAAGGATATTTATGTAAGCTTGTCCTTCTGCAATCTTTGTTTTTACTGTCAACATGCAGTTGGTGACTGTCTGGTTTGACTAGATGACATGACGGTTGAAATGTGTTATGAAGTGTCATGTTTTTTTTGTTTTTTTTTTGGTTTTTTTATTGTTGCAGGATACAATAGATTAGTCTGAACACATATAGGCTACTAAGAACATCAGATGTCAAAAACACAAGTGCCAGGCTTGCTTGACTGCATTAAGCACACCTTACTCATCTTCGGTCTGTTTTTAAGTTTCCTCTCTTCCTTTATATGAACCAGGAAAGTTGACTTTCCTGAAAGGCTGCTTAACTCGCCTGCCTGCAAAAGTTCCCTAAAGACTGTATCTCCAAACAGAAATTAAACAGTCATCAAATCGTAAAAGTTTTGCGTGCTATGTTGGAATAAAAATGTTGCATGCATCCTGTCACTATTAATATTTTTATTTTTATATGATGATATGCCATAATGTATATTGATGTAGACCTTAATTGCAATGGGAATGACACAATAAGATGTATACCCTTCCAAAATAAACCACTTTTTAGTGTTTTCCAGTCTGCTTTGTAATGTACTTATCCAGTCTGTTTTGTAATGACAAGCCTGTACCCTGTATTTCAAAACAGTTACTTATGACTTCCAGCAGGTGGAGACAACGGTTTAGATATGCATATGCACTGCAAGTAACCAAATACACCTGATATTGGTTTTGTAAATTTATTGAGATAGATACTAGTTATAATAAACAAGATTATTCAATGTTTTACTTTTACGTTATCTCAGATTATTTTCCGATATTCATGTGTTCCTTTCAGGCATAATTTCCCTCTCAAGCTCTCATTTTGGCAGTTTAGCTGTGAGGGCTCAAACAAAGTTAATCCAAAAGGACTGTAGCATAAATTATTTAATTACAGTCAGCTACATCGTCAGATGTAACAATCTGACATTCATTTCGTGTCGCAAGCAACACTTTCACAGACACATTAATGCATCTTGGCTTCTTTCTCAATAATTATTCTCTACAGTCTTGTTTTGAAGTTGCTAGAGGAAATCCAGCTGGGCAGATGAAGTCTAAATTAAAAACAGCTGCTCTTAAATCTCACCGCAAGACAGAGGCATACTTTGTCCCCGTTATGGATGTGACTGGGCATGTAAACAGATCCTGTGCAGATGTCCTTGTGATATTGTTTGGAGAAAATTCTGAATGGCTGAACAGATAAAGATGACAGAAATGATCAGGGGGAGTGTTGTTTTTCTGTGGGAAACTACTTTTGAGATTAGGTTTGTGGACTAACTGGATACGTTTTATAGATATGTGGCCATAAAGCTACATTGTAACATATTATGTCCAAATGCTTGATGCACTTGTTTGAGTGAGTTTCTAATATAGCCAAAGATAGGCAGTCACCATCGCTGGTGGCTTCACAGTATTGTAGATGTATAATTTGCTCTTTCTTTCAAGAAAAAGGAGGTCAATATTATTTTATGCTAACTGTGCCAGGATGATATAGATCTTAAAGACTGTGCTGAAGAGTCTGCCAAGAGAAATGTGAAAATATGTAAACTGAACAAATATGATGTAACTCAAGTTTACGTTTTTGACAGAGAGAGGTATTTTTGGGCCAAACCATAAAAATATCCAGCTGATGTTGACATCTTCAGCAGAGTTTTAAAAGCATCCTAAGTTTTGCGTCATTAGGTAGTGCTACTGCCACAAAGTGATCTAAACCAGAGCACATTTATTTGATTAGCAAACAATAAACTTTAAGCTCATGAACAGGCATCATAATCAAAAGTGATAACTTTGGTTTTAACTTTTGAATAATTTGGACTTTACAAAACAACCATACTTTCAGAAAACAAATAATACAAAAATAATTGCCAAAGTACTGTAATAGACATTAGAATTTGTAAACATTTAATTATAACAATCAAATTTATTAATGCGTCTTTCTGCATCTTTCAAAATCCAGCTGAAGTGACATTTAGCTTATAGCAAATATGATTCATAGATGAGATGCAGAGCTGTAAATTCTGGTTTGCTTTTTAAATATTATTTCAAAGTGAGACGCTTTCTGATTATTTGTCATTGGTTTTGTTTTAAAATATGATGTCAAATAACCCTCACACCATAAATAGCTAAAAAATCTCTAAAAACAGCACTACACAGGTAAAATTATTAAACAATTATTATTTCATATTTTTACTATTATAAGTGTCCCACATTACCTGTATCCACCCTTGGTGTTACAAGCATGAATAGGCATGAGGTGAAATGTTTTATTAAATATTTAGCTTATTTTTTACCAAAAAAAAAAAAAAAATACACAACAGGCATTGCAGATTCATTTTGTTATAGTGTATAGGGGTTTGATATATTTAATACATTTATTAATTAGCTTATTTGCATTTTTTTTAGACATCTTGTAAAGTCCCAGTACAAAACATAGCTATGTTGTGTATTTTCATGTAAACTTTCATTTTGTTAAAAACATTCATGTAGTAGCCTATTTCCCCTTAGAAGAGGCGTAGTCCAGCTGTAACATCCCGCTCCCGGAATTCCATTCCGCCTTTTTACGCCATTCGCTGGTAGGCTGTATCTCAAATCCTAGTGAGCTGCCTATCTAGACAACATATTTGGGCGACATATTCTGGGCATCGTATAGGTTCCGAGTGTCTTTTCGCGTCTGCTGAGCAGACCTCAAATATGCTGTCCACCTAGGCAACTCTCTAGGATTTGAGACAGCCACCGGCAACAGTTCAACATCATCGCACTGGAGCGATCCGCTAAGGCAGTGCATGCTGAACTTTCTGCTGCCCATAGGAAAGTGGGACCAAGAGAACAAAACGGATATTCACAAGTCAACCATCAGTTTCTCTTCGTGTTATCTCACAAGGACTCAACAGCAAACGGATTTCTTTCTTTTTTGGTAAATGAAGTCCCACCAAGTGTGGGACGGAGAAGCGACGGCGGCCTTGCTGTAGAAGAAACGCTTCAAACTTTTGCGAATATAATTCTCAGTGGCTTCAAGTGACGGACTTTGATTTTCCCAGCGGCGTGTTTGGAGTCGTGCTGGGTTGGCAGAAATGGGGACGAGGATACGTGCCCATAAACTCACTCTTTTTATCATCCCTTTGATATTTACGTCGCATCTGTTTAATGTAAGTGATTCCTCTGCATTTTTATAGACTTTTAATATCACACTGCCCTGCCATTTTGTAACAGGTAACTGTATCAATAGAAATGCACGCACAAAGTTACTTTGCAAAACTTTGCGTAGTTATATAATCCATTCATTTTCACTCCGTTCTTTTTGCGGCATTTAGTAAGTCGCGAATTGTATCACGTGAACCTTGCATTGCATTGAACTCACACGCATATCTAAAGCTCGACTCAAGTGTTGCATGTGTGTTCTAGTCCTGGTCTAATTTTATCCATAGAAACGAGCTATTCATAGTTGGTCTCACTGGCGTCTTGATTAACTTTATTTCTTTGACACTTCCACTGCACACTAACTTATAAAAAGTCATAGCTTCTGAATTTAAACCCTTATTGGTGTTATATACATTGTATTAATCCTATAAGATAGGCTACTGTTAAATGTAATGTCATCATACTTCATATCCAGTCATGCACATTTATTTGTTTCACCTTAATTAACTGATATATGTGGTATGTAATAGTTGCATAGTCTGTTTTTCATTGTTTGTTATAGTTGCAAGTGAAAAAGGAAGCGGGTTATCTTAATTTTGGGTGGCATGGTCTAACCCTATTCTGTGATTGCTTCCTTTCTCATGTTGTCATGACTAAAGCAATGCATGTAGACTGTATTTTTCTCCTATGCTTTTCATAAATCACATAAAAGCACAACTTATGCATAGACTTGCTTATTGACTCTTAATGTTTGTGTAAGGCACTTGCAAAGAAATTGACACCCATGTGAAAACTGTGTTTGAATTCTTGCTTTTATTATGACACTGTGCATTAACTCGAAAGGTTTATACAGCAACAGTTTGATAAACTATATTGTGATTAAAATAAACAGTGTCTCAATAATGAGACAAATCAGCCGTCAATCTAATGAGTAGGCGTGAAAGTTAATGTGAAAAGCAAATACCTACATCTCATCTTTCTTGGTACCTGTAATACTGCACTATTTCCAGCTTGCTGGTAGATTCATTTTAACTTTATTGCACATGTAGGTGGAGAGTTACTGACTGGAATTGATCCGTTGGAATGGCATGTGAAATTACTTTAACACCACAAAGTGGAAAGTAAATCAGCTTTTGTAATTCTACACTATTTTGCTTAAAGTTGAATCATACAGTAAGCTATTGTTCCTTGTCAAGCATATACAATTTACTTTCACTGATCGTAAACTACCATAAACCACTTTTTTTTTTTAGAGGAGAGATTTTTAGCAGGCTGTACAGTCATTTACCCCCCTCCTGTACCTTTTGGAGTTAGTTTAACTATAGTTAGCTCAAATTAGTGATGCCTTGGAAATCCTTTGATGTTGAATCCTTCAAAAGTCCTCTGCATCACATGCTAACGGAAAGTCTTGTCATGTATAACTTGAGATCCTTTAAATCGGCTTGTGTTCATCTTGCATACCATGTATAATCCCTCTCTTATCATTCGGACACTAGTGAGCATGAGCCTCTCTTAGTTTACTGATGTGTGGCAGGGGCCCATCGCCTTTGGTAATTTGAGATCTTCGCTGCTTCGTCTCAGGGACCACTGTGTCAATTGCAATATAATTGATTTAAATGGAAGCAGTGCCATGTGTTTTTTCCATTACAAGCCTGCCTAAGATTTGACAAAGAGTTTATTTCATTCAGTTGAACACTTAGGGCTTCAGTTGCCACCGGCATCCCTGGTGTCCTACTGGAATTTCAGGGTCATAAGTATCAATCAGCACTGACAAAGCCCCAATAAAAGCACTTTATTACCTTTTAGTTTACTGACACAATCAAGTGCTCCCTCCCTGCTGTTAACTATCAATGGCTTGGTAATTGAGAGACGATTCTTTGCTATTTATTGACGCATGTAATATTTGGGTTAAACTGACTACTTGTGAGGTCGTTGAAGTTTTGTGTGATGATAAAGAAGGGTTGTAAGTGGGTTCACACCCACTGTCCTTTTGCTTTTAGCTTGTTTGACACTTATTTGAGATGAAGAAAAAAGTAAGAAACTCCTTTGAGAGCTGTAGACCTGCAGTTATCGATTAACAAAGTTTCAGCTCACTGAAGCAAATCCAGTTTTTGTTAGTTGGGAATGGTTTTATCGTAAATTTTACTTAATACCAAACCATGATTTAAAGTGATAGTTCACAAAAAAAGATTCTGTCAATTTACGTTATTCCTAACCTCTATGATGTTTTTCTTCTGAGGAACACAGATATTTTGAAAAAATGTTTCCATGTTTTATTTTTGTCTATACAATGAAAGTCAGTGGGGTCTTGTGTGACTTTGGACATTACTGACTTTGATTAGCTATATGGATAGTCTAGTTTTTTTAACTTTTTAAAATCACATGAGGGTGAATAAGTGATGTCAGAACTTTCATTTTTCTCTGCAAGCATCCCTTTAAAAGTAGGTAGTTATTATTAGCTCTGTTTTTGACTCGTCAAAGCCTTTTAAGTGTTGGAGCTTTGTCCCATGATATCTAGCATTACGACATACTGTTTTATTTTGAGATGTCTCTCTGATTAGAGAGTCACAAGTATACCCTGACTTCATCTGGGTTGAATTTTAAGGTAGGTCTGGATTCCTGTGGATATATTGGGTTTACTGCTCCAGACCGTAGTTACAGGCACATTTCTGTTGTGTCTTTCACCGTCTTGGCCTCCCTAGTATGCCCACATTTACTGTATCTTATGCAATATCTAGATATAGTCCAGCCATCCTAGTCAATTTAACACCCACGTGGTCTTCCAAGTAAGAGCAGAGGAATCTAGCGCACAGCGCTGGGATAACTGGGCCCATGTTCAATGAGATTTTGAGGACAGGAGATTATTAATGGTCTCAGTGTGCTCTTTTATGTATCTTGTTTGTGTGCTGTATGGCAACCTAATATGGTCTGTTACATTCAGCAAATGCTAGGTACTTGAATTTATTGCACTAAAATCACACATTTATGGAAACTTAGAAAAGAAAATGTATGCTACGCTATTAAAAATAAATGTTCTAAAGTGGTGTATGTCCAACAATGCCATTTTGGATTCCCCAAAAGTGAACAGTTCTTAAAAGAACCATTTTACTCCTCAAGAACATTTTAATAAGCAGAAGAAACATTTTCTACTATAAAGTGCCTTTTGTGCAATGTAAGGTTCGGTGGATATTAAAGGCACATCATGGAACTATGGGTGCCAATAAAGAACCTTTATTTTTAGGAATATAGTTTAGTCCAAGACCTCTCAGGACTCTTAGATTAAAATTTTTGCATTTGGCAGAAGCTTTTATCCAAAGTGATTAATGTTGCATTTAATTGACCTAGTTTATCAGTGCATGCACTCTTTGGGAGTTGAACCCATAACCTTGTGGTTGCTAGTTCCAATTCTTTACTTTTGGAGTTTAAGGCAAGCATGAAAGGCAAAATCTTTAACAACAAAAATAAAAAATTCAGTCAACAAAAGATGGACAGAATGAAGTCTGCTCATATTTGTCTTTTCTCTTTCGGTGATCCGTTACTCTTGGATGCATCGTATGTCACAATATGAAAAGTTCATTTTTAGTGTTTTAGTTTGGTTTAGATCATCTTTTGGCTCTTGTTGTAAATGCTGTGGTTCATTTATCTGTGGCTGAATGTAAACGCATTGGCACATATGGAGAACAGCTTGCTGCTGTTATTTGTTCTGTTGTGAAGTGTGACTGTGGTTTGGATTGAGGTCAAAGTGGTTAGAACCACATTTTTAAGTGCTGATATATTGACTTGACTTTAAGAAATACCTCTTTATTGTATTGTTTTGTATTATAAATACATGCCTCATTTTAAATGTACACACAAAATATTGGTCTTTTGAATACAATTTGCAGAGGATTGTTCCCACCCGTATTTGTGACCATACACACATCAATTCGTCCCTCTGTTACGCTTCATCTGCAGGTAACCTGTGGTACATCACGTTGGGAATCTTCATCATTTATTTGCCAGCTGTCTGTGATAGAGCAGCAGGCAGACTCCAAACACAGCTGCAGCTCAGCTGGTATTGTATCCCTTGCAAGTGCAGACATTAGTGTTCGTAGTTATTGTGCGGCTTGATGCTTCATAAGATGCGCCCTTAATCTGACCACCCAGACCCATAAATACAAATTTAAGCTCTTTTCTTGATCCGTTATGTCACACTTTACCATGCTGCTTTTGGAGAACAGTCCAGAGAGTTGCTTCAGCAGAAGAGCTTGATATATTGCTGCCATTTTAATGCATGGATGACGGGGTAGATGACTTGGTTGTTAGAACGCTATCACCTTCAAAACTGTTTCTGTAGCTCAAGTGGTAGAGCATATCAGCACCGAAATCAGGGGTTCAATTCCTAGAGAATATGCATATTGATCAATTTTATAGCGTATGTGCACTGCAGGTGAATATATCTAAATGTTAAAAGCCTGTGCACATTACATAATGCTTAGTGTAAGAGAGTTCTTTGAGTTTTGTTTTGGTTATGAAGTGCTAAATAGTGTCTTAGACCCCTGAATGACTTTAGAGTTATCTGTCTGTTTGGAAACATTTGACCTTTTTAGACTTGTATGGGAACCTGAATGTTTTTTTTTTTTTTTAAACCTAGAGCATGGCTCATGTATTATGCATAATTGACTGTTCTCAAAATATCTGTATATATTTGGCCAAAACAGAAAAAAGATTTGTTCTGTATAACATAACTATTTATTTATTTACTTACGTGTTTGTTTATTTATTTATTAATTAATTTTTTTTTTTTTTTAAAGCTGCACAATATATTGGAAACACATTGATTACCATATGCTCCTTTATTTATTTTTTCATTTAGATTACCTTTGCTGTCATCTATTTTTTTTTTTAATTAAAAAAAATAATAACAGTGTTTAATCTTTGACAGATCTCTATCCTTTTTTCATATGATACATTATAATATTGTGGTGTCTATATTTACTTGTATCATTTAAAACATTCAGTTTTACTACTCTCATTACTCTATCAGCCATAACATGACAATCATATTTTCATTTATCGCATTCTGAATTCTAATATTGTTCTATTGCTAATTATCTCTCTAAAATCCACCATATTAGTTATCGAATGATATTTGAGATTTTTTTGTTATTATTTTATTTTTAAATTAATAGTTTATGCTCATTTACACATTTTTTTTTTTTACTATTTATCTATTTTGAAATGACCTTTGCCAACATCTAACACTCACTAAGTTAAGTTTTAATAACAGTGTTGTGTGTAATCTTTAGCAGATCTCAAAATGAATATCCATATTTAATTCAGCATTATAAAGTTTTTATGCCTAAATTCAATAGTAGAAAAAAACTAACAACTGCAGTTAATTATTTTAAATGCTACATGTATAAGCTTTCAGTCATAACATTAGAATAATTATCAATTTACTGCATCTAGAATTCCAATATTGGTCTATCCTCAATTTTTCCTTTTTTTGAGTTAAACATCTACAGTATGTCAACCTTATACATGCATTAAGTACTGCCATCAACATGCATGATATCAACGTTTCCATATCACTCAATACATGTCATCATAGGTGACTTTTGTCAGTGCTTGCTGGATATTTATGGTAAGATGAGGTTGTAAAGACTGTCTCGCTCGATCTTGTGAAAATAGCGTGTGAATGGAGTTCTCAGCAGAGACCTCTTCTTCCATTAATCTACGACAAGCCTCAGCTTGCCCCAGAAAGAAAGGCGCTACTTTTTCCAAGCCTCCTGCAAACCCCCATAGGATGCGAGTTCTCCCAGGCTGTTATTACACCACTGAGATCATGCCGAGAAAGAAAAAAGAATTTAAGTGCCCTCAGGTCACAGTATATGTCACAGCGAAAGGAAAATAAAAACGAGAAGATAGACGATGGTGCATTTGATTTTGTACAAGAATAGGACCAAAAAGGTAAACCCATCTTTGTTATGTCTGGTCTTCGGTGAACATAAAAGGCCACAAAGACTTGCTTTGCAGTGTTTAACCAAAACAAAAGTGTAAAGGTGCGTCTAAGTGACATTTTAACAAGAGCCATTGACCTAGTGTCCCCTGGATACGGTGATTGAGTGCACTGTTGGTAATATACTTTCTTTTGAAGTGGTTGCCAGGGTCTGTCACGGTTTGCTGTGCTGCGATTGGCCCCTTTGAGCATTTGGGCCACTATTCAGCATATCTGCCACCTTCTCTACACCACTCTGCCTGCTGGGTTCAGCCGAAGAGGCCACAGATAAAACTAGTCGAGCCACCCAGGAGGCTGATGTACATTAGCATGTCAACAGCTGCTCTACAGGAGCCGGGCACTTCTGGCTCTTGGCCGTTGGCAAGCAGAGCTTCTCTTTGTCATTCAGATGAGAGAGTCGAGATGTGAGTTAATTCTTGTGTTGGCTTACGGGTGAGGATGTGTCTGAAGAAAGATTATATACCTGACCAAATTCTTGCCGGTAATTTGCCATTTGTGCTTCTTTTGGCAGATTGGCAATTGACATTTAACACAAGTCCTCTGTGAAGGACTTTACAGTCCCTGGTTCATTTCAATGTGTGCTGTATGATAAGAGAGGAAATCTGCATCTCTCTTCCAGTAGAGGATATCTGCATGGTCAAAAGTGGCAGTGCGTTGATTTTAGGGTCAACAGTGAATCTCTATTGCCAAGTTGCTGATTCATCGTCCTGCCAGGGAAATTAAATTCAAAATTATCTATGAGGGGCAAAAGCCCCTTCCCAATAACAAAGTTGACTCAGGCTTTACTGCGAGTCTTTCCTGTACCATAGATGCACACAGAAGCAATCTAAGATTTCCCTTCCCGAATTCTGTCCTATATTATACAGTGGGTTCCAAAAGTCACATTCAGTTATTTATCTTTTCCAATTTATATTGTGCAAATGAACACTGCTTAAAATGATGTAAAATAAGTGAGAAATGTTTTGGGCTCTGTACTATATATATATATATATATATATATATATATAATATTTATTTATTTATATATATATATATATATATATATATATATATATATATATATATATATATATATATATATATATATATAATATTTATTTATTTATATATATATATATATATATATATATATATATATATATATATATATATATATATATAATATATTAGACTCTACTGTATGTTTGTTTCTTTAGATTTTTACTTCTTTTTGTGTTTTCTCCCAATGTACCTAGTTATTCCCCTTCAGAATTATATCATAGTCCTGCCCAATATTTCCTTACTGCTTTTAAAATGCATTTCAATCAAAAAAAGGTAGATGATGTATCCATATAATGTCAGGTGCAAATGCAAGTGTCAGGCAGTTGGTTCAAGCGATCCTTGCGTTTGCAGCCACATGCTCAGTATCAAGCTGATCAGTATCAAGCTTAGCTGGTACCAAACTATAAGAGCAAACATTCAAACTAGAAATGATGAAATTACTAGGGAGCCACCTGCTCTTGATGCTGCCAAAACCTCATCCCACACTGCAAACTTCTCATCTCACATTTATATTTCCATGACCAGAAGTTTCAGTGCTTTGCTGCAATGTTTTCCATGTAGGAACTTTGCCACTGATGGTTCCAGGCTGCATATTTCATGCCAAAGTTCTCTAATGGAAAAAGTACAATCCCACACTGAAAGCTGTTATTGCAGACCACTGTGTTTGCGTAAGGCGCGTTATGATTGGTGCAGATACCACAGGCCTTCAACTATGTGCTCTTATCCAACGGCAAGGGAGTAGCTGTGTGCCTTTGCTCACTTTATTTAAACCTGTTCTGTTATATCTATCCTTTCCTATATCCATTACAACTGCTTTGGGCTCCTGTTTGATCAAAGTTTACTGTGTTTTTGACCGACTCGCAAGTGTGATGAATGCTGGCACGAACAGTGGGAAAGAAACCTAAGCTATTGTCTGATAAAGGAGGAATGTGAATCCTGTGTGTTTAAGTGCTTTGCCAGATTTAAATCACCACATGCATCAGTTTGGCCTCTGTTGTTACCATTAAATGCTTACTAGACCCTATTTTAAAAATGTACTTAATATTTTCTGCATTGTAGTGTTATACTGTCGTGAATCATAGCTCATACAAGTTTATTATCTTTGCATGAATTGACCATTGTTATAGAGTTAGAAACCAGATGGAAAAAAATGTAGAAAAATTGATTCATGCAACATCTGACTCATCACTAACAGTAGACTGATGATCTATGTCTTGTGGGCATAGACGACTTGAAAAAACAGTAACGGTATCATGCTCGTATTAAACTCTTCTTGGTTTGAACGAATTTTTGTGGTTTTCAGACTAAACTGGCCTAGTGCAATTTTGTCTCCACCCACACATAAACACCGAAACTGCAATTTCATCCTGTCAGTGACTGTCTTTAGAGTCATTTCCTTACCATAAAAGCTAAGTATATTTCAAAAGGAGGACTTTTAATGTAAAAGACTTTATAGTTTGTGTTATGTCTACTTCTTGTTTAAGACATAAACTACTCTTTTGTTTTTGATGGTCACTAGAAACGAGAAAGCTGTAAATTTGATCTGGGGAAAAAATGTATCTTTAAGGTGCTGTCCCATTAGTGACATTTATGCAAAATGTTGTGACCAATGTAAATTTTGCTCACAAAAAATACATCAACCATTGGTAAATGATCTTTGAAATATAACAAGCTTGATGACTCTTATTGCCCATTTATGATTTTAACTAGCCTGTAATTTTTATCCTCTTTGATTTTATCTTGATAATATTTGAATATTTTATGAAATGAAGATAATTCCACTTAACAGTTACTAAATTTAAATGTGAAGTGAGCTTTCCTTATCTTAAAGTGTAGACCATAGTTCTAACAATGCCAATGTCATGGGTTTGATTCCCAGGGAAAGCAAGAACTGATACAATGTAAATGTGTACCTTGAGTGGAATGGAATGTTGGATAAAAGTGTCTGCCAAATGTATACATGTAAATAAGTTTCCAAATCAGAATAATGTGGAACATGGAAATATAATATAGATGTCCAAACAATAAACATTGCATTCCTATGGCAACTACCCGCAGTTGGCGAGCTGCAACAGGGAGCGACATTTCAATCCAGAGGTTCTTAATTACCCTGGACTCTATAACGTCATACAACTTAGAGCCAGCAAAAGTAATTATCCTTTAAACCAGATAATTAAACAGCCCTTCCAGTGGTGATTGATGACTAACCAGAAGTCCTGCTGCTGTAGAGTTGGTTTCTAGCTGCTGGAAGCTCGAAGTCTTGGCGTTACCTCCAGGTCTCTGTTGTGGTCTTGACATGGGCACAAAGGGTGGTGTCAGGGGCGCACTACTATTGAGATCTGGCACAGACGAAAGCCTCACTGAGTCAAATTCCTTGGCACGGGTGCAAGACCTGCCTGTAGGCACAAGTTTAATGCACTTTCTTCTTTTGTGGGGAAAACCTGTAATGTGGAGACTATAGGAACAGAAGAATGGGTACAGCCTTAATTACTAGCCTTTGTTATGTTTTTTGACATGATACGACAGAATGAGATATGCCATAATTGCTCATTATTTTATTTGGGGAGGAAAAGAACAGAAAGTGTCCAGAAGGGTGACTTTAGTCAATATGAAATCCAAATTTACCTGAATGTTCCTGGTCTTACTGTGCATGATTTATTGGTGCATATTATTCCAAATAAGCATTTATAATCTTTGTGACTAGAAAACTATGTGGTCAAATTATGAATCTTCATGATACTGATTGATCATGCCACTATGAACTGTTCAATGGCATTTTTATGTCTCTGAATCAATCTCCTGAATGTAAAAACTCTGTGGGGCTAAATTATTTGTAACCGGGAACTATGAGAGTTCCCGTGCGATCTGTTGGGAACCTTTTCTCATGGACATCATTTTTTGTGTGTGTGTGCCTGTAATTAGCCGGAAGGAAATTAAATGCTTCACATCTGTTTCCAGTGAATGGGCAGGTAAGGCCCCTCGCTTTCCTTTATAGTGAGAGAACTCCCCTGGCACACAGATGTTGAGCTGGAGGTTTGGCTGTTACTGTGAGAAGTTAAAAGTCTGGCGTATTCCTTAAATGGAAGGTCAGAAGTCTTTCAGTAGCTTCTGGTTTGTATGTTTGACCTTTTTCCTGTTACCTAGAGATTCCTGGCTCAACGTACAATGAATACGTTGCTAATAACCTTGTAAGTCTCCTTCTAGCTGTCTGTTTATTCAACACAAATGACTGGTTTTGTGCTTTGTTATTGTTTCTAGCTTCATTATTAAGTGAATGTTTATTCTGGACGATTTAGGAAGGAAGGCTGAAGGAGTTATGTTTAATTTTAGTCGGGAGCTTTATCAGGCTTTCTCATTGCATGAGATCAAACAGGCGTGGTGCAGTCTGGGGGAATTCCTTCCTCGAGCAGCCATCCTGGACAATAGAGTTGTTACCCACTGTATACTCAGTGGTGTCAGTACAACTACCACCTAAACATCATTGTTAGCGATTTCAGATGCTAAAATGATTTATTGTTGAATGCTTCAGTTGCTAAAGGCATTTAATGTAACTCAATATGGGGAATGCAAAAGCCTCTATTCATTAAGAGTGTCACTGAACAAATTTGCTCTCCAGTGCCTTTTTGAAAACTCCCAGTGAGCCATTAAGCAGATGCCATAAACCAAACAAACATCCAGTTATCCATTACTGCCAATTTTTTGTTGTATGTTTAGAGGAATGGGACAGGCCAAGTAAACGTAGCAATTTCCATTAGCCAATGTTTTGTAATATATTTTTTTCAAAAGCTTTGTCTAGAAGTAACCCTTGTTCTACCAAGATTCACATTATCCTGCTCACCTTTACTCCTTAATAGCAGAGAGTTTATAAAGAGTTATCATCTGGGCGTTACTCCTGTAGTCCTTGTCAGGAAATAATTCAATAATTGCATGTTTAACTACTATATTCTCTAGAGAGGCTGGTTGGGACTTGGCCGTCTGTTAAATAAAAACATTATCAATACTAAAATGTATGAGAGTCACAAAATATGTTTGTATGATACAATTCTTTTGTCAGAAACAGTTTACACAATGTTGGCATAAACTTCAGTTACTTAAACTTCAGTTAGTTTAACTTGATTTAAATTCAGAGTGAATTTAGCAGAACAAACAGTGTTTTACCTTCTTTCTGCAGGCTGTGTATATAGATGATATATTTATCATTGTCACAGTCTCATATGAGTGTTAAGAACAGATGGTTGCATTACACAGTATTTTGAGACTAGCTAACATAGACACACTTCAGATTAGCATGCAAGATACTTTTAAATGGCTTTGTATCCTCTGGGAAAACATTGGACATGCTGTGCTAAGTTTGCTCATATAAAATCAGAGCTGATGCATCTGTCTTTTAAGGTAGCTGAAGAAGTGTAATGAATTTAGACATACTTTGAAACTCTTGTTTTGTTACTTTATCGCTCAGCTTGTTTTGAGTCATTACAACTTTTTGGAAACATTGCCTACCATTGGATTAAGTTGGGTTAAACGCTTAAATCAGGCTCTGACCTTTCAAAATTAATGTAAAAACACCAGCTCAAAAAAAAACCTCAGCTAACTTAATTTGGACAAATTGTGAGACTGGATTTATCCCCAGCCTTATAGCTTTTTTCATTTTCACTTATAATCAAAACCCTTTCCAACATATATCCATTGTCTTACTACTTAGGATCTGGCTGCGTTGTCTAACTGAGAGAATGGATGTATTTGTTGATGTGACATGCTTTTTTATTTGTCCAGGGTAACAACAAGGAGGAGTAAACTGCCTAAAAGTATATTTATTTTGTCAGTCATAATTTGAATTTGAAGTACATGTGTAACAGCTGCTATTAAATGGGAAACGTATGGTGTTACGCAATCTAGTGGGGTTTAAAGAGACAATTGTTTGGACACTTTTGTGGTAAAGCGGTCTTTACTCAACTTGGAACAATAAATGACTCCCTGAAGGACACAAAAAGGTCAATAGGTAGGTTTTGCCTTGTAACTTCTGCAAAGCTTTTTTGAAGTTTATAGTTTTTTTTTTTTTAGTTTTTTTTTTTTTCATTGTTGTCAAAGGTTCATCAGAGGCATGGCTGCCATGTGTCAACTAGCTGGGAATTTTGTTATAGTATAGTTTGGTTTGTCCCAATTCATTTTCAAAAATTTACGCAGATGTTGATTTGTTACAAAAGGTTAGTGTTTTATCAAAAACTGTTAATTAGTAGACTCATTCAAATGCTGTCTTTCCCTAATATTCCTTAATGTTCTCCACTCTTTTACAGTAAACCAGACTTTAAAGCTATTAAAGCGGACAGCTGTTAAAGCTCATTGAAATAAGACATCTGTCTTTTTGGCCCAATTGAAATGAAATCCTTCTCTTACTGTTGTTGTTGATTCTTCTGATGTCTATGTTTCATGATTCTCAAATAATAATAGTTCAATGGGTTTGTGCTTTCAGCTTTGAGTTGCATTCTCATTGTCATCTCAGACCTCTTACAGTGGATTCAATTTAAGTAAGAAGAATCTCCTTTAGTTTCTTCTCACATTTGGTAGAAGTGGTTCTAGGGCCTCAAGATTCTCCAGAGTTCTGACCCAGCCAGTGTAGAGATAATCCTGCAGATTCTGACCAGCCAACTCCTTGATCCTTTGTCAGTGGGTGACAAGGGGAGGCTAAACCCAAGGATTTAAAACAGAGAATAGAGCTAGGATGAGCCAATCAGAGGCCAAGCATTTCAAGCAGACAAAGTGGGCACCTGATCCCCTCTCACATGCACAAGTGAAATAATTGGCTGCAGGAATGTTCATATACAGTACCCTTCAAAAGTTTGGGGTCAGTAAGGTTTTTCCCCAAAATAAATTATTTTATTCAACAAGGGTGTAATTGATTAAAAGTGTCAGTAAAGATTCTATTTCTATTAAATGCTGTTCTTTTAAACTTTTTGTTGATCAAAAAAATCTTGAAAACGGTTACAAAAAGTAAATAAATGGACTTGGAAGTTGTACATTGAGTTGATGTTCTATCAGGCTTTGAAAGGAAGCAAGCAGGTTATGTAGCTAGATGTTATAAGGATGTTCTCCGTTTATCTTTTCCATGTGGTTGCTAAAACAGTGACCTGTTTGTGTATTAGCTGAATCTTGCTCCCAGAGTTTGTTGATGCCGTGGTCTGAACTGCTGAGCAATGACGGCTGTTCCTAGAACACCTTCACCACAGAAATGTTAGTAAAGCCACTCTTTTCTAACTTGTTTACTGATGTGCGGCCAGAAATAACCCCAACTGCAGCGCAGTGCTGCGAGCTAAATGTACAGTATTGAGCTGAGATGTCAGGAACCTTCAATCATGATGCTGAGGCTGTAGGCATGAGGTCTAACAAAAGAGGCTTTCAGTACATATGCAGTCATGGCTTCCACTTGAACCGTAAGCGTCTGCTCATAAAAATAAAATATCCATCATTGTATGTGAAACACAGAGCGTACAGTGAGAAATGTTCATGACTTTGCTGGGTGTAAATTAAAGCATGTAGACCAAATATGTTCTCTCTCTCTCTCTCTTTTTTTATACTTGTCTTTGGTAGCAAGGACTACTTGGAGCAGTCAGTGTAGTCTGACTCTCGAGATAATGATTCTTATGAACCAGTTCTTTTTAATGAATCCTAAACGAACAGTTCAACCCATGTAGTTTGATTTCTTGACTAATAATTTGATTCTTCAAGTCGATTCTTCATAGCAAATTCAAAACTTGCAGCGGAACCAAAGTAGTTTGATTCCAGAATGAATCCAAATGAGTTGTAGTTTTTGGTAAATAAAACTTGAACTGTGAGAATAAATCATTGTAGTTATTTACTGTTGTTCATATGAAAACATGTAGTTGAAGATGCACAATATAAGTTTTGTCAGCAGTATTTTACACCTGGAGCAGTGGGCAGCCAATGCCGCGGCGCCCTGGGAGCAGTTGGGTGTTCGGTACCTTGCTCAAGGGTCTCACCTCAGTCATGGTATTGAGGGTGGAGAGAGTGCTGGTTATTCACTCCCCCCACCTACATCTTGGCCACACACCACTTCCCTTTCCCCTTTTCCCTTTCCCCTTTATAAAAATTAATTAATGAATGAAATGTGGCTACAGTGTATTGTCGTTTATTATATAGTTAAAGCCAATTATTGCCAAAAAAGTAAAAAAAACTCACTATAAGATCTTAATGGAGCCTTTTATGCCCAGTTTTTTTCACTGAATTTATTTGCATATGATTGAATAAACTAATTCATATAATTGTAAATAATGTCCTTTGGTATTGTGCTTTCTAATCGCATGCATTTTCTTCAAATCTGCGAGAAAGTTGAGGATCAGTAGTCATTTCTATATTGACTGGTGACTCTAATCACAGTTTAACTGATAATAAATTACTTCTTGTTTAAAACCACAGGTGTTATGCATCAAATGCAAGCACTTTAGCTTCCTAGTTGGCTTGTTTTCTGTCCCAGTACTCTTTAATCTTGCTCACAGCCGTTTTGACAAGAGGTTTGATAGTAGGATGAAATTTCACCTGCAGCTACTTGGCTTGAGTGGTATTTTTACCTCCCAGAGGAATGCCACCTATGTCCACCCACACAAACCTTACACTCAGGATGCGAAAGTGGTCAGTGGAGCTGTAGCATTTTCTGGTCCCTGCGTATTACCTGCCAGAGCAAATTTCATTCATACTTAATCAGGCTACCTCACTGGGGCTTTATATTCCAAGTGTGGGCCAAATCAGGTCTTTGAAGCCTGCAGTAGCTTGCTGTGAGACCACTAAGAGTCCTCTTTGATCAGATGAACTTCCTCTTTGGTTCTCTTGAATGTGCTTTTAAGACGATGCAAATCATGCGCAAACTGCATTTAGGGAACTTTTGATCAGGCTTGTTGTAGTTACAGCTCATTTCTGTATCTCAAAATTGCAAATTTCAAAGCACACACCCTCTGATTTATAAGAGATATCAGCCTGCCACACTCTTTCAAGGCTGCTGATCACAGTCAGTTCTCAGTATTGTAATTCTCAGAGGGATAAGTCACCCAAAATTGATTATAAAATTAATCTGGTTTAAAAATTTTCATTAGAAATTATGTATTATTTACTTTTAAAGCACCACAATACTATTTATATTACTATATAAATGTGAATAATATTAATTTGACCATGTTAATATTAATATTGATCGATATAATATTATTAGTGCTGTCAAACGATTAATCCTGATTAATCGCATCCAAATTAAATTGTTTACATAATGTGTACTGTGTATATTTATTGTGTGTATATATAAATTCACACATGCATGTATATATTTAAGAAAAAAATGTTACATTTATATATAAAATAGTTTAAGGGATACTCCACCCCAAAATGAAAATTTTGTCATTAATCACTTACCCCCATGTCGTTCCAAACCCGTAAAAGCTTCATTCGTCTTCGGAACACAATTTAAGATATTTTAGATGAAAACCGGGAGGCTTGTGACTGTCCCATTGACTGCCAAGTAAATTACACTGTCAAGGTCCAGAAAATTATGAAAAACATCGTCAGAATGCTCCATCGGCCATCAGTGGTTCAACCGTAACGTTATGAAGCGACGAGAATACTTTTTGTACGGAAATAAAACAAAAATAACGATTAAAACGATTAAAAGTTTTAATCACGATTAATCGCATGATTTTCTGTGATTTAATCGCATTATGCACAAAATTCAATAATACATTCAAAAGTAGTCTATTGTGCACTTTTTTTCATTTAAAAGTACCACTATATGAACAAAATTGGTTTTCAAACACTTTAAACAAATAAGGTGCTTTTTTACAGCAGTATTCATTTTACACAGCAGTTAAAATATATTTATTGTAAATCTCAACTTAAATCAAATTAAATATAAAACCAAAGATATTTGCCACTGCCAGGGCATTAACGTTTTTATAGAAAATATTTTAGAGTTTGTTATAGAAAAACAAGTTATGCTCAGAGTCCAGAGCCTCGATCATAACATTTATAATAGGTACCTTCCGAGTAGAGACCTGCACTATCGCGGGACCCAACGTAACAGAGTGCGGCGTGGGACAACACTTGATGGGCGAGTGCGGGCGTGGGTGGGTAGAGATTCGTGCGTGGGCGGGATGTGGGAGAATAAGGGTGTACTCACACTAGGCAATCTTAACCGTGCCCGAGTGCGTTTGACCCCCAAAGCACGGTTCGTTTGACGTTTGACTCGTTTGAACTATCAATGTTTTTAATGTATTTTTTATGTACTATATTTTATAATCTGTATCGTATTTTATATTTTATTTGTTTTGCATTTTTATTATTATTATTATTATTATTATTATTATTATTTATTTATTTATTTTTTTTGTCTTGCAAAAAAGTTTGAAACAACATAATAATGACAGAAATTTTATTTTGGGTTGAATTATTCATTTAATAACCGAGAGGCTTCGAGTGTATTCATTATTTAAGACAGCATCTGTTGTTTGTTTTGAGGAGCACCAGATTTCTGCTGCCACTTTATTTGTCATACTCATGTAATTATGAGTGAAAGAAAACAGCTGGTTCGAATTTTTCAGTAGCCAGGCTGATCTGGCACAAACAAATGTTCAGTGACCCCTCAATGTGTTGAGGATCATCTAGATTTCATTAACAAATATCCTTTCAAAACAAAGACAGGTTAAAACTGCTACAGGTTGAAACGGCTACTTTTAGAGTCAGAAACTTGTCAGATCGAGCCAAAAATCACTCACTGTTTATTAATTCCCCCAAACAGGCCTTCTGGTAATGACTAGTTTAAGAACTGAGTCACCATATCAGGTTTCTAAACAACATTGTCCATAGTCCATGTGATCAAATGCCTGAACTGTTGTCATTGCTGACCATTCCAAATCCCTCGCAAAGCCACGCGGCCAAATCCGAGTTAATTATGACATAGCTGTCTTGAATAGAATAGACTTATGACCTTGAGAACAGACTGCAAGTGGTTATCTAACTTTAAACCTCTCTTGGCAGGCTGGCATGATATACTAAGTAATCACAGAAGAATGTTGTTTTGTTTCGGTCAGATATTTTTTTTTTCCATTATTGTCTTCCGAATATACTGAATCAGACAGGGTTTTGTCACAAAAGATGATATTTTGAAAGTGCCAGTGTTGTTCTGAACTCCATTGACTTTCATTGTTTCTACAATAACAGCTGAAACATTCTTCAGAATATCTTCTTTCATTGTTCCACAGAAGGAAGTCAGGCAAACAAGTGTGGAATGACATGAGAGTGAGTAAGGGATGACAGAATGTTAATTTTTGGGTTAAGTATCCCTTTAAAAACCACACTGAATGACTACACTTCTACATTTTGTGATGAATGCCAGTGTGCGGCATTTAATAATGCAGCTCTTATTAAATTGTCTTTGACCTGGCACAACACAGCACAGTGGGGTCTAAAACCAAGACAACAGGTGGTGCCAGATTAGCTACGACAGCCATGAGAATAAGGATCGGAAGTTTGTCACCAACACTGGCTTTTTGAGAAACCAGAAACCAGCTCCATGAGAATTGTCAATAATCTGCCACAACTTACTTCATATCATTTGCCCTACATGCTGTGAGCAAGGCTTGGATGTTCAAACTCTACATATGAATTCAATTGTTTCGCTGTTTCTTAAACACATTCACATGTTGAGAGCACTCATTTACAACTGGAAACTAGGTTATGTTATTTACTATAAGGTGAAGGTCAATTTTCCTTTAAAATAACTCTCTTCTATCCTTTTATAAATGAAAACTTCACCCAAAAATTAAAATGCTTTCATCATTTACTCATGTTGTTTTGAAACTGTATGACTTTGTATCTTGCAAAGATTATTGGCTCAGCGAATAGCGAGAGTTGGGGCGGGGATTTCTGTTTGTCCAACCAATAGCTGACAGGGAGAGTTTTCGTGACAATCTCTTTGAAAATAGTATGACTTTAAACTTTATTTATCCAAAGCGCTCTGTAACATTCTCCAGTACAGGCTTACTGTCATTGTCTTGCTGTCAAACGTTCATATAACCTTTGCACTTTCATCTTGACACATCCTTGACACATCCACTGCTATGATAAACATTATTCTGTTTGATTGTGTCTATCCTCTGTCTCGGTTTTCTGGAGCCTTGTGGCATCACTCTTCAAAAGTATGTTCAGTCACTTTGCCAAGGTTCCTTTGGAAAGAGGACAGCGTCATCAAGACAAGAAAGGAAGTTCTTCTTAAATGACAGCTAGCTGCAGTACAGAGGACCTTCCTGTTATAAATAAACAGCTTTTCCCCTGCATGCTGCCTCTGGCCTCATCACCTCCACGCTCAGCTGTCGTCTGGGGGAACTAGAGCTGCTCTCGGTCTCCAAAGTGCAGGTCCTCATAAAGCTCTTATTACCGGAAACACTGCTGTATTTTTAGACTCTTAAATTGCTCTGCCATGTTTATGTTTATTTGTTGTCAACAAAAAAGAGGCCATGAAGATTAGATTTGTACCACAGGCTTATGCTGACCAGTTTTAAGGTATTGGGTCGACTGTGTTTTCCTTTATTTCATTGATATATAAAAGCAGTGTCACATGATGCATATTCAGTAGTTCATTTCAGTTTGTCATGTACCTAAAAAAAAGTGCAAGAATGAATGGATGGATTATCTTTCAGATAAAGAAAGATCTGTTTGGATGAAAAACAGAGATATGGAACTCTTAAGGTATACAAGTTTCATTTTAAATGTACTTTGGCTTGTGTTTTAATTTTTAAAATCTGATGGCTCCTCTAGTCCCGTGGCTTTATGGGTTAGCAAAATGTCCACAGGTTGGACACTTGAAAAATTCAGATGGAGTAGGTCATACGGGTATTCTTCACTTCATGAATACTGCATATTTAGATATCAAACTCAAAAATAAAAAATTTCTATTTTTAAATAAATTTTAAAATACAACTTATTTTTATGACTGCAAAGTAGTGTAGTAGTCAAAAGTATTTTAAGTGAAATTTTAAAAACGTCTGTTTCCCACTAACATTTGAGTGCTGTTGAGCAGATTTTTAAACACTGCTGATTGGCCATAGTGTTCGCACTCTCAACCGATATAACTGTGATTGGCTACAATGATCATCGCTTCATGCTCTTCACTGAGTGCTCACACAGATGCACACGTGAGCATTAGAATGTCGTGTCTATCAGAGGATTTGTCTATGTGCAGATATATTAGGGATCCGCTGATAGACATGACTTACAAACACTCCTGTGTGCTTCAGCGATGATCATTGTAGCCAATCACAGTCATATCTGTTGAGTGCATGAACACAATGGCCAATCAGCGGTGTGAGAATCTGCTCAACATTGCACAAATGTTAGCTGGAAAATTTTAGTACTGACTGGTATCGCGGTCTGTACTTTTGACAGCACTACTGCAAAGCTGAATTTTGAGCAGCAATTACTCCAGTCTTCAGTGTCACTGGCTATCATTTTAATATGCTAATTTGGTGCTCATGAAACATTTTTATATCATTATCAATGTTGAAAACCATTGTGCTGCTTAATATTTTTGTAAGAGATTGTGATGTTGCCATTAAGAAGAACTACCTTTGGTCAATTATCTTTTGCTTTTAGAGGAACACATGAGTGGAATAGACTCCCAGTAGAGCTGAAAGAATTAAAACATTTAACAGGACACTTTGGTTTCTCGAAAAAGCTGAAAATATGGTTATTGACCCATCAAAATTGTGGTCATTTATAGTGATTTATGGATATGATATGGTAGTCTGTAATTTTGTTTCAATATTCTTAGTTTAATTTTTTCTTCTGTTCTCGTATTTAATTCTTGTTCTTAATTTGGTATGTTAATATTTTGTTTATATTTTCTTCTTGTCCTTAACATCAACCTGCCAAAAGGGACTACGGATGAAAATTAGCCAGTGTGCATTTTACATATTTTATGTATTATTAATGTACATTGTCCTTGATTAAATAAATTAAATTAAATTAAATTAAATTATACTTTTTTCAGGATTGTTGGATGAACAGAAAGAAAAAAAAACAGCATTTATTTGACATCTTTTGCCTCATTATAAATGTCTTCACTGTGACTTTTGACCAATTTAATGTGTCCTTGTTGAATGAAATCTTACTGACTACCCCTATTCCAATTACCATTTTCCAGTTAAATGGAGCAAAATATGTTCAGTGAAACTGATGTAATATAATTGTTTACCAGCTGAAATCTTTTGCTGAAACCTTTTAAAACACAAGCTTTTGTAAGAACTCTCTGACCCATATTTTTACGACCTATGTTTTATCCTCTGTGACATAATTGTGTGAAGGTCCATAAACACGGGGTGCTGTCAGAACAGAACATTCCAGGCTGAAACAGTGGAGGGACTGTAGCTCCTCTGGGTTGTTTTGATGGTGTAAATTGGAGTGTGGAGACAGTGTGGTCTGAGGCAATATTGAAACCTTGGGGTTTCGTACATAGGTGGTCTGCAAGTGTAGGAGCTCTATTGGTTCCCCTGCTGGGGTGATAATTGAGGGGAGAGTTCTCCTATAGGTGCCATCTGGGCCCCCACAAGTAGGGAAAGCTGCTTCCTCTGGAATGCGCTCACACATTCGGCCCACCCACACACATTATTAGGACAATTAAGATGATATCAGTTCACTTGATTAAAACTGAGTTAGTATATGCAATCAGACTGACTTGAGCACGATGTCAAGGCAGATAGTTCATATTTAATTGACTGTGCCCTCTCCCTTAATTTTCGGTAGTATGGCGTCAAGTTGTCAACAAACTGTCTGAGTCATGCTGTCAAGCCCAGGCACTTCCTATGATGTTGCCATTATTAGTGTTGGATATAGTCTGCCTTCTGGCTTCAGACCTAGTTTGAAGAGACACATAGGCTCTTATTTCATGACTGTCATACGAGCAACTGGCTCTGTCTAGCCTGATCGTCACTTGTCCGAAATGCACCATTTCTGCACTTAAAATACATTACAGATGATGTCATAGAAATGGGCAGAATTATATGTCGAAAAAGAACATGGTCTCTTAGGACTAGGAGGTTTTCCTTCGTTGCGTAGAATCATACTTTCCATAACAGTGAATCAAATAGTGTTTAACCAAACTCATCTTGCATGGCACTTTCCAGTGAGGTTTGCTTAAGACATGAGGTATGTGTAACTTGACAATGTGCACACAAACACTTCTTTGGAATGACTTTTCCAAATGTTGGGTATTGACCTTTCAGTATCAGTAACTTGGTGAGTCAGACAGTTATTGTTAACGGAAGTGATGAATAAACGCGACTCTAATCCTTGACCACAAAACCCTGATCCTTCAATCCCGGGATTCCAGCAGTGTGAGTAAGACTTCCAGATGGTGGCTGAAGTTACCTCAGTGTGTACTCTTCAATACCGCACTACTTTCATACTGTACACAGTCAGATGAAGCTGCCTTAGCACCCTCTTGCATGTTGTGAGTGTGCTTCAATCAACAAGTGGGTGGGTATTGCCATACTTAACCACTGAAGCAGGAGCATGTATTTCCAAACCATTCTCTATGAGAGTTTCAGGAAAAGTTGGGAAATGCTGAATTTTATTCAAATTAGGTGAAAACAAAATGGGTATCAGACAGTTACAGGAAGTTCGGGCAAGTTAAGACTGTGAAATCTGTCAAATTCAGAGTTTTGCATGGCGAAAAGTCAAAGTACACACCTAGAAAATAGCAGACCACTTGAGATTGAACAATATTGAGTGGTTTATTCATGCCAGTGTTTGGTTTAGTCAAGATATTTTTAATGAAGCCTGACAGATTTCTGTTCTTTCATTGAATCAATGCAACCAAAATGAATCATGAATCAAAAAATACAAAAAGAGATTGTAAAAGTTAGCTTAAAAAGTAAGCTCAAATGTCCTATACCTAAAGGGATAGTTCACCCAAAAATGAAAATTATGTCATTAATTACTCACCCTCATGTCGTTCCAAACCCGTAAGACCTTCGTTCATTTTCTGAACACAAATTAAGATATTTTTGATGGAATCTGAGAGCTCTCTGACCCTCCATAGACAGCAATGATATTACCACAATCAATGGACAGAAACGTAGCAAGGACATCAGTAAAATATTCCATGTGACATTAGGGGTCCAACTGTAATTTTATGAAGCTACGGGAATACTTTTTGTGCGCAAAGAAAACAATAATAACATCATTTATTCAGCAGTTCTTCTCCCGGAGTTACCGTCTTCTGCCATTTTGGAGAGTACCCCAGAACGTAGTCAACATAATGAGTGTTGTTTACGTTCAGCATGCATGCGCTGTCTACTGAACGTAAACAACGCTGTTCTGGGGTACTCTCCAAAATGGCGGAAGAACTCGGGGAGAAGAATTGCTAAATAATTTTTTTTTTTTTTTTTGCGCACAAAAAGTATTCTTGTAGCTTCACAAAATTACAGTTGAACCCCTGATGTCACATGGACTATTTTACCTATGTCCTCGCTACGTTTCTGTGTGTTGATCATGGTAATGTCATTGCTGTCTATGGAAGGTCAGGGAGCTCTCAGATGCCATCAAAAATACAGTGTCTTAATTTGGGTTCCAAAGATGAACGAAGGTCTTACGGGTTTGGAATGGCATTAGGGTGAGTAATTAATGACAGAATTTTCATTTTTGGGTGAACTAACCCTTTAAAATCCTGAATTAAATGTGTTCACTATTTAACGGGATTGTTTCTTCAGAAAGCTTGGATTAAACCACTTAATTAAAATGGATTTCTTTTACAATGCCTTAGTGAACTTTTCGAATCATGAAAGTGTTGGGGAAGTGTTGTCAAGGAAAGCTTCTTGAAAAAGTGAACATTGCAACTTCCTCAAATCATAAACGCTAAGACCCTGTTTTATGGCCGGTACTAACGTCCATTTCACTTAATCTGATTCTAAGTGGACAGTGCTAAATACAGATGTAGTAATGTGTCTCAAGCATTTTGCGATGGAATCACTGAAGCAATACATGGTGGTAGTTGAAAGCCCATGTGACCACATAGTATTTGTAGTGTAAGTGCTAATCAGCCCTAATGAATCCTGGACAAGACCGCTTACCTACCTATCAATCATCAATTGCACTAAAACAAGAGCTTTACTACCAGGTGTAAAAAGTAACATTGACCCCTTGTGACCAGGTCACCTGAGACTTTAATACCAGGTGCAAACAGTGCCTAATTGTGTCTTGACCTTTCGTTTTTCACAATGCCGATTCTCCCGTGCAAGCCTGCACAGGTCAGCTGCTTATTCACAAAGCCTGGTTCTGAGTAAATAAGCCTGGAGATCGGTTTGAAGCTGAGCTGGATGACTGCTCAGATGTGCTCATTGTGATGGAGCCACTCAATAGCGAAGTGAAGCAGGAAAGAGTCTCACTTGGAAGGGATGTTGAGAGAGTGGAAAAGACGAATGGCAAGGAAACCTGATTGTTTAAACAGTGGCAGAGCGAAACTCCCAGCTCACAGCTTCGAGTTCAGCATGGGAAACAGCTGCGCTGGACACATTAGGAAGCATGTATGTCAAATCTTGCCCAGTACTCATTGGAATGCCTGTGGGAGTCCTCGCTCAATCCCAAATGCATGCTTTGGGTCTATGTGGGAACGCGTGCATGACCTGAGGGACCTGCTTTCTTGTTGCCAGAAGTATGCTGTCACCCTTTGTCCATCCTTTTCTCCCCCCAAGCCCATATGGAAGACCGTAACAACTTGTTTAAGAATGTGCCTCATCCACTGAGTATGCTATGGTTAAAGTGAATGAGGCATGTTTGCTGAGAAGGTTTGGTGTCAAATCCTGTCCAGAGTGCTTTGTGTAGTTGAAGGGTCTCTCTCATCATGGTCTTTATCCTGAAGGTGCCAAGTTGAGGTTTAGTGTCAAAATTGGCAGCTTATCATCGCCTTGCATTCTGCTGCTCTGAGAGGTTAAACTTGGAGAGGAATCTCTGTTCCTACCTTGTATGCCTTTTGATATTTCTTTCACTTGCGCATTCATAAATCTTTGCTGGTGTCTTATCTCTGTAGTCATCCCCTGCCTGTCAGATGGATGTTTTCTATAGCCCCTGTAGATAATAGGTGTGGAAAAAGTGAATTTCACTGCAACTCCCTCATCATTCACCCTAGCGCTGCTCCAAAATATAGTGAGATGCCTGCTTGGGTAACCATTGCTAACGATCACAGAAACTCATAAGTGACTGATTTGGAACATTCTACATTCAGAAGCTCCATCTACATGAACAGTATGAAGAGTTTGATGTTAGCATGTTTCTAAGCTAACAAGCACGCTGATGAAGTTATTCATAGCACACCTAAATATTATGTAACAGTACATTTTTATTTTCACTGAGGTATTTTTTTATGAGTTTCTTGTCTGCCAGTTTAAGTTTATTTTTTCCCTGAGCTCCTCCCAGTGATTGCATGAAGGAGATGTCCAATGTTTCCTTTATAATTTGGCTGAAAACAAGATATCGTAAATCATTAAGATTAGTTTTTTACTAGGTTTTGGAACAGTGCACCAGTCAACTATTCACTTTTCAGTTCTTCTCAAGAAAGGAACAAGGCTAAAAGTAGTGCAATATCAAGAGAGGAAGTGCATTTTATGATAGGCGAAGACTAATGGAAATTTGCTAGCACCTCTGGCCCTGCGGTATACAGCGAGTTGTTTTATGGAGGTCAGGAAGTTTGCCCTCCGGTCTGCCTGTATCAGGCTGTGCTTTGGTGTTCTGGCTCAGATGAGGGTATAAAGTGCATATCTCAAGCTTTCACCTACTTACCGCTCTACAGTTTACATTCCATTTGTGTGTTTAAAAGAACCGACATCCACTTCACGTCTATGAAATCCTTACGTACAGTGTGGCAAGTCCAGGTTTCATGTACTGGAATTTGTTGCCACTCAGAAGCATTTTGTTCCATTTTTTCATTGCCTTTTAGATAATGACTGGTAAATTCAATAGTCAAGAGTTTGTATTGTCTTCAGTATTAATTGTTTAATTAACAATCAGTGTGGTATGACAGTAATATTTATTTCTGACAGCACTTTGAAAGGAAAAAATGTTGCAAATATTTATTGCAAAGTAATTGTAGAGTTTTGAGTCATTGCTGCAACAGCTGCACTCCAATGTGAAGAAAACCAAAATACTAAAATCCGTTCTCACGCTGTACTCGTAAGGCCTTGGAAATTGGAAGTGGGTCTGATTGGGGGTTAGAAATGCCAGAAAGGGGGGTGTGTGGGAGCGGATAAGCCTCCAATACTCTTCGGCAGTGCACATCTGTCCTTTCTAGCCATCATTATTGCTCTTTGGAGGCTGAGTGTGAGTCACTCATTAGAAGTGGGGAAGTCCAAGCAAACTGGCCAAGACCATATCATTCCCTTTGTATTCCATTTGTATCGCCCAGTTCTCTCAGCTTATTAATTGTCCATGGGCATAGACATGGCAAATTTGGTTTCTTGCCTTGTAAACAGCAGCTGGGTAAACCCTAGAGTTATCTTGAGGCTTTCCACCAGGTTCAAACATCTTTTGCAAAACAATAGACTCTAATGTTGCACTTTGTCTGTTTCTTTGCTGTTCCTGCAGAACAAATTGTGAATTGCATAATTGGAAAGTAAACAGTTGGATTCCTTTGTCAGTGGAAATGCAGTATGTGTGCGTTTGTCTGGGCTATCATTTCCTTGGCTAGGTGAACTCAAGCCTTTTAAGGCTGGTGAATGACCTGAGAGTTTAAGCAAGTTTAGCCGTTTTCTTGGTTTTACATGAACCAACCATAAAGTGAAAAGTCTGTCATCCTTTACTGACCTTAATTGAAACCTGATTGTATTTCCATATCATGAAAGTGAATGGTGACCATGACTGTCTAGTAATATTTAAATGAATAATGACTTGCATTTCATTCTATTAATCACATACTGTAAAGCTATCACATACCGTAAAGCTATACTTTTAACATTTATACCCTGTAATAATAGTAGATGGATAAAAATAGTCCATTTTAATTGTAAATACTGTAGTGATTTGTTTCCTTCAGTTGTGCTAAGTTGTGTGTCCTATCTGGTGACAATGAAATTGACACACATACTTTTTCTGAATCTTCTCACCAAAAATATGCTGCATTACAATTATGGATGACAATAATGACAGAGTGTCTCGTTTTGGGAGGACTCCATCCTAAGGGACAGGGAAGCAGGCGATGATCACACCAAAGGTTCGCTGAGCAGATCCATTTGAAAGAATTTTGCCAGTCAGCGATCTCCCTTTGAAAAAGCTCCAGGATTGTTGTTTTAGAGTGTTCAGTCAGGGGAGAAAGGATTTGGGGGGAGATCAAGTTATTTATTTGCGGGAGCCATTTAAATGGAAGCTGCGGCCATGATGGAGATGCAGGGAAATGGGAACTGGCAGGCTATGAAGACCGAAAATGCCAAATGTGGCATCTTGCCAAACACGTATACAAATGTGAAGATGAGAACCAGAGCGCAGAAGAGACATGATTGTATAAAATCATCAAAGCTTTTGTTGCTGACCAAAGAAGAAGTGAATAAGCAAAGGGCACTGCTGATTGAGTTCAATTTTCCGCTAAATATGCAAAATGCTTCTGGAGAATCTATGTATAAAGTTAATATGTTCATTTATTCATACAAATTTTTGATTTAAATAAAAATGTACACTTCCATTCAAATGTTTGGTGTTTGGTGAGATTTTTCTCTTATCTTTATGCTTACCTAAGCTTTATTTGATCAAATACAGTAAAACAATTAAAAAAAAAAAAAAAAAAAAAATACCATTTCTGTTTGAATACATGCGATTTTATTAATTTTGTTGGCAAAGCTGAATTTTCAGCAGCCATTACTCCAGTCTTCAGTGTCACATGATCCTTTAGAAAATAATCTAATATGCTGATTTGCTGCTCAACAAACATTTATTATTATCTGGTGTTAAACAAGTTAAAACCGGTGTTCTGCTTTTTTTTTTTTTGTTTTTTTTTTTGGTGGAAACTGTGATATATTTTTAGCAGAACTCTCTGATGGATAGGAAATTCAAAACTGTATTTATTTGAAATGGAAATCTTTGTAACATTATAGAAGTCATTACTGTGATTTTGATAAATTTGATGTTTCCATGCTGAATAGCAATATTTCTTTATAAAAATCTTACTGACCCCAAACTTTTGGAGTCTGAGTACAAGTTATCTGTGTCTATCTGACAAATTGTTCTGTCAAATTTTACTTTGACTAGAGGAGTGAAAATCTTATATTTAGTGTTATGAAATGCTAAACAATATAAACATGTTCCTTGGAAAACATGCTGTAGTTGATAATATTTCAGAGGTTTTATATATTCTGTTATATCTGATTTTTATGACCTCTCATGGGTGTGACATTAATCTCTGCATGATAAAGTACTTCCACACTAGTCCCAGCCCTGTGCTATTTGGTTAGGGTGTTACAGTACCAGAGGTATGGAGGTAAAAGGTGTTCACCTAGATCTTTGTTAACCAATTATATATTGTATATATGTATGTATGTGTATGCATATAGAGACACACACACACACACAGAGTATGTTGCTTAAAATTGTTAAAAAAAAAAACTAGCTTAATTTATATGCTGATACCACTTGTTTTGATACTTTGATGCTGTGACATTCAGACATTTTGAAGTGTGACTGTAGTGTACAAATACTTTTTAAGGACATTTGTACTTGCATTTCATGTCTCTATGATGTGTGCGATATGCATTTTTGTGCATGCACAGAACATGATATTTATCTCTTCTACCTTCAGTGGAGCCAGAAAGCATTGACTGTTGTTTTTGCCTCTCTCTTCTGTAGGTCTCTCATAACTCAAGATGTGTTTGGAGATGCAGATTTCAATCCCATAAATTGTGGTTTCATTTGTTTTGACTACAGGTAGTTCAGAGCTCTAAAGTGTGGGATGAGGTGGCCTTTCCAGAGGACTTAGAAGAGGAAAACAAGCGGCCGGGAGGTTATGTGGATGATGAAGAGTACTATGATCCTTCAGGAGGTGGGACTATCTGAATGCTGCACTGCTTAGTACTTATAAATAAGGAATAGTAATGTTCATTATGTGGTTATTTTTTATGCTTAATTGAAAGTGACAGTAAGGACCTTTATAATTTTGCAAAAAAAAAAAAGAAAAAATTAATTGTGAATAAATGCTGTTCCATTGTGAGTAAATGCTGAATAAATTTCTACAAGAATATTAAGCAACACAAATGTTTTCAACATTTATAATAATATGAAATTTCTTGAGCAGCAAATCAGCATATTAGAATGATTTCTGAACCATCATTTGACACTGAAGACTAGACTAAAGGCTGCTGAAAATTCAGCTTTGTCATCACAGGAATAAATAACATTTTCAAATATAAAATATATCACGCAATTCTTTTTAAATTGTATTTTTTCATACTGTTTATTGTTTTTGATCAAATAAATGCAAACGTGGTGAGCATAGGAGACTCATTTTCTAATGTTACCATCCTCAAACTTTTTTTTTTTTTTAACTAATATAATTTCTTTTTTTCCTTCAAGATATCAGTGGAGAAGAGGATGGAAGCACCCCTGAGCCAAGCACGGTTGAGCCAGGCATGCCTATAACAAGTGAGAATCCTTTTTATTTTAATGAAGAGGCAGTATTACAACATGACAGTAGTCACAAATTTCATATCAGTGTGATAAAAGAGATGCATCAACAGATTCTGTAAACATCTTGCTTTAAAACATGAAACTGTTTTAATGATCTGCTGAGGCGTTATGCAGAGTTGTTGCATCTGCTGAATTTGTGTCTCAGGCACATCCTGTCACCCGCCTTTGCTCACAGTGATGAGACAGGAGCTACAAGGGCCTCAGATTTGTGCCAGAGATCCAAACAATACTCATTTCTCCTTTCATCAGTTGAGATGCAGAAACATTAAACATTAAACATCGCAACAAACACGAAACTCAGTGTAAGAAACCGCAGCCGGAACAGACGATACAAACACTGTCATGTATTGATTTCCTTACATCCCATGTTTTAATTCTTGCCTTTCATGATCTTCTCTTTGAGTTTTATGTTATGGTAACCTGTTGTACTTTTATCACATTTTACAGAAGTTTTGAGTAGTTATTTCACATAAAGTGGAGTTTAAATTCCACATTGAAAATAGTGGATTCAAAATCTAATGTAAATCTGAACTATTTTAGTTTTAGATTTCTTTAAATTTAAAAGTAAAAAAAATAAATAAAAATTACACTACCATTCAAAAGTTTGGGGTTAGTCTAATTTTGGTCAGTCAATTTTTTTCTTTTTCTAAAGAAATTAATGTTTGTATTCAAATTTTTGTATTCAAAAAAAATTTTCAAAATTTTTTGATGAAAGAATCAAAACAGCATTTGAAATTTGTTATTTTTTGTAACAATGACTTTAATGTCACTTTTGATCACTTGAATACGGAAGTTCTAAGCAGCCATGCATTATTATAATTTTTTTCTTTCTTGTTTTCTCGTGATCACGACTTAATTTTCTCGTGATCTTGACATAACGAGTTGTTTTCTCGTTATCACGACTTAATTTTCTCGTGATTTTGACATGACATAAAAATGGTTCTTTTAACAATGATTTTTTGATTTTTAAAACACAATGCATCGTGAGTCTACTGTTGCTTTAGTAACAAACGCAACCTTGACAGGAACATTCTAAAATACTTAACCTGGCTTAATGTGCTAATTGAGAGTGTTTTTAAAAGACAAAACTCAGTATATACACATTATTAGTAATTCATATATGTACAGACAATAAGATGGGCCCATAATAAGAACGCAATTCGTTTAATTCCGCGTTAAGCGTTTTCCTCCCAAAGGCTTACGGACAACACGTAACGTGGCTTATTGCGTTAAGGCAGTGTTTTTAAAAGACCAAATTCAGTAAACACATCATAAATAAAGCGTTCTATGTACAGACAAACAAATAAGCCCATAATAAGAACGAAATACGTTTAACGCGTTAAACGCATTGCGTTCTTATAAATACTTAAGCTGATGCAAATAGTTGCCTCGTTTTTATTGAGTAAAACAGGCACAATATTTTTTATAGTGCATAGAAAACAGTTAGGCTATAAGAAAAACGCGTTGCGTTCGCATCCTGGTCTCATCTGCTTGTCTGAACATAGGCTATTATAATTTATGAATAATGTGTTTACTGAGTTTGGTCTTTTAAAAACACTCGTTTAACGCATTAAGCAATGTTAAGCGTTTTGGAATGCCCCCTTTGAGGCGCAAATGATTGACAGATAACCGTGTGCTCTTATAGCCTACTGTATCTTGTGGATATAGAAATGTCTACAATAAAATAAATAGGCTAATCAAACACTGCTGATTTTGTCCAGAGTTAGGCTACGCTAAACATTTTATTTGTGTAATTAACATGTTTAAATGGTCTAAAAACAAAGCATTCAACACCGCAAGTGCAGGCAGAGCTCCTTCAGAAGAATGCAGAGAAGAACTAGACTATTCAATCATAAGCTGCTTGGATTCAACTCCCTTCATTTTCCTCGTTCGCTTGAAATAAAATGATATATAATAATATATTATAATAATTTGTTTGTGATTTTTATTAGTCATGTAGGATAGGCTGTGATATCATGTGCATTACAAGCTTGGATGCTATATGTTTGACTGTGTGTGTGGTTTACAAAGAAATGTAGAAAATACAAAAGATTAGGCTACAACACTGTGTAACATCACTGAACTAAATTATACACATGTAAATATCTTATTAATATACATTAATTAACAATAAAGATTAAAAATAAGAAAGATGCACATTACAAATGCTACGTTGTTGTAAATGAGAAATAGTGATGAGTCGTGCAGCAGTAACGTAACGATAGATTAAAATTTCAAGCAAAATGATCATATTTATTCAAGCATTTAACATTTATAAGTTAATTAAATGTCAGTAATGAACGGCACAAATTATAGATAACCTGTCATGAAGAAGGTCCTCTGTCCCAAACGCGCACAGTAGTGGATATACAGTATACAACTCCCCAATCGTAGTTCTATACTTCCACCTGTTGGCGCAGTTGTGTAACTTAGAGAACAACTCTTATGTCGAGATCACGAGAAAAATAAGTCGTGATAACGACAAAACAACTTTTATGTCGAGATCACGAGTAAACAACTTTTGTAGAGTCGAGATCACGAGAAAATTAAGTCGTGATAATGAGAAAACAACTCGTTATGTCGTGATCACGAGAAAATTAAGTCATGATCATGAGAAAACAAGGAAAAAAATAATCATGCATTTGCCGCTTAGAACTTCCGTAGTTTTCAGCACTGATAATAAGAAATATTCTTGAATAAATTAAATGTTAAAATATAATATAAATAAATGAGAAAATTGTAATAATACAAAAAAAAGTTAGAATATTAGAATATAAGTTAGAATATTTCGGAATATAACTGTATTGCTGTGTTTTTGATCAAATAATTCAGCCTTGGTGAATAAGAGACTTTTGTTCAAAAACACAAAACCTTACCCACCCCAAACCTTTAAATGGTAGTATATGTTGAAAAAAAAACAAAGAAATATTTATGATAATGCACTATTTTAGGCCAAAATAGGGGAACTAATACAAAGAAATTCATTGTGTATTTTTATAGCACTTTCAACTCAAATTGTTGTGCTAATGAAATATTTTGTAATGGAAAAAAATCTGTTATTATTATAAAATGAAACAATATAGTCACATAAAAATTATTTTTATATCTCATTCTTTGTGTTGTGTGGCACCCAGCCTCATTTTAGAAACAGACCTCGCGTTATTTAGATACCGAAAGTGTCTCAGCTGCATTTTCCCCTCTGTCTTTTCTATCTTTGGACTTCTTCTTTGGAATGACTTTTGCTTCCCAGTCGGTCCTTTTGGAGTCAGTCTGGGCCATTGTGTTGCATGACATCATGGTGGAATGATTGTTTTGGTAAGAGCTCTGCAGCCCGACACCTGAGCTTTACTCCCAAAATAGCACCGCATGGATACCTCCACACAAATATGCTAGCTCTTAAATTAGAAATGGATATTTCAGCTGTAGCTTTAGTGTATTCAGAAGATAAAGTACCAGAGGGTGACAGTGTCAGCTAAGAGGTGCCAGATTGATTGGGTCAACTCTTAAACATCACCTCTGGGAGACTCAAAGGTATAACGTGACCACCTACAGACTCTAAATTCTCAAAGCAAACACATAGTTTGCTAAATGAAGACCCAAATTCAGCAGTTGAAACTTGAATCGTCCCTCTAAGTTTGAACTGGAGCATAAAACTGATCTGATGACCCACTGATGATCTTTGAGGTTCAAGACACCACATGAGGTTGGTTTGAAGTCAGGATGTCTTCATTTATCCAAGCATATTTCTGATCTCAGTGGATTTGGTAGAATCATGAATAACAAATCAACATCTTTTAACAAAAATATCTGCCACATAACGTTTTAAGGCTGGATAGGTTGAGGCTATGAGTCAGCCAGTGGTAATCCCCCTTCTAAAGGGGGAAGTTTATTCTCTAAAGCCATTTATAGATCCGTGCCTGACAGCACTTGGGAAAGAACATTTGGCTTCCTGGAGTGGAGTGTTTGTGGATGTCTAAGCTGTGCGCTCTTTTTCCAGAGGTCTGTGTGACCACCTTTCCTTCCCTGTCACTGATGAGAGTTCATATCCTGCTACTGTAGCACATATTACACGGCATCCTGTTTTTCTGATGCATTTTCCAGATCCATATTTTTACATATGGGGCATCTGTAATTGAAATTTAATACATACGTTAGCCTAAAGTTGTCTTTATTGTTAATTATGAGATTGTAGTGGCATGAGCAAGTGTATTATGATGATGGTTATTAAAGTTAAAATGTAATTGTGCTAGGCCGTGAATAGACCTTAAAACGGTTACCTTTCATTTAAAGTATCGTCTCAGTCTGAAAGATGCTTCTTAGAAATATTGAAAACAGAAACATAATTTGATAGTTGTTGTGACTCAGATTTATGTAATTATTTCATAAACAGTGGGGTTTAAAAGTCCTTGAAAACAATGGCTTCAAAATCTAATGTAAACCTGAACTACTTCAGTTTTAGGATTCTTTCAAATTTAGAGCAAAGAGAAATCACACTACTTTTCAAAATTTGGAGCCAGTCTGTTTTTTTTTTTTTTATAATTAAATATTTGTATTCAATTAGGATGCATTAAATTGTTCAAATATAATATCTATCATCATGATTATTCGATTTAAAATGTAAGTGTGCTAGGACCTGAATAGACCTTGAAATCGTCAGTCTGAAAGATGTTACTTGGAAATACTGATAACAGAAACATAATTTGATAGTTATTGTCACTTAGATTTACCAAGTTAATGTGAATAGAATAACCTATATTTTGGCAGAGTTTTACTGTAAATGAGATTGGATTTTGTATATTATATAGTTTTATTATTTGGTATATGTTCATTATAAAGTGATATTATATATTATTTAAATTAAATAAGTAAATTAATCTAATTTTATAATGATTCTTAATGATTTGGTTATATTGAAATCTCTGACTTTTGATGGTAGACTTTGTTGTTTTACCAAATTACCATTTTTGACTTTTAGATCTTTTTTTTGAAACTCTGGAACGTGAGATTACTTGGGTCTTTTTCCTCATGAGAAACATTTCATTTTAATCTCATTTTAATCTAATTGCACTCTGTGAGATATACAATAGAGATTTTCATTTTGGTTTTCCTTTCCTAAGGCTAATTCTGGGCTTTTTGATGTGGTAAATTGGAGTGGTGGTACTTTAGCTTAGTGGTCAGACATCTGTGCTGGTAACCCAAAGGTTATTGGTTTAAACCACTGAAGGGATGATTTATGAACTGTAGAGCATTGGGGTCTGTCAACAATCTACACGTGAGCAAGACACTTAACCCCAGGTTACTCCTGAGGAACTGTCCTGTAGAAAGGCATTTGTTCAATGACAAAAATGTGATTATTTCAAAACACATGATTATGTCAGGCACCGGATAAGCAGCCTATAGAGGTGATATCCAGCTTCTTTTCTTTATCAGTCACAAATCCTCTTGGCATACAAGAAGACTCTTTTATCTGAGCCGCTGCATATTCCCGGCCTGTTTGTTTGTTTTTCACTTGATAAAGCCTGATAAAGACATGGGAGATCTCCTCATCCTCCTTTAGCTCAACAGAACTTCAGGAGTTTCGCAGGCCCTCGTACAGGCCCTGAACTCTGGGTCATACAGCCACTTCAAACTGAGGAGACAAAGGTTAGCACAGCACACAGATGGGCTTTCAGTTAGAGAGAATGGCTGGGAGATAATTTTGAAGTGGGGCCATGAGAATGCTTATCTCAACACCTCCACACAGAATTTGTGTTTGATTATGGTGCTGACTAGGCGAGAAGCTCTATGGACCGACTTGTTAATTTGTGAAGTCTTAAGTGTAATCGGAGGTGTTCAGCCTAAATGAAATCATAGTTGTAAAATAATATTATTCATCTCTGTTTTCGGATTCATGGAAATGTTTTCTTTGAAAGCTCTGGCTTACTCTGGTGACAATATAATATATATATATATGATTTTAACAGATTCTGCATTTGTATCATTTCTCAATCCTGTTACTGAGTCAAAATGGTCCCTTGCACACAAAGATTAAGTGCCACTTGTGCATGACTGGAGCTATGCAAAAGTGAACAGATGTCAGAACATCTGATGAAAGATGCATAAGTGTATAGAGTCCTAAAACCTTCCAGTAAAAAGGCCACCCAGCTTTCCATTTCTGGCTGTCCTGGTGGCGCAGTTGTTGTAATGTTGTGTGTCAGGGCTGCAAAGATGATAGTTATACAGCAGGATTGGGAGACGTGGAGGGGCAGCTGCGGTTATTTTGGTTTCCATGTTGTTGTGGTCCAGCCTTCGCAGTGGAGGCCATATACATTCTGTCAGAAAGAGAAAAGAGAAAAGAATTGAGAAAATGAAGAGAATGTGGAGAGCAGTATTTCTTGACTTGGTGGGTCAAAATCTAAAAATGGTCACAAGTCTGTTCTGATTGGGTCATGAACAGCAATAAACAAGAAAAAATCTTACATACATTTATATAAATGAATTAATAACTATTACAAGCAAAAATATATATGCAAGATTATGTATATGTTTATGTATGTGTGGATGTAGTTATATGCAGTATAATTATATTTAAATATATTATATATAATTTGTATTGTTTTATGCTTTTAAAATGTTGTTTACTGCTGCTTTTATAGTATTTAATTCCATTTTACTTTTTCATTTATTTTTAATACATTTATTTTTAGTATTTACTGAGCAAAATGAAGCCAGTTCACAAGTAATTTCACCTTATTTTCACCTTTAAAAATTGTTGTGCCCACACAACAAACATTGCTAGTAATTTTACAATTACAAAGAAATGCTAAGTAACACATCTGATTAAACAAAATTTGGACTTGACTTAAAATTTAAATAATATTTTCTTGTAAAAGTTACCCCAATTCTCTCTCTCTCTCTCTCTCTCTTTTACAGTGCAAGGACTATAATAATTATTATTTTAATATTGGTTTTATTAGACTACCACTTATTTTTTTTTTAATGCAAAATCTGTGTCCTGAAGCAAAACCAGTTGAGAACCCCTAGTTTACCGAACAGAACTTCCTAAATATCTTTCCTCATGAACTTCAGCTTTCATGCTAAGACACTGCCACTCATTGTTATGGCAGCAACATATGCGTTGCCTTGGAAAATCTTGTCCTCCTCCATAGGAAACATTGCTTCATTTCTCTCACTGGACACATTTGCAATCACAAATGTCCTTACAATATGAGACTCGCAAAAATACAGGCTTTGAAAGAATTTGAAAGTCATTGAGGTTCTAACCCATTGTTGGATAATAATCCGCCACATCTGTAATACATGCAGATAGTTTCAGTTCAGAAGTTATGATGATTGGAGTAGTTGACCTGCGGTGAATGAGCTGATTTTACTGCTAATGGAAACATACTTGCATTTCACCCCAGTCGAGCATTTTTATTGTGCTTCAGGGGTTTCTTTCAGAAGGCCTGGGAGTGGACATAATGAAAGTAATAATCCATTTTATAGGATTTATAAAACAATTGCAGCTTGGGTTCCAGTGACCAAACTAAATAAATAATATTCATTGTTCAGGCGATCAAAAGAATAGTGGAAGATACAGTAGCGAGAGAGGGAGACAGACGAAGAGAGAGAAAGAATGAAGTGTGTTCGCGCTTGTTTAATCTTTAAAGGAATAAAGAGTGCTTGCTTTGTCTCTCTGTGATCGCACACTGAGGGCTTTGTAGTGTGAAATTGTCAGTAGCAGTTCAATACATAAAAGGACAGTTCTAATAGTGTCGCTTCTTTCAACTCTCCACTTTGATTTTAATGCAGGACGGCTTTGAATTTGTGAATACCTCATTAACACCACTTAGCGTGGGATGGAATGAACAGCAATACATAATCATAGCAATTACGAAAACTATCTCTCAACCATGTTACCGCTCTGTACTGACTATGTGAATGCGATTACTCAGATGGATGTTCTTTTATGTTATCTTTCATAGAAAGTTTGTACAAATTTACTGGTATTCACGCATGCGCCTGTTTAGAGATCAATAAGAATTCCAGCTTGTTTCAAAATACTTTTTTAATTATTGATTGCAGGGTTTCTTTGAATGTCTTTTAGTGTAGTCACAGCAGAAGAATTAAATAGCAGCAAAATGTCATTAAAATAAATGAAGATGAAAGATAATAGGTAATAAAATGAAAGTCAGTGGGGTCCAGTGTGGTGGAGTTTTTGTAAACCAAAACTATTAAAAATAATTTTCATTAATTGAAATAATGTAAAAAAAAAAAAAATAATAATAATAAAAAAGTAAAACTTATTTTAATTCTGTTAGTTGCCAAGGCAATATTTCTAAAAAAAAAAAAAAATCTTTCAAAAAAAAAAAGTATTACAAACAAGCTAAGTAGAAATATAATATAAACTTGTAAAACTGACAAACATACTTAACAAAATTACTAAAACTTACAACACATATAAAACTTATAAAAATACTTAAAATTAAAATGAGTATGGCAAAAAAAAAACTAACTCAAAATATTAATAAATATTATAGTTGCAAATAAATAATACTAAAATAAATAATGAACTGGGACTACAGTGTTTGCATTGTAACAAAAACAGTTGAAACAATCTTCAAAATCTCATGGGTTGGCAGAATACGTAAAGGCAAAATGTCATGCAGGTTTGAAACACCACGGGGATGAGTAAATAACAAAATATTCTCTGGTGGGAACCAGAAATGGTTAATCAGAAAATTCTGACGTCAAGACCAATTATCTTTGCCGTGTCTTCAAGTATGCTGTAGCAAACAGGATGTGGCCCTCCCATTGGTTGCCCAGAATATACCTCATCTATCTCACAGATACACCGGTTGAAGAATTAAAAGCAGATAGTGGAAGTGTGGTACTGGCTGGAGTGGAGGATATCCTGCAAACTACAATGATTTATGAGATCCCACCAATATAACTGTAGCTGGCATTTAAACCAGGCTGAGAGAGTTCTCGCAGCGATCCGTGTCTTCATAGACAGATGTTGATCATATGCAGCGTTGCCTCTGGCTCAGTGCTTCACTGTCAGTGTTCTGCTGTGCCAGAGGAATGCGACTCTTAAACACACACAAATCAAAATCTGCCATTCAAAATAGAAAACATGCGTCAATTAAACCGTGACTTCTCCAGCTGGGGTATTTTTACTGAATCTCATATTTCTTAAATGTCCGATATATCATAGCTGTTTATATGCATCTAACCTTTTAATTTGCACCTGTCACTATATGTAAAATCTGCTTTTCTTATGTTTTGTTCTTTAATTGTTTCTCCACTGTCCTTGAAATTAAAACTCCTCCATACACGTCCTGTCTCCCTCCTCTCGTTCCATTCACTCTTTGCACAATGATTTTCCTTTGACCCTTGACTCCAATTCCTGATGCCGCTGTTTTTTGTCAGTATCTCAGTCCTCTTGGGACATCTTAAGCCCTGTGCAGCATGAGTACAGTAGGTCGTGTTCTCAGCTGAACTCTTCAGTTATGTTGCTTTATCTTCGATATGGTTGCTTCCAAACAATGGAACCATTGAATCTTAGCAGCATATTTAGATAAGTTTGTAACACCTTGTTTTGCTCTTTTATGTCAGTGACTTATAGGAGCATTTACGATAAAGACAAAGTGTTCTAAAAGAAAGAGGGAATCTAGTATGTGTCAAATACTTAGAATTGTACTCTTGGTTTTGGAAAAACTTGATTACATTTTTCAAGAAAATTCAATTCAATGGCTCATGTGGTGTAACAAAGCAAAAAAATAATAAAATATTTACCTTACACCTTGAATGCAGGAGAATATTATTCAAGGTGACTTACTAATTATTTAAAAAAAAAAATTAAAAATATATTTTTCAAGGTGAAAACAAGTTTTAAAGGTATATCATGTTTATTGATTTATAAATGTCTGACATTTTAATAATATTTAACAATATTAATAATTTATAAATATCATTCATTTTTTAATAAAAAAAAAAAAAAAATCAATATTAATATATTAAAATAATCTAAAATCAAGATGTAAACTTAAATTATATTTCATCTTTACCCTCAATAACTCTTGATTTTAATTCAAGAACATATAGTTTTTGAAACTTTTGAAATCACAAAATGAATTAACTAATTTAATGGTCGCACTTTATATTAAGTGGCCCTAACTACTATGTACACTTTTGTTGATTTTGATTGCTTCCATTGTCCTCATTTGTTAGTCGCTTTGGATAAAAACGTCTGCTAAATGACTAAATGTAAATGTAGTTAAGGCCATCTAATATAAAATGGGACCAATTTGGCATATCAATACCTGTACATCCAAATTCTGTTAAGAAAACCAGCATTTTTTGCCGTTATTACAGCAGAAATACCTGAAAACTTTTTCTTTTGTCACAAAGGTTGAAAAACACTACTGACAATTTCCTGTCTTTTCCTGTCTTTTTTGTTGGCTGCCCCCCATTAATTTTCACTTCTACACTCTAATTTATGCATTCACACATTTGCTTGTACAATCTCAGAGCAGTAAACATGAGCTAAACCGGTTACGCATTGCCATGCTTGGAGTGTGAAATTCTATTTAGTACCAGAACGACAACAAGATGCCCTGCCAGCTGGCTTTGTGGCATTATGATGGATGGAGGTTTTCCTCTCGCAAATGCACATTTGACATTTGGATGGTCTGTGTCTGAGAATAGCCTGGTGAAAAATCAGCAAATCCCCATCCAAGTGCATTCCACAGAGCTGCAAAATAAGACAAGAAGACTACTTTGAGTGTTTGATTCAGTGTGAAGGCTTCTTGGAGGGAGGAGGAGGAGGAGGAGGAGGAGGAGGAGAGAAGGGAATGAAGGTCGAGTTGAAAGACTCATGCTTTAAAGGCCAGACAGGCCGCATTGGCTCAATCAGCTCTTTGTCTTCCGCACAGGCCTCTGTGTATCCCGTCGAGGGCTCGGCCCACAAAACTGCCAAAGTTATGCTGTTGTATAGCGAGAAGAGTTTATGAATTAAGCATTTAGAACGCTTCTGTTTCACTGTCTTTTTCCTTAATGGAAAGACTGAATGGGGCTTTGCCCCGTTTTAGAGCGAGAATGTGGTTTTCTGAGTTGCAGCCTTATTAGCGAGAACTATCGAGATGATATTACGGGTGCTGGGCAGGCTGAGCCGTCGAAAAAGAGAGGCTGATGCTTTTACAGTGTGCCCACACAAGCGATTCGATTAATCACGGGTCAGTGCCAACACTTTGACGGGACTTTTTGATGTTCCCTTTTTTCTGTATACGTCACCGTGGCCAGACTATTAAAGCCTGGACAAAGGCAGTCAGTTAAGACCTTCTGACACTCTTACTTTGTTTTCATCCCTCTCTGTCCCTTAATGACCAAAGTTAACTTTTTCGCGGTAATGAGAGCAGGAGTGGAGGTTGCCGATAAGGAAGCAGGCGGCTGTGTATCAATGTATTGCGCAATTAGAAAAGATTGAGCTCTGGGCCACTTTTTTCCCAAATCCTGTCAGCAGTAAGTGCTAATTTCCAATAAACCATGTGTGCACGGCAAATACATTTGACCGGACTGTGACAGCAGGTGTCCAGATGGTGTGAAAAGCAAGTTAATTAATCTCGGTGATATTTTATCAATTGGAATAAATCTATAAAGACATTAAGAGGAGTGAAAGGTCAGAAGAGTCTGTTCGGGATATATGTGACTGTGTATATAAGCTGCGTCACATTAAACACGACTCTGCTGGAGAACTGTGGCGAGTGGCAGCTAACTGCAAGAAAGAGCACAAATATTGACTTCCTTTCTCAATTCAGTTTGACAAACTGAAATCGGGTAAACCCACCCAGGCGAGCTGCCGGGAGGGCAGTAAAAAGGCTGGAGCTTTTTAAAGGTTGACGTACTGTGAGGCCGTGGGCATAAGCTAATAGAATGTATTTGTTTTTGTTATTGAACGGTAGCTTTTGCAGAAGAATTGGCACTGTCGATCCTGAAACCTTTTCTGAATAGATTTTGTAGTGCTGTACTTTTCAATGATTATTGACCTTTTTATGACCCAATTTATCTTTACTGTACAAGTGCCTCCACCCGAAAATTGTTTGAGTTTTGTTGTCCACCTTCGTGTTTATTTGTGTCCTTTTTTAGGTTTTAGTTTGTTTAGGCTGGTCTTACTGGGGCCTGTACCATGATGGTGGCTGAACAAACTCAGTTTTGAGTTGACAAAACCAAACCAGTCCAATCCGGCTTTGTTGGTACCATGAAGCTGATCATCAACTTTCTCTGTCACCTCAGGCTTGATGCTGAGTTAATGGAGCGCGTGCACATGAAAGTGTGACATCAGTAATGAGCAGCCAATCACATGCCTTAAAACTATGATTCACTTCCTGTGAGAGAGTCAGTGCGAAGATTAAAAGATTGAAGAATATGAAGAATTTAAACACATTTACACAGCACGATCATGAAACGACCTATCCATGAAAGAGGACAACTTATAGAAAACATCTTACCATATAAGTGCAAGTAAAAGTTGTAAAGTTAGTTTATAGAATTGATCATATTTATAGGTATAAAAACACTTAAAAATCTAAGCTCATATGTAGTCATGTTTAAAGCTATTGATTCTAAAACTTATTTATATTGCATATTATCTATATGTTTACATAAAAGCTTAATAATTACTATTAAACTAAGCTGGCTTGTGTAATGGATTAAGGGTATAATAATTATATAAATAATATAAAATAATTATAAAAAATAATCACCTCTAAAAATCAGAAGATTTTATCGTTAAAAATGTTTTACTATGTTGCGTCCTTTAATTTGGAATAAGAGAAACTGGAGGAGTGGCTTTATTGCGTCAGAGACGTGTCACTTTGCTTGAAGCTGATTGGTCAAATTTCGGTTTGAGATCTCTAAACCAGAACATAACCTGCCCCGGAGCAGGTTAGCTGTGGAGCGTAAGTTACTATGGCGATGAACACTGCTAAAAGCCAAACCACTTTCATGGTACCTAAAACCCAGAGTTGGCGCAAACTAAACTGAAACTTCATGATACAGGCCCCTGGTCTCCCATCCTGGCCAATATCCTGCTCAGCTGATTTAGATGGTCAGCCAGCTGGTCTTCCGGGCTGAAAAGTGGCCAAAAAATTTAAAACCAGCAAATAGGCTGGTTTAGGAGTTAACAACATGAACTGCACATTTTCTATACTAGTACTATATATTGGTTTTATTATTATTATTATTATTATTATTATTTTAATTTATCGGTTTTAATCAGTTTTGGATATATCAGATAACAGTAATAATTTAATAACGCTGTTTAATGTAAAAATTTCAAAATGTATCCATTTTTATAATGTACATTTATAATGTTGTGAAGCCTAAATTAATTTGTAGTGAATTTAAAATGATTTATTTAAATTTTTAGAGCTTTTATATTTATTTAGACAAAACGGTGAAGAATGTTAATATTGGACGTTTATAGTCCATATATTTATTTATTAGCCATAGCATGAAAATAATAATCAACTTTCTTTTATAATTTTAATATCATTGCATCCTTAGAACTAACTTTTGTATAAGTTTAAAGAATAAAACTAATATTATTAATTTATATAAATATTTAATCTATAAAATCTAAAATTATTAAAAGAAAATTGAGAATTAATGTAGTACATTGACAGTAATATTGCTTTGTGTGTAATTTGTATATTTGTGCTTGTCAAGTGAAATGTTATCGGTAGATATTTTTATAGAGACAAATGTCATTATATAGTCATTATATGACTATAATTATTTTCTGGTGCTGTTATTGAGTCTGACAGCCGCCTTCTTGTTTCTAGTTTACTATCGGGCGCTGGTGAACTTCACAAACTCCTTCCAGTATGGGCCTGAACTTGATGACATCTACTCTCCTGCTTTTGTAGAGATATCATCTGCTGTCGTTGATACGGTATGTGTGTTTACTCAAGGACTGTGAGCTTAAGAAATACCATCAACAGAGTTTTCACAATAGTAATTAAGGGTGTGCTCCACCTGCGTATTGGGTCATATTATTGATCACATGCCTTTCCTCTGATTTTTGTCTGTACTGTGTTAATGTTTAGGCTAAATCAGTATTTAGCTATAAAACTAGAATGTAGTACACAGAGACTGAAGTACTTTGTAAGGCAAGGCCAGTATGTGGTGATTAATGGTGTTTATTTTCTCCACAGCTTGAGTCTGACTACAACAGGATACCAGGACAGCAGACCGTCAATGTGGTTCTCATTAAGTAAACACCATTTTCAGTTTCAAACACTAATGTAATAGTGCATCATCTAATGTATAAATATAGTCATATACTTTGCAATCATTAGGGAATTCATTTCAAATAGTCAAATACTCAAGTTCTTTTTTGCATTATGAGATTTATAATGATCACTCTGCTTAAAATCATCTTAAACCAGCTGGTCTCCAAGCCTGGCCAAGCTGGTGTCCAAACCCTCTGTTAAACAGCAAACAGACCAGCCTGACCAGACTGGGATACCAACAAACCATCTTAAGTTGGTTTATGTGGTTTGTTTGTTTGGACTGTTGTTTAGATTAAAAGTGCTTTGTATACATTTGCAGGAAAATCGGCAAAGATGTGTTTGTGGAGCTGGATGTCGGCTCAGATAATAACTCTAATGAAACACAGATCAGAGATGTCCTCTTCTCAGTGGTTAAAGAGGGCACCATTGCCTCCTACGATACCTCAGTAATAGGTTTTCAATTCAGACGACTTGGAGAAGGTATGTTCAGTTTTTTTTTTTTTTTTTAGTTAGTGTTAATAGTGATTAAACAATGATTCCTTACTAAATTATGCAATTTCATGATATCAGAATATCGTTATGTTGTGATATCAGAATCACAATATAACAGACACTATATGTGCAGTCTTATGAATTGCAGAATATTATATGAAATTAACACAATTTATAATAATAATAATAATAATAATAATAATTTTATTAATAATAATTAGGGTGGTTGAGTTTCCAGTTTTCAGATATTGACACATACATTTTGCAGGTTTATAAATTTCAGAATAAGAAATTATCACATTATTATTATTATTATTATTATTATTATTATTATTATTAACAACAAAAATTAACTTAGACCAGTAATAAAGTGTTATTAATAACAATTGGCAGAAGAAATGGGATAAATACCACATAAATTGAAAGTTTCATGAAATAAATTCTAGAATAAGTAATTTCAAATGTATGATCAGGTTCTTTTTACTAGGTACTCATTAGATCATTAAGAATTCATACCTTATTTATTGAAAGGTGAATAACCACCATGTCTTCATAACACTGTTAAACATATTTTACTGGACTGTACTGTTTTAAATGTTAATATACAACTTTTTTATTCAGAGATATATATTTAACTTATACATTTAAAAAAGTATCACCTGAAGGTATTTTAGAAGTTTTTGTCTTGTGTTTTATGTTAAATGTCTTGTGTAGCTTTCTTATGACTCCTGTTATTCACTTTGTTCTCACCATGAAGATGGCATTGGCATTAAAAAATAATAAACAATAATAACAACAATAATAATCATTTTGATAATGTTAAATTTTCAACTGTCAAATTTAATTATTGTAAAATCCAAACTTGCATTTTTATACCCTTTTGTTTAGCACTTTATGGTTTATATAACTATCAATTCTTGTTGTTCTGTGTGGAACTCATCATTCAGAAATGTAGTTTAGATAATGTTGTCTGGTTATGGTCTGGTTCATAGCTGATACTCCCCCTCCTGTGGAGCCCATCTTTGTGCCAGGTTTGTCCTCAACCAGGTCTGCTGCATGGAGACAATAGTGCATTAGAACACAGTCCAGTCTTGTTCACTTATGAGAACTGAAGGAATTCTCAGCATATGTAGTGGCTGGATAAAGAATGAAACCTTTATGCATGTGTGCACTCTGATGAAGACCTGAGTATGACGAGAAGAACAAAAGGCTTTGCATGGCTTGTCACTGATTTGAAGTGAAGCTGATGTCAGGAATGCACCTCTTGAAGTATCGTTTTCAGACAATGTAATGTGTTTGTGTTTGCAGTATCTAGTTTAGTTTTTCATATGTGTCGGAATTGAATTTTTGCCGTCCAATCTTTCCATATTTTTTACTTTCAGATTAAGGTACCAGATAAGAGAATTCAAGACTGAATAGAAAAGATGAACATTATACAAATTTGCACTTTGGCTTTGTTCACACTGCACATAAATCTGATTTGATTTTCAAATCCGATCTTCAGGACTGACTGTCTACATTTTGCAAAAAAGAAAAAAGAAAAAACAACTTCTGACCTGACCTTCAGACTGCATCACAAAAACAAAACAAAAAACAAACTAAAAAAAAAAACACACTTTAATTGTATTCAAGACAAATATGATTTTTTTTTTTTTTTTGGCTATTCCGAGTCAGACTATAAAACTAAAAAGATTTTATGTAGGAAAAGTGGATTTTCGCTGCCCGTGTGAACAAAGCCTATCCTCTTGAAGTGGCAGGTCTAGCATGGCAAGGCAATGATAGGCTTGCATTGAATCATTGAAATATCTTTCAACAAAGCATCATGTACAGTTTTTCTTGGATCCCTGCATTGCACTGCTTACAATGCATCACACAATTTTATATGTCTGTCTCTGCCACCTCAGTGATTCCCGTTCCCAGAGAATGCTTGTCTGACGAGTTCAGATGTCAGGATGGGCTGGCGTGTATCCCTCGGGAGTATGTGTGTGACAAACGGCCTGACTGCAATGACTTCAGTGATGAAATGAACTGTGGTGAGTGAGATTGCATCCTCATTTGTCTCAGAAATTAGTGGCATTGCTTTAATTTAACTGACTAACACCAACTAAATGCACTTTGATATCATGTATAAAATTTGTATTTTATATTCTTAATATCTTTTTAAGAAAAATATTTTATTTTATGGCAGTTAAATATATTAATTTAATACATTGCATAGGATCTTTTGTTTTTTTTTTCAATAATATGTAAATAAAGCAAACAAAGTATTGACCTTTAAAGCTACTTTTTATAGTGTATATTCATGCGTTACAATGCTTGACATCATAATGGCTTCAAATTATCAGCATGTATTTAATTTGATTTGTGTTTGTAATTGATTGACAGCCCTAATTATATCATTTATTTTCAAAGCTATTGTTCCTGTACGCCCTACTCCACCTACGCCTCCTGAAACCAGACCCCCACCTGGTCCGGGACCCTGCCGTGCTGACCAGGCCACCTGTCAGAACGGACAGTGTATCTCACGGAACTATGTTTGTGATGGCGAAACAGACTGCGCTGACGGCAGCGATGAGTTCAATTGTGGTAGGACAAACTGCAGTGTGCTGTATCCATTTCATTTACCATAGAATTAAAACCACTTTGTAATCAAACATGTTACGCTGGTGATATTTGTCTGTTCTCTGCTTTTATTATACAACTATATTTGTAATTGCAAAGGAACTCCATCTCCCTGTGAACCCAATGAGTTTAAGTGTCAGAACGGCCGCTGTGCCCTGAAACTGTGGCGTTGTGATGGGGATAATGACTGTCAGGACAACTCAGATGAGATGAACTGCCGTAAGTTCCATCCACAGATGGGGGAAGTTGTTTAGAAACCTGGAGTTCAGTTTGTTGCCACTAGAGGCACAGAAATTACAAACTTTCCTAAAACTCACTTTGCTAATAATTGATAGTTTTTTTCCTCATTCCTTCAGCCACTAAAGGTCCAGGGGACACATGTGCCCCAGAGCAGTTTGTGTGTTTGTCTGACCGCGCATGCATTCCTGCCAGTTACCAGTGTGACGAGGAGCCGGACTGTGCTGACCGCTCTGACGAATACGGTTGTGGTAAGGCATTACAATCCAATTAATCTTTAACAAGTAAACATTGGTTGTCATACCGTTCCAAACACTGTAACTCTTTTGTCTCCACTTTTCTTTCACTGTCACACTCACTTTGACTTACTAACAGTAATGCTTGTTCTAAAACCTGAAAATTTTGTATTTATGGTCAGCAAAAAAAGATTTTGAAAAGATTTTGCCGCACTCATACAGCTTTTCAATAACATCTAGATCTCATCTCCCATATATCTTGTGCTTGTAGCTTATTTAACGGGTGGCTTTGGTGTTGTTTCTGCCAGCAGTGCCTCCGGCTCTGGTTGGCTAATCTCACTGAATGAATCTGCTGAATAAAACTTGTGCTGTCACAGGCTGCCAATTTAGAATCAAAGACTTGCTATGTGTGTATGTGTGTGGTTTCTTGTGTCCATATGTCTCTTTTACTGTTAGCATTCATATAATACCGTTAAATATGCGGATTGTAATTGATTGTACTGTAAAATGATTATACTATGTTGTCTTTTGTTGTACCCAAGCACCTCCCACTGTGACCGTCCCGCCGGAAGAGTCCATCACGGCAGCGCGAGGCGACACTGTGACCTTTACTTGTTCTGCCACTGGTGTACCTATTCCCATCATAACATGGCGTCTTAATTGGGGACACATACCAGCCAATAGCAGGTAGGTTAGGATGTAATAAGCACTGTGGATTAAAAACTCTTAAATGATCAAGATGTCCACAATCTGGGTTAAAGTCATACAGTCCATATTACCTTAAAGACTGATTAAATGCAACGTAAGGAATACTTGTGGTTTCATCCATTCCTATTGTATTCCCAGAGCTCTCTTTGCTGAACTCTTTGCTTTATTATATAACTGAATAAAACTGAATGCTGGGCTCTTGAAACCGCCCTAAATTAAACATGATTCTATTGACAGAATCACAATGGTCAGTGAGAATGGGCGAGGAACACTCACCATCCGTGATGTGAAGGAAGGTGACCAGGGTGCGTACACCTGCGAGGCCATCAACGCTAAAGGCCTTGTGTTTGCCATTCCTGATGGGGTCCTCAGCCTGTCTCAGAGACCAAACCCAGGTACTGCATCAGCTCCATATGGTGCGAACATCTTTGGATTACTGTGTGTTCTGTATTATATGTTTGTTCTCATCTGATACTTTCTTTTCCAAAGAGACTATGGATGTCATCTTTTATTTGTGAGACACAGGTTATCCTGCTGTTCTTTGACCGCATGTTGTGACATTGTTGTTTCTGACTGTGAGGCAGCTCAAACCTAACGGTGGTGGTCTTACCATCCTTTGTCTTCCATGTCGTTCTTGTCCAGTTGTGTCATCCTCTCTGTACGTGTTAGCAGGTAACTGCCGTGATGGACACTTTAGCGTGGGAGATCACTGCATGCCATGCTTCTGTTTTGGCATCACAAAGCACTGTCAGAGCACCGGTCGCTACCGCAGCCAAATCACACTGCGCTTCACAGAGGAAGAGGACTTCAAAGGTACTCAACTGATTAAAAATTCAGATTTTTGCATTTATGTTTATGGATTTACAGTTGGAGAATGTAACTGTTGGGGCAACTTTTGGTGTCATCTTATGTGTAACACATGATAATTATCACTAACCCTATAAAGCCGGACATATAATCAGTCAGATTTTTTTTTTTTTAACGGAACAGTTTATTGAACCTTCAGATGTAATATATAAAAAATATGCATATGTTTTTTGTTGAGTGTCATTCTAGCTCAAGGAGGGAAAAAAAAGCCATTTTTGTTCAGAGGCCTAAACTGAGTTATCATTTTATAAGGCCAAAAATTGTGAAATTCAGTGAAAATCTTCTAATGTAAATCAATGAGATTTTTAAAACGGTATAGCAAACAGCTTAGTTGAAATGCATTAAAATATCAATGGTCACTCTCTATTTCTGTTTTAATTGTTGGGAGCAAAACATATCTAAAATGAACATAATGCAATGCAATACAATGATTATTGAGAGATGTATAAACAAATATTTTATTTAAAGTCATTATTTTAGTTTTCTTTGCACACAAAAAGTATTCTCGTAGCTTCATAAAATTATGGTTGAACCACTGATGTCACATGGACTATTTTAACAATGTCCTTACTACCTTTCTGGGCCTTGAACGTGGTTACATTGCCGTCTATGGAGGGTCAGAAAGCTCTTGGATTTCATCAAAAATATCTTAATTTGGGTTCCAAAGATGAGCGAAGGTCTTACATGTTTGGAGTCATTAATGAGAGAATTTTTGGGTGAACTATCTCTTTAAAGAAACAAATACACTGGTATTGAAAGCATTATACACTACCTTTTTCTGTCTCTCTCTTTCTATCTTTTTATCCACAGGAGTCAATGTGTCGTTTCCTAGTCGTCCAGGCACCCAACCACCTCTCTCCTCCACTCAGATGTTGATCGATCCAGAGAGTGAGGAGTTCCGGCTAGTGGATCTGTCTCGCCGTTTCCTCGATCAAGACTCCTATTGGACTCTGCCTCGCCAGTTCCTGGGCAACAAGGTTTCTCTCCCCTCCACAATACTCGACTGAACAAATATAGATAGAAGCTCAATAAAATATTGAGTAATCCGTATCTTCCTGTTTTTGCGCAATCCGATTTCCATCTTCTCCCTATCATTAGCTGTCTCTTCTCTCTGTCACTGTGAATATTCAAATGTGGTAGCTTGATTGTCTTGGAAAGCTTGGGAAGCATGTGTGAAATATGAATTGAAGTGCTTCAGTATCTTGGTATTCTGGACACTGTCTGTCTTGTACAGGTTGACTTGTATGGAGGTTATCTGAATTTTAAGGTGAGTTACTCACTGCAGCAAGGTGGATCGGAACCAAAGGAGAAACCTGATGTTGTGCTGAGCGGCAACGGGCAAAAATTTATTTACCGTAGAGGCAACCCCACTTTACCTGGCACAATCAACCATAGACAGATCAAGTTTACAGAGGTGAGCCACATGGCGTACACTTGCTCATATAAGGGTTATTTTATTTTATCTAAAATTAAAAAGGCAAATAAAATCTCAGTTTTTAAAGTGTAAATTGTAATGAATTTGCAGTATTGTCAGCTCTACACTGCTAAAACAGTAGTGTAAGACTAACATATAAAATTAAATTAATACCATATTCCAAAAAAAACATTATTTACAATAGTGATTCTCAAAAGTAATTTTTGTTTAAAATAGTTCTGCAGAGATGTTGCTTGTTAGTGTTATGCGAAGTGGTTCACCTCTCTGTCTCTGTGTCTCAGGAAAACTGGCAGCACTCCTCAGGACGAGCTGTAACTCGTGATGAACTCATGATGACCTTGGCCAATTTGGAGAGCATCCACATTCGCACCATTTATGACAACCGCATGGCCAGTGTGGGCCTGAGTGACATCAGCATGGATACCACCACCAAAGAGTTCACCCAGCAGGGGAACCCGAGAGACGTGGAGGAGTGCAGGTTAGTGTGCTTTTAAATCAACAGATAGGATTACGGGCCTGTCAGAAAATATAAAGCTCCTCTCAAATCACCTCTCGCAGTGCTGGGAATTCATGTTCCTGTGAATAAAAATGTTTATACCCCATGTTTTTGGCTAAAACCTTCAAATATTTTATTTCTGTTTGCAATTTTGTATGTTCTGTGGACACTAAGAGTAATTAAGAGTAAGCCAAATGTTTTTTTTGTTATTGTTGTTGTTTTTCGAGAGTGTTAATCTGTGCAAATTGTTGATCTCACACAGATGTCCTGCTGGGTATTCAGGCCTGTCTTGTGAGTCCTGCTCCCCTGGTTTCGAGCGGGTACCTGGACCCTACCTGGGTATCTGCGCTGGCTGCAACTGCAATGGTCATGCCAGTGCCTGTGACCCTATTAGTGGACACTGCCTGGTAAGGATGTGTTTTTATAAATATGTAGATAACTCATACACTGCATCAGTAGATTACTCTACTCCACACACTAAGGTGTAAATGTCATGTGACAGAGTTGTCAGCATAACACAGAAGGACCTCAGTGTGACAAATGCAAGCCTGGCTACTTTGGTGACCCAAGTCGAGGACGATATGATGACTGCAAACCCTGTCCTTGTCCATACACAGAGACGTCTCGACGGTAAAGATATCAAACCTGTGTATATCATATAAAATAATCTAATATAATACAATTAAAATTAGTAAAAGTAAATAGTAATTTAATTTGTTTGGATGGAATTATGACAAAACAACAAAATGTTGATGTGTTCAAAGGTTTTCTGATACTTGCTTCCTGGACCATGACAACCAGGCAACATGTGACGCCTGCAGACCTGGTTATACAGGGCGACGTTGTGAGAAGTAATGGAGCAGCTCGTTTGCATATACTTGTTGTTTTAACACGACATTTTGTGGTTCTGCGTGCATATGTATATAAGAAATATGTCATCATCTCTGTCTTTTTTTTGCCACAGATGTGCTCCAGGATATGTCGGCAACCCTCTTCAGCCCAACGGCCAATGTATCCCTGCTGCTAGCCGTGAGCATCTTTCGTTTATTTTTGTTCACAGTTGTGATAGTAAATGATTTATTAGATTAATATTAGCAGCAAGATTTATTTGTTTAATTTCTTGGAATTTCTGCCTCATTTTACCCTGAAGGTCAAGTGAAGCTTTATATAATGATTAACACTCAGTGCACTGCATGCTGGAATGCCAGCTGTTTGTGACCAGGATGTTCAAAGCATTCCAGGTGTAATTGTCAACCATATGGTGTTCTCATCCCTGTTCAGCGATTACCAAGTGTGATAACAGAGGAACCATCAATCCCATCAGCAAACCATGCTATTGCAAGGTATTAAATTGCATTACAGTTAATTTTTTAATACACCACCATTAAGAAGTTTGTGGTCAGAAATATTTTTTTAATGTTTTTGACAGAAGTCTTTTAAGCTGCATTTATTTAATCAAAAATAAATAGTAATATTTTGAAATATAAGTTAAAACAACTGTTTTCTATTATTATGTATTTTAAAATGTTTTTTTTTTACCTGAGACAGCAAAGCAGCCATTACTCCAGTCTTCAGTCTCACATGATCCTTCAGAAATCATTCTAATATGCTGATTTGCTGCTCAAGAAACATTATTATCAGTGTTGAAAACATATACATATATAAAGTTCAGTGTTTGCTCTTCTGTTGTGCAGGCCAATGTGGTTGGTGCTCTTTGCGATGAGTGTAAGAATGATGCTTTTAATTTGGCGGCTGATAATCCCGAAGGTTGCTTACAGTGTTTCTGTATGGGAGTGACTAAACATTGTGCCAGTTCAACCTGGAGTAGAGATCAGGTAACCACATCCTCTAATCTTGTCATAGTTGTACCTTTAAAATAGATGTTTCAATGTTTTTTGCTTTTATTTGTTGTTTAATCTGAAGGTTCGAGGTGGTGTCAATGGCCAGCTCTTCACCCTTTCCAATGCAGCAAACACTAGGACCATCTCTGAGGGCATTACTCAGAGAGCCAGTGCAGAGGTGGTCTACCGATCCTTCACCAGTATCCCTAATGACATCTACTACTGGGTCCTGCCTCAGAATTTTAGAGGGGACAAGGTGAGAACATCCTGTGTGGAACAATGCCATGTTTACAATTTGGCCTTTGTCAGGTAATATAGCACATGTCAGTGTGCTGCTTTTCAAAACATGTTTTCCTGTCCTGCGTAAAGGTCACAGCATATGGTGGAGAACTGCAGTACAGGATGCGTTATGAGCCTCAGTCTCGTTCACTAGTGATTGATAGACGACCAGATGTGGTTCTCCAAGGCAATGACATCTTCCTGGAACATTATTCACAGACCAAACCACTTCCTAGAGTACCAGCCACCATCACTGTGCCTTTTAGAGAGGTGTGTTGCAAATATATATGTAATTTTTAATTAGATATGTATCTGTTTTATCTTCTCTTTATTAGGTGGTCCAAAGATGAAGTTTTAAGATGTTACATTTGTGGGTGCTGTGAATGAATTGTATTTTTTACCACTACTACTGCTAGTGATAATAACAATAATAAATTTTTTGTATTTATAAAAGTAAATTTTATATTTCAAATAAATTAATAGTTTGTAATCATCTGAATCATAATGAAATTATTCACAATAAATATTGCGTTTTAACTAAAAAATATTTATTAAAATACCTTAGTTTATATTTACAAATAAATGTAATGCATATATTATATTTTAAATTAATAGTAATAATAATATTAATAATAATAATTCCTTTGTTTAAATTCTTATAAATACATTTCATATTTCAAATAAATTTTGTATTTTAAATAAATAATTATACAAATAATAATCCCCCCAGTCTGCATGGAGACGGTCGGATGGACAGCCATGTACTAGAGAGCACCTGTTGATGGCTTTGGCCGATATCAGCGTCTTTATGATCAGAGCCACTTATGCAGACAATATGGCTGAGAGCAGGTAACTTTGCACTTTCAATTTTGCTCTTGCTCATTTATTATTCATTGACTTTTGATGTCCTTTATATATGCATCCTCTAGATCGAGTCACATTATCCTGTTAGGTTCCTATCTGTCGCTTAACTGATTTTGTGAACAGGATATTAGTGCTTAAACTCAGTCTCTCCTGTTTAGTATCTCCAATATACAAATGGACATTGCAGTGCCCCACTCTACAGGAAACGAGAGGGCTCTGGAGGTGGAGGAGTGCGCATGCCCTCAAGGATACACAGGACCTTCTTGCCAGGTATATTGCTTTAACTTTAAATAGCAACACTCTGTCTGTGTGAACTTGTGTCAGCCTGAGTTGATGCAAAAACCTTCCCCTAAAGCAGAGGTTCTGCCTGTCAAGTTAATAACAGCCTTTTATTTATTTTTCGTGATCACTAAATGGAAGTTCTTAGCAACTCATGGAACATTTTAGCTCTAAAGCTCTACGTGAATGAAGAGAATGGATGCAGAGTTTTATCCATAGACACCTGTGAACCCAGCCACCTCTGACTCACCCATTGTTTGCAGGACTGTGATGTCGGCTACACCCGTACACCTGGACTTTATCTTGGCACCTGTGAGAAGTGTGACTGCCACGGGCATGCCAGCAGCTGTGACTCAGAGACTGGAGATTGCTTGGTGTGTTAACCTTTCCATTGCAGTCATTATGCTGTTCCTGGATGATTTATGGAGTTTGTGTGAAGTAGGGATGTGCAAAACAACATATATCCAAAATCAACTAGTTAGTTGCCTTTACTAGTTGACTAATCAGTTGTAACTGGAAGCCCTGTATAATTAGGCTGGATTTGTGTTTATCTGACCCCAGTTTGACTTGTTTCTTAGCAGGGAGGTTGTTCAGAAACAGTTAAAGAACAAATATCTAACAAAAAAAAAGTCAGTCTCACTAATTCACTAGTCTGTTATTGAATGACAAGTCAACTAGTTGACCACTGTGAAAATTAAAATAAAAGCAATAAGTATATAAAAGAAATGAACCCCCACATATTACTCAACCTCAGTAATTAACAAGTTGCATGACTGGTCGTTTATTAAGAATACAATTAAAACCAAAAAATGTACACAGAATATAAAATTTACATAAAACAGTTTACCTTAGTGATTATTGATTATTTTTACTACAATTTTACTACAGCTAGTTGATCCGTAATCAAATAACCGACTAGTTAACCACTGAAAAACAAAATCAAAGCTATAAGTGTACAGTAAAAGAAAAAACTCCATAAAATTAGTCAACCTAAATAATTAATGAGCTGGTTATTGCACGACTGGTTCACTAGTTGACCATTGTGAAAAAATAAATTTAATGCTAAAGTTATATAAAAAAAATTTCATAAACTAGTCATCCTCAGTAATTACAGTTATTAGTCAGTTATTGGATTACTGGTTGACTATCATGACTAAAATCAAAACAAATCTACGCTATCTCATCAAACTGATCGGCCTGAATAATGAAATGTTTATTTGATAAATGGTTGACTATTCGACTATCATAAATAAAATTAAAGACCAAAAAATGTATATGACTAACATTTATATGAATAAAAAAACATAAATTCCTTAATCAACTAGTGGGTTATTGGATCACTAGTCGAGAAAGTCTGTATTACTTAAATATATAAGAAAAAATACATTATCCTGACTAGTTGAACCATTTCTAATCTAGAGTGATTTATGACACTTTCCCTTTTTCCCTGTTTTAGAATTGCCTACATAACACAGTTGGGCGCCGTTGTGAAAACTGCCTCCCTGGTTTCTATGGAAATCCAAAGACTGGTGATCCACAGGCATGTAGACCCTGTCCTTGTCCAGGACACTCCAGTAGCCAGTGAGTTTGCCTTTGTCTATTAACTTTATCAAATACATTTTTTTCATATAAAGAGGCTATCCTTTAGGCATAACCTATAATTCATATTCATCCAATCTAATACTTGTCTTCTTCCAAAGGTCTTCATCTTGTTACTTGGACTCAGATGGACAGCCCACATGTGAATGTCCTGCTGGTTATACTGGAAGACGCTGTGAAAGGTAAGTGTCTATAGTCCAGTGAGAGGGTAAACCTCCCATTCAGTAAAGCTGGGCTGGCCAAACTGGTGATTGGCATTCCTTTATCTACTGCCAGAAAGCATGTGTCTGTTGCTTTCCAGCATCTCTTCAGCCATTTGTGATTGTCTGGTGGTATGGGAGAAGCAAGCCTTGAATCAGTGCCACCCATACCAAGTGTCAATGTCTGAAGGCTTTTTTTGGAGGAGTTTATAAGTGGAAGCAGTGGTGATTAAAATATTAATGTATTGTACATCTGAAAAAGGCACCTTTTTCAAGCATAAAGGTTTCTCTTCTCTACCGTGAGAGTAAAGTTTCCTTCTTACTGTCAGCAAGGCTGAGATGTCTTTTTGAAGGTGTTGAAGTAATTAGTTGCATAATGTCACTTGTTTTAATGCTTCAGTGCATCTTTGTAAAGCCTTTGCTGCATTTTGAGCAACTTTTTCTTATTTCAAACTCTTCTTCTAGACATATGTGGGTCTCTAGGGTTGTTTATGCTTCCCATACTGAAGCATAAACAAGTTGATGACATGGATTTTGGATCCTTGTCACTTGCTCAGAGGGCAAAAGCTTTTGGGTGTCTGGGATAAAAAACTAATTGCTTATATTTTTGAAAAAATTTGGTCCCAACTTGCCCTGTCTTGTCATGGCTCTCAGCATTTCCAACTGCGGAGACTTTTACCTTGAAGGATCAAAAGGTTTCCTCCCCACTACATGTGATGATGCTTTCTACCTCAGCCCAGGGAAGAAGCAAGTTCTGGATACAACTGACCATGACATTGAAGAATACTTTGATAGTAGACAAGATAGTAGCTTTTCAGGACCTGAAAGAACTACAAGATCTTTGCTGTCAACAACTATACGTAGTTTAAGTCCCCGTTGGACTCGTGGGCCCCTGCGTTACACACCAGGTCCTGAGGCGCGACAGCAGAGCTTCCAGCTGCTCTTGAGGATGCACACGAATCATTTCAACCAGCGCCTCAGTATGCTTGAGAGCAACACATTGGACATGAAAGACAGCCTCGAGAACATAAGGAAGCAGCATAGTCACTTCAGCTCTCAACTGAAGACACTAACCAGTGTTTTGTCTCCAAATGACCAGAAAGACAGAATTAATGAGTTGGCCAACAAATACGCAGACATTAAAACAAGACTAAGTAAGCTAGAACACAAACTTGAGATACTAATTGATGGCTTTACAGCCCTAGCGCAAGAGTTAGACAAAGTCAAACGTGCACGTCATGTGGCACGTCCACCACAGGATCGTAAAGAAACCGCTGTGGTTGCTACCACCCCGATTTCAGCCTTGACTACAGCTTGGATTACTCGCATGTCTACCAGTGGATTTCAGAGGAGAAGTGTTATTCCCAAAACCCTACCAACTCCTTGTGCTATCTCAACAACTAGCTTTGTATCTGGCCGTTCCCAGAAGGATGAAAGTTCAATTAACAGGCAAGCAAAGTTCTCAACTAAAAGGATCCAACCAGTATCAACAAGAAGAGACCGTGAAACCAATTTCACATCAAAGGCAGACAACAAATATCATAGTAAATCTTCTAGGAGATCAACAGTTCCCAAAGGTATTGTCAGCCGTCCCCTTACTACATCCTCTGAAAGGACTTCAACCTTGGTCACCTCCAATGAAACGCAACAGAATCAACAAAAAAGAAAGGCACCAACTGAAGTTTCTGTAACTCCTCAAAAACACCACAAAAGTGGTCCAAAAGTAAATGGTAAGTCTCAAAAAGCTACAAGGAAACATGACCAACTATCCCGTTCACCTACAAAGCCACAAGGAAAAGAAGCAACTAAATTTCAGATTCCTCCTCCATTGCATACAAAAATCGCATCTAAATCTTCCAAGTCATCAAGCAAACCACAAAAAGTGGCACATATTCCTTCAAAAAAATCATCCAAATCTATAAAAACACAAAGAAATTATTTGGATGTAAGACCATCCAAAGAAGCCACAAGCATCAGCAAACCTTCTCACAATGTCCAAACAAAGAGAAGACATTCTAAGACTAAGTCCTCTAAGCAAAATCAGTTAGTTCCTTCTCATGAAGCAAGAGGTGCATCAGACTTTAGGTCCAGCCAACCTGAGGAGTTTACCTACACAACTGTTTCTAGTAAATCAACTGACAAGAAAAGATTACACTCCTCTAAACCCAAAGTAAAAATAACTACTCCAAGAAAATCAACTCGGAGCAGCACATCTAAAACCATTAAAATTTTAGACATCTTCATGAAGAGCAACAGGGGCCAAAAAACATTAACAAGATCGATGCTAAAACAAGACGAGAACCTTCATATTGTTCTTGGAAGGGTGGCAATTCCGATCAAAATCATTCCTGATTACTAGACATTATATTAATTATTGTATAATTTAAAATTATTATTGGACCTGTTTTTTCCTCTTTTAGTCCAATAGGAACTATTTAAAATGTATTGAATATTGAGGCTTGAGGTTTGAACACAAACTATGATGCAGAAGTGGTATTACATATCATAATTCTTATAAACCAAGCATGTTGTAAACTAGGCATGTGGTACTTTGCATTTTTATTTAATAATCTAATCCATTCCTGATGTTTTCAGTAGAATTATAGAAATAATGTTTTAATAATGTTATGTGATGTCTTGGTTGCACTGTTTATATTATTTTGTCTGCTTAGGAGTCAGACATTATGTTGTGCATTTTTATACAATTGTATTCGTCTTTATTTATCCACACTACCTACTCATCTTATTGTCTTGTTAAGTTTGTGAACTCAATCAACATAAAACCTCAGTTTGGCCAAATATGACAAAAATTATGTATTTTCAGAAGTATATGTTTAAAAGGTTTGTTGATGTATTAGTGTATTGTATTGAGTTGTATTGTATTGTATTAGTGTATAATGTATTAGTCTGGACTACCTTGGAACCTCGATTTACCAGGTAAGACTTTGTCAAGTTCCTCAGCTTCCACAAGCTTGGGGATAAGGTGGTTTTACGCTCTTAGACACTTTGATTGGGTCCTTCTGGTTGTCTTTGGCTTTATTTATTTCAGTCTGTCTCTGTTCAGCAAAGTAGTTTTTCAGAGAGAGAAAGACTCAACATCTGTTGGATGTTGAGAGCCTTCATGGCTGTAATTTATTCATTTTTTGAACTTGGAAGCATGGTATTATGCTATGGATCCTCTGTTATATGTGATCTAATATTTCTCTTGTGGTGGCCATTAAAAGATACTAATTTCAGGGGTTCTCTTTTGCTTTTCTTGTGGTATGCCAAATGAGAATTTGACAATCAATAACTGCTTGTACATGCACAAACGTGTAAGCATCCACGTTGATTGTTTTCCAAAGTATTTTCTTGATATTGGGTATTTTTTGTTATAGGGTAAGCCATTGTTTTGAAACGTCTTTTTGTCTAATGTACTTCCACAAGCTCCAGTAACGCTTCATTAATCAAACATGAACTGTTCATTTTAACTCATATCATTCGCTTGAGCATTTTACGCATATACATGTCATGTTTTTTATAAGATATCCCTTGTAACGAATTACTTTTCCCCAACCTTATTTTTTTCTTCCTTTGTGAACCAATAATCTGTCCTTAAATCAAAGTGACTTTATGTTAGCAATATTAGCCTGTCTGAGAACGTTCAGGAAATATTTGAAGAAGCTCTATGCATTAATCATATTCTCAAAGAGGTGTGACTCACAGGTCATAGCAGTCATAAATCGCTCTTAATGTTCATGGCAGGTCCTGTCATGTCTCTGTTAATTCCTAATGTGGATTTATTTTTACTGTATGACATTCTGAAACAGTTTTTCCAAGTTGTTGTCTATTTTTGTCCTCAGATGTGCCCCAGGATATATTGGCAATCCCCAACTTGGACAAAGATGCAGCAGTAATGGTGGTAAGACTGGCAAAGATGATGTACTGTAAAAAATATACTTAAAATTATAATTTAAAAAAAATGATAAAATTTCTCCTACATTAAAGTATGTTTCCAATTTTTTACAAAAATAAATGTTACTTCAAGACAAAATCTGTTTATAGATTGTTACCGCTGTGACCAAAGTGGTAGCGAAGGATGTAGTTCAAATGGAAACTGTCTCTGCAAGGTAAGAAAATAAATATTTTTGTGTGTGTGATACTTGCATCACAATTATAAAAACTCTTGAAACATACTTGTTTGTATTCAGATGAATGTTGAGGGGTCAACATGTTCCACTTGCAAGCAAGGGACCTTCTACCTCAGTCCTGCTAACAAAGATGGCTGCCTGTCCTGCTTCTGCATGGGCGTCACCCAGCAGTGCTCCAGCTCCAGACATTATAGAGATGTAGTAAGGCCCAAATGAGTTACACCAGTGCTTTTCATCAGTCTGTATAGGCATATGTTCATTTTCTGCCTTTTTTCTCCAGGTTTCCACCATTTTCGCCCCTGGCAACTACCAAGGTTTTGCTCTTGTAAACCGCCAGCGCACCAACCGCGTTGACAGTGGCTTCTCCATAGAGCTGTCCACAGATGGAACACAACTCTCCTACACTAACTTTAACTATCTTGGACAGGAGCCCCACTATTGGCAGTTACCCAATGCCTATCAGGGAGACAAGGTAGAGTTTGGCAGCGTTATGTATTTAATTGTTTTTACAAGCCTTCGTTTCTGTTTGCTTACATTCTATCTTGAAGTATCTTCTCCCACTTTGAATTCTCTTCAAATCGATTTCTTTGTGCAAATGCGTGCTGCCAAGACCTTTTCTTCCAAAATGTACTTAGTCAGGGCAGCTCTTCTACAGCTTAGAAACGTTTTCATAGTGGTTCAAGTGTACACAAAGGCTTTAGTAGGTACTCGTATCAACAAATTGAGTTTGCTTAGGCTTAATTTGAATGATGTGTCTTTTATATTTAGATTTTTTTTCCCTTGTTTTGGATGTGATGCACTGATTTAAGTGTTTCTGATTCTACTTGCCATTTTTAGAAGTCTTACTCTGCTCGGACTAGACGAGCACACGAGGTAATCTTTGCAGGTTCAGCAAGTGATCAAGTGTGTCTGATGTTTTGATTTGGCCTGCTGTATTTCTAGAATTAGAATGATGCATGAATGGATCATCTGTGCATTGATCTTTTTAGAATGTTTTGCATATTTACTCGTTATGATTTTATTTCGCCTTGATCGAGATTTGAAGTGCATGGGATTTCATCGTAGATCCATTCTGACTTCATTTTTAATCATACTAAGGCCCTGTTGACACCTAGTAACACCATGTGGTCACCTTTTTGTGGGTTTAGAATTTATTGAATTATTAAGAATTGAGGGTTCGCTGTTCACTGTGGTGTATGAAAAAATGGCATTATCGAAGTCTTAAAAAAATGAAATGACTGAAATGAAATCAAGTGGTGTTTTACTTTTCTTTAAATTGTATGGAAATACAAGTCGAACAGAAATGTTACACAAAAGTAACTAGTTGTTTGTAATTCATTAGTTTATAATCTAGCTTTTGTATCGAGATTACAGAAATTGCTTTATTCACAAAACTAGAGAGAGACTCATCATGGATAAAGGACCAACTGAGAAAGGACGTCGCTGTATGGCAGCTAATGAATGATATGGGTAAAGACCTCTTAAGGTCCAAAAGAGCCATTGAGGTATTAGTTCACTTTTACTGACCTGACCTGAATCCTATAGGTGCTTAAACAGTGTGGCACCCTTCTGTTTCAAATAACTGATGGATATTTCTTTAGCAACATAATGTACTAAATTTAATTTGAATGTTTGAACTCCCTCTAATCCTTTAAAGCTTTTAATAAACTGACTGCTGGAGAGTTTGCACTGAAAATTAAATACTGGAAAACTGACTGATATGCTGAACTTCCAGTAAAATCAGTGAAGGTCACATAATATCTTCATGCATTAACTCCACCTGTAGATGTTAGAATTGAAAGTGATATGATATTTGAGAGAAAAACAGCATGAAGCAAAGTGAGGTTTGAAAATATTTTGCTTTTTGTGAGTGACACCACTTAAACAGAATGAACACTTGAGGTGAGAGCATACGTGGTATCCTGATTCTTACACTGACTTCCTGAACACTTCCCTGCATGCATTTAATCATCCCATTCTTTCCTCTCTACTCATTAAAGTTTTGGCACATCTGTCTCTTCATTCTATCTCTCTTTGGCTTTGTTTACACTGCACAAAAATTCTGGTTTGTTTTTCTGGTCTGATCTATAGGAATGACTGTGTGATCATCTCTGTTTGATCCATTCATTTGTTTAGACTCATTGACCATGTGTCTACACTACCGTTCAAAAATTTGGGGTCAGTAGGATATGGTCAGTACAAGAAATACTTTATTTAAAAAATGGTACTTTTATTCGGCAAAGATGCATTAAATTTGTCATAAATGACAGTTGACAGCCATTTATTGTTTCAAAATAGGTATCACGTTTTCTACCAATGAAGCAGCGTAACTGTTTTCAGAATTGGTAGTAATAAGAAATGTTTCTTGAGCACCAAATCAATATATTAGAATGATTGATTTGTGAAGGATCATGTGACACTGAAGACTGGAGTAAAATTCTGCTTTGTCATCACAATAATGAAATAAATTTGAAAATATATTTAAATAGAAAATGTTTATTTTAAACTGTAGTAATATTTCACAATATTACTGTATTTTTAACAAATAAACAAATGGTGGGCATAAACATTACTTCCAAAACATACTTTATTTATTTATTTATTTTTTTAATCTTCCTGACCTCAAACTTTGAGCAGCAGTGTTCATTGATTACTATAATAATGACTGTACTGTAGCATCAGCCCAAGAGATTTTCTCAAACAACAAACCAGAGGCATTTTACATGTGCACTGTGTCCACAATATAATATAAATACAATTTAAATTCTATCTGACCAAATTTTTAAATTGGGCTTCTTTGTTTCTTGCTCTTCAAACTGAATGGATTTGTGTTATAAACACACTAATATTTGCTGCCTTTCTGAACAAAGCCTTTCAGTCACTATATTTCCTGTTCCATCCGTTGTCTTATTCTCACTAGCACCCTGCTGATGAAGTACACAAACTTGATGATGAAATCTGGGCAATCATCACTAATTTCTCCAATGGGCAGTCTCTCTTCCCTTTCTCTTCATCCTCTCAAACTTCCCATTCTTCATTTGAGGCCCAGAATTCTCTGTCTCGGTCAAGTGTGCGTGCCCCTTCTTTCCATTCTGGTTTAACTTCCTCTTTAAAGGCCTCTGAGTCCCATTCAAACGACCCAGGCCATTCCTCTCACCCTGACTCAACTCAGGTACTGTGTGCTCTCACTGGTGGCTCTCACGCAGGCTCATGTTAGGATTACACCTGGGCTAGTCATCAACTAGTAATCGTTCACTCTGAAAATCCAAATTGTTATAATTTTCTCATCCTCATGTCATTAAAAAGCAGTATGAATTACTGTTGAACACAAAAGAAGATATTTTGGAGGATTTTTCAGTAAAATGTAATGAAAATCAGTGGGGTTCAAAATGTTATTGGGTCCCATTGACCTTTATTGTAAGGACTAGTGTTGGGTGATATTCTCCATAGTCATATCGTCCTATCGTCAGCCTATGAGATCACCTATACATGATATTATCATGCTAATTTATTTAATTATTTACTTACTTGGATTCATAGCCGGAGAGTGAACCAACTCCAGGCTAAAAGCAGCCTAATGTTAGTGTAATCTATTAACTACACTTTATATCTTTTTTAGTCAAGTAGCATATGGATGTTATAAAAAATTTTAATATGACTGAATTTGTATTTAACACAACAATTTAATAGAAACATAAGTTACAGTTATTCAAACAGCAGCTACAGAAAATGAACAAAGATCATTTACATTATTAAAGAACATCGTCACTGACTTCAGTATAGCGCAAGTTTGTGCACTTTAAAAACATTCCCGTTATAATTCGTGAAGAAATCTCTTATGCTTAAAGGAACACTCCAATTTTTTTGGAAATAGGCTCATTTTACAACTCCCCTAGAGTTAAACAGTTGAGTTTTACTGTTTTTGAATCCATTCAGCCGATCGCCGGGTCTGGCGGGAGCACTTTTAGCTTAGCTTAGCATAGATCATTGAATTCGATTAGACCAGTAGCATCGCGTTCAAAAATGACCAAAGAGTTTCGATATTTTTCCTATTTAAAGCTCGACTCTTCTGTAGTTACATCGTGTACTAAGACCGGTGGAAATGTAACTAGTTGCTGCTAGTTACATGCCTGCTGCGGCCATGTTACGGCAGCAAATTTCCTTGATTATTACGCCGGAATGGGAGTATAGTTCCTAATCATATTGGCCTAGAAAATTGCAACTTTTCATTTTCCGCCGGTCTTAGTACACGATGTAACTACAGAAGAGTCAAGCTTTAAATAGGAAAAATATCGAAACTCTTTGGTCATTTTTGAACGCGATGCTACTGGTCTAATCGAATTCAATGATCTATGCTAAGCTATGCTAAAAGTGCTATCGCCAGACCCAGAGATCGGCTGAATGGATTCAAAAATGTTAAAACTCAACTTATTAACTCTGGGGGAGTTGGAGAATAAGCCTATTTCCAAAAAAAGTGGAGTGTTCCTTAAAATTGCATGTATATCTGCACTTTGTTGTTTATGATGAGAGAATTCGCGAGTGAGCAGAATTCAGTCAGCGAGCAAAGCTCCAGTGTTTCAGCGATGACTCATCTAAACGCCTCTGATTGGCCAGTGCATTCATAAACTCATCGGAAACGTGTGTGTGATTGGTTATAAGGCGCAACACTGTAAAACGCAGAAATGACGGAACAAATAAGGCTAATAATATTAGCCTGATAATAATAATAATAATAATAATAATAATAATAATAATTATGTTGTTGTCAAAGGCATCAGCCACAGCAGATATCTCTGACTATCGTCGGTACACAATATTATCGTCTATTGGCACAACCCTAGTAAAGACAAAAAAAAACTTTATTTCCCCAGCAGATCTTCTTTTGTGTTCCAAAGATGAAAGTCATATAGGTTTGGGATGAAAGGAGGGTGACAATTTTCATTTTTGGATGAACTATCACCTTGAAATGCAACAAACAACACATTAAAAAAAAGTTACTCTACTTGTAATTCATGCAGTAGCTAGTAGCTTAGCACTTTCTTAGTTTACACTAGTAAACATTTTCTTGTGATAACAAAGATATGTTGTTTGATTTTTGCTTTGGTTGTTGGTCTTATCAGCAGGTGCAACAGGGAAAAAACACTGTTGCTCTCCCGAGAGGTCCACGGCCTCGACCTTCTAACAAGGTAGTCACCTGTGAATCCACTTGATAATCGCTAGGAAAACCAAAAATGAAACTTAAGAAGATCACACTCTAGGTTAAGTTTAAAAAAATAATCAAAGTTTCCAAAAACAATATTAAGCAGCACAACTGTTTTTAACATTGAAAATAATCAATGTTTCCCAGTAGGTATAGCTTGAATAGACTTTTCTTTTTTAAAAAAAATAAAATAGTAAACCAAATTCTCAATTCCCAACTCTTCTTATTTCTAACTACCATATTTTATTGTAAGAATTTTTATGAAGTTGTTGAAGTTGCAGTTAGTGAGTGACTGACAGGAATAGGAAATTTCTTTTCTCTCATACTTTCCTCTCTGCTTTGCTTATCTGCTACTTTCTCTGTCTCTCCTTCATCCACGCTTTTACATATTTCCTTCCGCCTGTGCTCCAGTATGTTTTGGTCTACAATGGTTTCAGCTTGCACCCAGATGACGTGCTCTTCTGGCAACTCCCGGAGCAGTTCAAAGGGGATAAGGTAAACACATGGATGGGTTCAGGCCCGCCCACCACTGATCCCCCCCAGGTTGTCTGATCCACCTTAGACATTACTGAATCACTACCTGAGCCAAAGGTGGGATAGATGGGCAAGCCAAAACATCACTTAATAATCTAAACCAAACAACCTGGTGTAATCACGTCATGTCTAGAGCGCTTATTACTGTGGTGCTGACAGGACAAAGTGCTTATATATATATATATATATATATATATATATATATATATATATATATATATATATATATATATATATATATATATATATATATATTAGTATAAATGTTGCCTTTGTTTACAAAAACAAATATGCACAAGAAACCACTGTGTGAAATGGCAGCATTTCAGTATATATTTAATGTTTAATTTATATTTTTGTTTTGTTTGTTTTTTGTTTGTATTTTTTGTTTTGTATACATTTTTATTTTATTTTTGTTCAACCACATAAAAGCCCTAAACGAAAAAGTAAAAAATAAAACCACTATGAAAAGCAATCTGGCAGTTACTTTTCTTTATTTTATGTAATTTATTTTCTCTAAAATAAAGAGAATTTTCTCTATTTTTTCTTCTCTGAAAAATAAGAAAAAACAGCGGCAGTATCTTTATTTAATTATCAATTTGGGTTTTGTGCAGGTTTTATCAGCAGGTTTTGTGTTTGTAGTTATGATTCACATAAAAATGTCAAACATTTTTCATGCAATACTTTATATAAATGCTTTTTGTGATTAAAAATGAACAATAATTATATGTTTTTGATCCTTATGTAGGTTGGTGCATATGGTGGAAAGCTGAAATATACCATATCCTATGTGCCAGGACCCCGAGGTTCTCCAATAGAAGATGCTGATGTTCAGATTATTGTGAGTGTGATAGCAGATGTTGTATGTTATATATATAGGTTTTCTTTTAAGGTTTGACCACTATTGTTTGTTACTATTTCTACAGGGTAATGACATCACACTGGTGGCACGCCAACCATGGAGAAGAGGGCATGGAGCCCGAGAGTCACAGGACTTTGAGATTGTTTTCAGAGAGGTGAGAACCCATTCATCCATACCGTCATTAATATTGAAGCAAGACATGTGGTTTAGCATGACATGGGTGATTTCTTGTTTGTAGGAACACTGGCAGCGTCCCGATGGCATGCCGGCAACCCGGGAACACCTGATGATGGTACTCGCAGACCTTGATGACATCTTGATCCGTGCCTCGTACCACACAGAGATGCGCTCATCCAGTATTTCGGGGGTCCGCATGGATATCGCTGTGCCCGAGTACACTGGCCTGGCCCAGGCTTTGGAGGTGGAGCAGTGCCAGTGTCCTCCTGGTTACCGTGGTCTGTCCTGTCAGGTAGGAACAATGCAGCTTTGCTCTGTGACCAACTGGATGAATTGTAGTAAAGGCTTGCTTCCATGCTAGAGTGATGATGATGACACTATTACTCAATCCAGACATGTGTTTGTTGTCTCCGTGTTCTGTAGGACTGCGCTCCTGGATACACTCGCACAGGAGGAGGCTTGTATCTTGGCCACTGTGAGCCGTGTGACTGTAACAGCCACTCGGACTCCTGTCACCCAGAGACTGGCATCTGCACAGTATGAAGCTTTACCAGCAGTTTTTTAACAGAAGTGTGTCCCAGAATGCTTTAAGGCATCAACACAATCCCATTCATATAAGAGTGTTGCTCTCTCTCTTAGACAATATGAACAGTACAGTATACCAAATATATGTCCGTATAATATATAATACACTATGTATGGAAATAATTATAATAAATAAATTAAATATAATAAATTATAATAATATATTACGATAATAGTTAATATAATAGAAGAGAGAAACAAAATAATATTGTTACATTTCATCCAAAATGATCAAAAAATGTATATTATAAACTAAATAAATATTATAAACTAACTCAAATCAAATCAGTATATAAATATATATTGCCTTTACTTACGCTTATAAAAGTAATCCATACCACATGTGATATCTTTTTGATCCTTAGAACTGCCAGCACAACACCAAGGGTGAGCTGTGTGAACAGTGTGCTGACGGCTTCTTTGGAGATCCAACTGCTGGAACCCCTGAGGACTGCCAAGCATGTGCCTGCCCCGGCACTGACCCCGACAACCAGTTAGTCTTAACCTACCCCTGTAAACCTTACCTGACCCTGCCAGCTCCTGCTTTCACAATATCTGCCTCACTTGCAGCAAGATTTTTAATAGTCATATTATATGCAGGTTCTCTCGTACCTGTGAAAGTCTGGGTAACGGAGGCTACCAGTGCACTGCCTGTCAGCCCGGCTACACCGGCCAGTATTGTGAACGGTATGCTCACGCTTCCTGTGCTGTTACAATGGAATTCAATTAGATGCTATTATTATCACTAAATGTTTAATGTCTTGCTCCTCTTTCTCCATAGCTGTGCACCTGGATATGTTGGAAATCCACAAGCGAGAATCCCCTGCCGTAGTGGTATCTGTTCATTTACTATAACTTTTAATGACCCCATGAAATCAAAATTGGAGGCTTGTGATTTTCAGCCGAAGTCATTTTGCTTGGAAGTCTAAGCATCTATTTGCTAGTGAACTCTATGCATGTTTAATAAATTATGCATATGAACACACACACCTACAATACCACTTTGGAAACCATTAGCAAATTATGAGTGATTGGCAGGTAAAAAAAAGGGATGCCCCAACTTCCTGTTTCAACTCTTCAGTTGCTTTAATGGGGTCTCTACACAAAAGGTTGAGGCACATTTATGGGCCTTTGCTTTTGTGAAACAGCATTTCTATTAGACAGATTCTAATAGAGTGTGTTTGTCTGTCATCAGTTGCTGCGTCTCTAGTGGTGAAGGTGTATCCAGAAAGGGTTCAGGTGGCGCAGGGACTTCCAGTCACTCTCAGGTGCCAGGTGTCTGGATATCCACCACACTATTTCCACTGGTCCCGTGAGGATGGACGCCCAATCTCCAGCACAGCAGAGAGACGCAGACAAGGTACTGCCCATATTCCTACAAGCATGTTCAGATGACTAGTACAGGATCTCTCAAGACGTCACAAATGAATCCCCTGAAGAAATCAAGCACCAAAAATAGAATTAAATACTTCATATTGCATATCTACTTTGTGGAGAAGCAAGTATCATAATACATTGCAACCAAGCCCAAAATAAAAACAGAAATATTTTTACAATTTAAAATAACTTCTTCTATTTGAATCTGTTTTAAAATGTAATTTATTTCTGTGATGGCAATTTTGAATTTTGAGCAGCCTTTACTCCAGTCTTCAGTGTCACATGATCATTCAGAAATCATTCTAATATGATTTGCTGCTCAAGAAATACATTTATTATTATCAATGCTGAAAACTTTTGACAGCTGTTTGCAAGTATCTTTGATGAATTGAAAGTTCAGAACATTTTTTAGCATATATAACCGCACAAGTGAGTTCATAAGCAGGGGAAACCGTTTCATGCCACATCGCAGGAGAGGAGCTGCATTTTCCCAGTGTACAGCCCAGTGATGCTGGCATCTACATCTGCACCTGCCAAGACCAGCGCAGCTCCAATAGAAGCAAAGCAGAAATTGTTGTTACAAGTAAGGTGTTTTTTTATTTATTTTTTTTTAATTACCATAAAAACCACAATATGCACATTGTTCTAGTCTTTCACTTTACACTGATTACATGTATGACAGCACTACATTTTTTTAAATTAGTTCTTAAAGGTTGTTTTTTGTTTTACCCTCAAGATGCATTTACAGTAGAACAAAAACCTGGTTGGGATTGCTCATTTAAGAACATATTTGTGAATTTGGATAATGTGAGGTGTTCAAGTATGTATACATTTGATGAACCAAGTATGAATTTGATGATATTGAGTCATTTAGTGTTCTCAAACTTAATTTTTTTTTAAATTTTATATTTGTAATATTTATATTTTAGTTTAGAATATTATATAATTTAAACTTATTTATGTTTATTAATTTACTTTTTTTGGGACACACCGGTCAAGGTACAAAAACATTTTTCTTTCTTAATTGACATACCACTTTTCCCTCACCAGCCTTACCATCCAAACCTATTGAAGTCTTTATCGAGGAGCCCAAACTACAGAGTGTGGCGGTGGGATCTACAGTGAGCTTCATCTGCACAGCCAAAAGCAAGGTATGAATGTCATCTGCGCACACATCCATCACAGACATAATCTTAGCCTCCCAGACTTCCAAACAGATGGGACAGAGAGAGAGAGAGCAGGATTTGGCTTTGAATATGAATGTCTGTAAGTGAAAATATTTGAGGACATGTGCTTCTCTCGCAGCTGCCAGCGTACACCCTGGTTTGGACCCACAAAGGCAAAGACAAGCTGCCTAACCGGGCCATGGATTTCAATGGAATCCTGACCATTCATAACGTGCAGCCTGAGGACGCAGGCATCTATGTTTGCACGGGCTCCAATATGCTTGGCATGGACGAGGGCACAGCCAGACTCTATGTCACAGGTTTGTGATTGGCACCACATCCTCTAAACCTCCCTGCCTTTTAGTTTTCTGTCTTTCTCAAGTTGCATGTCTCTTTCCTTTTCTTTATTGCCCCATTTTTGTGCTGTTTGTGCAAAATTCTGCTTTGTCTTATGGACAACGGCATGGCTAACTCTTCGTTTTGTGTTTAAATTATCGCATTAATCAAAAAAAGTGCTTTTTGATTACTTCCTGAGTTTGTTTTTTTGCAACTTGCAACTTAAAAGGCTTCTCGTGTTGCCAGTGTAAAATCTTTACGCCAGACAAATTGATACAGCTTGTGAATGAAAAGCAAAACTTTGTACTCAATAACTAAATCTCAGAAAATGCTTTTTCAATCAAATCTAATCCAGCACCTGAAATATATATCTTTTTTCTTAATACAAATTCATGATTTTTTTTCTCATGCTCACAAAGGGTGTTGCGAGCTAAAATCCTAAGCAAAAAGCTGATTTTGAGTCATGAATATTAGAAACTTAAAATTTGTTTTTCAATGCGCTTGTGACTTCTCATAAATTCCCATGATGCTCATTTTGTTATGTGAATCCAATATCAAAGCAGGCGTACAAAACAGACTCCCATGAAGACTGACGGCAATTTAATCATATTAAACATTTGGTATAAATTTTTTTCTCAATAGCAGTTGGTTTTTGGTTCAGAATATTATGCAATTGCACAATGAAACATAAGCACAACAAATTTTGTGCAAATTGTTCATAAGATCCATTTTTATGTAAATTATTACATTCAGTGATACATTTTCGATTTACACAGAAATTGTAATTTCTAACATTGAGCAAAAATTTTGTAAAATATTTTACACAAATGATCACATTAAACTGAATATATGAAATTTACATAAAATGGATTCATGTGTAATTTGCAGAGACATTTGTTTTGCTAGTCATTTTACTAACCTTCAGTCTATTACATTCATGCATAGTGTTCTTAGTAGCGGTCAGTGAAATCAGCTGCTGGTGTAATTGGGTGTTGTCATGGTGGTGGTTCTGTGTCAGTCTTCTTACTAGTGGGGGATTTGTGTCTTAATTTCCGGGCATGTTTACTGTCATTTCCCTCCTGAGGTGGTCTTTTGGGGATAGGTGGTTTATAAGGTAGGGAGGTGTCATACATACTGGGACTCGTCAGCCAAAAGGACTGCAGGCACAATCCCGTTCCCGACTCCAAGATGTGATTCCACCTCTATTTTGTCTTGTAAATGTTCTTCAATTTTGTATTTGAAAATGGTGCTATTAATAGTGCAGTAGTTTGAATGTTGACTTTTTCCATGAGTGTCATATTTTCCATTTCGAATTGCTTCTATTTCTTCTCTCTTTTTGGTCATCTAAATGGATTGGAAACTGCCAGTGGTTTAGGCAGTGAGATTTTTTTTTTATGATATATATATATATATATTATTTTTCAGCATTTCAAATGGAACAATTTCTTTACAGGTTTTGTAATCTCAATTATATTTAGTGGTAATCAGAGACATTTCATAGATAATGCCTTTCAAATGTTGCCGACAGAGATATGTGCTGTAGTTATTGCTTAGAACTTAATTCCATATTTATTTTGACTGGTTTGACAAACTACTGTAAAAAAAGAACTTTGGTTTACATTTACAAACACAGTGAGTACTGTAACAGAAATTGTTTATGTTGACTTTAAGGTTTCATGTGTATGTTATAACAGCTTTCAAACATTTGTGTTTTTTCATTGTTTTTGTTCTTTTTCATTATGTATGTTTTACACTAGAATGGTGCTTTATAACTTTTTTTTTTGATTTGCTTTTTAATCAAGCATGTTAGGTATATTCAGTTATTTTAGTAATTAAAACAATATTTAATTTTGTACATTTTGAAATGGTGCTGTATCTTGAGAAAAGATGACTTTTTTTTACATTATGATTCCATTGTATTTGATTTGTCTAAACTGTGAAATGTATGTACAAATTATTCTTTAAATGGTGAACGTATTAAAATAATAACGGGTAAAACACTTTTGCTCTGTGGAATGAAACGGAAATCCTAAGATAGACTTTTCTCAATCACAAGCTGTATTCAAAGAAAATACAATATGAATGTTTATACCGAGGTAAAGCTTTTACATGTGTTTTGATACTAACCTGCATGCTCTGATTTCATCTGAGTGCTGTTTCCTCCACTCCTCTTTTAATTACACAGACAGTGTGCTTACCTTATACTCATTTTAAAATGTCTTCTAAATGTCTTCTAAATGTGCATTGATTTTTCAGTAGGAAATCTCAATGCCCTCTGATTCTCAATGGGGCAAACTATTGCTTGCCATTTTACAGCAACTATTCTTCATGAACTTTTCCATCATTGACTACAATCTAACATGACAAGTGCTGTAAATCAATGATACTGGAGCATAATTGTGTAACTTAATTTGCCTTACTTAAAAGCCAATGAGTATATCTCGGTCAAAAGTCCAGATATAAAAGGTAAAAAGAAATCATATGCATCATATCATATATTCGAGACTTTTTTTTTTTTTTTAGTTTTGAAACGTGATTTAAAATTTGACACGTACTGATGTAATTAGGATATGAATGATATAAACCTCAGACATTTTGAGACGTTTGTAAAAACTACCTGTTAAAACATGATTTACTTTCATGGAAATATAAAATGTAAGCTTGCCTAAACTTATCTAGATTTAATCTAGTCCCCACTTATTAAAATATAATTTCATAGCAGCATTGCAACAAAAGAAATGCAAGTTGTTTACACTCGATCTGGAGCTCAAAAGCCATGAAGTCTCTAAGTTGAGTGGCATATGCTTTTAAATCACATTGAAATACTTGGAGGCACCAGTGCGCCACTCTCACAGAACCTTCTGGAGACTCTCTTGACAGTATCTGCCTGTCCATTATTCACAGAGGCTTCTCAGTCACAGATGTTTTACACAGCCTATGAGATGTTTGAAGGACATAGAAAGCGTAAGTCCACATGGTTCTCTCCCTCCAGGCCTGGAAGGACCTGTTCCTTTCACGCATGCAACCTTCACACCCTGCATGCTTTTACCATCTCAAGTAGTGCCAAGGTACAACCAAACTACGAGCATGGTGCAAAAATGACAAAAATAGCTTAACGACCACCAGAGTGTTATACATATTTATTCTTTTAATGTTAATCCTGTTTATGACCACATTTTGCTGAGATACTGTACATAAGCTTTTGAGTTGTACGCAGAAGCATTACTTGATATGGCTAAGCTTTCAAGACTCATATGGGTCCATTAAAACAGTGAAGCTGCATGCATACACATTTGGGGACTTCTCTCTGTTGCTAAAGTGTCTTGTATGATTCTTATTTTATTAGTAATTTGTCTGTAACAGATTTTTTGGTGCTCAAGACCAGTTCTGTATCCGATTGGTAAGGTTAATTCTTTTTGCATGTTATTCTTCAAGGTGCATGCTGTTATATGTGACCAAACCACCAAACATCAAACAACACTTGCTACCTAACAGAGAGGGGTCCCCCACACATTTCATCTGCCCAGTATCATGCTTTTGATATGCAAAACTATGTTGAGGTATATCAGATATCAAATAACATTCATTATTCTTCAAAGATCATACTGCGTCTCATTTATAATGGTCATCACTCATGCGTACATGTTCAGCACACTGAACTAAGCTCTCTCAAATTTTATAGACACTATTTAAAAGACGGTTTACTTTAGTATGAATTTACTTGATCTATAGTAATCGATGGATGGGTAGATTAATAGATGGTTAGGTAGACAGGATATACACGGCAAAAAAATACTTCTCTTAAATGTTTTGTCTTTTTTCCAGCCAAAATATCTTAAAATTCTTAAATCAAGGATTTTCTAGACAAGTAAAAATTGTCTTGTTTTCAGAAAAAACAAGTCAAAATTAAGTGAGTTTTTGCTTTGAACAAGCAAAATAATCTGCCAATGGGGTAAGCAAAATAATCTTATTTTAAACCGAAAACAAGATTATTTTGCTTACACCATTGGCAGATCATTTTGCTTGTTTTAAGCAAAAACTCACTTAATTTTGACTTGTTTTTTTCTGAAAACAAGACAATAATTTTTACTTGTCTAGAAAATACAAGTACAAATAGAAGTTTAGATATTTTGGCTGGAAACAAGACAAAAAAAAAAAAAAATCAAAGTAAGAAAAGCATTTTTTGCAGTGTATGAGCAAGTGGGTAAATAGATTGGTAGAGAAATGGTAGATAGGTAAGTGGTTAGATGATAGAGTAGGTGAATAGATAAATACATTGATGGGTTTATGTATAGACAGAATTTGGGAGGGTAAATAGATAAGTTGATGAATAGGTGACTAAGGGTGTGGATAGATTAGGGGGTGAACAGATGAACAGACATACAGAAGTCAACATCTGAAGTGGATCAAAATAGTTAAACAAAGTTGTCCTAAGACAAGAACGCATTTGGTTTTAGGACAACTTTGATGAAAGATTTTGATCCACTTCAAATGTTGACTACTGTAGATGGGTGGATAGGTAGACTGATTAATAAGTAGATTGATAGGGTTGGGTAGATGAATTGAAAAATAGATGAGTGGATAGATGGGTGTATAGATGTGTAGATAGAGATAAGTGGGTAAATAGATGAGTAGGTGGTTGGGTGGGCAGAAAGATGGGTTGGTAAATGAGTTGAAAAATAGATGGTTGGGTAGAAAGTTATATGGGTGGGTCAATAGATCTGTAGACATGCATGGGTAGACAGATGGTTGGGTGGACTGATAGATATGGAGACAGATACAGTAGGTGATTATATAGATGGATGAATGAGGTGAAAGATTGGTGGGTAGACAGCTAGATGGTTTGGTAGATAGAAATGGAGATGCATAGATGGAAGGGTGGGTAGGTAGACATGAGTAGATGGATAAGATTGGGTAATTAGATGGTTGGGTAGATGGATAAGGTGGATTGCGTAGATAGATGGTATATACAGAGATGGGTGGGTAGGTGATAAATGAGTAGATGGCTAGGATTGGTTAGATGAGTTGAAAAAGGGGTGAGTAGACAGTTATGTGGTTGGGTTGATAGATGTGTAGACAGCTAGATGGTTGGATGAATGGATGGCTATGTAGAAAAAGAGGCCATCCATTCATCCAACCATCTAGCTGTCTACACATCTATCAACCCAACCACATAACTGTCTACTCACCCCTTTTTCAACTCGATAGATGGTTGGACGATAGATGATATAGACAGAGATGGGTGGGTAGATGTATGAGTTGAAAATAGGTGGGTGGGTAGATGTTGATGTATAGACAAAAGTGTGGTTAAACGGAGAAGATTGGGTAAACACATGGTTGGGTGGATGGAAAAGTTGAAAATAGATGGGTGGGTAGAAAAATGAATAGTTGAGCAGGTAGATGGTGTAGACCGTGATGGGTGGGTAGAAAGATGGATAAATGAGTAGACAGGTAGGATTGGGTAGATGGATAAGTTGAAAAATGAGTGGGTAGACAGTTATATAGTTGGATCGATAGATGTGTAGACAGCTGGATGGTTGGGTGAATGGATAGATGCATAGATAGATCGATAGATTTGATGGTTATTTAGATAGAGGTGTCTGGGTAGACAGATGAGTTAGAAAAAAAAGATTGGTGGGTAGACAGCTAGATGGTTGGGTGAATAGACAAAATGTTGAGTAGATAGACATGAGTAGATGGAGAAGATTGGGTAAACAGATAGTTGGGTAGATGGGAAATTAGAAATTGATAGGTGGGTAGACAAATGAATAGCTGAGCAGGTTGATGGTGTAGACAGGTGGGTAGATAGATGAGTGAACAAAATAAAGATGTGAGTAAACAGCAATATGTTTGGGTGTATAGACAGAAAGATAGAGGTGTAGACAGCTAGATGGGTGGGTAGATAGATGTCAAAATGCATGCACAAAAAAGTACTTTTGTGAGTTTGGACCAAAATGAGAACTCTGTTCGTGAGCCCATCATGGAAAAAGTAACGCTTAAATGCCAAGGCAGCTAAATGAGCACTGTTCAGTCATTGAGAAGCAGACCAGAGCTTAACACAGAGCTTACACAGACCAGTAGTCCACCCCAGTTGGTGAAAGAAAGCTTTCTTTTGCTCTGTTGCCCTGGAATCCCTATAGATCGAGGGCTCGGCGTCCAGCCGAGTTGGCACAGACAGCAGTGAGGGCCTCGCCCTGCCAAGCCCCATCTGCCACTTCTCATCTCTTCAAGCTGGCTGCCAAGAGACATGATTTGACCATCATCTCTGGCAGCCAGACACACGCTGCATATGCTGTCACACCACTTTCACTTCATAAACACTCACAAACAGACCTTTCCCAAATGTAGAGCTGTTTTCAGAGTTTTCCATCCATTTGCCTTTTTGTATTTTTAGTGACCATGGTAGAGACCACACAGCAAGATAAATGTGAAAAAAACATGATCAATTAATTAGCACGACATTTAGACTGAGTGAAAAATTAATTTCACTGAAAATGTTCTTGACCTCTTCCGTCATCGAGAGAGGGTAAGGTCTGTTCTGAATAGACATTATCTGTAATCACTGGTACTTCAGTTTGAAGTGCTCTACTCCTGTCTGTGATTAACTGATTTCTACCTCACTGTAGCTACTGAAGGGGCCCAGCCGGTGGCCACAGTAAATCCACCTGTGCTGACAGTCCAACAGGGCCAGCGGGCAGAGTTCCGCTGCACAGTGACCGGCAACCCTGCCCCTGCTGTGGAATGGATAGGTGAGCCAATCTATATTTGAGAATATAAATTCATATATTCATTTGTGGTTACTATGATTATGCCATGTAGGACTTGGTTCTATGACGTGTGAACTTATGTTGGCCCTAGAGCAACATTCCTGCAACAGAAGACCCTTGTGAAAAAGAATACACTTCCCTAGTGAAAAATAAATATACTAAAATGTATTTGAAATACATTTATTTCATGCTAAGTATATACAAATACATTTACATAGTAATGTACTTAATAAAAATACCCTGCAATTGTACTTTTGGTATACTAAACTGGTATACTTAAATTGGAACAACTAATTTTGTATTTAATACACTTTAATTTTGCAGAAGTAGTGCTGAAGTCCAACTAAAGATATACTGAAGTTTGTTAAAGCGGAACTATTACAAGTATACTTTATGTACACTTTAAATATCTTGCTTTTAAAGAGTGAAATTATTCAAAGATCATAAAATCCTCATCAATATTGACATTAAAACACATTTTAGGCTTAATATTAAGAAATGTGCATTGTGTGCAAATAGTACTCCAAATAAAGTTTAATTAGAATTTTTATATCAGTAAGTCTTGAGTGATATATCAGTAAACGTTAATAGATTTGAACTATACTTAGTATGAAATAAATGTATTTTAATTATATTACTTTTTTACTAGGAATCGGCATACTTATGGAAATAATATACTTTAAAAAAATACTTAAGAGCATGTTGTATACAGTGTTTTCAGACAGTTGCAGTTTAATTAAAATGTTCATAGTGTAATATTTATATTAAATGCAATTTGATGAACTTTTTTGACCCACTTACTGTAAGTAGGACTTAAATATATCTTTATGTGCAATTTCATAATTCCATTGAAGTATGTGTGTTAAGTTGCTATGAAATTGCAATTTGGTACATTTAAAATATATGAACTTTTTATTTAATATTGAATAACACTTGACAGTTAAAATTATAAATTAAATACTGTACATGTGCTCTATTTTGTTAGTCAACACAACAGAATAAGTACTTCTTTAAACCACAACAAAAGATTCTTAAAATGTAATGATTTAAGATGTACTTTAAGATAAAATATTTAATTTGACATTATTACAAATATTTAATTTGACATTATTACAAAATATTTAATTTGACATTATTTTATTTAAAACCGTACTTAAGTGTGTTAAAAAACATGAAAGTGTACTTTAAATGCACTTAAAGTGACCTTTTATTTGATATACCTGCAAGTTCAGTTTTTTAAAAGTATACTATTAAGATTTGAAGCACACTACAAGAGCTCACTGAATACAATTAAGCACACTTCTTTTTCACAAGGAGGCCAGAAAAACTGAGATGAAGCCTAAACCTTTTTCGTTTCCTTTGCCCAATCCTCAAAATCTGATTGGTAGATAAGAATGTTGTTGGTGGACCAACAAGGGTGTGGATTGAAGAATATGTCCTACCTTGAAATCATGGAAAGCATTGTTGATGAAGATATTGAGTTTTCAATATGGTCGTGCAGTTAGGTATTCCCACATACACTCTTAAAAATAAAGGTGCTTGAAAAGGTTCTTCAAGCGATGCCATAGAAGAACCATTTTTGGTTCCACAAAGAACCATTCAGTCAAAGGTTCTTTAAAAAACCATCTCTTTCTTATCTTTTTATAATCTGAAGAACCTTCTTTCGCCACAAAGAACCTTTTGTGAAACAGAAAGGTTCTTCAGATGTTAAAGGTTCTTTATGGAACCATTTAGATAATAAGGTTCTTCTATGGCATCGTGAAGCACCTTTATTTTTAAGAATGTAATATCAGCTATTCCTTCCTGACTCCTGGAATTCTCTTATGATATGGTGTTTGTCAGGAGGTCCTGGGAAACGAATCAGTTCAAAAGCTGTCATTCGTAACGGGCTGCTGACCATCCCATCTGTGGATCGCTCGGATGAGGGCGAGTACATCTGCAAGGCTCTGAACACATATGGCGAGCACACAGCCCGAGGAGTTCTTCACGTTCAAAGTACATGTCCAACACCAGAATGCTTCAAGATTTACAGTGTAACAAGCTCATGAAGCTGACAAGTGAGTTCTCCTTTACTTCATAACTGATGTTTCAGGTACAAGTCAACCTCACGGTCTACCCAACGTACAAGTGAGCCCTCCGCGGGTGGAAATTCACGAGGGTGAGACTTTACGGTTGTACTGCAGGGCTGTTGGCAGTCCCACTCCTGCCCTCACATGGAAGAAGAGAGGAGGTTCACTGCCGCCACAGGTGAGAAACCAGTTTCTCCTTTTGTCATTCATCCTGTTACTCAATCAGGGTTGTGCCATTGGTCATATTTTGCCTTGTTTTTGCCTCCTTTGAGTTTTTCTTTCTGTTTCATCCCGTGTCTTGGTGTTTGTTCAGGCAATTCCTTCTCACGGTTTCCATCAGTTTAAAAGCAACAGTCTCGATGTGTTACAGAGACGTATTGAGGAGCTACAGGTCTGTCCATCTGTCTGATGTCTGTCTCACGCGTCCCATCCCACCTGTCTCGCTTCTCTCACCCTCACCAAAATCTATGTGAACTAAATGCATGATTCATTTAATCATTCACGTGACATCCATAACATTTTTAGCCAAATAAAGCATTGTAGGTTACTTATGTGAGTACAAACAATATTTAGTTTGCTTGGTTCAAGTCTGCACTGGTAAACAGGTATGCTGGTTTTAGTTACCAAAGAGTATGTACAGTGTGGTGCAAAATTCTAGATTGTTCACCCAAAAAATGTAAATTTGCTGAGAATTTACTCTCCCTCAGGACTTGTGAGAGATGTAGATGAGTTTGTTTCTTTATCGGAACAGATTTGGAGAAATATAGCATTACATTACCTGTTCACCAATGGATCCTCTGCAGTGAATGGGTGCCGTCAGAATGAGAGTCCAAACAGTTGATAAAAACTTCACAATAATCCACAAGTAATATAAGTAATCCACAAGTTGCATGACTGTAATAAATCCATAAAGACATTTTTGACTTGAAACAATTGCTTCCGTCTGAAATATGAAACCTCTATCCCCATAATATTGCTTTTTCCAGTCAAAAGTTGTCTTGTCTGAATCAGGAGTGAAATATGCACAGATAAAGCACCGATTACAAGCGAAAACAGTTCTAATATTTTGACAAATATGTCGGTGGATTTTAATGTGAGAGGGACAGGAGGGGAAGGACTTTTTTAACTAAAGGAAGCATTTTTATGGGTTATAGACACATTTTGGCTAGAACCAACGATTTAATGTCGACACCCATTCACTGCAGAGAATCCATTAATGAGCAAGTGATGTAATGCTAAATTTTAACAAATCTGTTCATATGCAAAAACAAATTCATCCATGTCTTGGATGGCCTACAGGTGAGTAAATTTTCAGCAAAGTTTCATTTTTGGGTAAACTATTTCTTTAAAGTGAAGGCTGTACAAACCAAATACTGAAATTCATTTGCATTTTACAATTGAACTTCGGACTCAAATTGTTATGCTGATATAAATGTATTTAAATGACAAAAATGGCAAAATAGAAAGCCAAACAGAAGCAGTGGACCCATTTCTTTTGAACCCCACTGTATGTGTTTTTGCACTGTTAAATTTGGGTTATTCGAGATTTGAGACATGGACGACCCGTCCCATGCTGCTGGAGGGCTTTGGTGTCTTGCGTACCTTGTGTTTTTGCGGACTGGTTTGTTCTGCCTGAGAGCATCGCTGCATTGTGTCAGCTTTTCCCAGGGTGAGCTCTGGTCTGCCGTGCGGCCATGCAGAAATTCTGTGTGCTCTAGCAAACGGGCCGCTTTGAAAATTTGTGAATGGTTTCAGACACTCATTCAACCAAGCCTGCCCCATCCCGGCTCTACTGCTGCCACGCTTCACTAGATCGTAGTTAAGCAGCTTTACTCCTGGATAAAAAATATCACCCCTCCCTTCTGAATACAGTCGTGTTTTCTTTTGCAGTGAGTACACTACAGATGTAACTTACAGTTTTAGAGAGTCTTTGCATATGTGTTGAAAAATTGACAACATAATTGTGCTAATCACATTCATGAATCTGCATCATCTTATAAAACTAAGAAATTATAAATATTTTTACATTTGTAGGTTGATTTACAGGCCTGGATGTCTCTAGATGTAGAATTTGGATGTTTTGTTGTATAGCCACTAGCTGCTTTAACTGTCCACTGTCACTATATGTCTCGTCATGTGAAATAATCACTGTCACCAATGCCATTAATCAATTACAGGTAATTGCAGGTTAATCATCTGCTAATATAGACCTGTAGCACCACAAATGTAACACCAATTATTAATAACAATCTGTTATGAGGCATAAAAAATTACGCTGTCTTAACCAGACACAACACAAAAAGTCTTAAGTCTAAAAGTGTATCTGTATGTCTTAAGCCACCGCAAACAATGCCTTTGCATTTTGTGAGGCATTTGGATTGTCTGCCATCTCAAGCTCCTACTTTTTGGATACAAGTCACGCTCCTCATGTATATTAATCATCAAACAAGGAGGAGGATATTCCAAATGGGATAAATCTGCCCCCAGAGGGCACTTTGGAGTGAAAACCATATTGAAGGGTTTTCAAATGTTATTGTTCAAAACTGGCACTTCAAAGGGCCCTTCGGAATGAAGAATTTCAAAGGGTACAACTAATGGAGGCTTGACTCCCATTATGCTTTGTCTAGGCTGAATTTGTTAAACCTAATTGGTTAGGCAAGATGACACAAAAGTGAGTTCAGAAGTGCAATAGTACAGTAATTTTCTGTGAATTTGTTTGACTTCTGATTTATTATCCACTATAGGTAAATGACTAAGACAATAATGAAGTCAAGTATATAGTAGATATAACAATACAAAACAAACAAACAAATATGCTAAACTATTGCTGAAGTCATGAAAATATGAGGTATGTGTTTTGCACTCTTCAGCTACAGTGCATTGCAGGTGTGAAAAAGTGAGAATTGTTCTGATTGGCTGTGTTTATGAACAATTTCGTTGCGTCACATCATACTAGTCTTGGTTAGGACACAGTGATGGCCTCATAACAAAAATCACTTCATAAATGACTAAGATGCTAAACAGTTTTTACTTAATTTATTTGCAGGTATTACTGTATATTAATGTATTTTTTAAACAGTTTTGTTTAATGTAAGTTTTGTCAAGGTAAGTATTGAGTATTAAATTGTCTTCTATTATTAATGCTGTTATGTTTATTCTGCTCTTATTGACCAAACTCACTTGATGTTCACAAAAAATCAAGCTAATTTATTTATTTAGCACTTTTTACAATTTACATTATTTCAAAGCAGATTTACAGAAAATTATCTCAGCAATAATGTCTTAGATTCCATATAAAATAACTAAAAATGTACCTCAAATATCCATACATCCATATCTTCCTCAGGCCCGTATGGAGCGCACTGACATCGGCACTCTCCTCGTACCCAATATCAGGTCGTCTGATGCAGGCACATATCTCTGTGTTGGAACCAACACTGTTGGTTCCTCAGAAGCTCAAATTGAGGTCTTTGTCAAAAGAGGTGAGGCAAGTCCATTCATTTTAGACTAGTATTTTTAGGATATAATAGTAATATTGTTCTGTCACGGTGATCAGGAGAAATCATCCCCTCTGGAGTCACCATCCAGCCCTCTATTGCTTCTGTAATGGAGGGAGAGACTCTAGATCTCAATTGCATCGTCCCAGGAACCTCTCCAGCATCTGTCAAATGGAGCAGGGCAGGCGGCCTGCTGTCATCCAATCATCAGGTTTTATCTCAGTCCACTATGAAGTGTATTTGATTTACGTGAAGTATGTATGACAGATCTTTGAGCCGAGTGTTAAATATATGAACCATATGTGTGCTTGCATGTGCATTTGACTCAAGGTTTTGGGAACTCAGCTGCGGATCCTGAAGGCCTCGGCAGATGACACTGGAGAATACATCTGTCAGGTGGAGGACGGCCCATTCCCCCGTCAGGCTTCTGTGTCTGTGTCTGTGACATCCAGCTCCTCCCGTAAGTCCCCTAGATTGATGAGAAACAGGAAAGTATCAATGACCATCACGTTCACCTTGCAGATCATTAACCAAAGATGCTATTATGTAGGCAGAGGCTGTTTCATAATGTTGTCAGTCTTCATATTTTTCATGACTTATTTTCCAAGCCCTTCATCTCTTGCTGTGTCAAGAATTCATTTGATGATATTTAATATTTGATGATTTTTTTTTTTTTTTACTCCATAATGGTGTCCATTTTATATCAGATACTTAACTGAATCACTGAAATGTTAAATTGTACAGCTCTCTTCTGTTGTTTTTGAGAGTGTTTTCTTTACATTCTATGTTTTTAGGGCAGTTTTTCTTTCATCTTAAACCCTATTGGGACAGTAATTGTTTCTCATGAACACGTCATACATTTACATTTGCAATGTTTGACACAACCTAGCAAAACAAAAGATGGTATAAGGGGGGCATTAGGAGTTTTTGGAAAACGAATTCAGAAACCGTCATTAGTGGTATTCCATTTGGTGAACACCATTTTTGCTTCATTTTTTTCTAAACATTAATGTCTGTAAAAATACATTTGCATGGCTTCTCAGTGATGAACTCAATCATACAATCTGATGATGATTTATATACAGTGGAACAAGTTTTATGATGTTACGAACCCAGAAATGTAATTCTCATGTGGTCAGCAACATTTATTGAAGTCTTATTTAATAATATAAAATTTACATGGATTGGTTTGTTTTGCATTTTATCTCTCCAAATGATGAATGTAATTTTAAAAATGTGCAGAAATAAGTTAATGCAACCTCTTATTCACGCAAGATAACATTTGACCTGGCTACTTAGTCGTCCTGCAAGCTCCAGTTTATATGTATTATATGTTTTAATGTATTGTATATTTTTAAAAATATCACCACACAACCTTAAGGTTTGTCAAAAAAAAAAAAAAAACAGTAGGTAATTTGGCTGAGGGTGGTGGGAGAAAAACACATTCTGGATTCAGAATGCAATAAGATCACAGACTAGCTCCTGGAAATGTTAAAATATCCTTACATGATCATGAGGAAAAATGAATGAACAGGGCTAAAAAAGACTAAAAATGACTGAAATGGCAAATACAGAATTAATATGACAAGAATAATTCACTACTTTATCTAGAGAAGCACTAAACCCATAACTTGATCAAAAATTAGAAGACTGCACTACATAGGCAGATTTGTCCTCCACATTTTAAATGTGTGGAATATTTTTGCCACTTTCAATGGCACTTTTAGCCCAAGTCTTGTTTAATGTGTTTGCTCAGCATGTGCCCACTGTATTTTGTGGACTGATTGTGGAGTAGGTCTCCAGAGCCCCATTATCTCCATTGAGCCACACAGCGCAGCAGTGAAGCAGGGTGAGTCAGCGAGCTTCAGGTGCAGGGTCCACAGCGGAGCCCAGCCGGTGCGCTTAGAGTGGAAACCCACCAACAACCTGCCTCTGCCAGGTACACTGCTGCAATTCACTTTTATGTCAGTCGATGCCTGAATAGAAATGATTTTACTTCTTTTCATTTGCTCTGTAGATAACGTAAAGATTGGCGCTGACAATTCACTCATGACTATTACCAATGCCCAAGCCAAAAACCAGGGCACCTATCGCTGTGTGGCCAGCAACCTGTTCGGAATGACCCACAGCATTGTTTCACTCATTGTGAGAGGTAAACCAGTTCAGAAACAATCATTAATAATATTCCACTTGGTGCACACCATTTTTGGTTTCAGTTTTTCTGAACATTTATGTTCATATACATTTGTTGCTCCATCTTAGAAGCCTATTCTTATATTTTTGTCTGATTTCATTCTTAGAATCTCCTAAGGCTGTAGTGACCCCTGCAGGACCGGTGCGAATCAGGGTCGGTGATCCCATCAATCTTGAATGCCAGGCCGCTGGAGAGCCAAGACCCTCTGTCAGATGGCACAGACTAGACAACAACCGCAAGACGATGCTGAGCAGCCCCGTGCCTGCCGATTCCAGTGCTATCATGCAGGTTATGGGCCGTTTGAAGTCGAGCCGTTGTTGATTTCACAGTCGTTTGCCCCTATATGTTAATCAAAGTGTGTTTCATTCTATGTTCAGATCTTAGTTGCACGGCCGGAAGACAGTGGCACATATGTGTGCACTGCACAGAACAACCAGGGCACAACTGAAACTCGAATAGAGGTGTTTGTTGAAGGAGGGCCTCAGGTGCCCACTGTTCCCCGTGCCAGCGTACGTGAGCCTATGATAGTCGTGGTAGAGGGATCAACCGCAACACTTCATTGCGATGCCCATGGTAAGTGCAACAGTAAGCAGCAGTCGACAGTTATGACTGTTAAAACACAATAGGTGAAAATGTAAGCAGAAAATATGTGCCTTAAAGCTTTTGTATCTTAACCTAAAGGATTCCCAAAGCCCACCATCACATGGTCTAAAGAACGGTCTTCTCTGCCTTGGAGACACAAGATTGTTGACAACAGCTTGGTCTTACCTAATGTGGGCCGTCAGGACTCTGGTCAATATGTCTGCAACGCCACCAACCACATGGGCACCAGTGAAGTCACCATCATGCTGGAAGTAGACAGTGAGCTTAACTTCATAAAGATGATTATTTTTAATCCTTGTCTATCTGATGCATGTTCATTTTACCCTTCAAAAATAGTTTTCTTAATTATATTTTACTTTGTTTTCCAGAAAAAATGTCCCCCAAATCAAATAAATGTACTTGAAGCAAAATTGTTTATAACATTATGACTTTAGAAAATATATTGTTGAAATACATTTATCATACATCCTTTTTGAATAATCATCTAGATATTTATTACACAATTATTATACACGCATACATTGCAAAAAAAAAAAGTTGTATTTTTATATTTATTTTCATTTTTATTTTTTTATTCAGTATTTTTGTTTGCCAGAAAACAAATCTAAATATCCTTAAAACATGTTAAATGTTCAGAATGTCATAAGATATTCATAAGTTTTCATAACATAATACATTTTAGATAATTTCTATTGAATTAATTTATCTTCTAATTTATATTCTACAAATTTTCATGTCCATTGCAAAAAATATTTTCCTGTTCAGTATTTTTGTCTTGTTTGCCAGGAAAAACTCTGTTAATTTCAGCATTTCATAAGATATTAATACATTCTTTTTTTTTTTGTCTGTCTTGTTTGTGTAATGAATCCACTGGAGGCGAGTGTAGCGAAGAACCCAAGTGCAGTTTATTTACAGAGTGAAATCCAAAATCCAAACATAATCCAAACAGACGAAGACTTGACTTGACATGAAACAGACTTGGCTTGAAACAGACTTGGCATGGCATGAACAGACTAGACTCACCGACAGCAGATTACAACTTCAATACAAGACCGAGAACAAAGACAATGACATGGCTACTTATAACAAACAATGAGGGTCACATGACATGAACCAACCAATGGGGACAAGACACAAGACTTAGGTCAACCAATCAAAACATGACACAATGCACAAGGGAACCAATAGCAAGGAGACAAGAGAGCAAGGGAAGCATGACACAAACAGGAACCATAACTAAACTTCAAAATAAAAGACATGAAAACAAGAACATAGCACAGAACCCAAAACAGACCTTACATATTCCCCCCTCAAAAAAGGCGGCTCCAGACGCCTAAACCCAAAACAGACAAGTCCAGGAGGGTGGTGGAGCGGAGGTGGAACTGGGGGAGGAATGGAGGGCCAGGCCCGTGAAGGGGAACAAGGCCTGGAGCGTGGAGTAATGGCGGAGCAGGGAGCCATGGCAGTGGAGGCAGAGCAGGGAGCCATGGCGGTGCAGGCAGAGCAGGGAGCCATGGCGGGGCAGGCAGAGCAGGGAGCCATGGCGGTGCAGGCAGAGCAGGGAGCCATGGCGGTGCAGGCAGAGCAGGGAGCCATGGCGGTGCAGGCAGAGTAGGGACCTCAGTGGCCGTGACAGGACAAGCAGTGAGTTCATGAACGGCCTCTGTGGCCGTGACAGGCCACAGGCCACAGAGGAAGCCTCTTAGAAGCCTATTCTTATATTTTTGTCTGATTTCATTCTTAGAATCTCCTAAGGCTGTAGTGACCCCTGCAGGACCGGTGCGAATCAGGGTCGGTGATCCCATCAATCTTGAATGCCAGGCCGCTGGAGAGCCAAGACCCTCTGTCAGATGGCACAGACTAGACAACAACCGCAAGACGATGCTGAGCAGCCCCGTGCCTGCCGATTCCAGTGCTATCATGCAGGTTATGGGCCGTTTGAAGTCGAGCCGTTGTTGATTTCACAGTCGTTTGCCCCTATATGTTAATCAAAGTGTGTTTCATTCTATGTTCAGATCTTAGTTGCACGGCCGGAAGACAGTGGCACATATGTGTGCACTGCACAGAACAACCAGGGCACAACTGAAACTCGAATAGAGGTGTTTGTTGAAGGAGGGCCTCAGGTGCCCACTGTTCCCCGTGCCAGCGTACGTGAGCCTATGATAGTCGTGGTAGAGGGATCAACCGCAACACTTCATTGCGATGCCCATGGTAAGTGCAACAGTAAGCAGCAGTCGACAGTTATGACTGTTAAAACACAATAGGTGAAAATGTAAGCAGAAAATATGTGCCTTAAAGCTTTTGTATCTTAACCTAAAGGATTCCCAAAGCCCACCATCACATGGTCTAAAGAACGGTCTTCTCTGCCTTGGAGACACAAGATTGTTGACAACAGCTTGGTCTTACCTAATGTGGGCCGTCAGGACTCTGGTCAATATGTCTGCAACGCCACCAACCACATGGGCACCAGTGACGTCACCATCATGCTGGAAGTAGACAGTGAGCTTAACTTCATAAAGATGATTATTTTTAATCCTTGTCTATCTGATGCATGTTCATTTTACCCTTCAAAAATAGTTTTCTTAATCATATTTTACTTTGTTTTCCAGAAAAAATGTCCCCCAAATCAAATAAATGTACTTGAAGCAAAATTGTTTATAACATTATGACTTTAGAAAATATATTGTTGAAATACATTTATCATACATCCTTTTTGAATAATCATCTAGATATTTATTACACAATTATTATACACGCATACATTGCAAAAAAAAAAAAAGTTATATTTTTATATTTATTTTCATTTTTATTTTTTTATTCAGTATTTTTGTTTGCCAGAAAACAAATCTAAATATCCTTAAAACATGTTAAATGTTCAGAATGTCATAAGATATTCATAAGTTTTCATAACATAATACATTTTAGATAATTTCTATTGAATTAATTTATCTTCTAATTTATATTCTACAAATTTTCATGTCCATTGCAAAAAATATTTTCCTGTTCAGTATTTTTGTCTTGTTTGCCAGGAAAAACTCTGTTAATTTCAGCATTTCATAAGATATTAATACATTCTTTTTTTTTTTGTCTGTCTTGTTTGTGTAATGAATCCACTGGAGGCGAGTGTAGCGAAGAACCCAAGTGCAGTTTATTTACAGAGTGAAATCCAAAATCCAAACATAATCCAAACAGACGAAGACTTGACTTGACATGAAACAGACTTGGCTTGAAACAGACTTGGCATGGCATGAACAGACTAGACTCACCGACAGCAGATTACAACTTCAATACAAGACCGAGAACAAAGGCAATGACATGGCTACTTATAACAAACAATGAGGGTCACATGACATGAACCAACCAATGGGGACAAGACACAAGACTTAGGTCAACCAATCAAAACATGACACAATGCACAAGGGAACCAATAGCAAGGAGACAAGAGAGCAAGGGAAGCATGACACAAACAGGAACCATAACTAAACTTCAAAATAAAAGACATGAAAACAAGAACATAGCACAGAACCCAAAACAGACCTTACATATTCCCCCCTCAAAAAAGGCGGCTCCAGACGCCTAAACCCAAAACAGACAAGTCCAGGAGGGTGGTGGAGCGGAGGTGGAACTGGGGGAGGAATGGAGGGCCAGGCCCGTGAAGGGGAACAAGGCCTGGAGCGTGGAGTAATGGCGGAGCAGGGAGCCATGGCAGTGGAGGCAGAGCAGGGAGCCATGGCGGTGGAGGCAGAGCAGGGAGCCATGGCGGGGCAGGCAGAGCAGGGAGCCATGGCGGTGCAGGCAGAGCAGGGACCTCAGTGGCCGTGACAGGACAAGCAGTGAGTTCATGAACGGCCTCTGTGGCCGTGACAGGAATGACTGTGAGTTCATTGCTGGGCGGCACCATCGTGCACGGAGCTGAGGCGAGTGCCGCCGCCTCGGGAGGTTCTGCAGCATATGCCGCCACCTCTGGAGACTCGGCAGTGGTGTATGCGGCCCAGACACACCATAAAGCGATTCCCGTTATGGGAAGTGTTGCAGATGGAGGAATCAGTTCATGAGAGGGAGGACTAGAGTGATTAGGTTTGGGGATACCAGCTGCGCGTGCAGACACCAGTGGTGTATCCCTCACACTGGATACTAGACTGCGATATTGAAGCACTGTCCTTGAAGATTTGGGTTCAAGAGACAGGACATGACAAGACTCTGGACGATCAGCTGAGACGTAACAAGACTCTGGAAGATCAGCGGAGACGTGAAGTGACTCTGGACGATCAGCCGTGACATGACGAGACTCGTGATGATCATCTGTGACTTGACTTGGCTTGGCTCGTGACGTTCAACTGTGACTTGCCTTGGTTCGTGACGATCAACTGTGACTTGACTCGGCTCATGATGATCAGCTGTGATTTGACTTGACCCTGGAACAGTAGCCATGACAGGACGAGATCCTGATAGGACGGTGTTGGCATGTCGAGGCTCAGGCGTGGCGGTCATCTTGGCCGAGGACTCAGGCGTGGCGGCCATGTTGGCCGGGGACTCGGGCGTGGCGGCCATCTTGTGTGAAGGCCCTGGCATGGCCGGCATGATGTGAGCAGACTCTGGCGTGGCCGGCATGACGTGAGCAGACTCTGGCGTGGCCGGCATGACGTGAGCAGACTCTGGCGTGGCCGGCATGACGTGAGCAGACTCTGGCTTGGCTGGCATGACGTGAGCAGACTCTGGCTTGGCTGGCATGATATGATCAGGCTTTGACTGGGTAGACATGACATGAGTAAACTTTAACTTAACTGGTAGGATGTGAGCAGGTCCTGGAGTAGCAGGCATGACATTAGCAGGCTCTGGCGTAGCAGACATGACGTGAGCAGGCATTGGCTTGGCAGGCATGATGTGAGCAGGCTTTGAGGAAGTGTCGTGTTCCTCCTCCACGACACCCACAGTAAACGAGGAACCACTCAACCGAAGCGCAAAGTCAATATATTGTTCCAGAGTCCAGTGCGGAGTGTGACGTGGCATTAATCCAGAGATTTCATTTGTGAGTCCAAAACGGAAAATGTCCTTGAGCGCAACATCATTGAAACCCACCAAATGGCACAGTCCACAAAAGTCCGCCACATAATCCTCTATGGCCCGGTTGCCTTGTCGAAGGCGCAGTAAACAAGCTACTGGTTTCATGGTTTGGGTCGTGTATTCTGTAATGAATCCACTGGAGGCGAGTGTAGCGAAGAACCCAAGTGCAGTTTATTTACAGAGTGAAATCCAAAATCCAAACATAATCCAAACAGACGAAGACTTGACTTGACTTGACATGAAACAGACTTGGCTTGAAACAGACTTGGCATGGCATGAACAGACTAGACTCACCGACAGCAGATTACAACTTCAATACAAGACCGAGAACAAAGGCAATGACATGGCTACTTATAACAAACAATGAGGGTCACATGACATGAACCAACCAATGGGGACAAGACACAAGACTTAGGTCAACCAATCAAAACATGACACAATGCACAAGGGAACCAATAGCAAGGAGACAAGAGAGCAAGGGAAGCATGACACAAACAGGAACCATAACTAAACTTCAAAATAAAAGACATGAAAACAAGAACATAGCACAGAACCCAAAACAGACCTTACAGTTTGCCAGAAAAAAAAAAAAAAAAAACTAAACATCTATAATATACTATAAATTTACCCATTTTCTACATTTAATAAAATATTAATACATTTTAGAATATATACATTTAATTAATTTATCTTGTAATTTATTTTCTTAGTCCATTGGGACACTTTTTTTTTCTTGTTTTAAACATGAACCTCACAAAATTTAGTTAGATTTAAGCGTAAAACAAAATGGCAACAGGGTAAGAAAAATACACAGTAACACTTTATTTGAAGGTGTCCTTGTTGCACGTTACATGTACTTACTATTATAATAACAGTAAATTATGCATAATTACATGCAAGTAACCCTAAACCAAACCCTAATCCAAAACCTAACCGTATAGTAAGTACATGTAGTTAATTAATATTACTCAGTACTTAAATATATAATTACACTGTAACAAGGACACCTTAAAATAAAAAGTGTAACCAAATACACTAAATAAAATTCTTCATAAAAAAAAAAAAATTCTACTCTTTTAGTTTATTTTGTTTGTCTAAATATTTTTGGTGGAAAACACAACAAAAATAATTGACTTTTTTGAAAATATATTTTTACATTTTACGTTGTAGCTTTTGTCTGAATTCCTCCAAGAAGTGTGAAGCATATTTTCCTGTTGTTGTAGAGCTCTCTAACATGAGCCAGTGGTAATTATCCAACATTCTTTAACTTACATTTCTTTGGTTGGAGCAGCCCCACCCTATGCCACTTCCTTGCCCGATGACGTGTCCGTACGTGTGGGTGAAGTAATCCGACTTCAGTGCCTAGCCCATGGCACTCCGCCCCTGAGTTTTGAGTGGACTAAGGTCAATGGCAGCTTGCCTCCTACTGCTCAGCAGCAAGGAGGAGACCTCCAGATCAACCTGGCCAAGGAGAGCGATGCTGGGACATACAAGTGTGTTTCCAGCAACAAGGTTGGCAAGAGTGAAGCGCTGGCCAGAGTCTCTGTCCGATGTGAGTACTGACAGTTCAGTTTCATGCATGCATCATGCATTCCTTCAAACTCACAAAGTGATCATCAGATGAATTCTAACTAGCATTCAACTTGACCTCTGACCTCTGTGTTCTGCAGCACCCCTGTCAGTGAAAGTATCCCCACAGGTGGAAGTGAAGGCTCTGGGCAGTGCTGTGGAGTTTACCTGTGCTGCTAAAGGAGGGTCTCACGTTGAGATTGAATGGATGAAGGAGGGGGGAGTTCTTCCACCAAATCATCACATTAAAGACGGAGTGCTCAGGTGAGTCTCATCTAATATCAACATTGACAATCAATCAATCAATCAATCAATCATTTATTAAGCACCTTAAAAACCATGAAGGTATAAATAAATAATGAATAATAAATATCAGAATTAAGCAAAATTTATAAGATTTTAAAACACCAAGAGTGGGTAACAAGGTTCCAGATCTGTATGATTCAGGAGGGGTTGACTAATTCGCTGCCAAATGTTGGTTTGTGTTTATTAATAAACTTATGCTATTGTTAAAAATATTTTTATGTTTTTGAAAGAAGTGTCTTATGCTCACCCAGGCTGCATTTGTTTAATCAAAAATAGAGTAAAAGAGTAATTTTGTGAAATAAAATTACAATTGAAAATAACATTTGTCTATTTCACATATTTCAAAATGCAATTTATTCCTGTAATGTCAAAACACCAATTATTCCAGTCTTCAGTGTCACATGATTCTTCAGAAATCCTAATACTCTGATTTTATTCTCAATAAAAATTTCTTATTGAAAACAGTGGTGATGCTTAACATGTTTGCAGAAACTGTGATACATTTCAAAGTTCACAAGAACAGCATTTATTTCTAAATAGAATTTTGTTAGAAGCAATTGAAAATTATTTACTGTTACCTTTCAATCAATTAATATGTCCTTGCTAAATTAAAAGTATTAATTTCTATTAAAACTTGAATAAAAATGTTTTTGATCATTTTTCTTCCACAAACTTACAGTAATGGAATTTATCTGAATGGTCAAGATTGCTCTTAACACTACAAATTGTGTAAAAAGTGAGAAAATAATGCTGATTTTAAGGAATATAATTTTTTTAATATTTATTATTTTTGCAATGCCAGTTTTTTAACAGAGTAGTGCACAACATCACTAATTATTAAAGTCAATAATTAAAAATATTTTACTACAGTAAATTGTTTATAAATGATCAGTTCAGCTGATTATTATATAAAATTATGATGTTGAATGATTTTGTATGCAGTTTTTGATGTATTTATTTGTTTCCCTTACTTTTCATTTTATGTTAAATTATATTTTCTTTGAAATATGTAATATTTTTTGCAATAAAATACCCTGTTTTGAATTATGTTGTGTCTTTTATTTATAATAATTGTGCAGAATCGAGAACCTTGAGCAAAGCAATGAGGGAATCTACACCTGCAGAGCTACAAGTCTGTTTGGACAGGCTCAGGACAGTGGCAAACTCACCATTCAAGGTCCGTTATGATATCCAATATGTTTCCAAATCTTGGGTTAGTAAACTTTAAAACCAATGACTTTGTGCTCTTTGTCTTCACAGCTCTACCCAAAGTGATGATCAACGTGCGCACATCAGTACAGACGGTGATGGTGGGCAACTCAGTGGAGTTTGAGTGCCACGCGATCGGTGATCCTGAGCCCACGGTGCGCTGGAGTAAAGTGGGAGGCTCTCTTCCCAATCATGTGGAAATAAGGGGGAACCTCCTGAGGATTGATCATGTGGTCGAATCAGATTCAGGACAGTACCGCTGCACAGCCACTAATAATGTTGGCTCGGAGTATAACCAGGTGGTCCTTAATATCCAGTGTGAGTACATTATTATATCCAGGATGTTTATGATGCTTCTTTTGCCATTGGTTTTTATTTGTATTATGTGACACCATAAAAATGGCAAGCTGAATCCTGAATCCAATGCACTTTGTAGCCTTGCCTCAGATTTCTGCACAGCCTGAGTCAAAGGAAGTAACTATTGGCTCTAATGCGGTCTTGCCTTGCATTGCATCTGGATACCCAGTCCCAACCATCACATGGTCAAAGGTAACCTTTATATTTCCTGGCTAAATCTGACCTAATTCAAAACACCAAAATCCTATTCTACCATATATTTTTGGTGTGTAGAGTACTAAATATGGTTCTGTTCACTTCAAAAAGTGAAAAAAGATTGTTAAACTCGTGTGCTCTTCTTTCAGGTGGAGAATGAGTTGCCCCCTAAGTGCAGACAGGATGGCCATGTCCTGACAGTCCCTGGCGTCACACACACAGATGCAGGAACTTATGTGTGTACGGCTGCTAATAAGCAAGGAAAAGTTGAGGCCTTCACCAGACTCGTTGTTCATGGTCTGTATGCAAGTCCGTTCTGTCTGTAGTTACATATTTTTTCCAGAGTAAGTCTTTAGTCACAATGCTGCTTGTCTGTAATTGTGGCTTTGTGATGAGAGCACTGATTTGATCTGGATGGGTAGAAAGTATAGTTCTGCTTAAACATCTACACAGGATCTGGTTAAATGTCATTAAGCAGATATTTTTATCCAAAGCGGCTTATGAAATGCTGCTTTTTGGATGTCTTACAGTGTGGAGATTTGGAAACATCCTTAACTATTATGCTACCACCACCAAGACATGTTTTTCATGAGCTATTTGTTACTCTGTTTCTGAGATGTTATACTTGTCTCTCTAACATTCATTCATGTTCATATGGTCTTCCAGAGAGAGTGATGCCCTATTTTACCCAGGAGCCACTCTCATACCTCACACTCCACACTATCAGAAACGCCTACCACGCATTCAGCATCAAAATTACCTTCAGGCCGGACAATGTTGATGGTAAGGACCCTCAAATCTTCCTAGATACTTCACTGTACCAAATCAGTTCTAAATATGCAGTTCTGACTCTGTTTAAAAGTTTGTCATTATTGGAAAAAAGGAATGCTTATCATTTTGAGAGAGAAACTTCTCACAGGTATTTTCTGTAGTGACTGTTGCTCATTAAATCACCTGGAAATCAAGATTCTTCAAAATGTCTAATTGTTTGTTCTATACAGGTGAATTAATGATGACAAAAGTTTTTATTTTTAGCTACAAAAATTAATTTGCAGTATTGCATTAACTAAGTAAAGAGCACACTGTTTCTAAAATGTTCAGTTTCTTTAATATGTTTATTTCCTGTATGTAAACTCAATTATTCTTTTTGTTCTTTGCCCTCTTTCACATCTCTTTGGTATGAAGGGCTCATTTTGTATGCCGGTGAGTCTGCTTGCTTGCCTGAGAGTGCCAGAGAGCACATGCTGCAAGATGTTTTAATGCCATGCAGCAGCGCAGACCCTTAGAAGGGTCCTTATGAACATATGCAGGCATGACTATAGATTATAGTGTTCATCAAAGCATTTCTGTTTCTTACTGAGTTGGTTGCAGCATGATACAGGAATGTTATCATGAACCGACTGAAGCTTTTACACCCGGTAGCGACAGTTATACAGTATGTGTGCAAAATGGTTTGTTTCTTTCTTTCTAAAAAAAAATAAATAAAATTCTAAATATTTAAAAAAAAACAAACTTAAAATTAAAATCAGTCATTTTAAAGAGAAGCTGCCAATAAATTTATAATGGCTAATATCTGCTGATAATCCATATGGTAACAATATGTTGTGCATCCTTACAAATAAAACCGAGAATTTTGACAAGCTTGGTTAAAGTGACTAATAACCCAGAGGGTATGTTCTGTACCAGTGCTTCTCAAAAAGTTTTGCTTCAGGATCTTATATTGGGCATAAAGTGGTAATCCAAGACATTTTTTGGCTTGCAACCCATCAGTTGAGGGCCACTGGTCTGTACTACCCCATCTGATAGTCATTATCCTCATGTGATGGAGAACGGGAAGACTCATGGCATGCGCCCATGCATGTGGTTTGCGTTGGCATTGTGAAATGCTGAACATGGCAGCAGCTTTTCACTCGGCATGCGGCTTTACCATCAGCTAAAAAAGACAAAAAATGGCTTTGTGCACTGGTGCGCTTTTTGGCTAACTAAGCTGAATGCTGGCGTTGGACTTACTTTTCCCTTAATGTCCAGGTATGATTCTCTATAATGGACAAAAGAAGACCACCGGCGCTGACTTCTTATCTTTTGGATTGGTGGGTGGCCGTCCTGAATTCAGGTACATTAATCTTCAATATCAAAGCAATCTCAAAAAAACAAAATTTCATATCTGAAACTAGATTTAACTTTGGCTTTTTAATGTGACGTTCCAAATGTGCATATTTTCCTTCCACAGGTTTGATGTAGGCTCTGGTATGGCAACTATTCGTTACCCTACTCCCATTAAACTGGGTGAGTTTCACACAGTGAAGCTGTATAGGAATGAGACTCAGGGCTCTCTTGTTGTGGATGGAGAAGCTCCTGTAAATGGAACCTCACAGGTGCATATTCCTCTCTCCATAATTTGCTGATTTGTTATGCTTTCTTATTAATAAATGGTGTTAAATGGTAGTATAGTGATAGTGGCGATTAAACAAATGTAGTATAACGTTCTGTGTCCGAGCAGGGAAAATTCAAGGGTCTGGATCTGAATGAGGATCTTTTTGTGGGCGGATATCCAAACTACAGCATGCTTGCTAAAACTGCTGGCCTCAAGACAGGGTTTGTCGGTGAGAAAACCGTTATCTTATGTGAATTTTGTAGGAAAGTGTCAGTTGTAGCATTATTATCATTTGCATTCTTACACTGAGTTTTGGTCTTTCTTCAAGGCTGTATCAAGCAGCTGATTATCCAAGGTGAAGAGGTCATTTTCAAGGACCTTGATAAAAGTTCCACCGGAGTTTCGAATTGTCCCACTTGCAAGGATCGCCCATGTCAGGTAATCGTTTAAAAACAAAATTGTTCTTTGAGTTAAAAAGCACAGTGACCCAAAAAAGTATTTGAACACTTGTCATATATGTGAATATCATTGCTTAAGAAAAAAAGTATCACATTAAGTCGTATCTAGGACTCAGGACTAGCGTGACTTTTCTTGGCACTTTTAACCAACCACAGTGATCTTAAGTGGACAATTTTTTTTTTTTCTCAAATACTTTTGGGACCAGTGAATGCATTGTTTTGTGGTTGGTCTGTGAAAATCGATTAGCTAAAGCAATGTGTGTGTGTTTCAGAATGGTGGCGTGTGTGAGGACTCTGCCGCCAGTCTCTACAAATGCAGTTGCCCAAGAGGATTCACAGGGAGCAACTGTCAGCATCACTCTTCCCTGCACTGTCACACAGGTCAGCATTTGTAAAATCAGGATCAGGTTTTGTAAACAACATGCTTGATGCACTTCTTTGTTCATTATTCTTTTTGCCCATGACTGCAACAGAGGCCTGTGGATCAGATGCCACCTGTATTAACCGACCCAATGGTTTGGGCTATGACTGCCGCTGTCACTTGGGCAAGTCTGGAAACAGGTGCATGGATGGTAAAGCTCAATATCCAGTCACATTTAAAATTTTCTAACTGCTTTAAGGTCAAATGTGGTTCTCACTATCCCTCTTCATGACAATCCCAGGTACTCTGGTAACAACTCCATTGTTTGATGGAGACGAGTCTTATATTGCATATCCTCCTCTTACTAATATTCATAACGACCTCCGGATTGAGATGGAGTTCAAGCCCATGGATTCAGATGGGCTGATGTTCTTTAGCGGAGGCAAAAAGATGAAAGTGGAGGATTTTGTGACGTTATCCATGGTGGACGGACATGTCGAGTTCCGATATGAACTTGGTACAGGTGAGAGATCTGATTATCAAATTATGATGTATTCTTTGCAAAAATGTGTATTTATTTATTTATTTTCATTTTTTTGTGCATGTGTGTCATCATGGTCATTGAAAGAAACCATTGTTATTTCAGCGTTGTTGACATAATATTATAGTGTTTGTTGATATTTTGTATTCTTTTTTTTTCTAGTATTTTATTTTTTTAAATTTTGGTTAAAGTTTTAGTAGTTTAGGTAAAGTTTTAGTTAAAGTTTTGTTGTGTTTTTGTCATGTTTATTATTATTATTATTATTATTATTATTATTTTGAAATATCTAAATAGTTATCAGGGTTTTTTTGTTTTAGGCCCCCCCCCCACCCCCCCACCCCTTTTTTCTTATACAGACTAAACAAAATGTATCTAAAATAAAATATGTTCAAGGTTTATTTAATAATTTTTATTTTATTTCACTTGATTTTTATTTGATTTCAAGTAATGGAAATATTTATTTTTTATTATTTTAATTTTAGTTAACAATAATAACCCAGAAAGGACGGGCTTAATCTTTGGAAAATGGTGATCATCACCCTCAAGAGGTCAAACTAAATATTGTATTAATATGAAATTGTTGATTTTCTATTCATTTGATGTAATGTTTACAACCCTCTTACCCTAATGTTGGACATTTTTCATAGCACTAAACATTAACATTAAAAAACAAAATTAAATGTTTTAAATTTAGAAACAAAGAATTTTGCATAATTTCGAACACATAGATATATAAAATATATCATATATCATAATATAAATATATATATCATAATATATTAATATAAAAGTACTTTTTAAATTAAATTTGAATTTTTTTAATACATTTTTAATTAATTTAAATATTTTTTAATTAATCCTGTAGATGTACAGTACAATTCTGTCCAATAAAACAAGAAAAACAAAAACAGATTTGTGCCTCTAATGTTGTGCCCCCTTTCCCAGCTAAAAGGTACTTCCTCACCTGAGTGCAATGTAACCATACAGATGGTGAAACCCAGAAGTGGGTATAGTGGCTTGTTCCTATCCTGTCCAAGCGAAATATGCTTTTTTTCCTCGTGTTCTCAGGTCAAGCTGTTCTGCGCAGTCAGGAGCCCGTGTCTCTGGGTCAGTGGCATCACGTGGTGGCGGAGCGGCTTAATAAGGACGGCTCCTTGAAGGTGGACCATGCACGAGAAATCACAAGATCCTCTCCAGGCAAGGCCCAGGGCCTTAATATCCACACACCCATGTATCTGGGAGGAGTGCCCAGCATGGACATCTTGCCCAAACCTGCCAATGTTAGCATGCTGTTTGATGGATGCATAGGAGAGGTGAGAATGGCCTTCAGACTAAGTGTTGTGTTCATTACAGCCCACAGTCATGTTTTGATATGAAATAGTTTCATATTGGCTTTGTTTTTCTTTACAGGTCTTCATCAATGGAAAGAAGTTAGATATATCATACAGCTTCACTGAAAGCAGAGCCATCAGTCAGTGTAAAGATGGCAGCCCATGTGACCGCAGGCCTTGTCTGCACGGAGGCACCTGTATGGCCAGTGCTGAGTACGAGTACCAGTGCCTCTGCGCTGAAGGATACGAGGGTAAGTCACGTAACTAATTTGTGTTTGTATTTTATATTGGCATTGCTATTGACTATTGTAGTACTTGATACTGGAAAGAAATGGGTTCATCCATCCCTATTTTTAAGGTCAAAAGGAAGTCTCTGAAAATCTTCTTCCATACATTTTATTTCTAATAATTGTTGTTTAATCCAAATTTATTCCATATTTTCCTTTTCTTGCTTGTTGTTCCTCAGGTGACCGTTGTGAAATAGTGAGGAAGAGCTGTCGAGACTCCTCTCAGTGTCAGAACGGTGGCAGCTGTGTGAATAACCACTGTGTGTGTCCCGCCGGCTACACAGGCCGGCACTGTGAGAAAGGTTAGTTCACAACTGCTAGATGTTTAACACATTGTTTTGCATAAATCATCTTGTATGTGATTTTTGCCTTCTGATTAGTGACTGCATTGATGCACATATATATATATATATATTGTACATTTACTGTTATGTGTTTCTATATTGTACATTACTGTCAGCTCTTTCCACCCAAGTCCAAGTCCACCAAGTCCACCAAGTCCACTTTATCTTTAAGGACATATTATAAGTAGAGAATGGTGCTAGTTATAATATTTCTCAATGTAGGTTTATTTTTGAAAGCCACATGCTTTAGTCTTTGGCAGAATAGAAGCTAATGTACATCTTCACTGTTATTTCCCATGACAAAAAAAAACAATCATCAAACAGATGCAGTGAAACAAATTCATTTGTGATCCAAATAGCTTTATGAGCATAAATATGTTTAAATGTTAGTTTGGAGAAATCACAAGTTTTAAACTAGCCCAGTCTCACATAGTAGTGTTATTTTTGTATTATTTATATACTAATATATGATTTATTAATATCTTCATTTAGATTATGTTTGATTATCAGTTTTTTCATTTTAGTTTGTTTTAGCATTGTTATGTGCTTTTGTCATTTTATTAGTTTTTTATTTCTATTTAGATTTATTTCTATTTATTTCTTTATTTAATTTACTTAGATGGCAAGGCAACAACTAAGTTTTTAAGTATATATTTTTTAATGTATTTCATCCAATATTTATATTTAATTTCAGCTTTTTTCAATTAACAAAATTAGTTTTAATAGTCCTATACATTTATTTTACATTACGTTTTAAATATTGTCATTTAACATCTATGGCGATAAACATACAGCTAACTAAAGCCAATATGTGTGCAATGTGAATTTAAATAGCTTTATTATTCATACTGATAATATATTGGTCTCTTTAGACACAGTTTGCCTCGTTTGTCATTTTACAGAATTCATGTTCTCTGTGGGAATAAAGGCATTTCTCTGTAGTTTCATAGCATTAAACTGAACCACAGCTGTAAGTGATTCATCATAAAGCACCATAGGGAAATAATTGTCGGTTCTTCGTAACGTACCGTGGCGACACCAGTCAGGCTGCCCAACGTCATCCAGCAGTAGCGTGTTGGCCGGTGAAAGAGGCCACGTGTGAATGAATCTCACCCCTGCACTCTCATGGCTATCCCACACACACAGGGCAGGAGTCCGGCTTCTCCGAGGCGCTGTGGAATTTGGAGGGTAATGGGGGAAATGGTACAGTATGACTACAGTCTGCCTGACACGCTCGTCACTAACCAGGGGAGAGCGTCCTCCTCAGGGCCCGTCAGCCCATCTAACAGCACAAATAAAACAACCACAACAAAAGGCCTCAACGGGTGAAAAAACGAAGCCAGAAAGTGAATCATTTTAGGGGTCTGTTTACAGAGCTCTTATTACCAACATCACAGGCAATATCAAGCACATTTCTGATCAACAATACTGATGAAGAAAATTATTTTTGAAATGCATTTTTTCTAAAATAATTTTCTTCATTGGTATTGTTGAAAAAAATCCTTATTAAAATCATCTTGATGATAAATGTATTCTGATAAAAATAACTCAAATAACTCAAAACTTGTAAAAAAGTGTAAGATAAGACTTTCAGATAATTTATTTTTCATGTTTTGAGCATAAATATCTAAATGTATTGAGGTTGATTCTTTAAACTACTTGTCAGTAGGGTTAAAAATTATTTGACAACATATTTGCTTATTATCTACATTATGCAGTTATGCAAATTTGTTGTTTTAAGGATATTCTGATATTTTAATAAAAATCTTTATTAAATATTAAGCAATTATTTTTCTAGTATATTTAAACTGCTATTCAAAAGTCTGAGACTTTTGAAAAGTCTCAGCTTTTTTAAAAATGTATTTAAAAAACATTGAAACTTATAATAATATTTCATATTTGTTTTTACTGTATTTTTGATCAAATAAATGCAGCCTTATTGAAAAGAAATCAAAAAAATCTTACCTACCCCAAATTGTTGAACAGCAGTGTATGTACTGTATATTAATGTATTTAATGTAATGAATATCTAATAAGTGCTTGATGTCCCTGAAAGTTTTTTTAAACAAAATAAAAACATATAACAGCTTATTGATACTGTTGTCTTGTAAATAGATCCCTGAAATATTGTGCTTTCAAAATGAATGGTCTCAGTCCTGCACTCTGCACTCAGTTGGTTAATGTGTCCTCTGCGAAGTTTTAAATGTAACGTTGAGGGGGAATTCTGTGTCTTCACTGTGATATGCTAAACGTTTATGGTAGTTTTTGCAGTTTTTGTGGGCAATATTAAAATTATGACAGTTGCAAAGCTGTGACATTTTCCTAAGACGAACACACATAGAATTCCCCTTTAGCATCTCCTGAGGCGTCTTGTCCAGTCAACCTCTCGCTGCAGTTTCAATTTGCCATCTCTTTCTCATTAAATCCTTGTTTCTCTTTGTTGCGAAACCAACAACATCTTTTCCGCACTTTCACCTACAGTGACGTCTGTAAACAAAATGTCCTCACACTGTGAACAAATACGTTTTGAGTTACTAACCACTGAATGTCTGTCATTCACACACTTGAGCCGACCGGACAGGTGAGTTTACGGCCAGAAACACTGAGCATGAAGCACTTCTTGGTAAGCACTCGGTTGCCTGAGGGTTCTCTGGTTATTACATGGTTCAAGAGAATGCTTTGTGAGGAATGCGTATTGTTGTTCCCAACTCTGAATGTTACCTTGACAGCAGTGTGTATTTGCATTTTTTCATTTATCTCATGAAGATAAATTAAATGTATGTTGGATTTTTTCTGAGCTGCCCTTGATGATTGTATGTTTCTCATAATGAAGTCTCACATTTACTATAAATAGTAATTCATCAGATCAGATGTGATTTAATGTAGTCAGGGGGTCAGTTCTGTTCATTGACTGCTTATTCTGTTATTTGATGAAGCTCCACAGGGTGGTAGTATAACACAGAGTTGGCATCTGGGATTTATTTTTTTGGTTTCTCTTTTCCAGACTCTCCTATTGAATATTCAGCATATTTCCATGATAATGGATATCTGGCCCTTCCAAAGCCCATGTTCCCACGAAGGTGAGGGCTCTTCATATGTGAAACAGTTGATGAACTGTGTTTGGTGTTCGTTTAACTGATGTAATTATACAAATTCAGCAGTTTTTACCACAGAAAATCATTTTGGCTTGTCTCTCAGCTTATAAAAGGTTTTTTTTTTTTTTTTTTTTTTTTTTGACTATTGATGATTTGATTTGTTTCAGTGCTCCTGACTCTCCAGAGACCATCGAGTTAGAGATCAACACTGTCTCTAAAGACGGCCTCATCCTGTGGCAGGGAGTGGTATGTTTGGACACATGAGCCCCCTGCTGGATCTCAGGACACATACACTCAGGGTCCAAAATTAATAACATTTACTGTTAACTTAAAACAATTCAGTTTTCATTAACTAAAATAAGTATTTGGTATTCTGCTTCATTTTAAGTTGAAATTTTCCATGTACCGGCTTTTTAAAAATTCTATTTTAGAATTTTGTTTTTTAAAATTCTATATAAAAATTATATACAGTCATGGCCAAAAATATCAGCACCCTTGGTAAATATGATCAAAGAAGGCTGTGAAAATTAATCTGCATTGTTAATCCTTTTGATCTTTTATTTAAAAAATTCACAAAAATCTAACCTTTCATTGGATAATAAGAATTTAAAATGGGGGGAAATATCATTATGAAATAAATGTTTTTCTCTAATACACGTTGGACACAATTATTGGTACCCCTTGAAATTCTTATGAGTAAAATATCTCTGAAGTATATTCCCATTCATATTCACAATTTTGAGCACTCCGGGGTGATTATGAACATGAAATTATCCAGCCATGGCTTCCTGTTTCACAGAAATATAAATAGGAGGGAAAACAAAGCCCAAATTCCCTTAATCATCCATCACAATGAGAAAAAACAAAGAATATATTTCTGATGTGCAGCAAAAGATAATTGAGCTTCACAAATTAGTGAAGTGGCTTTAAGAAAATAGCTAGAGCAGTGAAAATTCCCATTTCCACCATCAGGGCAATAATTAAGAATTTCCAATCAACAGAAAATGTTATGAAACTGCCTGGAAGAGGACGTGTGTCTATATCGTCCTAATGCACAGTGAGAAGGAGAGTTTGAGTGGCTAAAGACTCTCCAAGGACCACAGCTGGAGAATTGCAGAAAATAGTTGAGTCTCGGGCTCAGAAAACCTTAAAAAAAAAATTGTCAAACAGCCCCTACACCACATGTTGTTTGGGAGGGTTTCAAGAAAAATTCTTCTAGCTCATCCAAAAACAAACTCCAGCATATTCAGTTATCAGACACGACTGGAACTTCAAATGAGACTGGCTTCTATGGTCAGATGAAACTAAAAAATGAGCTTTTTAGCAGCAAACACTCAAGATGGGT